>NW_026844019.1:4559846-5159846 GCF_029531705.1 Pantherophis guttatus | reverse complement strand
TATTGATTAATATACAAAAAAGATAGTTATATAACTAATTGATTTATATTAAAATGCTGAATTCATATTAAACAACTGTAATATTACATAATTAACCAATGTGAGGATGGATATAAAAATAGATGACAATGGGAAGGGGTATAATATAGAATAGAAGGGAAAAATTGAATTTGATAAAGATTAGAGATGAGGATGAAGGATAATATTGGTTTTTTTTAAAAAAATGGATGAGGAATAAATATGGCAAAAAGGAAATATAGAAATTGTAAATTTAATTGAAATGACTAAACACTGTTTAAATTTGTGAACCAGCCAAATACTCTGTTCAAAGAAAATACATTGTATGTTTGTATGTGTGTTTGTCTAAAAAATAATAAAAAAAAACTTTTAAAAAAATAACCAAAAAGGGTAGGTGCGTCTTGTACTCCAGTGTGTCTTATACTCTGAAAAATATGGTAATTCATTCCTTTTGGTCAATGATGTCATATTTGGAATCTTCCCCCCCCCACCCCCCTGGCAATCCCGGGGATACTCATGATATCAAGAAAAACAAGAAGTAAGTCCAAAAGGGTCAAAAAGTGAATAGGTCATGGCCTAAAGAAAACATAGTGAAAATGACAACATATACAATAAATTGACATTGAATACTTACTTACTTGACTCTACAAGTAAGTAATTATTCAGCTTCTGGCACTCAGTTCATATATACTTTTGCTATTTTTCCTAATCTGTTTTCTTCCCCTTAACACTAGTTAAACTATTCCTTAATTAAGTAAAGTATTTGAAAAGATGGAAAGGATGCAGTTTAAAAGGCAAATAGATTAGTCCCATACAGTTCCTGAAATGAATACCAACTTGGACATTTTTAGATTAACAGATTAACAGAATTGGAAGGGACCTTGTAGATCAGGTGTCAAACTCAAGGCCCACAGGCTGGATCCAGGGTGCAAGGTGGTTAGATCTGGGCCACGGGGCAACCCTGAAAGCAGTGAAGGACCAGGCCATGGTGCCTTGTGTTAGATTGGCGCAGGGAAAAGAAGACGCGACTCAGCAGAGGTCCGTTTAGCACTTTATTCATCTCATGCAGAACTGCCGGCTGAGCTGCCGAGCCCTCCTTATATACAGCTTTGGCAAGCCAGCTGGCCAATGACATTCATTTAAACTTCCCGCCAGTGGATTAGCCAACCACCGGCGGATGCCCATATAAGGACACAACACCCCTCCCTTCCTAGTTCTCAGTCTGTCAATTCATGGCCGACGTAGGTCACGTAGTCATGCAGGTAGGCGGGCGTCTACTAACCCTACTTGACCTGCATGGTTCAGTCCTTGCTTCGTTGTTGATCCGGACGGGTAGGGCTCCCGCCCTCTCCAGTTCCCGACGTGGAATTGTCTGGAACTCGGCCGTGGAGTGCGCTGGGTCTGGCCTAGCATCTCCAGATGGGTTTGTTGGATTGTCCTGCGGGTGGTGGAATCTCTCTCCCTGGCTGGGATGACGGAGACTCAGCTGCTGAAGTTCGCCTTGGACCCGGGCTGGGCAGCTGAACCGCGGTAGGTCCTTGGGTTCTTTCTCCCTTCTTCGGCTTGCGCTCCGAGCCCCTGGTGGACTGTCGTGGCGGGGCGTCCCTGCGGCTGTCATTGTGGTTGATGCGGGTCAATTCGGTCGGGGTGGTGTAGGCCTACTTCGCCGGGGTGGCGCAGGCCTACCTCAGCTGGGCGGTGTAGGCCTACCTCGTCAGGGTGGCGGCAGTCTACCTCACCGGGGTGGTGCAGGTCTACCTTGTCTGGGTGGTGTAGGCCTACCTCATCGGGGTGGTGTAGGCCTACCTCGTCGGGATGGTGGAAGTCTACCTTGCTGGGGTGGCGCAGGCCTACCTCGTCTGGGTGGTGTAGGTCTACCTCGTTGGGGTGGTGTAAGCCTGCCTCGTCGGGGTGGCGCAGGCCTACCTCGTCTGGCTGGTCTTCCTCAACTCCCCTCCACCTTTTCTGGAGCTGGTCAATGTGACGCCTGCAGGTTCGTCCATCTTCCAGCTCCACTTCGTATGACCTCGGGCCGATCAGTCCTTTCAGCCACTTTGGAGGGCCCTGGAAATTTAGCATCCGATTCCGAAAGTCTGTGGCGGCTGGGCATTGTTTTGTTGGCACTGCGGATTGTACTGGGGTGTAGCCGATCCAAAGGTGATCGTAGTCTTCTCCCCATCAGGAGCTCTGCTGGGCTCTTCTTTGTGGTGGTGTGCGGAGTGATGTGCTGGGTGAACAGGAACTTATCAATTTTCTCCTGCCAGTCTCCTGCGCCCATTTTGGCAAGTGTGTCTTTGGTGAGTCTCACCATTTTCTCCGCTTGCCCATTTCCTGCCGGCCTGTAAGGGGCGATGAGGGCATGCCTAATGCCCAGCTCTGCTAAGAAGTCTTCCATGGTCTTGGAAGTGAGCTGGGGGCCATTGTCTGAGACCAGGACTTCTGGAAGGCCATGCGTGGTGAACAGCCGGCAGAGTGCCCTGATGGTGGCCTCCGTCGTGGTGGTGGGCATCGCAATTACTTCCAGACATTTTGAGAATGTGTCCACCACAATGAGGAGAGACTTGCCATCTATTGGTCCTGTGAAATCGGTATGTATTCTCGACCAGGGGCTGCTGGACATCTCCCACTCTGTTGGCTGAGCTTGCGGTGAGGTGCCGGTCTCACCTCCTGGCATGGGTCACATCTGGCAATCCATTTTTCAATGTCCTTGTCCAGCATTGGCCACCAGACACAACTCCGTGCCAGGGCCTTCATCCTGACGATGCCAGGATGCCCGCTATGTCTCCAAGGTCTTCTTCTGTACGGTGTGGGGAATCACCACCCTGTCACCCCAGAGGAGGTATCCTTGCATTGTAGAGAGTTCTTATTTCCGCACGAACGGACTGAACTCTTCGCCCATTCTCCCAGTTGGCCAGCCCCTCAAGATCCAGGACATGACTTGCCTGAGGGTTTTTTCTCTTTGGGTGTGCTTCACCACGGTGGTGGATGAAACTGGGCACAACTGGTCGTCATCAATATGGAACAGTCCGAGAGTGGGTGCCAGGTCTTCCACTGGCTCTTGGATGGGGCATCTGCTGAGGGCATTGGCATTGCAGATGGACTTGCCAGGTCTGTGTATCAGCTTATACGAGTAGCCGGAGAGGAAGATGGCCCAGCATGTCATCCTGGGCAACATGTAGCTACGATGGCCAAGGCTTCCTTGTCCAGCTGGCTGTAGTTGCGCTCAGTCGTGGACATTGTTTTTGAAAAGAATGCAATGGGAGCTTCTGATCTGTTGGGAAGTTGGTGGCTGAGGACAGCCCCAACTCCATATGGCGAGGCATCACAGGTCAGAAACAGGGGGAGTGTCTCATGGTACTGCATGAGGATGCTGTCCGAAGAGAGTAGTTTTTTGATGTTCCGGAAAGCTGACTCTTCTTCCTCTCCCCATTTCCAAGGAATCGCCTTCCCTAAAAGTTGATTGAGCAGCTCAGCAACTGTGGCTTTCTGTTTTAAAAAGACACTGTAAAAGTTCAGTAGTCCCAAGTAAGCCTGAAGCTCTGCTTTGTTTTTGGGGGCTGCAGCTTCGTGAATTGCTTTAACTTTACTTTTGGTGGATATATGCCTTTGCTATCAATTAGGTAGCACAGGAACTCAACCTCCTGGACCCCGATGACACACTTGTCTCTCCTGACTCTTAGACCCTTCGCCTGAAACCACTGCAGGGCAAGCCTGAGCCGTTCCAGTAGTTGGGCTTCCAAGTGGCCGGAGACCAAGAGGTCATCGAAGTATGGCACCACCCCTGGAATGCCTTGCAGAAGGTGTTCCATCATCGATTGGAAAATGCCTGGGGCAGCGCTGACTCCAAATTGGAGGCGGTTGCATTTGAATGTGTCCCGGTGAGTAACAATAGTCTGAGCCTCTGCAGTTTTTTCATTGACTGGCAGTTGCTGGTAAGTCTGGACCAGGTCCAGTTTTGCGAATATGGTTCCACTCCCTAGCGAATGCAACAGATGTTGCACCACTGGAACTGGGTATGCGCTCTGCTGTAATGCCCTGTTAATGGTGCATTTATAATCAGCGCAGATGCGCACTGATCCATCATGCTTCATTGGGGTCACAATGGGCAGCATGATCAATCAGCTCCAATATACCCTGGGCGATTAATTTGTCCAGTTGGGTGTCAACTTTAGGCCGGAGAGCGAAGGGAACCCTGCGGGGCTTTAGCCAAATTGGAGTAATTGTTGGATCTAAATTGAATGAAATGGGTTTCCCCAAAAATTTACCTAGGCTCCCGTTGAAGACATCCTGGAAGTCCCCTAGGAGCTTGTCGAGTTTGCTCTGTCTAATCTGATTAATCCCGCCAATGGTGAGCCCTAGAGGCTTGAACCACTCCACTCCAAGAAGGGTTGGTCGGGTCTCCTTGACGACTGCGATGGGTAGGTCCCCGGAGAAGTCTTTGTAATGGACTCTGAGCTTGGTCCTTCCCAGGATTCCAATTGGATGGCCTCCAAAATCCACCAATTTCACTTGCAGCAGCTTGAGGTGGCTTTTGGCAATCTGCGGCTTGAGTTTCTTGAGCCGAACCCAGTCTATAATAGAATAGGGCAATCCAGAGTCGATCTCCATGGGACATGGTGTCCCTTCCACGTGGACAGTCATGTGGAACTTGTTGGATCCCTCAGCAGCGGCATGTGCTATGGTTGTCTGATGGACCCCTCTGCTCTTCGCGTAGCCTTCTCCCTCGTGCCTGGGGTATTGGGACCATTTGGATGGCCTCTGGTTCTCGCGGTCATGGGTTCTGGGAGCCTCCATGACTGGTTCTGCCACTCTGCATGCCTCGGCAATGTGGCCTTTCCTCCTGCAGTGCCTGCAGGTCGCATCCCACCAGTGACATCTGGCGTGCACATGATCCCCATTGCAGCTGGCACAGTGTTCCTCTCATCCGCCATCTTGAGGGTTTTCCTGCCGTTGGGGTCTGAGAACCTTGTGGACGGCCATTTCGGCTTTGGACTCTGACCCCGTGGTAGTCTTGTCTGATGAAGGTTGGGAATCCTTGTAGATCTTGTGAATCCCCTTAGACCTCCTCATAGCGGCTGCTGCTCTCTCTGACGATTCTACAGCTGTGGCTTCTTCGATCACATCTCTCAGTGAGACCTTCTTATGGCTGAGGAGTTTCTTCTGGACAGAAATGTCCCTCATCCCAAAGACGATCTGGTCTCTCAGTTGGATGTCCACGTTCTCAAACTCACAGCTGGCTGTGATTGTCCGGAGCGCAGATACAAAATCCTTAACCGATTCGCCATCCCATTGATTCCGATGGTGGAAATCAAACCGGTTGGCCAACGGGGTGCTGGTTGGAGCTAATGCTCTTGCAGGACTTCCTGTAGTTCGGTCCAAGACATCAGCTCAATATCCCTCGGTGCCACGAGATCCATGGCCATTTCCAGGAGCCTGGAGCTGCAGTGAGCCAGGAACAGGGCTTGCTTTCGGTTGTCGTCCGGGTCGGTGAAACCACTGCCCACCAGGAACTGTCTGAACTGGACCATGAAGGACTTCCATTTCTCCTGGTTAGGCTCGAACGGAGCCAGCGAGATCTGTGGTCCAGACATGGTTCTGTGGTTCAGTTTCAGTGACTTCGCTCAAGTGACTCAGCTCTTGGTAGATGGTGGAGATTGTGTCACGAGGTATGCTGTTGGTTCTTTTGTGTCCTTCGTCGCCAGTGTTAGATTGGCACAGGGAAAAGAAGACGCAACTCAGCAGAGGTCTGTTCAGCACTTTATTCAGCTCATACGGAACTGCCGGCTGTGCTGCCGAGCCCTCCTTATATACAGCTCTGGCAAGCTAGCCAGCCAATGACATTCATTTAAACTTCCTGCCGGTGGATTAGCCAACCACCGGTGGATGCCCATATAAGGACACAACACCTTGGTCTGGCCCAGGCCTACAGGGTGCTGATCTGCAACCTGGTGGTGTCCATCTTGGCTGGACTGCAGCCAGCCTTAGATTGTGGCACCACTTTAGCACCACCCCCTGGTCGTGCACACAAGAGGCAGTGAACATTCACGGGATCTGGCATCTCTGGGGACTGCATTCTGAGCGCTTTCCTTTCACCCAGGATGCCACCCCTCATGAGCTCACTGCCACCTATGTGCATGTCCAGGAGATGGGGCCAAGGCAGTGCTATGGATCTAAGGCTGGCTGCAGTTCGGTCCAGATGGCCATCATCAGGTTGCAGATCAGTGCCGTAACCGCACCAGCATCTCCTTGCCCTGCTTGCCCATCTTTCACTGGGACCAGCCTGTCCCAGCATGGATAAGCCACTCTGCCAATCTCTCCCCCTCCCCTCATCCCTTCCTGAGTGCAGAGGAAGGAAGGAGATGGGAAGGAGACGGAATGAGACAGAGGGAATAACAGAGCTGCCAGAAGCTCCGGACAGAGGATTCCCATTTTGACCCCTCCCCCATCATTCCCTCTGCACCTGACAGACCTCTGCCTCACTTCTCCCAGACCCATACACGTGTCTGTGTGTGTGTGCACATGCACACGCATGGGGGAACTCCCCCCCTTGTAGCCCCACATCCTGAACAGAGACATTTTGTGATGGCAGAATGCAAACTAATGAAAGCTGTTTTTGGGGAGTGCTTGTTTCTTTTTCTCACCTATTACCACTTCAATGGTGTGTGCTCAAGGTACTGTGAACTGCACATTCCCTCCCCCATCTTGCTGCCAATCACATTGCACCCAGCCCCCCCCCCATCTCCCACCCCCAGCCCAGGAGAAGGCTGCAACAAGCTCCCATCCCAGCTTTTGTTCTCATGGGACCTCACCAGCTCACTCCCCCAACCCAAATGCCATGTCCCCTCTCTCCGTTACTATGGCAGCCGATAGGAAGAAGCATCAAAGTAGAATCTCCTACTGAAGATCCAGTGGAAGAAGGGAGGGAGGGAGGGAGGGAAGATAGGAAGGAAGGGAGGGAGGGAGGGAGGGAGGGAGGGAGAAGGAGGGAAGCAGGGAAGCAGGGAAAGAGGGAGTGAAAGAGGAAGGAAGAAAGGAAAGAGAGGCAACTTGGTTGGAGATGCCCCAGTTCAAAAGAAAAAGCTATTTTGTGTTCTGTTTTATCACAGACAGAACTTTGTTGACAATCCAAGTTAACACTGGTATTCTTGAATTGTGAGCTCTTATGAAAGTATCTCCTCCTTGTGTATTGCAAACAGCCATTTCCAGTGGGGAAAACAGGACAAAGCAAAGTGGGGGAAAATATTTGCCTTTGCTATATTTCCAGTCTGAATTAGACCATGGCAGGGTCCCTACAGAAGAGCCCTTTTAAGGATTCTGTATTAATAGAAAAGCAACTAAATTAGCTCTATTCCTAAATGCTAAAGCTGTTGCACATAAAAAACAGAGGAGCTCTGATCAACCATCACAGTACAGCCACAGCTGTATTGTTGTCTGTGGACACCTCCACTAAATGCAAGCATATGATAAACTGAGCCTGGTTTGTTCTCAGTCTTAAGAGGCCACAAACTACTGGTAGCAAAAGTGGCATTTGATCACAACAAGGAGGCATCAAGAAATGTTTCACCTTTTGCATTTGAGCATCAAGAAGGAACAGGAAAGGAGAAAGGGAAAGAGGAAAGACAAAGAAAAAAGAAGGAAAGAGGGGAAGGCAGAAGAAAGTAAAGAGAATGAAGAGGGAAGAAAAAAGAAGAAAAAGAAATGAAGGAAAGGAAAGGAAAAGAAAAGAAAAGAAAGGGAAGGAAGGAAGGAGGGAAGGAAGGAAAAGGAGGGAGGGAGGGAGGGAGGGAAGGAAGGAAGGAAGGAGGGAGGGAGGGAGGGAGGGAAGGAAGGAAGGAAGGAAGGAAGGAAGGAAGGAAAGAAGGAAGGAAGGAAGGAAGGAAAGAAGGAAGGAAGGAAGGAAGGAAGGAAGGAAGGAAATTATAATGAGAGGGAGGGAGGGTCTGAGGAAAGTCCTATTTTAGCACTTGGCCATCAGCAGTCTTGTTGCCTTTTTTCCATCCTCTTGTCCCCTCTTCCTGATCTCTCCTGGTGGTCTCCCATTCTATCGCTGAGGATGCTTTGGTTACAAAGCAGGGTCTCCTTGCATGAGCAACCTGGACAAGGAGAGCGAGCACAGCAGCAGCAGCCTCAAGGAGATAAGCGCAGCCAGGCGTTGGGGAAGGCTGGGCAGAGCTGGGCACTTGTCACCCAGTGCCTAGGGCTCCTGGTGGCAAGGGGGGGTCCTGAGAGGTCCTCTGGCATGGCCTGAGAAGGATGGCAAGGCTCCTCTGGTGGACAAAGGTTTGGCACTCACCCTGGTCTCGCCTTTCTCTGAGGAGACAATGGATCCCCCCAGCCCCACTTGGGCTACCACAGGCACCCCCAGGCATGAGCAATGTTGAGCTGGGCATGCCCACCCCAGGCATGTCCCCCAGCCCTCCCAAGATCAACGACAAACTGATGCGGTCCTCAATGAAATTGAGTTTGAAACCCCTGTTATAGGTCATCTAATCCAATCATCTGCCCAAGCAGGAGATCCTACACCATTTCTGACAGATGGCAGTCCAGTCTCTTCTTGAAAGCCTCCAGTGATGAAGCTCCCACAACTTCTGAAGGCAAGCTGTTCCATTGGTTGATTGTTCTTACTGTCAGAAAATTCCTCCTTATTTATTCGGTCAGTTTCCATCCATTATTCCTTGTTGGCCTTCAGGTGCTTTGGAAAACAAGTTTTTTTTAAAAAAAATTGATTTATATGCCGCCCTTCTCTGGAGACTCAGGGCGGCTTACAATGCGTTAAGCAATAGCCTTCATACTTTTGTATATTTATACAAAGTCAGTTTATTGCCCCCACAATCCGGGTCCTCATTTTACCTACCTTAGAAAGGATGGAAGGCTGAGTCAACCTTGAGCCTTGGTGAGATTTGAACTTGCAGTAATTGCAAGCAGCTGGTGTTAATAACAGTGCTTTAGTCTGCTGCGTCACCAGGGCTCCTCCTCTCTGTTGACCCCCTCCTCTCTGTGACAGCCCCTCAAATATTGGAATACTGCTATTATGTCTTCCCTGATCCTTCTCTTCACTAGATTAGCCATGCCCAGTTCCTGTAATAGTTCTTCATGTGTTTTAGCTTCCATAATTTAGTCCCCTAATTAGTTTTAATCCCCTAATAATCTTTGTTGCTTTTGTCTGCACTCTTTTTAGAGCCTCAACATCTTTTTTTTTAGTGTGGTGACCAAAACCACAGTATTCTAGGTGTGGTCTTACTAAGGCTTTATAGAGTGGTATTAGTACCTCACTTGATCTTGATTAAATCCCTCTGTTAATGCAATTTAGGATTGCCTTGGCTTTTTTGGCTGCCTCCGCACACTGTTGGCTCATATTTAATTGGTTTTCCACTAAGACTCCAAGATCCCTCTCACAGTTACTGCTATTAAGCAGTTTCACCCAGTCTATATCAGTGGTGGATTGCTACCGGTTTGCCCCAGATTGGGCAAACCAGTAGTGGCAGCAGTGGGAGACTCCGCCCACCTGCCTGGATGCTTCTGTGCATGTGCAGAAGCATCACATGCGTGCTTGAGCGCGTACGGCACCACAAACCAGTAGTGACGGGTTTTGAAACCTGTCTCTGGTCTATATGTGTACTTTTGGTTTTTCTTGCCCAAGTGCAAGACTTTACTTTTCTCTATATTGAATTTCATTTTGTTAGATAGGGCCCAGTGTTCAATTCTATCAAGATCCATCTGGATCTTGAGCCTATCATCTAGGGTGTTGGCTATTCCTGCCAACTTCTTCATTTAGATATTTTTTTCCCTAGCCCAACATTTTTTATTTATAAGCCCAAATTCATATGTTGTAAATTGGATGCTTTTAGTTTATGGTTACTATATATTGCAGTATTCAGGATTTCCTCCCCTCCCCCAAGCCTGGCAGAGTAAAAATAGTTTATCCAAACTTTTTCTTTCAGAGAGCTTAAACAGCCCTCAAAGCATAAAACAGGAACACAACACTTACACAAATGGCTTACCAAAGCTTCATTCCTAGGGCTGAAGAGTAAAAAAATGACCAGCCCCAAATCACTCAGCCAAACATCATGATCAAAGCAGAATTTGAACTCACAGTTCTCCAGCCTTGTAGCCTGTGGCTGTAACCATGAGACCAAACTGGTCTTTATGGTTCTCCATAAAGGTTGCCCTTCCCCTCCTTGGCTCCAAGGAAAAGGAAATAATCAAGCAACTAATCACCACTTCTGCAGTAGCAAGCTGTCTCAAAGACACACACTTTAATCAAATGTTAAATAAAACTTCATAGGATAGTTCCTTCAACTAGTATGCTCTCAGATGCATCATTAAGGATAAATCCAGGTTAAAATGCAAAGGAAAATCATCTAAGCATGATACACACAGGCTATTAGAGTTGAATGAGACCTAGTCCAACCTCCTACTGAAGCAGAAAACTATTCATTTCAGACAAATTTGTCCAATTTCCTCTTAAAAACTTCCAATAATGTGGCACCCACAGCATCTGGAGGCAATCATTCTATTGATTAATTATTCACACACTCAGGAAATTTTCCTTAGTTCTAAATGGTTCTCTCCCTAATTTGCATTTTTATATAAATACTTACTATTGCTCTTCCACTTACTTCACAATAAAAAATATCTGCAACTTACTGTTTCTTTGTAAGAAAGGAAATCAAAGTAACTAGTCCCTTTTATAGTCTAGGAATGGGATCAAACACACAGGCATTCATATTATTTAACATCAGCACATTCACATGTTTGTCCTTCAGCACAGCAGCCCTTCCACCATGGGCTTTAAACCCATTCTTCCATCCAACATAATGTGATACTGTTTCTGGTGAATTATTTCACCAGGGTTCTTTAAAGTCACCTTTAAAAGTTCCATGTGTACCCCTCCTCTATTGCCCTCTTGGGGTCATATAAGAGGGTCCTTTTTGTTAACCTTCCTCATTCAAGGCTATAATATTTACAATTGTTTCCCTTTCATTCCCCATAATAACAACCCCAATTTACTAATTAAGTCTCTCTTGGCCAAATTACAACTCCCTTCTACCAATAGAAAGTTGCATATTCCAGATCCTTTTGCTACAGCCTGGTCCATAGGGGGTTTAAATATCAGTGCTTTTACTACATGTCTTCCAATTCCCTAAACCTTAATCTTCCCTTCCACTCCTTCCTCTTAGAGCATTCATTTTTCCAGGGCCCTCTTTCTTTACAGATGGCACATTGACCCCATCCTAATTGAGCCATCATTTTGACTTTTCTCTTATCTGTCTCCTCTTCTAATTTGGAATATACTTTTTGAGCTTCTCTGAGAAGATCCTCCATAGTTTTGATCACTCACCTATCCAATTTCTACAATTTATGTCTAATGTCCTCTCATGCTTTCCCCACAAATTAATACCCTGTTTCTCCCAAAATAAGACATCCCCTGATAATAAGCCCAATCAGGCTTTTGAGTGCATGGCAATAAGGCCAAGCGCTTATTTCAGAGTTCAAAAAAATAAAATAAAAATAAAAATAAGGCAGGGTCTTATTTTTGGGGAAACATGGTATTTCAAAATCACCTGGTCCCTGGACTGTCAGGGTTCATTTTTCCATATATATTTTTTAGTTGACTCTTTAACCTGTATAACCATTTGGTTGGTGTTTTCTCCTATTAGTTTAGGCAATTCTTTCTTAAACTGCCTGATTTCAAAAGCTGTTGGTGGGGCTTCAACATACCCCAGATTGCCTTCTCCCACGTCTAAAACGTGCCATAAAATACTTATCCCCTTTTCTATTGTCCTGAGACAATAGGGGAAAAGCCTTCCACCATTACTTTATATTTTGGCCACAGTACAATACTGGATCATAATCCTCTTCTTCAGACTCCTTGTCCTCTTATGTGTAGACTAATATTTTAACATTAAACCTAGAGGATTCTCCTGGGAGATTTCCTTTTCCTCCTCCCTTGGACATTTTACTTATCCCATTCTTTTGCTCTGGGACATACCCATATTAAATCTTTAGACCTGAACCTGGATCATTTCAGATCCATGGGGTCCATTCCCTGACTTCACAACTACCAAAGAATCAACAATTCCCTGGGCCATTACTCAGTGCAATATTGAATCATGACCCCTGAAAGAACAATATTGAATCATTTTCCTTTTATCCTTATACTTTGTACAGGAATTACTTTTCCAGTACTTTAGCATCCTTCCCAATGGACTACCAGGAGGTATGCTTCCCTAGGTGTTTGACTCCATATCCCCTTTATTTTCCATAGACCTAGAGCTCCTATTTCCCATCTAGCCTACTCAAGACTCTCTCTCTTATGTTTTCTTACACTTCATCCTTCTCCAGCTGTTTTCCTCATGGAAGAACAGAACCGTGGATCCAGACTCCGCAATCACTTCATACTTACTTCTACGTCTCTCATACACACTTTCAAGAGTCACACAGAATATTTCAACCACAACACAAAGGCAATACTTAAGTCCAATTTTTCTTACCTTGGTCTGTGCACAGAGTTGCCTGGTTGCCACAGTGTCTACTTATTTTGTCCAACTGCCTTCCTGGTTGCTGACTCACTATGACTGTATTCTGGGATTACGGTCAGTCAGAGGAACTGAACAGTGGCACACAGGACCATTGAAATCAATGGGACATGTCTTCCCAGCTACAGGGCAGATGGCCCCACTCCCCACAATGACATTGAATCCTGGCACAAGCCCCCAATTTTGAGAAACAGACTCACGAGTCAGAAATTTGACAGAGTCATGAAATTTATTTTATTTATTTATTTTATTAAATTTCTATACCGCCCTTTTCCCGAAGGACTCAGGGCGGTGAACAGCCACGAGATAAAACACATAAATACAAAAATTTAAAATGAATTAAAAACGAATTAAATAATTTGGCTGAATTTAAAATACCCCATAATTTAAAACAAATTAAAATTTACATTTAAAAAGGGGAGAAGATTTAAGCCAGGCCAGTTTGATGGAATAGGAAAGTCTTAAGCGCGCGACGGAAGGTGCGCAGATCCAGGATCCTCCGTATCTCTGGGGGGAGCTCGTTCCAGATCGTAGGTGCCCCCACAGAGAAGGCTCTCCCCCTAGGGGCCGCCAGTCAACATTGTTTGGCCGACGGCACCCGGAGGAGCCCCTCTCTATGGGAGCGTACTGGCCGGTGGGAGGCTATTGGTGGTAGCAGGCGGTCCCATAGATAACCAGGTCCTAAGCCATGGAGCGCTTTAAAGGTGATAACCAGAACCTTGAAGCGCACTCGGAAGACCACCGGGAGCCAGTGCAGCTCGCGCAGGAGAGGTGTTACATGGGAACTCCACGTTGCTCCCATAACCACCCATGCAGCCGCACTCTGCACCAGTTGGAGCCTCCGAGTGCACCTCAAGGGGAGCCCCATGTAGAGAGCCTTACAATAGTCCAGATGAGAGGTGATGAGGGCGTGAGTGACTGTGTGTAGAGAGTCCCGATGTAGAAAGGGACGCAACTGGCGGATCAGGCAAACCTGATGAAAAATCCTCCCGGTCACGGCCATCAAGTGCTCTTCTAAGGACAGCCGTGAATCCAGGAGGACGCCCAAGTTGCGAGCCTTTCTGTGGGGGCCAATGATTTGCCCCCAATAGTCAGCGATGGCACCAGCTGACTATATCGGGACGTCGGAAACCACAGCCACTCAGTCTTGGATGGGTTGAGCCTGAGCCTGAAATGAAGCAGCAAGCAGTTTATTGCATGTTCTTGCAAGAACAGGTGGCTAGCAAGTAGGTCCCCAGAGGAATGCGTTTCTCCAGCTTTTTATTCCCTCCACCCGAACCACAGATCCCTCCCTGCAGCCCCATTTGACAAAGACCACAGGGTGACAATCTGTTTCCCCTCTCCATGAATTTCCCCATGCTTATTCTGTTTCCCCATCTTTTGCCCAGTTCCCCTTTTTCTAGGTTACTTTTTGTCCCTTTTAAAAAATATTTCTTAATATTCATTAAGCATAATGAATTGAAACAAGCAGTTAATTTCTCTACTATATACTAGACTGTGTGGGTAAAACTGTCAACTGTCTGCTTGCCCAAGCTGACTCACTTACCAGAATAGCAGGCCCTTCCTGTTTTTCCAGTCTTGACATTTTTACCTTTAATGTCCCAATGTCCTACTGAACTTTTAAGCCCACTCTCTCAAAATTGCTTTCCTTGCAAAAATAACACAATCTCCATCAGTTTCTTACAATATGTATATCAGATGTCATATTCTATGCTTCCCTATATCAAAAGAATTACTACATATACAATATATACTATATATATATCTTTGAATCCTATAAAGTTGCTTGTACAGTTTTATATAACCCACTGACTTTACACATGATCACTTGTGCGAAAGCATCCTATAGATCACTATTTCCATAACCAATTTCATTGTCTACATGATGACCAATGACAATAAAGGCTTTGAACTAGTGTACATTTAACCCTCTTCTTAAAAAGTGTGATGTTAATTGAGAATACATTAATGGACACTTAAAACATGTTACTCTCTTCAATAAAGCTTGAATCTGTGGTCCACTAGCAATGAAATGATCCAATAAAACAAGGCTCTATAATTTTGGAGGGATGTCATTTTTATATCTTAAGTTTCAGAGTTAAGGTTCCTTTTGATGCCTAAATTGAAGAAATTTTAATACATCCAGTAAATGAAATAATGGATTTCAATGTACCAGTTTTAATGACAGGTAGCTTGAATAGGTTTTACTTATTCCATTCAGTAGCATTGCTTTAGGGGCCAGGAGCCTCAGAATGAGGAAGTAAAGTACAGCAAGAAATACTATCACACCACCAGCCCTGCGCCAAGACAGAACTTCAATGAGGATAGACAAGCAATATGGACCCAGCCAGAGGCAATAAGTCCCTGAGGTTCCCAACAATTTTTGTGAGATAGAATAATTGGTGATATAAACGCCTGCGATTGTAATTTACACACACACACAAAGACATGCACACACACAAAACCCCTGAGTACATTATGAAAAATTAAATTTCATACACACTATCTAGCCCTGCTCCTGGAAAACCTACCTCCAATATTCTGATCCACCCTACAACATTGCATCTGGCCAAGTCTTTGACTAAGGTATGTTTTAGAAAAACTCTATTCAGACACTACTAAATATCTTATAACATGCAAGAAATGGGCAAGAATAAACATGCTATAACCTCTTCCAACTCTACCATTTTTGTTGTCTTATTTGTATGCAAGGCAACATGCTGTAGCCAGACATTTCCTTTAGAAGATCTCCATTCAGGTTATGCATGTTTCAAAAATTATTCAGAAGAGGAGCTTTGTAACAGGTAGGATTATAAATATAGCACCCTTTCATTATACCAGCTTCTTTGTGCATGTGCGTGTGTGTAGGCTTTCTTGTGAGCTGAAAAAAAAATGTAGCTGCCTTAATCAGTTACATTAAAGTCATAGTTGCTTTAATGTGTTTATTTAGTAAAACATTGTTATTATTGCTAGATTTTTCCAAATGCAACTGTTATGCATATTGCCATGCATTCTCCTATGCCTAGCAAAGCAGCTCTTTTGAATTGTTTTCTAAGCAAGTATATTCTTAATGCCCATACAATGTATATTCAGTCCTGGAAAGTCAGGATTCTACATAGCCAGGTAATCTCTGTGAATGGAAAAATCTTTCTGTTGAGTCCTCACAGTTACAACTCCACCCATGCCTGCACTGTTGCCGGCCGTCACGGATTGGTTAAGACGCGAGCAACTAAATTAGCGGGAAATCCCTGCTCGCATATTGGTTCCTACCATCTGACAGCTCCCTATTTAAGCAGCTATCAGACAGCAACTTCTTGTTGCTGCTTCGCGGAGTTGCCTTGTTCTTGTTAGCTTGATGTGTTAGAAATAAAGTTGGTGTTTTAAACAGCCAAACCTCAGACTCTGCCTGCCGCATTCTCGAAATAGAACACTTTCCATATCAGCACTGTCCTCTGGCAGCAGAAAGGAGTAAAATTAGCATGGTTATTGCTCTGAATGTTCATTGTAAAGAGGACTTAGCCTTCATCAAATGTTAAGAATATGTAGACCAGAAATGTCAAGGAAGGAAGGAAGAAAGAAGGAAAGAAGATTGGAATGAGAGGGAGGGAGAGTCTGAGGAAAGTCCTGCCTTAGCCACCAGCAGCTGTGCTGCCCTCTTGCCATCCCCTTGCCCTCTCCTCCTGGCTTCTCCTAGTGGGGTTGGGCTGGGCTGCGGGTTTCTGGTGCCCCAGGAGCTCAAGGGCTGGGCTGGGTGCTTGCCCTTCACTACTTATTTTATTGATTTATTTATTTAATCTAATTTTTATACTGCCCTTCTCCCGAAGGACTCAGGGCAGTGCACAGCCAAAGATAAACACATATATAAAATTTAAAAGCAATTTAAAAAACATATTAAATAATTTGGCCCCAAGATCATTAAAAAACAAAAGCAACCCATTAAAATTAATGTTTAGGCCAGCCCAGCTTGTTGGAACAATAACGTCTTGAGGGCATGGCGAAAGGTGCGTAGGTCAGGGATCATCCGTATCTCCAGGGGCAATTCATTCCAGAGGGCAGGTGCCCCCACAGAGAAGGCTCTCCCCCTGGGGGGGGGGTCGCCAGTCAACATTGTTTGACTGACGGTACCCTGAGGAGTCCCTCTCTGTAGGAGCGTACTGGCCGGTGGGAGGCTGTCGGTAGCAGAAGGCAATCTCGTAAGTACCCATGTCCTAAGCCATTGAGCTCTCTAAAGATGGTAACCAACACCTTGAATCGCACCCCAAAGACCACCGGGAGCCAGTGCAGCTCGCGCAGGAGAGGTGTTACATGGGAGCGCCGTGTCGCTTCCATAATCACCTGCACGGCCGCATTCTGGACCAGTTAGAACATCCAGGTGCTCTTCAAGGGGAGCCCCATGTAGAGAGCATTACAGTAGTCCAGACGGGAAGTGACGAGGGCATGAGTGACCGTGCGCAAGGAGTCCTGATCCAGAAAGGGATGCAACTGGTGAATCAGGCGGACCTGATAAAAAGCCCCCCTGGCCACAGCCATCACATGATCTACTAGAGACAGCCACGCATCCAGGAGGACACCCAAATTGCGAGCCCTCTCTGAGGGAGCCAAGATCTCACCCCCAATAGTCAGCGATGGAACCAGCTGGCTATAACGGGATGCTGGAAACCACAGCCACTCAGTCTTGGAGGGGTTGAGTCTGAGTCTGTTTCTCCCCATCCAGATCCGCACAGCCTCCAGGCACCAGGACATCACGTCAAGGGCATCATTGGGGTGGTCCGGGGTAGAGATGTATGGCTGAGTATCATCAGCGTACTGATGGAACTTCACCCCAAAACCACAGATGATCTCACCCAGCGGCTTCACATAAATGTTGAACAGGAAGGGCAAGAGGACCGACCCTTGCAGCACCCCTCAAACAAGGCGCCTCAAGGTCAACCTCTGCCCCCCTGCCAACACAGACTGCATGTGGTCAAAGAGGAAGGAGGAGAACCACCGCAACATGGTGCCCCCCCACTCCTAACCCTCTAACCAATGCAGCATGATACCATGATCGACGGTATCAAAAGCCGCTGAGAGGTCTAATAGGACTAGGACAGAGGAACAACCCCTGTGCCGAGCCCTCCAGAGATCATCAACCAATGCGACCAATGCCATTTCTGTGCTGTACCCAGGCCTAAAGCCCAATTGGTATGGATCTAGATAGACAGCTTCATTCAGGTACTGGGGAAGTTGTTGCACCCCACACTCTCAACAACCTTCGCCACAAAGCAAAGGTTGGAGACTGGACGATAGTTCACTAATACTGCGGGTCCAGGGAAGGCTTCTTCTTCTTTTTTTTATTGAAAAGTTTTTATTTTATAAACAAGCATACATACAATATATAATCAATCAATCAGTGTATCATCTGAATACATCTTTTTTCCTCTTACTCCTCCAATATTTATCATATCTTATATTATCATTTCATTTGTTGTAAAA
Source organism: Pantherophis guttatus (assembly GCF_029531705.1). The sequence continues at coordinate 5,141,817 of NW_026844019.1, read as the reverse complement.
TTTTCCCCACATTTACTTTTATATTTGTACCTTTATCTATTCAACAATTTTATCCCAACCCAACCCTCCCCCCTCCCCCCTGACTTCCCAGAGCAAAAACAGGGTATAACATTTAACAAGCAAAAGCTAAAATATACTAACCTACTACAAAGTTTAAAACTCCCTCACACTCTTTAACTTCTCTTTTGCAAATTCATCAACCTCCCTTTTGTAAATTCTCAAAATCAATTGGGTTAAATTCTTTCTTCCTGAATATAAAAGCCTTTTTCTTGCTATGAAATCCAATAACTTTAACAATATTACAAGCATTAACAAACACTGATAAGTTTCATTTTCATCCCTCCAACACCTTTCTTTTTCAACATTGCTCCCTAATAAGATTCTAAATTAAACATTTATCCTCTTTATTCCTTCATAAACCAATTATCAATTTCTAACTATTCAGCATTAAAAATTCTAAATGAAACATTTTAAAACTTTAAACATTTAATCACCTATACCTTTTAAAATAGTATAATCTTATATTAAACATTTTAAAAACCTCTTAATGCATCAATAAAACCTTCTTAATTCATTTTTCAAAATATAAATTTCAAAACCTTCAGGAAACTATCCCTTAAATTTTTAATTAATCATTTCTATATTTTTTCCAGTCCTTCTTTCTCAATCAACATTGCTCCCTAATAAAGTTCTAAATTAGACATTTATCCTCTTTAATCCTTCATAAAATTAAACATTTAAAAACTTTAAACATTTTATCTCATATACCTTCTTAAAATACTATAATCTTATATTAAACATTTTAAAAATCTCTTAATACATCAATAAGACATTAAGTCATTTCTCAAAATATAAATTTCAAGCCCTTCAGAAAGGTATCCCTCAAATTTTTAATTAGCCATTTTAATACCTCGATAACTCTTAAAAAGCTATCATTTTTATGTCCCAAACCAATTGTAATAACACACTTCCTTTATATTATTATCTTAGAATAAACTTTAAAAATACAAATTTAATTAAGCTTCTCAACCTATTGCCAAAATCCTCCCCAAAAAAGATTAATCTTCAGTTCTTCCCTTCTTTCTGTATTTTTCCAGTCCTTTTTCTTTGATAATTCTTTCTTCTTCAGCATTGCTCCTCCTCCTGCTTTTATTTTCGAGAATTTTAAAATTTGGATTTGAGGTTGATGTCTCTTTGAAAGTTTTTGTCTTCTTAAAGTTATTTCATTTAATTTGAAACCCCCATAAATCTCTCTCAAGTCCTCCTGATTAAACTCTTCCAGATTCCTTTGCTTTCCCCTCTTGGTCTGGAAAGCATCCTTTTTATCCAAAATCACATTAAACTGGATTTCTGCCCCATCTTCTTCCAACAGCTCACTATTGTCTAACAAGCCTTGAAATGATACTATATTCTCCTTTGTCTCCATGTTTTGAGTCAAAACAGTTTCCTCTTCCTGAGACCTTTCATCAAAAAAACCTTTAAGACTTTCCAGTAAAGCAGTGGTTTGTGACTCAAAAATTTCATGTATTATAACTCTTATTTGTGTATTTGCTGGTGTGTGTAATAATAGTCCTTCAGCACTTTCAAAGGTACCAGCCATTTTCTTTTTTTCAAAGACCAATTATTCACATAATTTAAAAATGTAAATTAGTTGAAATCAATTCCACAGTCTTTTGCTTTCCACTTCCACTTTAAATCTTTTTCTTAATGTGTAATCCAGTAGTTGTTAACAATGTTGCAAACGTTAAAGCACTTTCACTGGTAAATTTTGTTTTCACGCCCTCAAGCGCCATTTCCCCCTTTTTTAAAACGGAGTTAAAGCTCAATACTTGCTTTTTGTCGTTCTCCTGATTTTGCTCTGCCAACATCCAAAGTCATGATGTCTTGTAAAACTTAAAATTGCATTGCTGGTGTGGTCGCTATGCCTCAGTCTGCAAAAGGCAGACTCACCCCGGATCCGGAGCTAACGAAGGGCTTTCAGGGAGCTCTCACCCTGCAAACCCCAGGCTTAAAAAGAAAAAAACCTGGGGGTCTAGGGGAGCTCTACCCAGACCCTTCTGCTCTTCTCTCCCCCTTTTTCCCAGGGGGAGATTTTTTAGCCGCTAGACAGCTGGTTTTCGCTGTTCTAGCGGTTATACAGATCGCAGGGCTGGAGCTCCTACAGGAACGTCCGTTTGGCGTTCGTGGAGCCACCGGAAATCCAGGGAAGGCTTCTTGAGGAGGGGCCTCACCATCGCCTCTTTCAAGGTGGAGGGGAAGAAACCCTCACTTGAAGAAGTATAAATAATCTCATGGAACCAGCCTTGTGTGACTGCCTGGGAGGCCAGCACCAACCAGGAGAGACACAGGTCCAATAAACATGTGGCAGCGCTAAGGCTACCCAGAATCCTGTCCACATCCTTGACAGTCACAGGGTCAAACTCCTCCCAGATAACACTTTCAAGACCCTCCTCCATCACCCCATCTGCACCTACCCAGTCGGAGTCCAAGCCTTCCCGAATCTGAGCGATTTTGTCATCCAGATATTGCACAAAATCCTCAGCCCTGCCCTGCACTATCCACTTGCCCTCCACTATTGCACAGCTATCCGGTGGTCCTCTGCATGGCCTGAGAGGGATGGCGAGGCTCCTCTTGTTTGGCACTTTGGCGCTCATCCTGGTCTTGTCTTCCTCCATTGGAGACCTCTGGATCCTCCTCCCCTGCCTTGCCTGGCCTCCCACAGGAGGTGGGGGACAACGCTGCTGCATGTGGAAGTGCAGAGGAGGAAAGGGTAGCAGGGAAGCTGGGTGAGGAAAGACTGCCCCAACAAGATAGCATCCTTACCACACATGATTGTAAATAGGAATTCCTTTTCAAGAAGGGCTAGCCTCCCTTGTGCAGGACCTGGGAATACTACTCCCCTGCCTCCTCCTCTTGTTCTCCAGATATCTGTCAAGGCAGAAGTTCGACTCAGAGGAAACTGTTTCCTGTAAACTTTCTCCTTTGGGTTTCCACATGCAGCAGTGTCATCCTCTGCATCCTGCTTTGCTGGGAGGGGGGCACTGGGCAAAGAAATGCCAATGATGTCTGGGATTGGGAGAAAAATGTCTCCTTTGGTGTGCTGTGCCCATTCACGCATACAAACACACACACCATTCCAAGCTTGGAGACTTTTATCCACATCTGAGCTTGCAAACTGCCAATCATGCCTGGGTTTGGGGAGAAGGTCCTCTCCTTCATCTGTGTATAAAAGTTCCCAAACTTAGAATGTGGTGTGTGTGTGTATGTGCGCAGGTGCAGGCACTTGGCTGCCAGCAGTTTGGGGAGGCAAGGAGCTTGTGGGGCACTGAATTGTCCCCATACTGAGTTAGCCAGTGCAACTTGTTCCATCCTGACCCAACCGTCCTGAGACAGCTGTGCCCAGTGTGGGCATCGAGTTAGCTATGCCCACCCAGCCACACCCACCCAGCCACTCCCACCTTGTTGTGGTGACCCAGTTGTGACCATCCAGACACACCTCCCCAGCCACACTCACCTGGATGCTGTGAGTCATCATAGTCTTACACACAATTGGCCCTTTGAGGGCAATCATAATGGTAATGTGGCCCTCAATGAAATTGAGTTTGACACCCCTGTATTATAGAATAAATACCAGCTAATCAGTTCAATTAATCCTTCAAGAATAGATTTCACCTATTCATCTCATTAGAAATATCTATGAAAGTTCAATTGGCATTCATGATCCTAGCTAAAATAGTAAGCAAACTCTGAGGTTACTGAATTTCTGTGTTCAAGACTAGCAGATTTATTTTCTACCCTTTTTAAGTCAGAAATGAACAAAAGCAGCAGTATTTCAAGGGAACAATTAGGCTTGACTCTGACCTTAGCCTATTGGGGTCAGTTTCAAATTACTGCTCTGAGTAAGGACAAAGCTTCAAACAAACTATGTGCTTTAAAGAATTGCTATTCGCACAGGGAAGCATACATTTAGCACAGAGTACAAAAGCAAATAAATGAAAGAGAATAGCTAAACAATGTTGATCGGGTTTGATAGAACAATACATATTCTTTAAAACCTGACTATATTCTGACAGAATACCTCAATACCTCAAATGATACTGAGAACCTACCATCTATCTATATCTGTAGTTAGAAATCAGTTGTATTGCATTGGAACTTTAATTATATGTAGTAGACCACATGACTTAACAACAAGTCACTTTTTTTAATCTCCTGAAACTATATCAAAGAAAATTGTTAAAACAATGGAGAAGTGGGATGTTAAAGAAAAAAGAAAAAGGAAATTGATGAGCCTTATTACACAGTCAAAATAATGGATCACCATATCAGTCAAAGTAAATGGATCACCATATAACCTTTCAGAAGTATTCTTCCTTGAACTATTAAAACATTCCATGCCCTTAGATGACAACAATTTCTCTGCCTTTTGAAATTTCTTTTCTGTCCTGCCAGGTTCACAGAGATATGCTTAGTTAAAATCAACTTATATAAAACTATGCACTGTAAATTCTGACACTTCTGTTTGAATCTTTTTTCAAACACTTGTCTTTGCTCACCATAATAGATGTCAGTTCTTCTGATGTAGTTCAAGCATGAGCTTCATATGAAGACTCAGCTATGTCTATCGTATTTCTGAAGCTACTACTCACTGAAGTTTTGTGCTGTTTGACATCAAAGATGGGCAAGAATCACCTGCTGAGTTCACATGCACGCAGCAAAACATCTTCAAATCACTTGTGCTAGACAAAAGTTTTTCATATTAATCCTTCACTAACATGTGGACAAAGACAAATGTAGCCTTGTTAAAGTGGCAGTATTATATTATTAAAGTTTACACACCCCCTTTGCAGAGATGTATAGAACTTTGAAAAAATACCTTGTTAGAACTAAACATAATTTAGTTTTGCTTTTCTCTCACACTTTTTAAAATTATCCTCATCTCTATTTTGCTGTGTCTGAAAGCATCTGGTACTCAAGCTTGAAGTAAATGTAAACATAACTCTTTTATTTATATCAAAATGTAAATAAAATGGGGTTTATAGAAATAAACAGCAAAATATAAACTCATCATGCATCAGATGAGTTTGTAAAGCAATAGAAAGTCAGAAACTTTGCAGCCTCTATAGCTTAACTTCATTTTTTGTATCCATCCATATTCAGAATGATTTAGCTTATTCTGTAATTGCATTCACATGTAACATTGTTACAAACTTTTAATTATGGTTTGCTGAACAAACCACAATGGCCTGATTCACATATAAAGCTAAGTTATAATGTATGAATTCATGTAACGGTGCCTTAAGCCTAAACAAACCACATTCTTTTTCCAAATTATTATTATTTGTTTATGTTACTTTTTGTTCAACCAACTGTTTGTATTAAACGATTTGTTTGTATTGTTTGTATTCAAACTATTACAGTGAAAACAGTAAGATGAAAAGTAAAAAAAACTCCAAATATTTAAAAAATCCAAAGTTTTCTCAAACACTGATGTTGAAAACTACCATAAATTTCACCATCAGCGTTTCAGAAAGCTTTGATTTCTTTCTGCCACTTAAGCTCATTATAAATTACATTTCTCATAGCACGTATTTAATATAACTTCCATCCTCTCACATGAAATAATTTCTGTCATATGTCAAGACTTTATTGGACAAAGATGGTTAATTTCTGCATCTTTTTAATATTCTATTTTTTCTTTTGTATATAGAAAGAAAGGTGAGATACCAAAAATAAAAGAAGCAAGAAAAGGATCAAAATATAGTAGTAGTATGTTTTGAGTAAAAGAGTAATTTTTTTTCTATGCCTCATGCGTGGTAATCCCTCAATCTTTCCTATATTATAATTTTCAGGTTTTTAGCCCCATATTTCTTTTCCGAAATGTGTTAATTTAGTGTAAAATGTGTTCATTTTACACTTTGAACATAATGAACAACCAACTCTTTTAAAACTTTATGTTAGGCATCCAATAAACATGAAAAGAAACTGTTGAATTAGTCACACCTTGAATAAGAACCATATTCAATATTTTTACAATTGATTTATTAATATGGAATATCCAAATTCTTTTTTCCCAGAGTTCTTCTGACTAACTAGTATCTATCCCTACAATACTTTTATCTGTAACAAAACCCTGTAGATTCAGAATAATCCAAAACACATTTCAGAGCCAATAGTATTGTAAGAGTTTTAGAAATGGCTAATGCTTTGAGGCCAAATTGTAAAATCTCAGTAAAATATTTTAACGGAATATACTGTTATCCTAAACTTTTAAACAATCCATTTTACTTTTCAAATCTTTCTAAACATCTGATTAGCTGATATAAAGTATTAATATCCCTATTAGTGCATGAATTTAAAAACAAAAAAGAAAATTAATTTCCAATTTTCACACTAGCATTTTTTCAAATTATATGTTTGGTCTATGAATAAGGATCAGAAATGTATTTCTATTCCAGTGTGCCTTTCTGTTTTTAATGCTGAAAATATTGCAAAATATTGAAAATATGCAAAAAGAAGAATCAGGCCTCTGACATGTTACCATAGAGGACAGAGCTATGAGCTTATACCAGGACATATTGAGCCTGATCCACATTGGAGACCATGGTTTAGAACAGACATGTCAAACTCAAGATCCATGGGCCAGATCCAGCCAATGATGCGTTTAGATCTGGCCCATGGGGCTGCCCTGGAGGGGCCAGCTCCCACCACTTCAGCCCACCCCAGCTTAGCTGAGTGCTGCCCCTGGGTGCAGGCACAGGAGACAGCGAGTGCACAGGGATTGGCATCCTGGTGAAAGGAGGTGCTTTGCTTACAAAGTCAGTTCTCCTTGCATGGACAGAATTGGACTCCCTCTGACCCACACACTTTGCCACACCATGAGCAACCTGGCCAAGGAGAGCGAGCACACCAGCAGCAGACTTGAGGAGGAGATAAGTGCAGCTGGGTGCCCCCTCGGGGAAGTGAGACTGGGCTGTTCTACAGGGTCCTGATGTCCTGGAAATTCAAGGATTGGGCTGGGCCATTGCCCTCACTGCCGAGGGCTCCAGTTAGCTTGCGGGGCCCTCCGGGGGTCCTACGCGTGGCCTGAGAGGGACAGCGAGACTCCTCTGGTGGATGAGGCTTTGGCATTCACCCTGGTCTCACATTCCTCCATTGGAAACCTCTGGATCCCTGCTCCCAGCCCCCCTCCCAGGAGGCACATGTAGATACCCTCCCAGGAGGCACATGCTGCCCTCCCAGGAGGCACATGCTGCCCTCCCAGGAGGCACATGCTGCATGTAGAACCACAGAGGAGAACATTTGCAGGAAGCAGTTTCCTCTGAGTCCAACTTCTGCCTTGACAGATCTCTGGAGAGGAGGAGGGGATGGTGGAGGAGCTGAATGAGGGAAGGCTGCCCCAACAAGCCAGCATCCTTACCATGCATGATTGGAAATGGGGATTCCTTTTCAAGAAGGGCCAGCCTCCCTCATGCAGGACTGGAGAATGCTGCTCCCCTGCCTCCTCCTCTTGTTCTCCAGAGATCTGTCAAGGCAGAAGCTGGACTTGGAGGAAATTGCTTCCTGTAAAGTTTCGTCTCTACACTTCCATACAGCAGCATCGTCCTCCATGTCCTGCTTTGCTGGGTAGGGGCACTGAGCAGGGAAATGCCAATGATGTCTGGGAGAAAAATGTCTCCTTTGGTGTGCTGTGCCCATGCATGCACACAAACATACACACCATTCCAAGCTTGGAGACTTTTATCCACATCTGAGCTTGCAAACTGCCAATCATGTCCGGGTTTGGTGAGGTCTTCTCCTTCCTCTGTGGATAAAAGTCCCTAAACCTAGAATGCTGTGTGTGTGTGTGTGTGTGTGTGTGTGTGTGTGTGTGTGTGCGTGTGCATGTGCATGTGCATATATGAATGTTCTTGGCTGCCAACAATTTGGGAGGCAAGGAGCTTGTGGGGCACTGAATTGTCCCCATATTGAATTAGCCAGTGCAACTTGTTCTATCCCAATCCAGCTTCCTGAGTCAGCTGTGCCCAGTGAATGGCGTCGGGCCAGCCACGCCCATCCAGCCATGCCTACCTAGTTGCAGCAACCCAGCTGTGATCACCCAGCCACACCCACCTGACCGCTCTGAGTCATCATAGTCTTACATGCAACTGGCCCTTTGAGGGCAACCATAATACTGATGCAGCCCTCAATGAAATTAAATTTGACACCCCTCCTTTAGAACTTTGTCTTGGAGCAGATAGGTTATGGGTCAGTCTTTTCTCATGATAGAACAGGGTTTTCCAGTGGCAAAGTTCTGTGTAGATAGGAAAGACTTATTTGATTGATCTACCCCAGGTATCTAATGGACTCTCTAGCTTTTCTAAAGGATGTTTGAAAATTTCTCAAAATTAACTGATTTGAATAATCTATCAATGACAGTATTAGTGGCCCTGTGGCTCATGTGGTTAGGATGCTGAGCCAGAAGAGGTCAACAGCTCAGCAGTTTGAAATCCAAGAGTGCAAGTCATGTGACAATATGAGCTACCATCAATTTGTCCCAGCTCCTGCCAACCTGGCAGTTTCAAAAGCATAGAAAGACAAATAGGTACCACATGGGAAAATAAGAAGAACATGAAATGAGCCCACTTATGCATCCCCTGCGTAAGGATGATGTCACCGGCTAATCCTTTAACCCAGGATTACCTTGGTAGGTGCTTCCAAAACAGAATATTACAGTAAATAAATAAATAAATAAATAACTTTATTGTCATTGTACGTGTATACACAGTATACCCATACAACGAAATTCACTTAGCACCCAAAGACCAGGTCCAACACACATAACAATCCCCAAACACACTCCCACCCACCACAATTCTCCACCCCTAAACCACCCAAACATCCACACAACAGACCAAGTAATACTGTCCAACAGCTCACTGATGGCGGCCCTTTAGTTCATTGTTGAGTGCAATTATAGCTTTGGGATAAAAACTATTCAGAAAATGTGTGGTCCGAGTTTTAATTGTTCTGTATCTTTTGCCAGAAGGCAACAGTCCGAAAAGATTGTAAGCAGGATGGGAAGAGTCTCTGAGAACGTTATGCAATTTTCTCAAACAGTGAGATTCAAAGATGTCATCCAGGGCTGGTAGCTGGAGTCCGATGATATTCTGGGCAGTTTTAATGATTCTCTGTAGAGCCTTTTTGTCCGCTACAGAGCTGCTCCCATACCATGCAAGAATGCCGTATGTCAGGACCCTCTCAATGGTGCTGCGATAGTAGGACAGAAGTAGATGCTTAGATAGATTTATCTTCCTGAGCATTCTCAGGAAGTATAGCCTCTTCTGTGCCTTCTTCACAAGCATGTTAGCATTCATAGTCCATGAGAGGTCCTCCGAAATATAAATGCCCAGAAATTTAAAACTACCACCCTCTCCACCTCCCTACCATCTATGTACAATGGTAAATGTACATCTCTCTTCCTCCTGAAGTCAATTATAAGTTCTTTAGTTTAGTATAGTACAGTAACTTTTATAAGTTATAAGTTCTTTAGTACAGTGTAGTAGTATTACAATGTTACTAGATTGCTTTTGAGTTGCCACTCCCTGACCCCAAGAAAATATTTGATTTATAGAGTTCTGAGAGATGATATGATGAAAGAGATGGCTAGAATGACACTGGCCTAAAATGCAGAAGAAATGCAAGTGGACATGGGTAATGTCAAGACTGACTCACATTTTCACATACATTTTTTTGCTTTGCTTGTCAATATGTGTGTGGAAGTGGATGGAATGCAAAGGGGTGAGAATTACATCCAAGCATTCATGAGACATTGTTGGCATCCCAAAGACACATCGAGCAGATGTCCTGGCATGGCTAGCTGTTTCTCATAACAAAATGAACAGAAGCAGTTGGAGGATGTATTGGACTATGCTCCCTTTTGTGCAGGAAACCCAGAGCTGGTTTCGCTTTTTCTGTGTCAATGTGTTTTTTTCAGTAAAGTTTTATACTCTTGGTAAAATAATGTCCCAGGAGTACCTTTTTCTGGATTTGCCAACTGGACAGTTGACATTAAACCAGCTCTCTTTGTAGCAGCCTACCTGGACCCCACCAGGAGGTTGGCAGCTTCAAGATGTCAGCAGCTGTCAAAGGAATGGATGGAGGGGCAAAGCCAGGGGAAGCCTCCTTTCAAGAGACCCTGGCAGCATCTGGAATGCAAGCAGCTGGCACATACCCCAAACAGAAGGCTTAAAGGCCAGAACAACAGTCTGCACTCAAGGGAGAGAGAGCAATGGAAGGACCCTATTCAGGCCCCAAGGGCCAATGGGCGAACCACATGGAGAAGGTAGTGGAAGAAGAGGACCAACCAATCCCCACTGGAGTCACAGTGACCTGGGGGAGCAAATGGAAGGCTAGACGAGCAGCCAAGTGGGATGACCCAACCAAATGGAAGTTTCCTGCAGCAGCTCACAGTCTGTCGATGAAGCAGCTGAGGGAGAAGTTCAGTGGACTGGAAGTCCAGGAAGCCACTTCACCAAGGGCAGCAATCATGAGAGTTGGGATAGCTGCCATGAAGCCGCTGCCTACCACATCTCCTTCCCTCCTGCAGCCAATGGTGCTGACCCCACTTGGGATAGTGGGAGTCCCTCACCAAGGGATGGCAGCTTCCAACCCTGCTGCCTTCCTACCAGTGGGGCAGGGGCAAGCAGCTCATTGGAAGCTGGCAACCCTGCTCAGGCATCTTCAACAGCAGTAGGGTTACCACCTGGGTACATCTTAGGGCAAGAGGACCAACCATCCCCTTCCCTAGTGGTCCGGTTTCATGGGTGATCCGACAATACCATGGAGCAATGTACCAGGATGAGCACATCTGGCTCAATTCCATTACATCTAACCTGGAGGGAACTGCAGCAGGATGGCTGGTGTCTTTCCACAGTGAGGGTGCTCTGGAGCAGCAATACCTGGATGCTTTCATGCAGTCATTGCTAAACAGATTCAAAGACATCACAGCAGCCCGGCATGCAGAGACCTGCATCCATTCCATACAACAGGGCAAGCAACTAGTGGCAGAGTACATCCAAGATTTTTGCATCCTGATGGTTCACCTGAGTGTATGCTGGTCTACCAATTCTGGAAGCGGCTGAACAAGGATCTTTATCACAACTTCCTGCCCTGGGGTGTGTGTGTGTGTGTGTGCCCCACGACCTTTGAGCAAGGTACCAGTTAACCACAAATGTAGAGCTCAACCTGATGGAGTACTGGGAGCACACTGTACATGAGAACACACACACACAAATGTGCATGCAAGTGGGCAGAGGCTCTCCATTTTGATCCCCCCCCCCGGCATCATTGCCTCTATTGTCTTCTGGATGAGAAGACCTCCAAGGTCCCTTCCAGCTCTATTCTATTCTGACTAAATTCTAACATTGGGGAGGAAAAGAACAGGAGAGATAAGAAAAGTTGGGATGGGAGTTTCTTGCAGCCTTCCATGGGGCTGGGGCTGGGGAACTGGGGGGAGGGGCAAGGCACAATGTGAATGGTGGCAGGTTGGGGGTGTATGCAGTCACAGTCCCTTGAGCACACACCATTGAAGTAGTAATATGTGAGAAAAAGAAACAAGCACTCCAAAAAAGTAGCTTTCATTAGTTTGCAGTCTGCCATCGCAAAAGTTCTCTTTTGAGTGTGTGGGGCTGCAAGGAGTAAGATTCCCCCCCCCACATACATGCACACAAACAAAAACATCAGTGGGTCTTGGAGAGGTGAGCTGTGCTGAGAGCTATGTAGAGGTCCAGGCATGGAGGCAACGACAAGGGGGAGGGGTTACAATGGGAAGCCTCTGCCCACCCCTGCCTGCCTGTTGCCAGCTCTGCCTGAAACCTCTGCCAGCTTAAAAAAAAACCTGTGGAGCAGTGGCTTCCCTTTTTGTCCACCTTCCCCTCCATTGCCTCTATACCTAGACTAAATCTATGCCTGATGCTGAAAGAGCAGTTCTGCTTCCACACACTCCTACCACCAGAAGACATGCTCCCCCATGTGCCCCCACAATGCACGCCACCTGCTGCACGCCACCTGCTGCATCCCCCCCCAGCCCCCCAGCCCCTGCAATTATCTATCACCCATTGCATGCAAGCACCATAGCTTCTGCCTGCCACCCGATTGGCTGGCAGCTATGTGTCCTGGAGGCCAAAAGCCTGGGTCAAAGGGTATCTCCGTGAATGGGCCAAGCTGAAGGGGGTGGGGCAGAGGATCAGGGGTCCATTGGCTAGGAAGAATGACTGGGAGAGGGCCAGCAGAGGAGGAAAGCTGGCTGTAAATGGGATGAGGTGGGAGGCTAGAGGAGAAGGAGACGTTGCCAAGGGTGGGACCCTTAAGGTTAAATTCTGCCTGGAATGACTGAGACCATAGTCCTAGGGTTAGCCTGGTTGAGGAAGTGGAATTTGTCAGTAGATTGGGACAATAACAAGTGGCAAATGAGAAAGAAAGCTGCTAGCCAGCAGGAGCCAGTGAAAGCAACAAATGCCAGTCACGAGCCTGTGGTTAGGAAAATGAAAACAGAGTCAGTAAATACACTAAGGATAAGTGAGGAGTTAGAGCCACTCATTTCAAATGAATACTGCAACCTAGTAGAGGCATTCAGCAAAAGGTCCCATTGCTCCACAAACTGTGCTATTGAGATCTTGCCAAATTACCCAAGCCAAAGATATATCCCATGATGCCAAGGGAGATGGAGGAACTTCAGGGGTTTATAGACAAGAACGTATCCAGGTATCTAGCCAGGAAAGACAAGGATGGCTGCCCTTATGCTTTTCAAAGAGAAGAAAGGTGGGTCTCTTAGGCTTTGTGGACTGAATTGTAACTGCTTGGAGAATATTTATCCCCTCCCCCTCATGAATGACATGCTGAGTTACCTATTGAAGGGGAAGATTTTCACTAAGCTGGACTTGAGAGAAGCCTATTACCAAGTGAAGATTAAAGATGGGGATGAATGGAAAACTGCATTTAACTGACCGCTAGGTAGTTAAATTTCAGATGGTACCAACTGGACTGCAAGGAGCTCTTCATGCAGTTAGTAAACAAGGTCCTGCATGAGCACCTGTACAAAGGGGTGCTAGTATATTTAGATGATATCCTAATTTACACTGAGATCATAGAAGAGCATGTGAGGCCAGTGAGGGCAGTACTTGAGAAGCTGTGTAAAGCCCAGTTGTATACAAATCTATATAAATGTGACTTCCATAAGACCAATCTAGACTACCTATCACATCTCTAATGATGGGGTGGAAATGGACCTGGGTAAGGTGAGGGCAATTCTGGAATGGGAAGCCCCTTGGATCTGGAGACAGTTACAGAGCTTCCTGGGATTTGCAAACTTTTACCAGCAGTTCATCCCCATGTTTGCCCAGATAGCCCTGCCCATTACCAACTTGCTTAAGATGGGGAAGAGGGGTTAAGCCCAAACCAAGTCAACCACTAAATTGGTTCATCGAATGCCAAGTGGCATTCTAGAAGCTAAAGTGGCTCTTTGCCACAGAGCCAGTCTTGAAGCATCCAAACCCAGATGAGCCTTTTGTGATCCAGGCAGATGCCAGTGATGTGGCAGTAGGGGTTTTATTCCAGAGGAATGAAAAGTGGGCAATCTTCTGCCCACACATCTCACAAGTTATCTGATACTGAGAAGCAGTATCAGATAACTTGGGAGAGAGATTTATGCAGTCCAATGGACCTTTCTGACCTGGAGGCAGTTTTTAGAGGGTAGTAAGATTCCATTCGAAATGTGAATGGACCATAAAACCTGGAGGTGTTAAAGACCCCAAGGAAGCTGTCCACTAAGGTCCGATGTGCTCAGTATTTTAACCATTTCAACTTCACCCTTCACTACTTACTGGTGGGAGGGGATTTCCTAGCAGATGCCCTCTCTTGCATGCATCATCCTGTCCAGGCAACTTGCAGTGCCAATGCTTACAAGACAGCAGAGAACAGTGTCTCTGCAGCTAGCTGGGGACTCATTGATGCAACCACTAAAAGATGCCTTGGGAGTGGATGAACGGTTCCAGAGACATAACCTGATGTTAAAGGAGGGCTTGGCATGGAAGGGGAGTAAATTGTATGTAAATTTTGTAGACAACAAAACAACCTTGGTCCTGCAGAGGAGCCATGAGGCAAAATCTTCAGGGCATTTTGGGTTTGTGAAGACCCATATGGTAAAGAGACAGTTTTGGTAGCCAAAAATGAAAAAGACATAAAAGCCTACAGTATATGGCCATTTGCCCTGTGTGTGCTTCCATGAAGAGCATACTTGGGGACAGTGGTGAGTTCGCACTGGTTCTATAGAACTGGTAGTAAAATCGGCGGGAGGCTCCGCCCAATAACCCTGACATCATCAAAATGCTTTTGCGCATGCGCAGAATCTTCTGTGCTTGTGCAGAAGAGTGTGTGCATGCATGAGTGAAGCAAGCGCACATACACAGCCCCGTTGCAAACTGGTAGTAAAGGTAAGTAGAACCCACCCCTGCTTGGGAAGCCTCCAGACTTACTACAATTGGTAGCCAACCCAACTAACCCATGGGAAGAGATATCCATGGACTATCATGGAGTTGCCTGAGAGTGCTGGAAACAATAATCTGGACTGTCATCAACCTGTTTTCAAAGCAAGCACACTTTGTGGTGTGTCTGAAGATCCCTTCAGCCCAGGCCCTAGCCAAGATGTTTGTGCAACAGAGCTACAGACTACACAGGGTCCTGAAGCACATAATCTCAGACAGAGGGGTACAATTCACCACAAAGTTTTGGCAGAAATTTTTGAAAATGATAGGCTCCTCCCAGGGACTTAGCTCCACCTATCATCCTAGTATCAATGGGGCTACTAAATGCGCCAACTCATTAGTAGAGGAATACCTGTGCGGTTATGTAAATTATCAACAGACTAATTGGGATGAGCTCCTGCCTTTCACAGAGGTGGCATATAACAACTCAGTGCACAGCAGCACAGATTTTACCCCTTTCAAGGTGGCATGGGGGCTGAATTTGTGCCCATGCAGAGCTTCCACAAGGAGTTCCATCCTCAGTATTGTTAACTGAATGGATGAATATTCTAAAAGCCATGTGGGCCACCATGTGTGAGGCACTGAATAAAGCTAGGGAAAGTCAAAAAAGGCAAGCAGACTGGAGAAGAGCCCATCAGAGAGAATTTAAAGTGCGGGATAAGGTGTATTTGTCCACCAAATATCTAAACCTGTGGCAACCTTGTAAGAAGTTAAGCCCCAAATACATAGGGCCTTTCCAAATAGTCCGGATTATAAATCCAGTGACAGTGGAGCTGAAGCTGCCAAAAAGCCTCAATAGGTGGGTTCATTCAGTATTTCATTGCAGTCTTTTAAAATCTTTTCAAGAGTCTGGGTTGTGATCAGTCAGGAAACCACTCCTATGAGGTAGAAAAGATTCTTGAGTCCAGATATCATGAGAGGAAGTTACAGTATCTAGTACTGTGGAAAGGCTACCTGTTAGTAGATGCTGAGCTCCAGATATTAGGGCAGCGAGTTAGTTAAGAAGTTTCACACTAAGTACCATCAATGGCCCCAATAGAGAATGCAGCAGTAGTTGATTTGTGGTAATAATGTGTATGGATGTTTATTTTGTTTCAGGTTTATCCTTCTTCTGGGGGGTCAGCATGTCAAGCCTGACTCACATTTTCACCTACATTTTTTGCTTCGCTCGCAGTTTGACACTAAAAGGAGGGGTGGATGGAATGCAGGGTGGAAAGAGAATGGCATCCAAGCATCTGTCAGCTACCTGTGAGACATTGTTGGCATCCCAAGAACACATCGAGCAGATGTCCCAGCATGGCTGGCTTTTTCCTGTGAAAAAATGAACATAAGTGATTGGTGAACATATTGGACAGTGGGTAGCCCATAGGGAAAGGAGAGAAATAACTATGCTTGCTTTTGCACGGGAAACCCAGAGCTGATTTGCTTCTTCTGTGCCAATGTGGTTTTTTCTGTAAAGTTTTACAGAAAGGAGTTTCTTTTTCTGAATTTGCCAACTGGACAGTTGACTGGTAAGAGTTCAAATTTAAGCCTACATCATGATGACAAAGTGTACCTACTGTACATAATTTGCCACACTTACTGCATTTATGGTTTGTTGCCTAGCAGCTTTGTCTAAAATTATTCAATCCCATTTGGGAAATCTGGGGTAGCAGATCTGCTACTGGACTATTGAGAAGAGTTCATGCAATATTGGAGGACAAGCACATATCTGTCAGAGTCAACCAAGCAAATTCAGCTGAGATCACAGAAACCTCATTTATATCCCATGAAAGTGAGAGAATTCTGTCTAGTGTCAATCCAGCTGCTTCTGGATTGGATCCCTTCATTACAGACTAGCAAAAGCTTCTAGGGAACTGATGAGAAACTGAATTCAGGCAGTTGTGGATACATTCTTGAGGGAGTGACATCTTGGTCTACTATGTAATAAATGGTAATGTGTTACTTCCTTAAGAAGTTGTTTCCCTACTTTTATTTTTATTTTATTTATTTATTTATTTCATCAAGCATGTAATAGGTAACAGATATAAGTATAAACATAATTATGAATACATGAAATGGATATATATAAAAGGGAACATTAGGACAGGAATAATAGGCACACTGGTGCGCTTATGCATGCCCCTTAGAGACCTCTTAGGAATGGGGTGAGGTTGACAGTAGACAGTCTAAGGTTAAAGTTTTGGGGGTTAGGGGAAGAAATCATAGAGTCAGGTAGTGCATTCCAGGCATTAATGACTCTGTTACTGAAGTCGTATTTTCTGCAATCAAGTTTAGCGCGGTTTATCACAAGTTTGTATCTATTGTGTGCTCGTGTATTGTTGTGGTTGAAGCTGAAGTAGTCATTGACAGGTAGGACATTGTAGGAGATAATTTTATGTGCTACGCTTAGGTCTGACTGAAGACGGTGAAGTTCTAAATTGTCTAATCCCAAAATTTGAAGTCTGATGGCATAAGGTATTCTGTTGTGAACAGAGTAGTGGAGGACTCTTATTGTGAAATATCTCTGGATTCATTTGATTGTATTAATGTCTGATATGCAGTGTGGGTTCCAGACAGATGAGCTGTATTCAAGAATTGATCTAGCAAAATTTTGTATGCCCTGGTTTGTAGTTCAATGTTACCAGAGAAGAAGCTACACAAGATTAGGTTAACAAGTTTTAATGCTTTTTTTGGCAATGTTGTTACAGTGAGCTCTGGCACTTAGATCATTTGAGATGAGTACTCCCAGGTCCTTAACAGAGTGAAGGTCATCTATAAGGTCATATCTGCTGAGCTTGTATTTAGTGTTTTGATTTTTTTTGCCAATATCTAAGACAGAACATTTGGTGGTTGAGATTTGGAGTTGCCAATTGTTTGACCATTCTGATAGATAGTCAAGGTCTTTTTGTAGGGTAGCAGCATTGACAGTGGTGTTGAATAGTTTTACATCATCAGTGAAGAGAATGCAGTTGCTTATAATATGATCACAAAGGTTGTTTATGTAAAGTATAAAGAGTGTGGGTCCTAAAAAGCTTCCTTGAGGAACACTGCTGTTAACTGATGCAGGTTTGATAGAGTGTTCCCTATTTTGACTACTTGTTGCCTGTTTGATAGGAACACAGCTATCCATTTATGCAGGATCTGGAAATGCCATAAGATTTTAGTTTTAGAAGTAGCTTGTTGTGTACTACTGAATCAAAGGTTTTACAGAAGTCTATATAAATTGTGTCTATTGCTTTACCCTGGTCAAGTTGTGAAGTCCATATGTTTTTGCAGTGTAGGAATTGCAGATTACTTATGTATGTATGTAGTAAGTCTTCCTCTTGTTTGCTGTGATAATTGATGCATCTGCCTTTATCTGCGGGCATAAGGATTTGTAGCGACTTTTGAAGTTAGCTTCGTGACCAGTTTTGTTTTTGTGCCAAAGAGGTTTTTTTTTTTAATTGAAGCTTCCTTATTGTTATGGGTAATTTGTTTTTTTTTTTGGTTTTGGGGATTATTAGTGGTACGTGTAGTTTGATGGTTCTTTTGACTTCTTGTAAAAAAAATGTTATAATGGTCATTGGCAGTGATGCAGCCAGTGAACAGGTTTTGGCAATCAAGAGATGAGAGGTCTTCAGTTATGAGATCATTATTGGCTTTTCTAAAGTTATATTTTGGGATCTTGTCATTTTGATCATCTTTGTAAGGACATAAATTGAGACAAAAATCAATCATGCTGTGGTTGCTGTTTGAAAAGGGTTCATTTATTTGTAGACCATAGATTGAGTTTAAATTATTGCAGAAGATGAGATCAAGACAGTTGTTGAGTCTAATGTGGTTTTCTACAAGTTGATCCAATCCCAGATTAGTAACGGCATTGTATATGGTTGTATGTATTGGTTCTATTGTACATTTGTTTAGGGTCTAATTAATAAGAGGTAGATTGAGGTCACCAAGAAAGATAAGAGGGTGTGGGGGAAGAGGCTGCCCATGTTATTAGTGAAGTTAGTTTGTTAGCATGTACAACGTCGTAATCAGGGGCTCTGTAGCAAAGTAAGAAGCGAAATATGGTGTTTAGGGACAGCTCGCATACAATGGTTTCAGGAGGAGCAAGATCCTGTGTAACTTGAATATTTTTTAGATTTAGTGATTTTTTTTATAGAAGGTAGCAATACCACTTAACTTTTTAAAGTATTATTCATCCCTTTTTCAACTTTTTCAAAGAAGTTTGCTGAGAAGATGGAATGTTTATAGCTACAAAAACTCTTAAATTAACAGGCACTGTTATTAACATCCACTTACATCTGCTGCCTGCAATTACTGCAAGTTCAAATCTCACCAGGCTCAAGGTTGACTCAGCCTTCCATCCTTTCTAAGGTAGGTAAAATGAGGACCCAGATTATGGGGGCAATAAGATGACTTTGTATAAATATACAAAAGTATGAAGGCTATTGCTTAATGCATTGTAAGCCGCCCTCCGGAGAAGGGCGGCATATAAATCAAATTTTAAAAAAAAAACAGGATTATCTGGACAGTTATTTTTCTGCATTCACATCTGGTATGGGATAGAAACTATCATTCTTGTGGGTGTTTATTGGGACTAGAAAGGAGAGTGTGATTCTCATGATCTATGGTCTATGAGGGTTAGGAGTCAAGTGCACTTTGTTGCAGTGAGATTTGTAATTTGTAATTACCCTAGCTGAAGGATTACATTGCCACATTTTAATCCAATTAGTAATAATTAGAAGGACATCAGTATTTGGTCACTACAGCATATCGAAAGTCTTTTCCACACTTGATTACACCTCCAATGTTGATTTAAATCTTTTTGAATGGCTAAAATATAACTAAATAAATAAATAAATAAATTTTATTACTTATATTTTAGCCATTCAAAAAGATTTAAATCAACATTGGAGGTGTAACCAAGTGTGGAAAATTTATTTATTTATTTATTTATTTATTTATTTATTTATTTATTTATTTATTTATTTATTTATTTATTTATTAATTTGTATACCGCCCTTCTCCCGAAGGACTCAGGGCGGTGAACAGCCAAAATTAAAATACATACAATATAAAATTTAAAATAATTTAAAAGCAGAATTAAATCGAATTGGCTTCCCAAAAATTAAAATCCATTACCCTTAAAATAACCCATTAAAATTTTAAGCCAGCCCAGCTTGCTGAAATAGGAAGGTCTTCAAAGCTCGACGGAAGGTCCGGAGGTCCGGGATTAGTCGTATTCCTGGGGGTAGCTTGTTCCAGAGGCGGTGCCCCCACAGAGAAGGCTCTCCCCCTGGGGGTCGTCAGTCGACATTGCTTGACCGACGGCACCCTGAGGAGGCCCTCTCTGTGGGACCAAGTTGGCCGGTGGGAGGTTATTGGTGGCAGAAGGTGGTCTCGTAAATAACCGGGCCCTAAACCATGGAGCGCTTTAAAGGTGAGAACCAATACCTTGAAGCGCACCCGGAAGACCACCGGGAGCCAGTGCAGCTCGCGCAGGCAAGGTGTCACATGGGAGCACCATGTCACCCCCATAATTACCCGCGCGGCCGCATTCTGGACCAGCTGGAGCTTCCGAGTGGTCCTCAAGAGGAGCCCCATGTAGAGAGCATTGCAGTAGTCCAGGCAAGAGGTGACAAGGGCATGATGACCGTGCATAGGGAGTCCCGATCCAGAAAGGGACGCAACTGGCATATCAGGTGAACCTGATAGAAAGCCCCCCTGGCCACGGCCGTCATATGCTCTTCTAAAGACAGCCGTGCATCCAGGAGGACACCCAAGGTGCGATCCCTCTCCGTGGGGGCCAATGACTTGCCCCCAATAGCCAGCGATGGCACCAGCTGGCTATATCGGGATGCCGGCATCCACAGCCACTCGGTCTTGGAAGGGTTGAGTTGAAGCCTGTTCCTCCCCATCCAGACCCGCACAGCCTCCAGGCACCGAGACATCACTTCAAGGGCATCGTTGGGGTGGTCTGGGGTGGAAATGTACAGTGGAGTATCATCAGCGTACAGATGGCATCGCACCCCAAATCCACGGATGATCACACCCAGCGGCTTCACATAAATGTTGAACAGGAGAGGCGAGAGGACCGACCCTTGCAGCACCCCACAAACAAGGTGCCTCGAGGTCGACCTCTGCCCCCCAGCCAACACGGACTGTGACCGGTCGGAGAGATAAGAGGAGAACCACCGTAGGACGGTGCCTCCCACTCCCAACCCCTCCAGCCGGCACAGCATGATACCATGGTCGATGGTATCAAAAGCCGCTGAGAGATCTAATAGGACCAGGACAGAGGAACATCCCCTGTCCCGAGCCTTCCAGAGGTCATCGACCAACGCGACCAATGCCATTTCCGTGCTGTACCCAGGCCTGAAGCTGGACTGGAACAGATCCAGATAGACAGTTTAAGGCTTGTTGCCTTTTTATGAAATCAATTTGTGCAGAATAGATAATTTAAAATGGTGTTATCTGTAGTTTGTATGACAAGGTCACTTTAACATTCTGATATCAGTTTTTAACAAGTAAATTAAAGATAGACTGCAAAATTAACTAAATGTTTCCCAGGAAAATTACAATTACAGGTAAGTTCTTGACTTATGACCATTCAAAATTATAGCACTCATGCCCTCGTCACCTCGCGCCTGGACTACTGCCTCAAGGGTAATAAAGGAAGCAGCATTTGTTATCTGGGGATATACATGACATTTGGGGTACAATAAACAGTGAGTAACAGGATGCATCTGTTTTGGGTCATTTTACCCTTTTACAGATAAGTACCTTCGTCAAATACCTTCATCAATCCAGCAACCTTTTATCGGCACGGAAGAAGAACTTCAGCCTTGGCCAAAGTTTTAGGACATTAATATTCGAAGTTTAGCCAATATCAGAATTTGGTCTGCCTCACTGTGGCATAGTTTATTAAAATTTTCAGACTCATGAGTAAGTCACTAAGTTTTTTAACCCTGCCATCAAATCTCTGCTTCAAGAGCCTTGGTAGTACAGTGGTCTAAAGCACCCTGTTATTAAGACCAGCTGCCTGCAATTACTACAGGTTCGAATCTCGCCAGGCTCAAGGTTGACTCAGCCTCCATCCTTTCTAAGGTAGGTAAATTGAGGACCCAGTTGTGGGGGCAATAAGCTGACTTTGTATAAATATACAAAAGGATGAAGGCTATTGCTTAACGCATTGTAAGCCGCCCTGAATCTCCGGAGAAGGGCGGCATATAAATCAAATTAAAAAAAAAAATTCCACAAAGTTCCAATTTACACCTTACACTAAAGATTTATCTATACAAATTCAAGCTATTGTATGACATGGAAAAAAAGCTACTAAAGTGATAAGCAACTCTGTATGGCTTTATTTGTTGGTAGGTCAGGAATAAATTCAGTCATAGGGAAAGCATTTTCCTTGTCTTCTGCTTACTTAAGAAACTGGTCTCACACATAAGTCTTCTCAGTATTGTAATCATAATTAGTCAAATGAAAGACATCACAAAGCAGCAATTTAGATTACAAAACTCATTTTTTCTTGTTGTTTCCTATTAGCAATAAAGCAATTAAAAGATAAATTAACTCAGACATAACTGTTCTTTGCAGTATCTTCTGGAAGTCTAGGCCAATTTCTGTAATATGTCATTTCAGTTTCCGTTTGCTTGAATAACCTGATCTGCTTATGGTTGCCCAATAAGGCCAAACTAAAATAAGGATGGAATTCTCTTGCAATAAATATTTCATTGTTATTTAATATACGAGTCAAGTGATATGATGTCATCAAATTAACTATATTCAAGAATGACCATGTTCTCTGAAAAATCAATGCAGATGTAAAGGGCAGTTAAATCAGAAGGAACCTCTGGTACTGCTACAGACATCAAAACTTTCTGTATCTCAGAGTACCCAACCAGATCCCTATAAAAAGGCATCAACAGCTTTGATCACAATAGCTACAGAGATTTTTTAAAATTCTTTTTTAAACTTTTGTCAACTTTGGTCTGTATGTATTAGCTATATGAATATTAATTCTTTTCCAATATATTACTTTAACATGTATTTGGTCATAGTATTTAAAGTGTTATTAAATACATAAATATATAAAATGAACCTTTAAAATATTTAAAAATCAAAAGGGAGGATTATAATTAGAGTTATATTCCCAACAGATGAGTCAAAAGTCCTATCTGATTCAACATTCTGTTTCCCATAAAGATTTTCAGATGGATTCCTGAAAAATGAGGACAATTGAAAAAACAGTGTTTTGTAACTAGGTCATAACATGAACACAGATATGTGGTTGTAATTACTGCACATGTATGAGTCTATATGTGTATGTTAGTCAGGTGGGCAAGAGAAAGGGAAACACAAACCATTTTGTTTCCAAACAAAGCTGCCTCCCATGCTAATCTTCACAAACAGAAATAAATTGTTTAAGGTCATTATGAAAAGCCCCCAGCAGAAGCCAACAAAAGAACAACAAGGACACTGAATATCACAGTACTATAACTACCATGTTTCCCTGACAATAAGACTGGATGTTATATATTTATTTTTGGACCAAAAGACCCATTAGGTTATGTTGTGTCAGCTTTGGAAACCATATTAGGCCAGAAGCTTCAATGCTGCCACCTTCTCATGTGTGGGGAAGTAGGAGGGGGGGATTAAGGAGAGGGGTTGTTAGTAGACATAATAGCATTCTTCCTGTCGGTCAAGGCCAGGGTGATCCAGCATCTGGAGAAGGAATGGTCAGGGGGGTGGTAGAGATGGGACGGATGTTGATTGGAGCACGTGATCGACTAGGGAGTGAGGAGATTGTTTGGGGGTTTTTGACTTACTGTGGGAAAACCCGGGCTCTTCAGATTCGGGTTTTCCCAGATGTGCCAGTTTACCTATTCTAGTAAAGAGAACTTTGGAAAATGCTTGCTTCCACATCTTTACTTGGAGCTGGGGTTTTCTGGAACACTGACATTAATCTGAATCTCTCTTAAAGCCTAACAGCACCCCATAAGGGGGCTGTCAGGGGTGCTGAGCCCCAGCATCTACCTAAACCTCAGGTGGTGCGAAGACTCAGTGAAGATGGAAGAGAAAGGAGAAATTGGAGAGGGGGCCGGGGGCGCGGATGCTCAAGGATTTACCGACCCCTTACTTTCTCCTTCTGAAGAAATGGTGCGAGCCATTGAGGCTGCAGAGGAAGCTTCAAGGCTGGGGGCTCGGCCCAAGGCATCAGATTCCTGGAAGAGTTGCCAGTCTGACCCAGTTCCAGGAGGGGAAATGAAGTCGCCCCGTGAGCCAGAGTGGAGGATGGGGATAGCTGTGGGATCCGGAGACTCCCGGGACTGGGACCTGCTGCACCCAATGTGAAGCCAGTCCTTAACTGGGCTCCTGGAGCATTTTGAGCAGATGGAAGTGGGAGTTATGCACCCATTTCCCAACCTCTTGAGATGGAGATTAGCACAACCTACATTCACCTTCCCTGATCCAGGACATGGAGGGGGGATTAGTAGGGCACAGACCCCCCTCTACCCGGCCAGGGGTGAAACAAGGGGATCAGCGCAGGATGGCCATCCTGCAGCTGTGGGGCACCAGGCGCAGCCAGCATACAGAATGCAAAAAAACCCTTTTGGGGCCCCTCGCCAGCCTGCCTTTGCACTACCTCCTGCTGAGAGTATACCGCCAGGCCAGGGGTTTTATCCCAGCCAGAGATGGGTCCAGTGCCAGTGGTATCCCGCACCATCTGTTCCAAGCTTCTAGGGATCACCATGACCCCCCCCCTATGGCCCAACAATCCTGGCACCACTGGGGGGACTAATCCAGCAGCCGGTGGGGGTGCCCCCCCCTCCAGCCCAGCAAATCTCCCAGCAGCCAGTTGGAATGAAGCAACCAGGAACAGCCCTGCAGCAAGTTCTATCCCAGCCAGCCACTGCCGGGGCCCCTCCACTCGCAAGGCCAATGCCATCCCACTTCAGAGCAACCTTTGATGGGACGCCTACCAAACTAGCTTATTTCCTCAGCAGGGTCTGGGCCCACGTGGATCAGGGGACCAATACGAATCAGAATGGGACTTGGTGTTGGCAATTTCAGATGGGATGAATGAGGGAGAGGCTTCTGAATGGATAGCCCAGCTGCACAATGAGGGTGCTGCGGAACTGAATGATGCCGATGGGTTTATTACACTGCTCCGTTCCCGATTTGACCGAATAAATGAAAGTGAAGCCACACTAAAGGTCATGAAGCAAGGTAATCGACCTATAAAAAACTTTGTATGGGACTTTAGACGGGTTGCAGGGAATCTGAGGCATTGGCCTGACCGCATACTCCTACACTATTTTAAAGAAGCTATTGACCAAGAAGTCAGTAAAGCCTGTGGGATCCAGGGGGAGCCTGAGCATCTTCATGACTGGTATACCATGTCCATAGCTCTAGACAGAGAAGTCCACCCCACAGCAAAACCCCAGCAGAGAAGCCGCCTCGGAGAGCATTATCTAGATGGCCCATTTCAAAGGCTACAAATAGCCTTAATCAGGGGGGGGGCGATTAAGTGCTATCAGTGTGGACAACCAGGACATCGAGCTTCTGAGTGCCTGGCCCCTGCTCAAGTTCCACAACAACGTCCTGCCACGGCTGCACGAGTCAGGAGGACTTCAAGGAAAACCCCAGACACCAGCCAATTCACCAGACAAGCCGTGGAGGTTCCCCTCCCCACTGAAGAGAGCGAGGATCCTCCAGCTAAAGAAGCCCCTCCCGGCAATGCTAGCAAAGATGAAGATCTGATGGTGAGTGCACCTATCCCCCCCTTTTCAATTAAAGTAAAACTGGTGTTGCCAGAGACAGGGAAACAAGCAGAACTGCCAGAAATAATAGATACCGGCTGCACTAGATGTCTAATTGGACTTCCAGTTGTGGAACAATTGGGGATCAGGACAACAGCCTTAAAGCGCTGAATTAAATTTCACCAGGTGGATGGAATGTTAATTGGGGGGGGGGGGTCCCTGACACCCATATTACTGAACTGGTTAAATTAGAAATTGGGAAACATCATGAACGTCTACGATTTATAGTAACCCCAAAAATGTCAGAATCTATCATACTGGGCCTGGCTTGGCTGGACAAATGGGGCCCCACATCAAATGGGACGATGGATACCGAAAAATCAGAATAGCGGTTGGTCCATTACCCCCTGCCCCTCCCCCAAAGAGCAGCCTACCCATAACGGCCAGCTGCCAAAACCAGCAGTGGTTTGTTCAGACGGGCCTCAAGGCAAACACCAGATTCCTAAGATGTATGCAGACCAAGCCGAAGCTTTCAGTGAGGAGTAATGTAACCTCCTCCCCCCACATCGGCCCACGGAGTGCACCATCGAATTAGAATCAGGAGCCAAATTGCCAAAACCCAGAATGTACTCCATGACACCTGCTGAAATGACCGAATTGAGGAATTACATTGACAACAACCTAGCCAGAGGGTTCATCGAGCCTGCGAAATCCAGGGTGGCCGCCCCAGTATTGTTTAAAGAAAAGAAAGATGGTACACTGAGATTATGCGTTTTTAGGGGCGTGAACTGCATTTGCATACAAAATACCTACCCCCTCTCACTGATGAAGGACTTGCTGAACCACCTGTCAAAAGGCAAGATTTTTACCAGGCTAGATCTAAGAAAAGCCTACTACCAAGTTCACATAAAGGAGGGAGATGAGTGGAAAACTGCTTTTAATTGCCCCCTGGGCAGCTTCCAATTCCGGGTCATGCCTTTTGGACTCCAAGGGGCTCCCGCAGTCTTCATGCAACTGATCAACGAAGTTTTGCATGAGCACCTATATCAGGGGGTTCTTGTTTATCTTGATGACATTCTTATATTCAGCAAAAGTATGGAAGAACATGTCAAATTGGTCAGACAAGTGCTGAAAAAGCTCCTAGCGGCCAAGCTTTATGCAAATTGTCCAAATGCGAGTTCCATAAGGAGTACTTGGACTACCTGGGATACAGGGTGTCGAATCAGGGAATAGAAATGGACCCAGGAAAGGTGAGGGCAGTGCTGGACTGGCAGCCCTCATGAACCCGTAAGCAACTCGAAAGCTTCCTGGGGTTTGCAAACTTTTAAAGACAATTCATCCCTTCCTTCGCTGAGGTTGCACTCCCTTCGTCAGAATTGCTAAAAACTGGCCCGTCTCCCACCAAGCCAAAACCTAGCCAACTCCTAGCTTGGACAATGGGCTGTCAAAATCCTTTGAACAGTTGAAATGCCTATTTGCAGTGGAGCCGATCCTACAGCATCCTGACCCAAATAAGCCATTTGTGGTTCAGGCGGATGCAAGTGATGTGGTAGTGGCTGCTGTTCTACTGCAAAGGAATGCCCAAAACAATCTAATGCCATGTGCTTACGTATCAAGAAAGTTAACGGACACCGAGCACAGATGGGCGATATGGGAGAAAGAGGCTTTTGCGGTGCGATGGGCTCTCCTATCCTGGAGATACTTCCTAGAGGGGGTTAATGAGCCTTTTGAAGTGTGGACTGACCACAAGAATCTCGAGGCCCTGAAGACCCTGAGGAAACTTTCACCCAAGCAGGTTCGTTGAGCTCAATATTTCAAATGCTTTAACTTTAACCTGAAATACATCCCGGGGGAGGGGGGGAACCTTTTAGCTGACACTCTCTCCCATAAGCCCCAGTTTGACAGCCGACAGGAAGAGATAGTTCATACTATGATCTCGGAGGCTCAGCCAGCTGCCAAGCCCGCACCAGAGTGCAAACTCTCCATGGTTCCAACCTCCCCGAAGACAAGTTGACAGCAGAGCTAAAAGTGGCACTCTTGACTGATTCCTGGTTCAAGGAAAACCAGGCGGACCTAACCCTAAGAGAAGGGTTGGCATGGAAAGGGAATAAGCTTTATGTGCCCTGCAGCCTGAGACTCCTGGTGCTAAAGAGGAGTCATGATTCTCGACTAGGGGGCCACTTTGGATTTTTAAAAACCCTCCATTTGACTAGGAGACAATTCTGGTGGCCAAAGATGAAAGCTGATGTGGAAGACTATGTGAGGAGCTGGGCCACCTGCACCACCATGAAGTCCAGACCAGGGAAGCCCCCTGAGCTTCTCCAGACTGTGGCCAAACCAACCAAGCCCTGGGAGGAGATTGCAATGGACTTCATAGTTGAGCTCCCTGACAGTGGGGGGGGAACAGGGTGATTTGGACTGTCATTGATTTGTTCTCCAAGCAAGTACACTTCACTGCCTACAATGGACTACCCTTGGCCAGGAAACTGGCAAAGCTGTTTGTGAAACACATCTACAGGCTACATGGAGTCCCAAGGAGAATAATATCAGATTGCAGGGTCCAGTTTACCGCTAAGTTCTGGAGAGAGTTTCTACAGTCCATTAACTCAGCTTTTCACCCATCGACTAACAGATCGGCTGAAAAATTGAACTCAATGGTGGGGCAAAAATTAGGTGTTATGTAAATTATCAACAAGAAAACTGGGCGGACTTACTACCATTCACAGAGATGGCTTATAATAATGCAGTATGCAGCAGTACTGGGTTGACTCCTTTTCAGATAACTACAGGCATGGATTTTGTGCCGATGCCTGAGTTACCTAGAGAGCTACTCACTTCTATGTCCCTAACAGAATGGATGACCTCATTGAAAAAGGGTTGGGAGAATACTAAAAAAGCTTTAGTGGAATCAGCAGAAAGATATAAGGCCCAGGCTGACAAACGCCAGTCCCTCCAACCACCTTTCCGAATAGGCGATAAGGTGTATTTGTCAACCAAGTACCTAAGATTGAGGTTACCTAGCAAAAAGTTTGGACCCAAATTCATAAGTCCCTTTCCTATACTGAAAGTTATTAACCCAGTGACTGTCCATCTTAGCCTCCCTTGCACATTAGGGAAAGTACACCCCGTTTTCCACAGTAGCTTGTTGAAATTAGCTAAAGAATCTAACTTAAGACCCTTGCCAGCTGTTCCACCCCCTCCTTTGGTAGTGCAAGGGGAGACTCATTATGAAGTGAAGAAGATCCTGGACTCTAGACTCTACAGGAGTCGCTTACAATATTTGGTACCCTGGAAAGGTTACCCTTTATCTGAAGCTACTTGGGTGAAAAGTTGGGATGTAAATGCTGATACTCTAGTGAAACAATTTCATGATAAATTTCTTGAGAAACTGAAAGGTCCCCCTGGGGGGGGGAGAGGGTGTTAAGGGGTCCTGTGCAAGGTGTTAACCCCTTCTTTTGTGTTTTGTCTGCTTTATTTCTCAGGATGTGGTTCTTTCTACAGGGGGGAATGCCTGTCAGCTTTGGAAGCCATATTAGGCCGGAAGCTTCAATGCTGCCACCTTCTCATGTGTGGTAAAGTAGGAGGGCAGATTAAGGAATGGGGTTGTTAGTAGACATAATAGCATTCTTCCTGTCGGTCAAGGTCAGGATGATCCAGCATCTGGAGAAGGGGTGGTCAGGGGGCTGGGTAGAGATGGGATGGACGTTGATTGGAGCATGTGATCGACTGAGGAGTGAGGGGATGGTTTTGGGGGTTTTGACTTACCGAGGGAAAACCTGGGGTCTTCAGATTTGGGTTTTCTAAGATGTGCCAGTTTACTTATTCTAGTGTGATACTATGGGATGCAAATGTGTAACATGTTTAACTACATGTAACTGATTTCCTATGCAAAGGGGAGTTTACTTTTATCCTGTCCAATCAACTTTCCTCTTGCATTTTCTTTGATGTGTTAATTATAAAAAGGAATGTAGCATGGGGCTCAGGGTTCTCTCTCTTTTTTAATAAAGAGATCCCACTTTATCAGGGTACCCCAATAAACTGCTTTTAAATGATCTTCCGAGTTGGTTACTTATTGGGAAGGTAAACCAAGGCAGAAACTAGGGCCATATTTGGCTATCACACTACTCAAAATGTTGGGAGTATCAAATAATTTATGATCCTACCTTGCCCTGTGTTACAAATAACACTGAAATACTTTAAGGAAGACATTGAATTTAAATATAATAGGAGCCTTGGTGGTGCAGCGGACTAAAGTGCTGTTAAGTAGCACTTAGCTGCCAGCTGCCTGCAATTACTGCGAGTTCAAATCTCACCAGGCTCAAGGTTGACCAGGGCCGGATTTTCCTATAGGCTAACTAGGCTTCAGCCTAGGGCCTCAAGATCAAGAGGGGCCTACACAGTGGTGGGATTCTGGGGGTTCTAGGGGGTTCGGCCGAGCCCTTTGTTAAATTGCTGGCTCGCCCGCCCCTCGCCTCCCACCCGCACGGCGCCAGCCTACCGTAGCCAGGGGTGGGCAATTGTGGCTCTTTTACAACCTGTGGACTTCAACTTCCAGAATTCCTGAGACAGCCAAGCTGTCTGAGGAATTCTGGGAGTTGAAGGCCACAGGTTGTAAAAGAGCCACAATTGCCCACCCCTTCCCTAGCCTGAGTTCCGCTGCCTGGGATCCACGTGGGCTGCCACGTGGTTCCCCACCGGCTCCGGACGCAAGAGAGCAGGATGGAGAAAGCCGCTTCCACGCCTTCACTCACCCTCACTCTCTGCTCTGTTGGATTGTCGGCCGTTCGCTTACCCCGCCCACTCCCAATCTATTGCTGCCTCCGATGGCTAGAGGAAAAAAAACCTTCAAATTCTTGCCGCGGGGCTTCAAAGGGCCGCCCTAGAGCCAGTGCTGCAGCCGAACCCTTTGTTAAATTGCTGGCTTGCCCCGCCCCTCCGCACCACTATTTATTGCCAATAAATAGTGGTGGGCGAGGGGCGGGGGAGCCAGCAATTTAACAAAGGGTTTGGTGTTTTTTTTGTAATTTTATTGGCCCCCGGAGCTTCAGCATAGGCTAATTAGCCCTTGCTTAGATCGGCTCCCAACCCCCAGCTGATTTGCTCTCAGCTGTTTTGCTCACGGATCTGCTCCTTGCTTGCAAAGAGTGCTGATTTTTTCCCCCCTAGCTATACTGAAAAACGAAAGAGAAAGTAAAGCAGGCTGTTGGCTTTGCACGTTGGAAAATTAGGCAGGCAGATTTCTTTTTCCTCACCAAAAAAGGTAGGTGCAAACAACAGGAAATTTAGGGAAAAAGAGGAGATTTTAAAACACAAAAGAAAAAAAGCTCTATTTAACTAGGGAATTGTAATAATTGAGATACTATTAATTGTATATTGTGTTGAAAGCAGAAATGGTTAAGTTGTGGTTCGGAGGAATATATGGGAGAAATTATTTGGTTTATTATTATTGGTAAATATAATTAATTGATTTGTAAGAAATTGGATTGCATGGAAATAATTGGAATATTCATGTTCATATTGATTAATATACAAAAAAGGTAGTTATATAACTAATTGATTTATATTAAAATGTTGAATTCATATTAAACAACTGTAATATTACATAATTAACCAATGTGAGGATGGATATAAAAATAGATGACAATGGGAAGGGGTATAATATAGAATAGAAGGGAAAAATTGAATTTGATTAAGATTAGAGATGAGGATGAGGGTAATATTGGTTTTTTACAAAAATAGATGAGGAATAAATATGGCAAAAAGGAAATATAGAAATTGTAAATTTAATTGAAATGACTAAACACTGTTTAAATTTGTGAACCGGCCAAATACTCTGTTCAAAGAAAATACATTGTATGTTTGTATGTGTGTTTCTAATTATTGTTATTTATTCATATTTGTTCTCTTTTATTCTTTAAAGTTTAACAATTCATTCTTTATCTTAATATCTTAATATTTGTTTGGGGTTGGCTTTCTTCCCTTTCATCTTTTTTATTGTACAGCAATCTTTCTCCTCAAACCTACCACCTCTCTTTTCTTTCCTTCTTACTTTCTCTTCCTCCCCCTCTTCTTCTCCTCCCTACTTCCTCTTCCTTTCTCCTTCTCCTCCTCTCTTCCTCCCTCTCTCTCCTACTCTAATTTCCCTTCCCTTCCTTCATCCCTCTCTATTGCTGTATCCTTTTATGCATATGGACTACTCAGAGGGCTGAAAAAGTTATTTCTGACTGGTCCTCGCACTTTTGACCGGTCCTCACACTTATGACCATCCTCACATTTATGCCCGTGCAGCTTTCTTAACAACCATGTCACTCATTTCACAACTGCTTTTCTTCACCATGGTGACAAGATAGGGCAAAAACGTAAAATGTGAGGACAGTCGTAAGTTCGAGGACTGGTCAAAAGTGCGAGGACCAGTCAGAAATGACTTTTTTCAGCCCTCTGAAAAAAGTCTATGCACATAGCCACGCCCACCCGGTCACATGACGAGCTAGCCACGCCTACACAGTCACGTGACCAGCTAGCCATGCCCACACAGTCACATGATTGCCAAGCCACACCCCCAACTAAGCCACGCCCACAGAGCCTGTTGTTAAAAAATTGAATCCCACCACTGGTGAAAGGGCCTCATAAGTGGAATAGCCTAGGGCCTCTTTCAATCTAAATCCGGCCCTGAGGTTGACTCAGCCTTCCATCCTTCTGAGGTAGGTAAAATGAGGACCCGGATTGTGGGGGCAATAAGCTGACTTTGTATAAAAAAGAACACTGCTTTGGGGGGAGGGGGCGAAAGCCCTACTAAGCAGGTATATACAAAAGTATGAAGGCTATTGCTTAACGCATTGTAAACCGCCCTGAGCCTCCGGAGAAGGACGGCATATAAATTGAACCAATAAATAAATAAATAAATAATAACTAAATTATTTTTCTACTACCTGCTAATGTGAATAGTGGGTAAAAAGGAAAAAGAAATAAGATGCAAATATTTTTTTCTTTGTTTCATATATTTAACCCTGTGGAGCTCTCAGACAAAAAAAGGTTGAGTGACAATGACTTGTGACCAGAATAGTAAGTATTATGTTGCTGTAGTAATGATATTCATTCGTTATTATAAGATGCAGATATGAAAGATAACATTATAATTTCTGTGTGGTAATTATAAATGTACACAGAACTATGACTAAATTTGAATTGTACAGGCAGTTCTTTTACAGGCCTAAATCCAGGTTGTAGGTTAATATTCAAAAGTCAGCACACATCACCACATAGCTGTGTTGAGCAATCACCAAACCTAAAGAGATGTGGTGTGAATTAATCAATAGGATTAAGGCAATACATTAACAGAATTATATTTACTTTCCTCTTTATCTTTGAGCAGTTTGTTTTTCTTTCAAACATAGTTTTTGTTTTTTGCTATTGAAAGGGAAGACTAGTGTGAGGAAAGGAAGAAAGCTATTCAATGAAACTTCATACCTCATTAAAAAGGCAACAAGCAAAATCTAAGAATCTCCTATTCCCCATCTATTTGTCACTGTAGACATTGAAATTAACAATTCCAATGATTCAGAATAAAGCACAATCTGGAATATCGAAGCAATGTTCATGTTAAAGAGTAATCAATATATTGGACACTGAACATAGAAAGTTAGAAGCAGGCTTAGTCACACTTCAACATTAAAATACTGACTAAAGCTCCAGTTTTCCCCTCAGGTTTAATTTTACTAATAATGGGTGATTATTTTCCACTAAATTGCAATGATGTCACATCACAAAAATTAATGACATGTGAGTTATAAGGAAGAGTAATAAATTCTTAGGGTATGATCATGCCAAACATATACTTCTACAAATGATATGGAAGGAAGGAAGGAAGGAAGGAAGGAAGGAAGGAAGGAAGGAAGGAAGGAAGGAAGGAAGGAAGGAAAAAGTGTGATATAAGGAAGCAAGGCCTGAGTGACAAAGAGCAGGAGACAACCAGTTATCTCTCTACTTAACATTTCTCAAGATAAGAAAAGCTTTTTTCCTAGGTAATATTTTGCCCTTGGCATGATTACAGGGAAAACATTCCAAAATCCCATATATGTGCCCATATGGATCTGGGAAAATCAAAACAGTCCAACATGTTATTTTATTATAGTATCTGATAGAATAGAATATCTGTAGCTCAGGATTGAACTGTTGAGTCCTTAGTGCTCTCTGAGCTAGGTTGTTTCATTTCTTGAACAAGTAATATCATCAGTGCTATTTGAGTGTAGGGTTTGCTTCCTTTTAGTGAAGATTTGCCTACATGCAAATTTCTCCCCTTTGTGTGCTTTCTGAAGCATTTGATGCCTATAATTATAGTATTATAGTATATTACAGTATATAGCATATGGCATAAGTATATAATATATGTCATGGCCCCATTGGAGCCCAGTTCTGAGGAGGAGGAGAGGGAGCTGGGGCCAAAGGAGGAAGAAGGCACAGCCTCTCGGACCCAGGAGGAACAACTGGAGGAGCAGGATGAGGCAGTCCTGGGTCCCTCGGCTTCGAAAGGGTTTCCAGAAAGGAAGAGAGGACACAGGATGACTGAGTAAGGGGGAAGGAGATGGAAAGGGTAGGCAGTGGAGCAGAGGAGCATTGGAGCTCCAGAGACAAGCAACTGCCTCCCCCACCTGATCCCTGAGCACAGAGAATGGAGAAGAGTCAGAGTCAGTGCAGGATGATCTGACTCAGTTGTCGGTTGCCCCCAGTTTGGACCGGTTCGCAAGAACTGGTAGTAAAAGCAGTGGGAGGCCCCACCCACTGCCTTGGATGTCATCATCAGCAATCTGCGCATGCGCCTTGCTTCTGCGTATGCGCAGAAGCTTCATGTGAAGCAAGCACGCGCACATGATCCTGTTGCGAACTGGTAGTAAAGGTAAGTAGAACCCACTCCTGATCTCACTTCTTGGGAAAGCACCCCATCACTTCTTCACAAGGCTCACCTGGAGAATAGGAGAGGCCACGGGGGGGGGGGGGGGGGGGGGGGGCTTTTGTTGGGAAGAAGTGTGGTACTTGCCAGCAACACTTCCATGATTTAAGAAGCCTTGTTGTTACCGATGACTTGCTGCCTTGTTTTGCTTTGCCTTACTTGGCTTTGTTCACCTTGCCTTGTCTAGTCTTGCCATGTGCAGTTTGCAGCAACCCAGCTCGGCTCCAATTTGTGCTGTGGCCATGGTGAACTCTCTGTGCAACGAAGACATACATGACCAAGTGTCCTGAATTGTTTTTGTTCTCAGAACTGTGTTGCTCTCTCTCTTTCACTCACTTCTTGCTTCAAGGAACTGCTTCAGGTGTGTGTACATGCTAGAGCCTTGCTTTTGGGCTTACAGTGAGCTGTGGGGATTTGGAGGAAGGTTGGTTCAATGAAAGAGGATTCCATTCTTCACATCACTAGTGTTGCTTATGTGCCCCACCCTGGGTCATAGCAGTATATAGTATATAGCATATAGCATACAGCATACAGTATATAGTATATATTATAGTAACAATAGCAATATTTGTAAACCCTATATCTTACCCCTATTTTAGGAGTGCCTTGAAAAAACAAACAACCTTTAGGGAATTTTATTATGTTTAATTTCAATTGTGTACAAATTGTATTGTTGCAAAATATGAAAATGAAATACTAATTGATGCAAGTTGTCTCATGATTATAACTCAGTATGCTTGCTGATCATTCTTGTGTTATTCAATGTTTCATTTCATTCATGTTTGTAATAGTATTTCTGTGTCTAGACACTGACCATTATAAAGTGGCAGGAAGATAGTAGGTATGACTTAGCTACTTTTAGATGATATCCATTTAAATCATTGAGTTATTTTGATGACTCTAGTGTTTAAATGTTCATATCATAAGTGGGTTCCAAAACTCTAAATGGCTAGTAGTTGGCAGCATAAAGTTTCAAGCTAATTCTGCTGACTGCCGGCAGTTAGATTCTCTAACAGCAGTTAGATTCTCAAGATTGATTCAGCCTTCCATCCTTCCAAGGTGAATAAAATGAAGACCCAGACTGTTGGGGGCAATATGCTGGCTCTGTAAACCATTTAGAGAAGGTGTCAGATCCACCATTTTCGGCTTGGCATCCTGCCATCGAACTCTGTGGTGGGAGATATTGGGGGGGGGGGAATCAAATGGGCAGCCATAAATATATGCATTCTAGTGTGGGAATTTAGGGGATTAATGACAGCTGAAGAAAAACAGAGCACCGTGGGACCGGTTCAAGCCAAGGTATCTTCAAGGATGTTTGCCCTGAGTGTGGAAAGTTACCAACCGAAAACATCTGAAAGTTTCCAAAACATCCAGCATTGGTTACATTTGGACTGGTGATGGTGGAGGGGGGGGGGGGGGGGGGATGGAACGGAGGGGAATAGTCTTTGTCTTTTTGTATGGGAACTTAGATTCCACCTGACTTTACCACAACCAGCATCTCTTAGTAAAAGTGCCTTTTACTTCAACCAAATGGAGTTGAGGGTTTTTCTTCCCTAAGGGATCATATTGGGACAGGTGTGACAGAGGGCTGTAAAGTTCTATGAAGCTGTATATAAATCTAAGTGCTATTGCTATTGCTGCATCTAGTAATTGTTCAGAGTTTTGCAATGTGTGCAAAATTATGTGACTATGTCTTTATTCTTCCCCATTATTTATGAGTTTTTCTTGCACAATGCAACCAAGTGCAAGTAATCAAGAAAACTACTTCGAAATGTAATTTACTCCTTTCCTACTTGTAGCTATAATGCTGCTATAATGAAAAACATAGCATGTGATGAAGGAAATAGTTGATGTGATTAAATGTATATAAAAATATAAATGTCTATCTGGACCCGTACCAGTCGGGCTTCAGGCAGGGGTACAGCACAGAAACGGCATTGGTCGCATTGGTGGATGATCTCTGGAGGGCTCGGGACAGGGGTTGCTCCTCTGTCCTGGTCCTATTAGATCTCTCAGCGGCTTTTGATACCATCGACCATGGTATCATGCTGCAATGGTTGAGGGGGTTAGGAATAGGGGGCACCATCCTGTGGTGGTTCTCCTCCTCCCTCTCCAACCATTCGCAGTTTGTGTTGGCAGGGGGGCAGAGGTTGACCTCGAGGCGCCTCATATGAGGAATGTCGTAAGGGTTGGTTCTCTCGCCCCTTCTGTTCAACATTTATGTGAAGCTGCTGAATGAGATCATCCGTGGTTTTGGGGTGAGAGTCCATAAGTATGCTGATGACACTCAGCTGTACATCTCCACCCCAAACCACCCCAACGATGCCCTTGAAGTGATGTCTCACTGCCTAGAGGCCGTGCGGGTCTGGATGGGGAGAAATAGGCTCAGACTCAACCCTTCCAAGACTGAGTGGCTGTGGCTTCCGGCGTCCCGATAAAGTCAGCTGGTGCCATTGCTGACTATTGGGGGTGAATCTTTGCCCCCCCCCCAGAGAGGGCTCGCAGTCTGGGTGTCCTCCTGGATGCACGGCTGTCTTTAGAAGAGCATATGATGGCCGTGGCCAGTGGGGCTTTTTATCAGGTTCACCTGATTTGCCAGTTGCAGCCCTTTCTGGACCGGGACACCTTGCACATGGTCACTCACGCCCTTGTCACCTCCCGGCTGGACTATTGTAATGCTCTCTACATGGGCTCCCCTTGAAGAGCACTCGGAGACTCCAACTGGTCCAGAATGCGGCTGCGCAGGTGGTTATGGGCGCAATCTGTTGTGCCCACATGACACCCCTCCTGCGTAAGCTGCACTGGCTCCCAGTGGTCTTCCAGGTGCGATTCAAGGTGCTGGTTACCACCTTTAAAGCGCTCCATGGCATAGGACCCAGGTACCTTTGAGACCGACTTCTGCTCCGAATAGCCTCCCACAGGCCAGTCCGCTGCCACAGAGAGGGTCTCCTCAGGGTGCCATCGGCCAAGTTATGTCAGCTGGCGACACCCAGGGGGAGGGCCTTCTCTGTGGGAGCCCCTGCCCTGTGGAATGAACTGCCCCCTGAAATGCCTAAGATCTCCGACCTCCGTGTATTTCGCTGTGCCCTCAAGACTCTGCTGTTCCACCAGGCCAGGCTATCAATGTAATGATTTTAAATTGGGTGTTTTAAATTTTTGGGGTTTTAAATTTGAGCCAAAATTATTTAATAATTTTAATTATTTTTAATTGATGTCTGTCTTTGTGCTTTTAATAGACTGTACACCGCCCTGAGTCCTTCGGGAGAAGGGCGGTATAGAAATAAAATAATAATAATAATAATAATAATAATAATAATAATAATAATAATAATAATAAAAGATTGGCAACCCAGATGAACCAGATCCTAAAAACACCTGAAAATGATGGATGGATAACAACTGGAAGGACATTTTTGATCCAAAAAGATAAAGAAAAAGGAAAGGACCCTGGAAACTATAGGCCAATCACCTGCATATCTAAGTATCTGCATAGCCAATATTTGAAAAGTATTGAAGGCAAAGCTGACCAGAAACTAACTTGGAACTGGTTAAGATCAGGAGTACTGAAAAAAGAAACTGAAAGCTTTATTTTGGCAGCTCAAGAACAAGCCCTAGCCACAAACTGTATGAAGGCAAAAATTCAACATGTTACCACCAACAGCAAATGCCGCCTCTGCAATGAGAAAGATGAGACAGTCGACCACCTGATCTGTGGGTGCAGCAAAATTCCACAAACTGACTACCTACAATGCCATGACCATGTTGCTAAAATCATTCACTGGAAATTGTGTCAGAAGTTTGGATTTGAGTACAGCAAAAACCACTGGGAACATCAGGTTGAGAAAGTTTTAGAGAATGAGAAACTCAAGATCTTGTGGGACTTTAGGATTCAGACTGACAGGCACTTGGTCCACAACACACCTGACATAACAATAGTTGAAAAGAAAAAAGTATGGTTCATTGACATTGCAATACCTGGTGATGCACGAATTGAAGATAAGCAGCAAGAAAAAATCACAAAGTACCGGGACTTACAAATTGAAGTTGAGCGACTGTGGAAAAAGAAATCGTGTGTTGTCCCGATTGTAATTGGAGCCCTCGGAGCAATACCCAAAGGGCTACCCCGCTATTTAGAAATTCTAAATTTGCCGGACTTGAACATTTTGACTCTACAAAAAACCACCTTACTCGGAACAGCTTACATCCTCCGACGATACCTTAACAGTTCCTAGGTCCTTGGTTAGGACTCGAGCTGCTGAGCTATTAACCAGCCTCAAAGGCTATGAATCTCACTAAAGATTAACCAATAATAATAATAATAATAATAATAATAATAATAATAATAATAATAATAATAATTTAATCTTTAGTGAGATTCACAGCCTTTGAGGCTGGTTAATAGCTCAGCAGCTCGAGTCCTAACCAAGGACCTAGGAACTGTTAAGGTATCGTCGGAGGATGTAAGCTGTTCCGAGTAAGGTGGTTTTTTGTAGAGTCAAAATGTTCAAGTCTGTCAAGATCCATTTAATTTAGTCACTATGTTGAAAAATGAAATAAGATTGGTTTGACATGATCTGTTTTTAACAAACCCATGCTGACTTCTAGTTATTACTTTACTAGATGATGGCAGATTTGTTTTATTATTATTTTTCCAGTATCTTCCTGGGTATTGATGTTAGGCTGATTAGTCTGTACTTTCCTGGGTCTGGTTTTTTCCTTTTTTGGAGATGGGAACCACATCAGCTCTTTTCCAATCCTCTGGTAGTTCCCTGGTGCTCCAGGATTTTTGCAAAATGTGGTACAGTGGTTCTGGGATGACATCTGCCAGCTCCTTTAGAACTTTGGGATGTAATCCATCAGATCCCGGTGATTTGTATTCATCAAGATCAGACAGCTGTTCTCTTACCATTTTTTTTTTTTTTGCTTATTTCAACTTTTATTTTTAATCTGTCTTTTACAATTATGTTTTTGGTAGATTAGACTTTTGTTACTTTTTGCGTGAAGATTGATGCAAAGAATGAGTTTAAACAGCTCTGCTTTCTCTCTACTGTCTGTTACTTCCTTGCCATCGTCTCCCTCTCTCTCTCTTTTTTCTATATTAAGTTTTTTATTTTTTCCAATATAAGCATACATGTTTTGTGGACTGTTAGATCGTGGGAAGCAATGGAGAGGCAGGATGACAGACAGTAACTTCAGCTCTTTATTTAAGTAAGTGACTTCTGGAAAGGCTTAGCCAGCAGCGCTCCCTTTTAAAGGGAGCTGTCCCCCCAATTCAGCCACTGACAATGCTTTACTTTTCCCTCCATTTGAATCCACCAATCAGTGGTGGGCCCCGTTTGAATCCACCAATCAGCAGTGGGCATGCAAATGTCCAGCTAAACCCGGACCTGAGTGAAGCCTACATCTCTGGCTTCACTTGCTATTTACATATGTAACACCCCTCCCCTCTAGAATAGTCTTACCCAATCATCGGGGTCTACAACACATAGTCACGTAAGTAGGAGGGGTGTTGATGGTTCCTACCTGACCTGCATGGTTCAATCGAGTTAGCAGCGGCGGCCTGGGTAGTCAGGCCTGCTCCCGCTCCTACTCCCTGGCATGGAACTGCCTGGAAATTTTCTGTGGGTGTGGCGGACTCAGCCTGGTTTACTTCCCCAGAGCCTCGTCACTGGACGCTTGGCCCTACAGGTGGGTGTGTGGTTTCCCTCGGGTTTGACAAGAGGTCCCCTTTGTCTGGGTAATATAGGCCACAATCTATGTTTGTTTTGTATCCTGCTTGCGGCAGGGCACTGTCTCTTCCTATGGTTGTTTCACGTTCGGTTTGGGGCTGATTATTTTCGAACTGTCTTAGGCTCAAGTTCCCTATTCATCCCGGAGTTGGTCTATGTGCCTTCTCCAAACTTTTCCATCCTCTAGTTCTACCTGGTATGACTTGGGACCCGTAAAGTTAATTATTTTTGTTTGTTTGTTTTGTTTTTGTTTTATTAGATTTATATACCGCCCTACTCCCGAAGGACTCAGGGCGGTGAACAGGCACAAAATAAAATACATAGATACAAAAGTTAAGAACATAATTAAAACCAGATTAAATAATTTAGCCCAAGACAATTAAAAATCCCAATAATTTAAAACAGATTAAAATTTCGATTTAAAAGAATTTTAAAACAGGGGAGAATATTAGGCCAGGCCAGCTTGCTGGAATAGGAGAGACTTAAGAGCACGGCGGAAAGTGCGCAGATCCGGGATCCTCCGTATCTCTGGGGGGATCTCGTTCCAGATAGTGGGTGCCCCCACAGAGAAGGCCCTCCCCCTGGGGGCCGCCAGTCGACATTATTTAGCTGACGGCACCCGGAGGAGCCCCTCTCTATGAGAGCATACCAGCTGGTGGGAGACTGCTTGTGGTAGTAGGTGGCCCTGTAAATTTTTGCCTTTAACCAGGCAGGAGTCCCTGCATAATTGTGAGCATATACTAGATCCCCTACCTGGAAGTTCATGACCTTACTGGTAGAATCGATGGGGGTGTCTATGCTATAATTGGGGTGCAGTCTGTCTAATGGGGAACTTAGCTTTCTTCCCATGAGTAGTTCAGCTCGACTCCTATTCATGGTCACGCTAGGGGTTATATGTTGCATTAATAAGAATTTTTCTATTTTGGTTTGCCAATCCCCATTGTCCATTCGTGCTAGTGTTTCTTTGGTCGCTCTAACCATTCATTCGACCTGTCCATTACTGGCCGGCGAATATGGTGCGACCAATGCATGCTGTATGCCCTGTTCAGCTGAAAACATCTCAAATTGTCTGGAGGTGAATTGTGTCCCATTATATGATACCAAGACATCGGGTAACCCGTGAGTGGAAAATACCTTCCTTAAAACCCTAATTACTGCTTCAGCCATTATGCTGGGCATCAAATTGACTTCTAACCATTTTGAGTATGCATCTACAATGATCAAGAATGTTTGGCCTTGGACTGGTCCCACTAGATCTATGTGCAATCTTGACCATGGGCCCTTGGTTTGTCCCACTCTCTTACGGGTGCCCGGGGTGGCACTGGTCTAGATTCCTGACAGGGGGTGCACATTGCCACCCACTCTGTAACATCCCCATCCATGTTGGGCCACCAACATATCTCCTAGCCAGAGCCTTCATGCGTACTATCCCAGGTGACCCAGCAGTGCTTCTAATACTTGTTCCCTTCTCTTTTGTGGAATTATCTCCCCACAATAGGCACCCCTTCTTTACCGACAATTCCCATTTCTTATTTACAAATGGTTATATTCCTCCCCCCATGGTTCCTCTGGCCAACCTCTCAACACCCAGTTCAAAACCCTTGACAGGACTCTGTCTTTAGTCAACTGACCCACTATGTCCGTTGTTGTCAGTGGGATGACTGTGGAGTCCTCGATGAGTAGAATGGGTGCTACTGGTGCTGGGTCTCTGATGAGGTCTGAAAGGGGACACTGGCTGAGAGCATCTTCATGTCCGATGTCCTTGCCCCGTCGATGTATTAACTGGTAAGTAAGCCACTAAGAAAATTGTCGACCTTGTCATCCTTGGTGATAATGTAATTGATGTTGGCCGGTCTCCCGCATTAAGTCCCAGTAGTGGTTTATGATTGGTGACTACAACAAAGTCCCTTCCATACAAATATTCATGGAAACACTTAACCCCCGCTACCACGGCCAGTGCTTCCTTATCTAATTGACCATAGTTCCTTTCTGCTGATGACAGTGTCTTTGAGTAGAACGCAATAGGTGCTTCTGTTCCGTTTGGCATCTTATGCTGAGCACTGCCCCTACTCCAAATGGTGATGCGTCACATGTTAGTATTAGGGGCAGTGTTTCATTATACTGAATGAGAAAACTCTGTGCTGATAATAAGTTCTTTACTGCTGTAAAGGCAGCGGCTTCCTTCCATCCCCACTTCCAGCTGGCTTTCTTATCTAACAGTCTATGCAATGGTTCGACCACCGTCACATTCTATGGCAAGAAATAAAAATTTAAAAGTCCAAGAAACGCTTGCAACTCCGTCTGATTTTGTGGTGTGGGAGCTTCTTTAATAGCTTTTATCTTACTTTGAGTGGGGTGTATCCCTGACCCATCAATGAAATATCCTAAGAATTCAACCTTAAGCACGGTTATTTTACATTTTTCCTTATTTACCTTCAACCCAGTTTCAACCTTAAGATTTCCCTTACCCTCCATAATAATTCTT
This sequence comes from Pantherophis guttatus, assembly GCF_029531705.1. The sequence goes on along the minus strand of NW_026844019.1, from coordinate 5,099,398 downwards.
CTTTGCTGTCCCCTGATATGAGGAAGTATGGAACTACTCTGGGAATGCCTTGCAACAAGCATTCCATTATACTTTGGAATAGCCTGGGGGTCACACTTACCCCAAATTGTAATCAGTGGCATTTGAATGCCCCGCGGTGAGTTACAATTGTTTGCACTTCTGCCGTAGCATCATCTACCAGCAGCTGCTGATATGCTTGTGGCAAATCAAGCTTTGCAAAAAATTTCCCTGGTCCCAGCGAGTGTAAAAGATGTTGAACCACTGGGACTGCGTATGTGTGTTGTTGTAGGGCTTTATTAAGGGTACATTTATAGTCAGCGCAGACGTGGACAGACCCATCTGGTTTCATTGGGTGACTATCGGGGTCTCCCATTTAGCGTGGTCTACGGGCTCTAAGATCCTTTGTGCAATGAGCTTGTCTACTTGGGCATCTATCTTGGGCTGGAGAGCAAGCCTCCTAGGCTTCATTCTAATAGAAGTTACATTGGGGTCAAGGTTAAAAGATATGGGTTTCCCCATGTACTTGCCCAAAGTCCCATCGAACACCTCTGCAAACTCCTTCATTAAGTCCTCGATGTCATCGTGGTGGATGGCATGGATGCCTGTCATGCCCAAGCCCAGGGCCTTGAACCACTCCAATCCCAGCAGGCTCGGTAGGTCATTGTCCACAATGGTCATCTGCAGCTGGCCGGAGAATTCTTTGAAGCTGATTTGGAAAGAGCCGCTTCCCAGCACAGGAATCTGGTTCCCTTGGTAGTTTTTTAAGACCATCCTTTGGGGTTTTAGCTGTGTCTTTCTCACCCCGGGGACTGCTTCCTTGATTGTTTGCCAGGATACAATGGTCAGGTACGATCGATCCCATGTCCACTTCCATCTTGCATGGGTGTCCTTCAATGTGTACCTCAACATGGATTTTTTTTCCTTTGTTACCACTGAAATGGCTGATAGTTGTCTGATGGGCTTCCTTGGTGTCTCCAGTTCTCTTTTTTCGGTGGCTGCTTCTTTGGAACTGTGCTCTTCTGGGTCTGTCTGGGTTCTCAGTCTGCCATGTGGTCTGTTGAAGTCTGTACATGGCTGGCTGGCTGGCTTGACATGCTCTGGCGATGTGCCCTTTCCTTTCGCACCTATGGCAAATGGCGTCCCAGAACCTGCAAGTAGATCTGGGATGATTATCTCCACAGCCTGCGCATATCTGCGGACTCTCCCTCATCTCAGTTCTTGGGGGTCTCTTCTCAGACTGCATCCGATGTATGCCCTCATCGTCATCGGTAAAGTCATCAGTTTCCCAGTGCTCCTGGTTCACACTGGTGGTTTTCAGCTTCCCGTTGGTGCTTCCTGTCTTCTGGATTGCTGCTGACATTTGAACTGTGGCTTCAGCTGCCTGCACTTCTTCTAAAGCAATTTTTAATGGGAGGTTCAGCCTGGATAGTAATCGCCTTTGCAATTGCAGGTCTCTGAGTCCGAAAACCAATCTATCCATCATGGCCTCCTCTATTTTGCTGAATTCACAGTGCGCTGCAGTCTTCCTTAGGGCTGCAACATATTGATTGATGGTCTCACCTTCCTCTTGGTTCTGATGGTAAAACTCATGCTTGTAAACCATTGGAGAGGGTATGGGAGCATAGTGAGCCCGAAATACTTCTTGCAACATCGGCCATGGCATGGTCTGCAGGGCAGCAGGTTCCAAAATGGCTTCGCCAAAGCCATTTTGCCGAATGTCGAGAACTTTGGGTCCACAGTAGCTCAGGAAAAGTGCCCTTTTTCTGTTGTCTGAGGTCCTAGCAGGTTGTTGGCTTCCAAGAAACAATGGAATTGAAGTATGTATTTCTTCCATGTTTCCTTAGCTGGATTGAATGGAGCTGGTGGAGCGTAAGCTGTCATCCTGGAATCAATGCAGTGGTTCAGCTGCTGGATAATGGTGGATGCCACATGTTGCTCCTTCTGTTCAGCCTGAGTCCTTCATCCTCTTCGATCCCACCCACGTTGCCAGTGTTAGATTGTGGGAGGCAATGAAGAGGCAGGATGACAGACAGTAACTTCAGCTCTTTAAGTAAGTGACTTCTGGGAAGGCTTAGCCGGCAGCGCTCCCTTTTAAAGGGAGCTGTCCCCCCAATTCAGCCACTGACAACACTTTACTTTTCCCTCCGTTTGAATCCACCAATCAGTGGCGGGCCCCGTTTGAATCCATCAATCAGTGGTGGACATGCAAATGTCCAGCTAAACCCAGACCTGAGTGAAGCCTATATCCCTGGCTTCACTTGATATTTATATATGTAACATGGACAGTACATTGATTGGGTCAGGTCTTTTTTTATATAATGTTAACAATAATAATACAAATAGCATTGTATTCTACTCTTCCAACTTCAAACAATACTAGTTTCATTTCATATTCCTTTTATATTTTCCCTTCAATTCATTTAAGCATAAATAACATTTCTTCGCATCCTATGTTTATTATTCCTTAGTAATTGTTGTCATTCAATATTTTAAAAATCATTCATTATTTCACCATAACATCAATATTCCAAATGTATAGGATTACAAATAACACCAATTATTAACAATATTCAATCCATTACGGGAGTATATCTCAAAGTCCCCACCATTTCTAGTCCTTAATATTTTAAATTCACAATATCTTTTAACACACTGTTAATATTAATACTTCAGTTAAAATGTCTAGTCTTAAATTACCATCTACTAACCTAAAATGTATTAGGGTTTTGGTGTTTTCCCATTTTATTAATACATTTTCTCATTATCCATCATCTCTTAGTCTTTCTAAAATTCCATCGTTTATTGATTTTTTTTTTTATTGCAAAAGTTTTACAATTACATTTTCACCCCTTTTTCTTTCCACCCCCCCTCCCCAAACTTCCCATCCTCCCTAACCCTCCCTAACCCTCCCCCCCCAGACTTCCCTATTATGTACTCATAACTAATAACACTGATATATAAACTTGAACCCATCCCTCCCCCTGTATAATTTTTCCTCTTTGTCTCTTTACATTAAAATATTTCTAATACATTATTTTCAAATAAAAGCTATTTGATACTTTCTAGTTTGGTATTTGTTCTGAACATATTCTATCCACCTTTTCCATTCCCATTCATAAGTCTCTTGTGAACAATCTTTTAAATATGCTGAAATCTTCGCCATCTCTGCAAAACTAGCCATCTTCAAAGTCCATTCCTCGATAGTGGGCAAAGCTTCATTCTTCCAGTATTTACCTATCAACAATCTTGCTGCTGTTATCATATACAATATCAGTTTTGTTTCACCCCGTGTAAAACCCTTAACTATACCCAATAAAAACAACTGTGGAGAAAATTGAATTTTTTTCCTCAAAACATTCTGCATGACCCACCAAATTTTTATCCAAAAAGCCTTAACTTTCCTACAGGTCCACCAAACATGATAATACGTAGCATCCAAACATTCGCATCTCCAACATTTTGGCTGAACATTAGGGTACATACATGACAACTTTTTAGGATCTAAATGCCATCTGTAAAACATTTTATAAAAATTTTCTCTCAGGTTTTGCGACTGTGTAAATTTAACATTCTGAACCCAAATTTTTTCCCAAGTTTCCAGCATCACTGGTTCTTCAAAATTCTGTGCCCACTTAATCATACAATCTTTAACTAATTCCGTTTCTGAATCTCTTTCTAACAAAACATTATAAAGCCTTTTAATATGCATTGGACCTTTCTCTCTTATATGTCTAACCAATTCTTCCTCATGCAACATAATACCAGTTTTTTGGTCCTCTTTCCATCTCAGTTGTAGTTGATTGTATTGTAACCAAGTTAAATTAAACCCTTCATCCAACAGTGTCTGTAATGTCTTCAGCTGCCATCTGCCCGCATCTATGAAAAGAACCTCTTTATATAAAAACCCCCCGAGTGACATTATATTTGTATTCCACAAAGTATGACCAAGATCCAGCCATAGCGGTATTTTGTAATCCCATTTGAGTCGGTGCTTCTTCCAAACTCTCATCAAAGAGTCTCTAAGTATATGACTTTTAAATACTTTATCTACTTTATCGTCGTAAAATAAATAAGCATGCCATCCAAATTCAAGATCAAAACTTTCTACATTCAATATTCCAGTCTTTTTACTTCCAAACCAATCACTTGTTAAAGTTAAAGCTGCTGCATCATAATATAACTGTAGGTTTGGGAGTTTAAGGCCTCCTCTTTCTGGAACATCTTGCATAATTTTCAATTACTCTCGGCTTCTTCTCGTTCCAGACAAACTTATTCACACCAGACTGCCAAACTTTCAGTTGTTTATCACTTTTAAGCACCGGAATCATTTGAAACAAAAACAGAAATCTTGGCAAAATGTTCATCTTAACTGCTGCTATTCTTCCAAGTAAAGACAGTTGCAGCTTTTTCCAAGTCTCCATGTCTTTCTGAACCTCTCGCCACAACACCTCATAATTATTTTGAAACAATTTCATGTTTGATTCTGCAACCTGAACTCCAAGATATTTTACCTTAGGTACAATTTCAAAACCTGCCGTCCTTTCAAGCTCATATTTACGATCTTGTGTCATATTTTTAACTATCATTTTAGTCTTTTTTGAATTCAGTCTAAAACCTGAAACTCTACCATAGTCTTGTATAATGTCCTTCATCAGGATTGTTGATTCCATTGGTTGTGATAGGGTAACAACCAGATCATCTGCAAATGCCTTTATTCTATAATCCTCTTGCCTTATCATTATGCCTTTCAAAATTTTAGAGTCCCGTATTGTATTTAGCAAGACTTCCAATGTTAAAATAAATAAAAGTGGGGACAACGGACATCCCTGTCTTGTTCCTTTTTCAATTTTAAACTCTGTCGTCAGACTTCCATTAATAATAATCTGTGCCTTTTGCTCTTGATAAATTGCTGAAATCGCCTGTATAAATTGGTCCCCAAAGTCCATCTTTTTTAAAGTCTTTAGTAGAAAATTCCAATCCACTCTATCAAAGGCCTTCTCTGCATCCAAAAAAACCAGCACTGCAGGAATCTGTTTATTCTTATCAAGATATTCCAATAAATCTATTACTTGCCTTACATTGTCCTTCATATATCTACCCTCAATAAATCCCACTTGGTCCTCATGAATCACCTTTTGAATTACTGGCATCAACCTGTTGGCTAATACTTTCGCATAGATTTTATAGTCTGTATTCAAAAGAGATATTGGTCTATAATTCTCTGGTTTTTTAGGACCAACTTGTTCTTTTGGTATCAAAGATATATAAGCAGTTGTCCATGATGGGGGTATTTTACCCCCTTGTTGAATATTGCAAAATAAATCTCTAAGTTGTCCCACCATTTCAGCTTGTAAAGTTTTGTAATACACTGCTGTCAATCCATCCGTACCAGGAGCTTTAGCTGTTTTTAACTGTTTAATTGCTGCTATTATCTCCTCCTCTGTTATAGGGTAGTTCATTCTTTTCTTTTGTTGATCAGTAATTTTTGTAACTCTCTTGTCATTTAAATATTTTTCTATAAGTCCATTCTGCAACTCCTCTTTGGCATATAGTTTGGTATAATAGTCCACAAAAGCTTCTTTGATTAATTTTTGTTGAGAAATTTCTTTCCCTCCAATATCAATACTATCAATAGTCCGTATACTTTGTTTTTTCCTCAATGTGTAAGCCAACCATCTGCCCGGTTTATTAGCATTGCAAAATGTATTATGCTTCGCATATTGTAAGTTTGTTGCAACTTGTTCCGCCATAAGCATTTGAAATTGGTCTTTCAAAAGTTTTATAGCACTTCGTATTCTTTCATCTGTTGGGTTTTTAATAAGTAACTGTTCTTTGTTCTTTATTTCCGTTTCCAATTCAGATCTTTTCTTTTGTCGGAACAGTCTATGTTTAGAGTTCATGTAGATAAGTACCCCTCTCATATAAGCTTTACTTGCGTCCCAAACAATTTCAATTGGGGTACCTTTATTCAAATTTATTTCAAAAAATTCTTTCAAATGCTTTTTAAGTTCTATTGTATTTTTTTCATATCTAAACAAGTTCTCATTTAATCTCCAAGAACGTCTCTCAACCTTATCCATCTCAATTTCTATCCATACAGGGCTATGGTCAGTCAAAGTTCTTGGAAAAATCTTTGTTCTTTTTGTCTTAACAAGTAGATCATTTGACAACAGGATAAAATCAATCCTAGAAAAGGATCTATGTCTATCAGAAAAAAAAGTGTAATCCAATTCTTTTAGGTTATGTATTCTCCAAACATCTTTTAGTTCCATATCTTCTTTCATGTCAAAAAAAGTCTGTGGTAGTCTAATTCTAGACTTTGCCAAACTCTTTTTATCTAGTTTAGAATCAATTACTCCGTTCCAGTCTCCCATAATTAAAATAGATCTATAGTCCCATTGCAATATTTTAGTATGTAACATCTTATAAAAATAGTCCTGTTGTTGATTGGGAGCATAAATTCCAATCAAAAGAATTTGGCCATTTGCTGTAAACAATTCAATTGCTACAAACCTACCATCTTGATCTGCTTCTATAACTTTAGCTGTTAACTTTTTATTTACATAAATAACCACACCATTCTTTTTCTGCGAAGTTGAAGATATAAAATGTGCTCCTAGTTTTGAGTTTATCAAATATTTTTGATCTTGAGTTGTAATATGCGTTTCTTGTAAACATATTATATCATTATTAAATTGTTTCAAATATGTAAATAGTTTCTTCCTTTTCTGTGCTGAGTTCAACCCATTGACATTCCAAGATAAACACTTAAAGGTCATCAGCCTCTTTCTGGAGCACAGAGCAAAATGCTTGAAGATCATCCGAAAGCTTCGATCTCACTCCTCCCATCGCTCCACTCTCTTGTACAGTACTCTTAACTGCCTTCTTGTCTTGTCTTTCCTGTTGTTGTTGTTGCTTTTGTTTAAGTAGTTTAGATTGAGCTCTAGTTATACGTTGATCTTTAACTTCAGTCAACTGAATCAAATCCAAAATTGGAGAAGAATCAAACAAGGGCTCACTCAGAAAACCTCCTTCTGCACCTTGCACTACTTCTAATTCCTGCTTAGACTGTTCTTGCAATTGCCTCTCTTCACTCTCTTTAATCTCCAAAACTGTGGATGTTCGTGGAGATGGTGTTCTTTCCTTAAGAATAGTAGTGTAAAAGTGTTGTGCCTTCTCCACGGTATTCAACCGATATCCTTCTCCCTTATATCTAAAAATTATCCCAGCAGGTGCATCCCACCGGAAGGGTATCTGTAAATTTCTCAGTTCCTTAACAAGAAAACCAAATTCTTTTCTGGCTTTCAGCATTTTAGGAGGTAATTCTTTAAAGATTTCAAGTCGTGAACCCCCCACTTGTACAGAAGTATGAAAAGATTTTTGCAGGATATCATTTCTAATTCCTCTATCTGTAAAATATATGACCACATCTCTAGGCAGTTGTCTTTGTCTGGCCACCCAAGAGTTCACTCTATAGCTTTTATCTATTTTGTGAAATACCACATCAGGATTAACTTGTAAAATCTTGGCCAAGGCTTCAGAACAAACTTGTCTCAAATCCTGTCTCTCCCCCTCTCGAATTCCCCGAAGCCGTATGGCGAATTCCATCGCCCGGAATTGTATCATAACAATCTCATCTTCAATTCTCTGCATTTTATTGTCAACTTCATCAATTTTATAATCATTGTCTTTCATCTTGACATTAACTTCTGATTTAAATTCTTCAACTTTAAAATCAACTTTCCCAATAAATTCTGCCAGGCCAGACGCCACTTCTGATATTTTTTTGGTCACCTTATTTTGATTCTGTTTCACCATATCTTTAACTTCATTAATTTCCTGCATAAATTCCTGATGTGATTTTTGAAGTTTATCATCTATCTCCTGTTGACATTTTAAAAATTTATCATCCAGAGTTTTAGAAATAAATTGTTTTAAATCTCCCACATCAAATTCTTTTTTCTGGGTCTGTAACTGCTGTGCAGAGGGAAGCTGCGTTTCTTGTTTATGTGTGGGGGATCCCCCCCCTGCTGCCTTCCCTTCCTGCTTCTTTGAAGCCATCCTGCCACGTAGTCTGGATTTTCTAAAAAGGGAAGTTCCTTTTCCTTTCCCTCCTGCACAAAGACTTCTAAAAAAGTCCCCCAGATTTAATCAATTAAAAGCTAAAGTAAAACAAAGTCCAGTATTAAAAAGGGAGAAATTTTCCACTTGCTTCTCTTATAGCAAACAAGGCAACTTTGCAACAACTTGGAAACTTGTAACAGAAAATAACTTCACCAATCCACACTCATTGGCTCGTTAACTTTAAGGCTAAGCGCCATGTTTTTTTTCAAAGCACTTTCACTCACTCAAATTTGTCTCAGTTTGAAAAGTCAACAAAGCGCTGATACTTGCGTTTCCAAGTTTCAGGGTTCAGATAGGTTCGCTGTTTGTTAAAGCTGATTCTTTTCAAATTACGTTTCCTGCTGCCGGCTTGTTTTGCGAAGGCAAAATCGTCCCACGTCGCCCGGAATTTCCGCAGGTTGGAAGGGAGCCACACCCGTTCTCTCCCCAGAAACAATTCCCTGGGGGACAACGGGGGCTCAACCTGTGCCCTGCGATCTCAACTTCTTCAATCCTTAGGATTTTGAAGCTTTCAAGCCGCTTCTGACTAACGAAGCGGCTCTACAGGCGACGGGGCTGGCGGAGCTCCGAAAGGCACCGCCGTCGCCGAAGGCAGAGAAACCGGAAGTCTGTTTATTGATTTTTTGATCAGTCTTTTATCTCTCTGTCTTGGAATCTTGTATCTCTTTTTAATTTTTTTGTGTCTACTAAACTTTACCTTCTGAGTGCCTTTTGCCTCTTTCTGCTGCGTTTTTTTGAACACCCATCCACAAAACTTCCTTTTGTTTTTGTTTTTTAAAGGGGGGTTTTTCTCTCTTCTCTCTCTGTACTAGTGGTGGGTTGCTATTCATTCGGTCTGGATCTTGTGAACTGGTAGTAATGGTGGCAGGAGGCTCCACCCACCTGCCTGGATGTCATCAAGGACTCTCTGTGCATGCGCAGAAGCACCATGCATGAGCAAAGCAAGCATGCATGTGTGCATGCTCCCATTGTGAATCGGTAGCAAAGGTAAGTGGAACCCACCCCTGCTCTGTACCTTTATAGTGATGTTATATATTTGTCTTCTACTTATTAGTCTCTTCTCCTCTTTGTTCCTAACTTCTTGCTTCTCATTTTTATTCTCCCCTTCCTCTGCTTTTTCTAATTTCTCATCTACTTCTTGAATATTGTGTTCCTCTTTTTTCCCCAATTGTTGAGTAGCTTCTACATTAATTTCTGTATCTTTAAACAATTCTTTTGTCTCTTTGTCATTTCTTAAGGATTCACACAAACTTTTTAATATGCACAATATTTCTTCATACATCTCTAGATCCATTTTATAGTGATTTAATACAGCTTATAAAAATATATTTCTATTATTCCAATATCTCAATATTTAAGAAACTTCTCTTTAATCAAGTTACATCAATCTCATAGTTATACCTCCAAAATCCCACATTTTATTTCATAATAGTTTATAGCCTTATAGTTCCCCAATTGTCCAAGTTTTAAAGTCTTATTTCTTTCTTCTCTCTTTTCTTCTGACCTTTTCTTCTTTTTCCTCTTAGAATATTCTATTAAATAACATTAATAGTCCAAGTCCAAATTTGTCAGGTTAGTCCACTAAGTTCTTTCAGTCTTTCCAATCCATAATCCAATAGTCAATTTCAGTAAGATTTAGTTATTTGCAAATTAGTTCCTTTTGTAATTCTTCAAAAGGAAAGAAAAAAACCCACTATTAAATGTTGTTGAATTTTCCTTCTGTTGTTAGAGTCTTCTAACAACAGAGTCAAGGTCAGGCCATTCACCAGATGTTGTTACTTCTGTTCTGTGTATTAGACTTTGTGTGTATTAGATTAGCTTTCATTATATATACTGTGACTATAGTGTTGTAGTACTTTTCTTTCCCCAGTAGATGGCTCTCTTATGCCCCAATCCAATTTAAGCAATTTGTCAAAAACAGTTGATTGTCGGATAAATCCAAGAGGTTTAGAAATTCAAATAAACAAATAATTTCTCCCTAAAATCACTTTCAGATTATTTGGGCTTTTCTCCACGATGTCTGTGTTTTATAGCTTCTGTTTGGCTTTTTTTTTTTTACCTTTTCATTTCTGGGGTTCCCCCCCTTTCCATTCACCGCTATTTTAAGCTTAGGAGTTTTCTTTTCACATTCTTTTGTTATTGCAAGTCATTAAAGTAAAAGTTGGTAAATATCTCACCGAATTTCAATGTTCTGTCCATACACCACTCTGTGCACAATCTTGGTTCCCGATTGTCCTGGCTTCATGACTGCCAGCAATGGCGGCCGTGCCTGCTGCCATTTGGGGAGAGCTTGCTTTGGACCTAACAAGGAATTTGCGGATTCCTCATGGTCAGCAAAGCACCTCTCCTTCATTCACCATCCCTACAAGATGACTGTGACCCAGAAGGGTCTCCTGGCAGCGGTTATCAGATGGATTTTCACAGGGCTCAGTAGAGCCCACTATTTTGCAGCTGTTCTTACTGAGATTCCAACCGGAAGTCCAACATCTTCTCTCTTTAGTGGACCGACTGTTTCCTTAATTTTTTTCTTGTTTATTTATTTATTTATTTATTTATTTATTTATTTATTTATTTATTGGTTCAATTTATATGCCGCCCTTTACTGGAGACTCAGGGTGGCTTACAATGCGTTAAGCAATAGCCTTCATACTTTTGTATATATCTGCTTAGAAGGGCTTTCGCGCGCCCCCCCCAATAGTTATTTATATGTTAGAAGAAACTTTTTAAAAAGTTTCCTGACTTCGTCTTTGCAGATTCTGACTATCTGCTGATAATCTGCCTTAGTTATGTGTCCTTCTTTCCATTTTTGTACTTCTCCTCTTTATCTTTGTTTACCAGAGAGATCTTTGTGCAACCATGCTGATTTCTTCTTTAATTTCTTGTTTTTCTTTTTCATTGGTATTATGCTGGACTGAACTTTTATGATCAAATTTTTCAGAGTTTCCCATGCTTCTTGAGTTGTTTTCCCCTTTAGGATTTTCATCCATGGAATCTTTCCTGGGCTCTCTCTGAGTTTGTTAAAATTGGCTCTTTTAAAGTTTAAGACACTGGTTGGGGAGAGAGAATCTAAACTAAGAATTAGGAAATCTTTAATCTGATCCAATCAAGGTCTTTATCTAAAATCATATGGTTCCTCTCAGTGCTACTCCACTAAATGCTTTTAAAAAGTTAAGTTTTAAAATATATTATCATATTATAAGATCAATACAAATCTCTGGCTTCCAGATACATTAGAAAAAAATCTAATTTTACATCACAAAACTTCTCAGTCTCTTCACTGAAACGGGATAGAGTACTGAATTATAATTCATATATTTTGGCAAAAAGTGGCATGCGTTAACATTCCACCTTTTTTTTTAAAAAATGGCCAACTTTACTAAATATACTATAAGGACTCTGTAAAATATACTAAATATACTGATACTTTATTGAGTTTATGCATCATATCTATTTCTAGCAATTTCTAATTCATATTGATATTTTACAAATAGGATTAATAAAAATTTGTAGGAAAATATTTAATTACTTTATACAATTAAACATTAACAGTTTAGTCACATCTTGAACAGAGAAAAATAGTTTCATTTATATAAAGAATTTGCACACAAAAAAAGATCAATTTCCTACTATCTATTTAATGAAACTGAATATGGCATCATATTATAGAAAAATACAACTATTTATAGATGCACTATAATATCTTTTTATAGTAGAATAAAATAATATTTTTCCAGTACCAAATCCTTCCAATACATCTTTCAAACAAAAGTCAGGAAGTCAAAATCCACATGTTTAAGCAGATGAAATGTTTAGAGCATTGATGTTTAGTATTCATATTAACTTGCTGATTATAAATCTGAAATAAACTGAAATCTTTCCACTTTAAAAAAGCTTTGAGAAGATCAGTGTCTTTTGTTTACTGACCATGTAAAAAGAAAATAAAAAAATACCAGTTTTTTATTTATCATAATATGGTGTCTAACCAGTTCAGAGAAAGAAAGAGAGATCTCTCTCTAATAATGTCTCAAGTCCAACCGTGGGTCTCATTAGGGCAGAGGAAACTGTCATGCAACTCTGAATGTGCAGAATGTGTAGAGGTAAGGAAAAGGGAAAAAATATTAAAAGCATTCTCCTTTCAGATATTGCCACAAAGCTATTTATCTTTAATACACTGAACAAGCTAAAAGAGGGGAAGAAAATCAGGAGTTCACTTCTTGACCTTCAACATTTAAAGAAAGGGGAGCTTTGAGCATACAGCTTCCTGAAGAAATCGGAAAATATTATCAAGTACAAGATACACAATTATCCTTTTTTCATATACTTCTTAAGCAAAGCCTCAAATTGATTTCAATGGGAGTCCTACTTTCAAATCAATGGCATCTGACATGACATTTCAGGAACATCGTTTTGGGGCTACAAATTATGCATAATAATGTTATTCTGAATTACATTCTGTCACCGATCCTTATGCTGTGACAGTGGCATATGCTGAAAAACACCTCAAGGCTTATGTGGCTAGCCCAAATTGTTTGGTCTACTTATATGGTCTATGTCAAATTATAATCCCATTATCAATGTTTAAAGTGAACTTATACCATTAACACAATGAGCTGATTGTGTGGAAATTAAGTATGGAGAATCAACCCAAGGATCTGATTAGCAGATACATTTCATAGAGGATTAGTATGTGCCTTATTTGCCAATTTCAATTACTTCTATGTGTCATTATAAAACCACAATCTAAACACTATTAATTTAGGTCTCTTTTTGTTTTGACTAATTGTGAATGCAGAGAATGAGAAACTGAAATAGATATGATAGACTTTTCAAAGCAAGACACTTATTTACAACATTAATGTACATATTTTGCCATGAAGAAATCATCATGACAAGACATATTGTCTCTATCTCATCTGAATATTGGCAATAGGTTCAATTTGATTGTATTTGCATTTGATTCATGATATAAAAGCTATATTTACCTATTGAGTAGGTTTATATTCTGCTACTAAATAGATTCTCAGCATTTTGCAAATGCAAAAAAGCAAAATACAGGAAATGCAGAAAAGAACTAAAAACACATGATACCAAAGAGACATCATAACCCAAACACCTGTTAGAAGAGTTCAGTCTTCAAAGTCTTCCAGAAGTTAGTCAAGAGCAGACCTAACATCAAGTGGGAAGCCATTCCAAAGGTCAGCAGTGCCAATAAGGCGGAAAAACATTCCAAGTATTGGATTTTTTAAAAAATGTATTAAAGGCTTAAGAATAGATTGTCTTGGAGAAAATCTATGTGGTTCCTAGAAGTCAAAAATGACTTTATGACACATAATTAATCAATCAAATGATATTTATTTTTTGTCCTTGCCCCACTTCATTCATTTATTTGCAGTATCATCCCTAGCATGCTATTGACATGTAGCACTCATCCCAGAAAAATGTTTTGCACAATCTGTTTTTGGTATCCACAATAGTAATTTCTATTTCAGTAAATGCTTTGTCAAACAAAGTTGATATCATTGCTAGGTAGAATTCTTGAGATTACGCTAGGGAGCATCCACTCTTTGTTACCCAAATGTACACATTCACAGAGATATAAATTAACTGAAAAGTTTGATCACTCCTAGATTTGAGTAGTAACTTATGTTGGAAGAAACATCCTTCTAGGTTCTGCTCCAAGTGGGGAAAAGACACTGGAAACATGGAGACTGCTTGGAAAGATGGTTTAATGGTGGACAGGATCACATGGCTTGAGTTCCTGAACAGAAAAGGGTAAAAAAATACAGTAAATCCTCGGGTTTTTATGCTCTCTCTGGCTCTGCATTTCTTGGGGCCCCAAGAGTATCCTGATTGGTTGTCAGATTCCCAGGGGGTGGGAGTCTTAGCTAGCCTTGCTGGCTGATGGTCACATGTGCTTCCCAGGTCACATGTGGTGAGTTTCTGCTGCTATTGTGTAGAGGGCTAATCCTATCTTTGTTGGATCTTTGGCAATTCCTACTATGGCTCTGCCTGAAGGAGGTAGATCTTTGTTATGTAGAATAGACTGGTCCAAGCCTTAATGGCCCATTGACAAAGGGTGGGGGCAGGAAGATGGGAGCTGCTTCAAAACATGCTTATCCCAGGGAAATATAATATTCTGCCTTTTTCATATTTCCTAAAATATTTCACTCTTCCAGGAAAGGGGTGGGTGCTAACTTCCTACAATTACAAATCAGTTCCACTCAACTCCACTGTAACTATATGCAGCTAATGGTTCTATGTAACTCCATGTTCTTCATTCATCAATAAACTTACCAAATATTCTGTTCTTTTTCTCCCACAAATATTTTGCAAATATTCAGACCAATATTGTCAGATGTAAATGCCTTATTCCCTAATGTGTAAATAATGTATATATGGGATATCAGGGGTTAACTTATTCTTTGACTCTTAATGTATTCATAATTCACCACTCCCACTCTTGGCTCCACCCTTTGTATATATAAGGAGCCACCTTCACCATTTTCTTTGCTTCTATCTGTGAATATTCAGTGAATATAGAATGCCTATTATAATTAAAGAGAAATATATTTAAACCTCTAACTCTTATTATTATTATTGAGTCTGATCCTGAAAATATTGCAACAAGCTGGTAGCAGAGGATGGTTAATTGACTCAATAAATACCTAAAAATGTCTAAGAAAGATAGGCCCAACACCAGGGCCTACAGCAAAGAAATAGAAACTGAACAAGAAATAATCAACGAATCCACAAACGCGATTTCGAGAGAATCCGGAGAATACACCACTGAAGAAGAAGAATTAATAAATGAAAATGATGGCCAGGAGGAAATCGAAATAGAAAATAACGAACTCAGGTCAGAGATATTAAAGTTATTAAAAAGCCAGAAGAATGATGAAAGCCTCATCGCGAACCTCCAAGAAATGCTGAAGAACAGCGGAGCAGCGAGAGAGAAAAACATCGCTAAAGAGAAACCCAAAGACCAAAAAACTGTGAGTGATATGACTACAGAGAAAGTCGTTATGAAAAAGAAAAAATGTGATCCCGCGCGAAATTTTGAATGGCAGCCATCTTGGTTTCAACAAGCCTCCAAAGTGAGCGAAGCAGAGCCAATCAAAATGCTCAGTTCAAAATTTCTAGCGCGAAAAACGTTATCAGACAACGAAAGTGAAAAGGAGGATTCAAACTCTTCAGAAGAGCCAGAATCAGAAAGTGAAGACGACTTAACGAAATCCCAAGTAAAGTCAGCAATGAAGACACTTTTTGCTGCATTTGGGCCAAAATTAAAAATTTCCAAAGCGCCAACGAAGAAGCAAGCGAACAAGCCGATACTTCAAGACCTGCACGCTCCCATCCTGACTTCGAGAGCGACGACGCCCGAGCCCAGAGAGCCATGTCGATTCCGCCCTACACCGCAGACCGAAGCAAGCGCCAACGCACCCAAAAGAAAGAGAAGAACAGTCGCCGCCATCAGAACTCCTAAGACCGAGCCAGAGACCGACTCGTCTGAAGAGGAGCGGAGCGAGCGAGCTACAATGGAGAGAACCTTCCACGACGACGCCAAAGAAGAAATGAACAACGCGCATGTGCGAAACTACGTAGACAGTCCGGAAAGACTTGAACTGGCCAGAGAACCGCGCAGACTCGTTGCGAGCATCCCCATGCCGTTTTGCAATTTCCTACACTTGCGAGACCACGGACTACCTCAGGTTGTAAGTAATGGACAAAATAATGTGGGAAACTTACCCAGTGACTTCCCAAAACTTAGGGTTGATGGCATTAATTTGCAAGAATGGTATCAACAGCTCCAGGTTGTCTTTATGAAAGAAAATTTACTATTTTTTATCACTAGTCCCCCAAGAAGACCTTGGACTTTAAAAATAGATTGTTTACACCATAAGGCATTTTTCTTAATAATATCTAGCGTGTCTCCTGCAATGTATCATAGCATCAAACCAAATCTAACTGTTTCAGAAATAATTCAATGCATGTTTAATTTGTTTCACAGCGATAGTGTAGCTACCACCACAAGAATGTCTAAGGACTTCTTTTCTTCCAGAGTAAAACCAGGGGTTTCCATAAGTGAGCATTTAATATCTTTAAACAAAATAAGAGCTGAGCTGCATTTGAGGGGGGAAGTGATTTCAGATCAAACAATGAAAAGTGTTATTATCAACTCACTTGATTCATCATGGGATAGTTTTATGTCACACTTAGACACCATCAATCTAGGATATTTATCAATAGAAAGTCTGTCTAACAAATTGATAGCAGAAGACAATTCAAGAAAAAATCGTTATAGCAATCACACAGAACACAAATCTTTTAGGAAGGTAGCTTTCCAAGAAAAATATAATGAAACTTTTAAATGCCACAATTGTGGGTCCAGGGAACACAATAGAAGAGATTGTCCCAAAATTTCAAAGGAAAGACATAGGTCAGAATATAGGAATAAATACAATTATAGACAGTCTTCCACAGATAGACATAAATATAGAAGCCCACCAAATTACAGAGAAAGTAGAGGGGGCAGAGAAAATTCAAAAGAGAGAAAATCTGGTTCACTGAATGGACTAAATAAACAAGACAGCACTAAAACGCAACAAAATGAGAACAATAATTGGCTTATTGATTCTGGGGCAACTAATCACACCACTAATAACAAAAATATATTGTCTTCATTTACAGAAGATAAGTTTGTAATAAAGGTAGCTAATCAAGAAAAAGTTCAAGTATTAGGCAGAGGGAATGTGACCTTGCCTGGTCTAGGAAAAATAGAGGGGGTATTGTTAATACCAGAAATACCTCATAACATACTAAGTGCCATAAAACTAAGCAGAGATTCTGACATCAATATAGTTTTCTCAAAGGGAAAAGCAACTTTAGAGAAGAATAAAACAAATGTAGGCACTGTGATGATTAAAGGAGGCCTACCCTATCTAATAACAAAAGAAAGATGGTTACATAACATTGATTCAAATATGGAAGATTGTATTGAGGCAGATGATGAAAATATTAGTAACAGTGACAATGATGAATGTAAAATATCTCATGATCACACAGATACACACAATGAGAAGAAACCAAAAATAGGTAAACCAATTCATGACGAGTGTGCTCACATCTTACATAGGAAGTTAGGACATGCAAGTTTTCCTGTAGTACAAAAAATGACTGAACACGCAGAAGGTGTCAAAATAAAAAATTGTGAAAATTATTTGGAATGCTCAGTATGTAAATCTACTAAACTAAAAACTAGTCCCAGGCCAAAAAAATCCACCAGATCAACTAACAAAATTTTTGACTTAGTACACATGGACTTAGTTGGCCCATTAACTCCATCAATCACTTATAGAAAACGTTACTTCCTAACAATAGTAGACGATTACAGTCGCTATGGTTTTGTTTACACATTAAAACACAAGGATGAAACCTTTCAAAAATTTAAGGAATTTTACAAACGCATAGAAACACAACATAATATCAGAATAAAACAAATTATGACAGATAGGGGATGTGAATTCATGTCTAAAGAATTCTCCCAATGGTTAAAAGATAGAGGAATGCTACATTACACGTCTAGTCCATTTTCTGCGTTCCAGAACGGGATTGCAGAGAGAAAGAATTCCGCATTACAAACCATGATTAGGTGCACATTAGAGGATGCTGGTTTAGGCAAACAATTTTGGTCAGAAGCCTTACATTATTCAAATTACACTCAAAATAGAACCTGGTCCAGTATTGTGAATAAGACACCATATGAGGTGATGTATAATAGGAAACCAAAATTAGCACACATGCACATATTTGGGGTCACTGCAGACGTACACATACCTAAACAGTTGAGAAGAAAGGGAGAAAACGTATCCAGAAGACTAAGATTTATGGGATATGAAACTGGCACCAAAGGGTACAGATTCATTGATAATAATAACAAATTTATAGTTTCCAGAACAGCTGTGTTCCATGAACAGGCCAACTGGTCTAAATTACATCTTAATGAAATATTTCCAAATAAATGCATAGATACAAAATCTCGTGAGGAAGGGACAATAGAAAATCAAAATATCAACAAAAATAAAAACAAAACCAAAACATGGACAAATAGTCAACACAAAATAAAGACAGACACATTAACAAAAAAGGAAGCAAGATATTTGCATGACTACCATAGCAAACCTGAAAGAGCTATTAGGAACAACAGAAATCAAATACCAAATAAATACAGAGATTACATAATGCATATGGATGGTGAACAAATAACACCTAATACATATGAGGAAGTATTAAAACTCCCTCGTGAAGAAAAGGAAAAATGGGAACTAACTATGAAAAAAGAGATGGAAAGTTTGCAAGGATTAAATGTATTCACACCTGCGATTGCACCTAAAGATAAAACAATTATTGGTACCAGGTGGATTTATAAAATTAAGAACCTAGAAGGAGGCAATACCCTATACAAAGCTAGATTGGTTGCACAAGGTTATGCACAAAAATATCCGGAGGACTATACTGACATGTACTCTCCCACAGTAAGAACAGAGAGTATTAAAACAGCTCTAGTAGTAGCATCCGCACTCAATCTTGATGTATTTCAATATGACATACAGACTGCGTATCTACACGCAAAACTAGATAAGGAAATATATGTAAGAGAACCTCACAGTCAATACACTAATAAAAATGAAATTTGGCTATTGAACAAGAGTTTATACGGATTAAAGCAATCTGGCAAAAGATGGTACGATTGCTTGGTAAAAGTACTTAAGACCATGGATTTCAACGCTACCACTGCTGATAACTGTTTCTTTGTCAAAAAGAGTGATGATTGCATTGAATTTGTATTGATTTATGTAGATGATATTTTATATATAGGAAAACACAAAGAGAGAAGAGAAATCTTTGTAAACAAGCTGAATGAACATTTCTCGTTGAAATCTCTCGGTAAAGTAAACAAATACCTTGGTGTACAAATTAACAAAACTAGAAGGGGATTCAAACTTACTCAGAAAGATAAGATTATTGAACTTCTAAACAAATGCAATTTAAACAATGCCAAACCCTGTGATACTCCTATGCAAACTGATTTCCTTAGAAATACTGATGAATCTTCCCCTGAATTCAAGGATAATACATTTTATAGATCAGTCATAGGTTCACTTCTTTATATATCTAATTGGACTAGGCCAGATATTGCATTACCACTCAATTTATTATCAAGGCACGTTAGCAAACCAACAATGTATCACTGGGAAGCTGTCAAAAGAATTTTAAGATATCTGAAAAGTACATTAGACTTTTGCCTAGTATTAGAACCTAGTGATAATAAAGAACCAAAACTTACATGTTACGCAGATGCGGATTGGGCTGGAGATATATCATGCAGAAAAAGTACTTCTGGTTATATTTTTCTGTTAAATGACTGTCCAGTTTACTGGTACACTGGTAAACAAGAACTGGTAGCCACTTCAACCACAGAAGCGGAATATGTTTGTTTATCCAAAGCTGCAAATAACCTTGTATGGTTTAATGATTTAATTTCAGATGTTTGGAAAAAACCTGCTTTGCCTTTTGTTATGCATGAAGACAATAAAGCAGCCATTGAAATATCTAGATCCGATGCCATTGGACAAAGATCCAGGCATATAGATATAAAATTTAAGCATGTGAGACAATTGTCTCAAGATGGATTTATCAAAGCAGTGCATTGTGATACCTCTGAACAATTAGCTGACATATTGACAAAGCCTTTACCTTCTAAACAGCACAAATACTTAACTTCCAAATTGTATGTCTTATATTGTCCTGAATCTGAATGTAATTGGTGTTGTATAGCGAACCGGCATTTAGAGGGGGATTTGTCAGATGTAAATGCCTTATTCCCTAATGTGTAAATAATGTATATATGGGATATCAGGGGTTAACTTATTCTTTGACTCTTAATGTATTCATAATTCACCACTCCCACTCTTGGCTCCACCCTTTGTATATATAAGGAGCCACCTTCACCATTTTCTTTGCTTCTATCTGTGAATATTCAGTGAATATAGAATGCCTATTATAATTAAAGAGAAATATATTTAAACCTCTAACTCTTATTATTATTATTGAGTCTGATCCTGAAAATATTGCAACAAATATAACCCTGGACTGCATGAAACACAGCTAATAATTAGCCTTTCATATTGAAACATGTACAAAAATCATAGTTCTCTCTGAATGTTCACTTTCTTCATATGAAAGGAGACAATAGGAATATGCTAACTAGCTCCCTCTGATGAATCTGGCATTATACACATGAAAGTTTCCTGTATGATACAGAACTCAAATACATATTTGAGTTCTGTATTTGAGTATCGCACAGGAAACTGTTGAAGCTTAGGACAACTCTTCAAAGCTACAGTGAAAAACTGTAGGGAAACTTTTCTTTGGTTTCAAGATTTAGAAATATCTGGGCTGGCAGTAGAAAACAGAGCCTATTGCTCTCTAGAGGCCAAGGCTATTGCCAATCCAGGACACTGGACTAAATGGCTTTTGGCTTGACCAATTTGGCAGTTTAATGTCATTGTGTTCTGAGGCTAAGGGACGAAGTTGTGCTGCTGTCAGTAACAATAACAAGTGTCAATTTCACTGAAAATGAATTAAAAGGTATAGCTTCATTTACTTAAATAATACTTTAACAGATTAACAGAGTTGGAAGTGATCTTGTAGGTCTTTTAGTCCAGCTCCCCACCCAAGCAGGAGACCATTTCTGACACATGGCAGTCCAATCTCTTCTTGAAAGCTTCCAGTGATGAAACTCCCATAACTTCTGAAGGCAAGCTGTTCCATTGGTTGATTGTTCTCACTGTCAGAAAATTCCTCCTTATTTTTAGGTTGAATCTCTCCTTGATCAGTTTCCATCCATTATTCCTTGTCTGGCCTTCAGGTGCTTTGGAAAATAGCTTGACCCCCTTCTCTCTGTGGCAGACACTGCTTTCATGTTGGAACACATGATATTGGAACACTGCTATCATATCTCCCCTGGTCCTTCTTTTCACTAGACTAGCCATGCCCAGTTCCTGTTACCATTCTTCATATGTTTTAGCCTCCAGTCCTCTAATCATCTTGGTTGCTCTTCTCTGCACTCTTTCTAGAGTCTCAACATCTTTTTTTATAGTGTAGTGACCAAAATTGGATGCAGTATTCTAGGTGTGGTCTTACTAAGGCTTTATAGGGTGGTATTAGTATCTCACTTGATCTTGATTGAATACCTTTGTTAATGCAATTTAGGATTGCCTTGGCTTTTTTGGCTGCTGCCACACACTGTTGGCTTGCATTTATTTGGTTGTTCACTAAGACTCCAAGATCCTTCTCACAGTTATTGCTATTAAGCCTGGTTTTACCCAGTCTATAGGCATATTTTTGGTTTTTCTTGCCTAAGTGTAAGACTTTACTTTTCTTTACATTGAATTTCATTTTGTTAGATAAGGCTCAGTGTTCAAGTCTGTCAAGATCCATCTGAATCTAAC
This sequence comes from Pantherophis guttatus, assembly GCF_029531705.1. The sequence continues at coordinate 5,077,763 of NW_026844019.1, read as the reverse complement.
TGAATAATCTAAGATGTTGGCTATTCTTGTCAGCTTATTATCATTGGCAAATTTGATAAATTCCCCTTCTATTCCCTCATCTAAGTTGTTTATGAAGATGTTGAAGAGTACCGGGCCTAAGATGGAACTTTATGGTACCATACTGCTTATTTCCCTCTATGTAAACATAGTACCATTAAGGACTACAGTCAGCCAGTTACATCTCCATTTGATCGTGATGCTATCTATCCCACTTTTTTCCAGTTTACCAAGCAGGTTGTGGTGTACTTTGTTGAATGCCTTGCTGAAGTCTAACTATATTAGGTCCACAGTATTTCACTGGTCTATTAATTTAGTCACTATGTTGAAGAATGAAATAAGATTGGTTTGGCATGATCTGTTTTTAACAAACCTATGCTGACTTCTAGTTATTACTTTACCCATTTCTAGATGTTGGCAGATCTATTTTTTAATTATCTTTTCCAGTATCTTCCCAGGTATTGATGTTAGGGTTGGACTGTAGTTTCCTGGCTCTGTTTTTTTCCCTTTTTTGAACTGGCATAACCGGAAGATTGTTAGAAGAGTCCAGAAGAAGGCAAGATAAAGACCAACTGAGAAAGAGACAACCACAGGAAGAAAATCTGTCTTCAACTGCCTATACTGTTAGAAAGTGTTTTTCTTGTGGGGCTAAGGGTCATATACAGAGGTGAAATGCTCCCGGTTCAGACCGGCTTGGCCGAGTAGGTAGCGATAGCGGTGGGCAGTTCGGAGAACCGGTAGCAAAAATCCCTGCCCCTGCCCATGCCCAGCTGAGCCACATGATCATCAGAGACTTTTTTTCTTTTAAATGGCTCTGACGAGCCAAGCTCTGACGATCCCAGCTGAGTTGCCTGCCTATCAGGCAACTCAGCTTGGATCGTCAGAGCCGTTTAAAAGAAAAAAAGTTTTTTCTTTTAAATGGCTCTGACGATCCAAGCTCTGATGATCCCAGCTGAGTTGCCTGATCGGCAGAGGGTTTTTTAAAAACCCTCTGACAATTAGACAACTCAGCTGGGATCGTCAGAGCCTTTTGAAAGCATTTTTTTTACATGGTTTTACATGTAAAAATTGGTTTTAAAAGTAAAAAAAAATTGGCCACGCCCACCCAGTCACATTACCCACCACCACCAAGCCACGCCCACAGAACCGGTAGTAACAAATTTTAGATTTCACCACTGGTCATATAGCTAGATTCTGTAAAAAGGACAAGAAACTGAATACTGGCAGTCAACAGAGAGCTAAAAAGGATGTTAGTTTAGCTATATCCAGCTGAACTACAACTGTAAACCATGATTTGTGGGTAGTTGACAGTGGAGCATTGCAGTCTATAGCCAAGAAAAGAGTAAGGTAACTCCTGCAAACAGAGTTAATGGGTTTACAACCAATGAACCTTTAGAGGTAGTGTTTGCAGATATTATATTATTAGAAGGAGCCTGTTATATATTGAGCATAATAGACCATTTTTCCCGTTATGGTTTCTGTTACCTTATGAAAACCAAGGCAGAAACATTCCAGCATTTTTCAAACTGGCTGAGGTTTGCTGAGAGGAAAAAGAAACGCAAGGTTCTTTGCCTGGTAACTGACAATGGTACTGAGTTTCACCAATAACAAGCTTGTAACTATGTTACAGAAAGCTGGCATTGAACACAAGCATTCTGCCCCTTATAGACCACAACGTAATGTGTATATTGAACGCAGAGGGCAAACATTGCAGGCTATGGCTCGAACCATGTTATTTGATTCTAGTTTGCCTGAGACACTTTGGGGTGAGGCAATAATGTGTGCTAACCATGTCTTGAATAACATAGTCAATTCAACAACTGGTGAATTACCATTCACACGTTGGCATGGTAGAAGACCAGAATTAAGTTATTTGCACACATTTGGAGCCCCAGCATGGGTTCATATTCCTTCAATTGAGGCGAAAGGGGCAACATAGAGCAAAGAAGCTGTTTTTTGTTGGTTATGAACCACAGGTCATATAGATTTTGGGAGCCAGGTACCACTAGTGTGTACTGCAGTGCTAGTGCCAAGTTTCTGGAGCATGTTGGCTGGAGTAAGCTTGAGCAGGAATCCGACAAGGGAAATGATAGTGTTATTGTGGATACTTCATTGTTTACTGATACCCCTGATAATGAGATAGTTGAAGAACCTTCTATTACTGTAAAGGAAGAGGAGGTTATAGGGGAGGTAGAAGAGGAAATACCTATACCAAGTCCTGAGTTACTTAGATGTTCAACTAGAGAGACACGTCCACCTGGTATCAAGCAAGTGTTGTATGTCAGGTGAACATAGAGCCATCTAACTTTAATGAAATTAAGCTGTATCCTGAAAAGGATCAGGTAGCTTGGAAGAAAGTGATGGACAAAGAGCTGACATCATTGAAGGAGTTAAATGTTTATGAGAATGTTAGGCTACCACCAGGTGAGCATGCAATTGGTTGCAAGTGGGTTTATAAACTAAAAACTGGTGTAGATGGGACTGTTATCCATAAGGCAAGGTTAGTTGCTCAAGGATTTGGTCAATCAGGAGACTTCCGGTTTGGCTTCGTGGGGATGCAGTTGGGGAAATGGCAGGGCTCTGATGAGCCCCGCCAAAACCCCGACTGGCTAACCGCCACTGACAGGTCTGCGGACCTACCCTGTCCTGAAGGGACAGGGGAAAGAGAGGGACCCTTGGGCGGCCGAGAGGAATGGGCAAGTTCCTCAGAGGCCAGAGGCAATCCTCTAAGTCAGCGGCAGGGGACGGCAGCCATGGCAGCTGCTTCAAGACTGTGACAAATCGGGACAAGCAAAGTGCAGGAGGAAGGAAGAAAAGACGATGTGTTCGGAGCCGGGTGAGTGACACCAGCCCAGGCGAGAAACAATGTGTTAATGAGGATATTTATAAATAAGACCTACAGCCTTACCTAGCGGCTGAAGATCTGAGGGCCTTGAAGATTTTGAAGGGAAAAAAAAAGGAAAGAAGTTTTAAACCCTTTAAGAACTTTATTCCACCACTGATTGATTGGAGGGAACTGCTTATTAACTAAATAGAGCTGGACATTTGAACTTTCTTGCTAAAACTGAAATGAACTTGAAAAGAGAAAAACGATAATTAAGAACTTGCCACCTTTAAAAGCCAGACAAAGAGATCAAACGGATTGCTACATAAATGTTTCAAAACGGCGATTGAAGCTGTGATTAAGTGAAAGTGTTGATTGTGGAAATTTGTTTTTTTTCTGAAAAGAACCTATTTGTCTTGTTACATATTGTGGATTACTTTGAAAAAAAAACCTATGATTTTGAACTTTGGAGATTCCTATTCTGTCGTTTGATGGCTTTACAAAGAAAGAAGAAATACAATGACTAATGACTAATAAACCTTTAACTAACTGGCGTAGCAACAAAAGGCTTGGCGCAGGAACAGAAGTGGAATAGATGATGTTTTACTGGAAACAGATTTTATAATAGAATTAAAAAGGATATGCAGAGTTTTAAGCGTGGAAGTATTGACTTTGAATTGAAATGCATATGGACAGATAAAGAAAAGAAGAAGCAAAATAGATAAATTAGATAGTAATGTTTGAATGTTTAATTGTTTAAATGGTTCAAAATTTAAATGAGCTTTAAATAAAAACAAGAAGTGTTTATGGTAAATAAAGATAGAAATATAATAAAAATAGAAATGGGAAGCTAAGGTGACTAAAAGTGATACATTCATAAAAGCATAACTTGTAACATGTTTTAGTTTTAATTTGATAACAAAGTGGTGGATGATAATGATGATCAATTGTTAAAGATTTTAGATGATGTACTAAGGTACACAGATGGAAGTTATAATTGGGATTGCATTTAACACATGTTGGAAATGATTAATATTAAGAAATAGATGGGGATACACCCTGGAAGAGTTGGAAACAGTGGATTAATAGACAATATATGGAAAAAGAATTTTTTAATAAGTTAGCAGAATAGAAGTTGGAGTTAATGGAGGAGAATATCCTGAGAAATCAGCCAAATAATGAAATGCTGGAAATCAGCCAAATAATAGGTGGAGTTAAGGAGGAGAATGCTGGAAATCAGCCAAAACAATGGAATATGCTGGTAATCAGCCAAATTAAAAGGGGAGTTATGGAGGAGAATATGCTGAAAACTCAGCCAAAATATGCTATGCTAGAACTCAGCCAAATAATAGGTGGAGTAATGGAGGAAAATGAGGAGAATATACTGAAGAATAATTATTAATAAGAGGTGAAAAAGAAAATGTTGGGTGATAATTAAAATGAAACGGTAAATTTTGAGATCTCTGTGTAAAAGTTTAAGAACATGATAGGATGAATTGGGTTTAGAAAATGAGAAAAATAGAAATAAATTTTGGTTAATAAATTGAAATAAAAATTGAGTTATATACATTTGGAATTTAAGATTTGTGGTAATAAAATTGGAAGATAAATATATAGATTAATAGAATAGGTTGTCTTTGTGTTTAATGTTGTTGCTAAAAGGGATAAAAAATTTAGATAAAGCGGTATTGAATTTTGATTTATAATTGAATTTATAATTGCATATAAAAATGAGCTCTGCCTTAGTAGGAGATTAGGATGTATGATGAGATAATAGAAAGATTTATTAAGATGTTGGAATTTATGTTAAAATTGTTTGTTCTCGTTTGTTAAATTAGTGTACCCATTTGTAACCGGAGCAAAACTTCATTCTTGAAAAATTTTTCCTTTTTATGTTTATGTTGGAAAAAATAAAAAATTTTTACAAAAAAAAAATATGGATTTGGTCAATCAGATAAGGACTATGATGAAGTGTTTGCACTGAGTCTGAGAGCAGCACATTGCGAGCAGCATTAGTGTGGGCAGCTAAGAATAGTTATAGGATAAATCATATAGATGTTGAAACTGCATATCTGCATGCACCATTACAACATATGATCTATATGAAGAAGCCACTAGGTTTGAATACTAATGGGAAGACAGATTGCTGGAGACTGAAGAAAAGTCTTTATGGCTTAAAGCAGTCAGGTTACGAGTGGAACAAATGTATTGTTAATGAGTTAGTTGCAATGGGTTTTGTAGCTAGTATAGCTGATCCATGTTTGTTCAAGAAAGAGAAAGATGGTTTAGTTTCTTTATTATTGCTATTTACTGACGATATAGCACTTATTACAAAATCTGAAAACGAAGCAACCAAAATTGTTTCTGTGTTGCAAAAGAAGTTCAGAATTAGGAATTTGGGAGAAATTAAGCATTATCTTGGTCTTGATGTAGTTAAAACTAGTAAAGGTTACAAAATTTTGCAAGCCAAGAAAATTAGCCAGTTACTGAAATGTTACAACATGGAACTCTGTAAGTCTGCTAAAACACCAATGAGTCAAGATTTTAAACATAGTAATATTCAAAATCCTGTATTCAACAAGAAAATATATCAATCCTTAATAAGCAGTCTATCATATTTGACTAATTGGTCTAGGCCAGATATATCTTATAGTGTTAACCAATAGTGTTAACCAAGTGGCTAGCTATAATGCTGAACCTACTGAAAGACACTGGCAAGCTGCTAAATGGATACTTAGATATCTGAAGCAAATGATTTATTATTCGTTATATTTGGAGCCTAGTAGTGACTTAGTTTTAACAGCATATGCTGATGCAAGTTTTACAAAAGATCTACTTACTCGTAAATCAACATCAGGTATAGTGGTAACGTTGGATAATGTTTTGATAGGATGCAAATCAATTAGGCAAAAGCATATTAGTTTATCAACTATGGAAGCCGAATTTTCATGTTTATCCTTGATGTGTACTGAATTAGTATATTATAAACAATTGTTAATTGATATAAGATTAAATGTGAATGATCCATTTATAATGTACGAAGACAATCAATCTGCAATCAATATGGCTATTAATTTAGCTGTAAGAACACAGTCTAAGCATACTGATTTGCGATATTTAAACATTAGACAGTGTGTAAAAAGTAAAAAGTCTCTCTGATTTATGCCCCAGGCTTTTGTGTCCTGCACCAGCCGCGACACCAGGGAAGGGGCGGGGTGGTGGCAGTGGTTGTTAGAGAAAGTCTGAGTCCTAAGGAGGTCACTGTCCCTCAGATAGGCGGGTGTGAGTCTCTTCTATTGAAATGGGACCCTGGAGTTCAGTCAGGCTTGTTGGTCACATACCTATCTCCCAGCTATGTTGCCACAGCCCTGCCCGCACTGCTCAATGTCTTGACTAAAGTGGCACTCGAACTCCCCAGCCTTTTGGTTGTGGGAGATTTTAATCTGTCTTCGATCGGCGAGTCATCTGAAACAGTCCGGGAGTTCATGGCCTCCATGGCAGCCATGGACCTGACTCAGGTTATTCAGGGCCCAACTTATAGAGGAGGACACACACTCGACCTGGTTTTTCTCTCTGGGCAGTGGATAAATAGTCATGGTAAAGGGGAACTTTCCATCACTCCCCTGTCATGGACTGACCATTCCCTCCTTAGACTGGACTTTCAATCTACCAACCCTTGCCGCTGGGAGACTGGACCCATAAAATGGTTCCGCCCCAGGCACCTGATGGATCCAGAAAGGTTCTTGAAGGAGCTTGGGACATTACCCACCTCTCAATCCTGTGATTCAGCTGAGGCTCTGGTGGCATCCTGGGAACGGGTGGCTACCGATACCTTGGACAGTATTGCACCTTTGCGGCCTCTAACCCGATGCAGATCCCGGATTGCTTCTTGGTTTTCTATGGACCTCCGGGAAATGAAACGTCAGAAAAGATGCCTAGAGGAGAGTTGGAGGTCCTCCCAGTCTGAATCTGACCGAACACAGTTAAGAACCCATATTAGGTCTTATCTAGTGGCGATGGAAGCAGCGAAACGAGATTACTTCACCGCCCTCATTGCATCTGCAGAAAACTGCCCAGCAGCCCTGTTTCGTGTGATCCGCTCCCTCCTCAATCAGGGAGCAAGGGAAGACCCTTTACAGGGCAGAGCTGAGGATTTTGTACAGTTTCTGCATGATAAAATCGCTCAGATCCAGATCGGATTGGACTCTGACTGGGAAGAATCCAATCGGGAGACTAAGGTGGGTCTTGAGAATAATATCTGGATTGAGTTTGACCCTGTTTCTGTCAAGGAAGTGGACAGGATTATGGGCAAATTTAGTTCCTCCACTAGCTTATTGGACCCTTGTCCCTCCTGGTTGGTTTCGGCTGCCAGGGAGGTGACTAGAGACTGGATCCAGGCAATTGTCAACACTTCGTTGAGAGAGGGGAACTTCCCTGCCTCTCTTAAGGAGGCAGTGGTTCGATCTCTCCTCAAGAAACCTTCCCTGGATCCAGACTCACTTAATAACTATCGTCCCGTCTCCAACCTTCACTTCATTGCGAAGGTTGTTGAGACTGTAGTGACGCAACAGCTCCCACAATTCCTGGAGGAAACGGAATACCTTGACCTGTACCAATCGGGCTTCCGACACGGACACAGCACGGAAACGGCATTGGTCGCTCTGGTGAATGATCTCTGGCGGGCTCAGGATGGTGGTTGTTCCTCCATCCTGGTCCTACTTGACCTCTCAGCAGCTTTTGATACCATCGACCATGGTATCCTTCTGCAGTGACTTGTGGGGTTGGGGGTGGGAGGCACTGTCTTACAGTGGTTCTCCTTCTACCTCTCGGGTCGCTTTCAGTTTGTATGGACGGGAGGGCAGAAATCCACCCTGAGGCCCCTAAATTGTGAGGTGCCTCAAGCGTTGGTTCTCTCCCCCCTACTCTTTAATATCTATATGAAGCCACTGGGTGAGATCATTTGTGGCTTTGGGGTGAAATATCATCAATATGCTGATGATACCCAATTATACATCTCCACCCCAGACTACCCCAGAGATGCCCTTTTTGCGATGTCCCATTGCCTGGAGGTGGTACGGGCCTGGATGGGCAGAAACAGACTCAAACTCAATCCCTCCAAGACTGAGTGGCTGTGGATGCCAGCATCTTGGGTTTCAGAGGCCCCATCACTTTTGATAGATGGGGAAAAACTTTCCCCCGTTGATAGGGCTTGCAACTTAGGTGTCCTCCCGGATGCTCGGCTGTCCCTAGAAGACCATCTAACGGTCATGACCAGGGGGGCCTTTGCACAGATTCGCCTGATGCACCAGTTGCGCCCTTTCTTGGACCGAGATGAACTTCGCATAGTCACTCATGCCCTGGTTACTTCCCGCTTGGATTACTGCAATTCCCACTACATGGGCCTGCCCCTGAAATGCACCCGGAGACTACAGCTGATCCAGAATGCAGCCGCATGGGTTGTTACGGGAGCCCCTCATTACTCCCATATAACACCCCTCCTGCGTGAGCTGCACTGGTTACCAGTGGTTCTCTGGGTCCGCTTCAAGGTGCTAGTTCTCACCTATAAGGCCCTACATGACTTAGGTCCGGGATATTTGTAGGACCTTCTCCTGCCTGCCTCTCACTGTCCTGTTCGCACATATAGGGCCACTCTCCTCAGGGTTCCAACGGCAAACCAATGCCGTGTTGCTATACCCAGGGGTAGGACATTCTCTGTGGGTGCTCCCACCCTCTGGAATGAATTACCTACTGAGCTCTGGACGGCTCCTGATCTCTGTTCCTTCCGTCGGGACCTGAAGACTTGGCTGTTCAAACAAATAAACTGATCCTGATTCCGGGTTTTTTTTTATTTACTATTAATTAGTTATTTATTTTAAAATGGGATTTTATTGTACTTGTTTCTTAACTTGTGTTCGCTGCCCTGAGTCCTTCGGGAGAATGGCGGCATATAAATACATGTAATAAATAAATAAAATAAATAAACACAATATTGCAGATCATTTTACAAAAGCTCAGGGTGAAGTTAAGCACAAAGCGTGTTGTGATAACTATGGTTTACAAATGTAAGGTATTATATATCATCCAACCCAAAGGAGAGAATGTTAGGAAATGATTTTATCTAACTTGTTGGGTTGGCAATATATAAACCATAAATATAGCTTTAAGACTGTATTGCTGTATTGCATCATACTGTATCCTGATTGGTTAGCTCTGTAGCCAATGTCCTTAAGAGGGAGCTAGAAACATGGTTTGACTCTCTCTGATTCTCTTTGCTGATCGTTACTGCTCTTTGCTGGGTTTGCTATTGTTTGCAACTGTTAATTGTGTATGACTATGATGATTGGTAAGAAGACTTTGTTATTGGATTATCCCTGGACTATTGCTTTACTATCTACTGCTTTATCTGTGTATGACCTGGACTGTTTATTGGACTGTGCCTAATTACTATTTCCTGAAAATAAACACAACTCAGTGAATCTCTGTGTTGGCTGTGTTTATTCATAACTACTCTCAATCGCTTTCATGTGCACACCCTTGCTACTCAAGGGTTACTCTGCAAATTCCTTAATAGTTAATTATTGTATTGTTATCTCACTGAGTTTGAAATAGAGAATGTTATAGAGTATAAAAAATTATTGAATGAGTGAATAAGACATTAAGTGACTTATAGATATATATAGCGGCGGAAAAAAGGGAGGTAGCAGAAGATAAGCAAATTAAATAAATTGTACTGATTAAATACACTGCAAAGCAATACTTGATTATATTGATTATATTGTATAATAGATGAATTCAGATTAAGTTGAAGTTTATACAGAATATAAAGCAAAGATTGTGTACTCAAAATTGTTTTTGAATAAGAAAAAGTCATTGAAATACAGGTATCTAAAAAAATTAAGAATCAAGGATCATTAATTATATGATAGTGTGGAAAAACTGTACACGAGGTTTAAAAATGTCAGCTACAACAACCATAGCTAAAACAGAAAAAAAGCCAACTACAAATCCTATACCTACAGTGGCATCACCACCACATCAGAGAAAAATAGATAATATGATAGGAAAGGAAAAAGAAAGACTGGAAATGACATTAAATACCATGCAAAATATGTTCCAGATGATTCAAGAAACCCTATTAAAAACACAAGAGAAAATGGTGGATAATCACGAAGAAATGAAAATGTTTTATACATAAATTAAAAATGAAATAGGAGAAGTAAAAGAGGATATCAAGAACATGAACGATAAAATTGGGGACATTCAACAAACAATAACAGAAAACAAACAAAGAATCAAGAAGGATGGAAACAAAAATAAATCAAGTAGAACAAAAATGGAGACCATGGAGCAGAAATCTCTCCAATTAAATAAGGAACTATCAGATTCAATAGCAATGTTGGAAATGGAGAAAGCCTTCTATTTCCTGCATGTTCAGAACATAGTAGAAGAAAAAGATGAAGATCTGGGAGAAAAGATGGTGGAAATAGTGTCAGAAATAATACAAAGAGACAAGACAGAAATAAGAGGACAGATAGACGAAATTTATCGGGTACATACTAATTATATAAGAAGACACCGATTGGTGAGGGAAGTAACATATCAGATTTACAAAGCAGACAATCAGAGATGAAGTATACAAGAAATCACGAGAAGAAACATTGACCTACAAGGGCAAAGAAATAATAATTTTAAAACAAATACCACAAAGGATTAGAATGCCAACAATATCAATTTTTAACAACCCAACTGATCAGGTACAAAGTAATGTTTAGATGGCTGACACCAGATGGGATTTTAATTACATGGCAAGATAAAAAATATAAAGTAGACACACTAGACAAAGCAAGAGAATTTTATAATCTACATTTCACACAGGAAGAGGAACAGGAAAGCAAAGAAGAAACAGAGAGCAAAAGCCAGGAAGAAGAGCAAATAGAAGAAATGGAGTGAGAAAGAGAAATAAGAAAGAGCCAGGAAAAGGAACGAGAGGAAAGAGAAGGGGCGAAAGGAAGAATGCGGATGGAGACAAGAAACACACAAAAAAACCAACTGCAGGCAATGGAAGAGGCAATTAAACTTCTCTCAGTAAACATAAATGGATTAAATGCACCAAAGAAAAGAACACAAACATTCACAAAATTACGAAAACTGAAAGCAGATGTGATATGTCTTCAAGAGGTACATATCAAAAAAAGATATCAAAAATTACTAGAAAATCCAAAATTAGGGAAACTATATACATCATTGATACAAAAAAAAAAAAAAAAAAAGGAGTAGCGGTCTATGTAAAAGAAAGGATAAAATCAAAGCTAATCTATGCAGATGTGGAGGGGAGAATTGTAATGGTCGAATTAGAAATAGAAGAAAAAATATCATTATTAATAGTAATATATGCCCCCAACAAAAATCAACAGGAATTTTTTAAAAAAATACACAGTAAAGTAATAGACTTAGACTATTTGTCTAATTGGAGACTATAATGCCATAGTAGACGTTGAAAAAGACTATTAGAGTAACAAGAAAAATTTAAAAAGGAAAGAAATATTACCAAAATAATTCTTTAATATGACAGCGGAACCAAAATTGAGGGACATATGGAGGGAAATACACGAAGACGAGAACCAATATACATTCTACTCCCACCCACACCAATCTTGGTCCAGAATTGACATGGCCTGGATGACTGAAGATATCCGGACAGGTTTAGAAACAATAGAAATAGGGGTAAATGAATGGGCAGATCACAATCCAATAATCATAAAATGGAAAGGACAAAAAAGATTTAGGGGATGGACAATGAACCAAAACATATGCAGAGATAAAGAGAATAAGCAAATGCTAGAAAAGGAATTGGAATCATTATGTAAAGAAGATACCTCTTTACAAAATATCTGGAATACATTGATAACTAAAAATCTTACAAAGAAACAGGAAAAAGATTTGGAAAACAACATACAAATTCAAGTAACCAAGAAAATAAAATACCTACGGATTTGGCTACAGGCAAGATCGATGGTGGGATTCAATTTTTTTAACAACCGGTTCTGTGGGCATGGCTTATTTGGGTGGGAGTGTCTTAGTGGTCATGTGACTGGGTGGACGTGGCTTGGTGGTCATGTGACTGAGTGGACGTGGCTAGCTGATCATGTGACTGGGTGGCCATGGCTATTTGTATAGGGACTACTCAGAGGGCTGAAAAAAGTCATTTCTGACTGGTCCTCGCACTTTTGTGAGGACTGACTGGTCCTCACACTTATGACCATCCTCACATTTATGCCTGTTGCAGCATTCTTAACAACCGTGTCACTCATTTCACAACTGCTTCTCTTCACCACGGTGACAAGATAGGGCGAAAAACATAAAATGTGAGGACAGTCGTCAGTGCGAGGATTGGTCAAAAGTGTGAGGACTGGTCAAAAAATAACTTTTTCAGCCCTCTGAGTAGTCCATATGCACATAGGGACTACCCAGAGGGCTGAAAAAAGTGATTTCTGACAGTTCCTCGCACTTTTGACCGGTCCTCGCATTTATGACTCATCATCATTTATGCCCGTTGCAGCATTCTTAACAACCGTGTCACTCATTTCACAACTGCGGTGCTTCATGTGACCGGGTGGCCGTGGCTAGGTGGTCATGTGGCATTGCTTCTTTGCCCTAATGACAGTTTGCTGCAATGGTCATAAGTGTGAAAAATGGTCATAAGTCACTTTTTCCAGTGCCATTGTAACTGTTGTAAGTCAAGGATTACCTGTACAAAAATACAAAAAGCTTCTTTGCTTGCAAAAAGCTGTCCTAAATACCAATCATTAGATTAGAAATACCTGCAAATTGGAGTTACAAATCAGGGAGGGTGCCAGAGCACCTTGAGGAATTAAAATAGTTAAAATTCAATGATAACTATCAGCAACCAACTCTTGCTCATAAAGTGAAACCCTTTAGCAGAGAGGTCATTTAAGCTCTCCAGAATGAAGAAAAGGAGCAAACACAGTAGCTGTTGCTTGTTAAACCAACCAGAACAAGTCAGAAAGGGTATGTAAACTCATGTTTGAATGTCAATCTTTCTAGCTAGCCAATAAGCCTTGCTGAATGTCACTCATCTTGGTTCTTTGTTATTAAAAGCTTCTGCTTCGTTATTCAATTATTTCTTTAAAGTGCTGATCATTGCACCCTGGCTGGAAGAACTCCAACAGGGGAGTATTTCCTCCCAACAGCAGTGTAAAAAGCTTAAACAACCCTTCCCCTTTAAGAAAGTCAAGCAAAAAAAAAAAAAAAAACCTCCGAGAAGCTCCAGAACTGGAAGCAACAGTAAGCCTAGGCATATTGCCAGAGAGGCAGTTTCTGTAAGCAGGGCAATAAAGATTAGGCTTTGGGGGGGGGGAACCGGGGGGAAAATGTATTTGTAAAACTTAAAAAAAAAAAAGATTAGGCTAGGAAACAACACCGAATGTTGTAATTCCTTACAGGATTTACCCTGTAAAGTGGAAAAAAAAAGAAAAGGAGATTTCTTTTAACAACTGGTTCTCTGAACTGCTGAACAGTTTAGCTACTTAACAACCAGTTCTACCGAACCAGTGTGAACCGATAAAATCCCATCACTGGGCAAGATGCTCCTCAATCAAAGAGGATAATTATGATAAAATAGTAACACAGATCAAGAAAGATTTGGACAATTGGCAAAATTTACAGATATCATTACTGGGAAGGATTGCCACCTTTAAAACAACTATTCTGCCAAAACTGTTATTCCTATTTCAGGTTATACTAATAAAACTGGAAAAAAGTTCTTTGAATACTAAATAAAATAAGATCCAAATTTATATGGCAGGGAAAGCGACCAAGAATTAAACTTAAACTCTTACAGGATACAAAGGACAGAGGGGGAGTAGCACTCCCAGAATGGGAATTATATTATCAAGCTGCTGGAATAACCTGGCTAAAAGAATGGCTTGAACTAAGGGACAAAAGAATATTAGCAATAGAAGGACACAAGTTACAAGTGGGTTGGCAGGCATTCCTATGGGATGGAAAATACAAAATGCATAGTTATTTCAAAAGACATATAGTAAGGAATGTGTTGTTGCAAATTTGGTTGAAAATTAAAAAACATCACTATACAAAAATACCAATTTGGCTTTCACTGATAGAAGCAGTAAAACACCCAAATTTAACATAATTAAATAAAATAATAAGATACAGAGATGTAATAGAACAACAAGGAAAATTGAAATCAAAACAAGAATTGGAATCAGATCTCAATAGACATATTGACTGGTGGACATACACACAGATCCAATCTAAATATAAAGACACAAAAACATATGAAATACAAAGACAACAACATGAATTAGATAAAATTATACTAGGGACAGATGAGAAGTTAATTAGTAAGGTTTATTGCGATATAAAATGGAGGAGGAGATAGTGAAACACACAATGATTAAATGGGCACAGAACTTTAATTATACAATAGATTTAGAGAAATGGGAAACAATGTGGCAAGTAAATTCAAAATTAACGTTATCCACGGCATACAAGGAAAACCAGCTGAAGATGTTTTTTTTTTTATTGAAAAAGTTTTTCAAATACAAGTTTTTCCCCCTTTTCCTCCCTTCTTCCCCAACCCGCCCTCACCACCCATCCCCCCCTGTGACTTCTTCTTCACAACAATAAGCTAATTCATAATTAATTACATAATATTTTACCATGCCCTTACTCACTCCTCAAAGTACTGACCCTTAGCATAGTATTCTTATAACTCCGCTTTTCTCCGCTTTTCACAATCTACCCTTTTTCTCCTCCCCCAAACTTATAAAATATTATTATTATTACAACAACATAACTTTTACTTTTATATATATTAATTTAACATTTCAAAGCAGCCTTCTCCAAATTTATTCAGTTCTATCCAATTCTTCCACTCCCCAAAATATATAACTTAAAAATCCTTTTTCTTAAACTAATCAATCACTAAACTAGCCTATTTCAACCCAGTTTCCTGCAAGATTACCATGCACTACAATTCTAAATATAATCCACTGCCCACTCTGCTGAAATATACATATGTCTATATATACATTCCATTTTATAAAAAGAGAAAAGACAATAACTTTAAATTTATAATTCATTTAGTATCTTCTTTGATGTCTTTCCACTAGATTGTTAAATCCGTCATCCATAATAGGGTAACATAGCATCCTGGTGCAACAGTTTATTCAAAATCTTCAGTCATCTTCTGCCCCCATCAATAATGAATATCCTCATGTATATATAAAAGTAAAAACAACCACCCGAGTGACATTATAATTATATTCCATATAGTTGTAATTGTGGTTTTCATCAGGATTATAAATCCCCATCATCTTAGTGGGTAACAGCCAGATCTTCTGCATGCCCCTAGCTGAAGATGTTTTATACATGGCATCTTCCATCAACAAGACTCGTAAAAATGTTCCCAAATAATACTCCAACCTGTTGGACATGCAAGGAAACTCATGGAACACACTACCATCTATGGTGGACGTGCCCGGCAGCTAAAAATTTTTGGACAAATATACAGAAATGGCTAGAGAAAATAGTAGACCAACCAATTGAAAGAAAGCCAGAAACATTCTTATTAGGAATATTCATGAGAACGTTCACTAAAGAAGTAAAATATCTGATTCTACACATCATAACAGCTGCTCGAATAACATATGCACAAAATTGGAAATAGGAAAACACTCCAACAGATGAAGAAGTGATAGAAAATTTTTTAGAATGTGCCGAGATGGACAAATTAACAAAAGAAATTAAAGAAAAAGAAGAGACAGACTATTATATAATTTGGAATAAATGGTATGAATGGCTTGGGACTAGAAATAGAGAACAATAAATACAGGGGAACATCCAAAAATGTAAAACATGTATATAATAAATATATAGAAATGTATAAAAATAAGGCTAGTAGTGTTAGAAAATACAATGTAAGCAAAGAAAAAGGGACAATGAAGAAAAAGAAATAATAAGAGAGATATGGGGGAAAAGATACAAAACGGAAAGAAGACCACCAAGAAACTTTGTTTAAAAAAGAGGATATATTTCTATGTTGTATGTTATGTGTTTGTCATATTGTGTTATAATAAAATATTAAAAATTTTAATAAAAAAAAAAGATTTACAATGGATAAGATAAGATAACCAACTGAAATAATGTTAAGAAATTAGGATTTGAGGGTGGATGGTGATACTGTTTATTGTCAGCTCTGGCGTGCCAGCCAGCCCGGAGCTGCCACACCGGACATTTGCCTGCACAGCCACTGCCCTGCAGGACTCACCAAGCTGACAGGAGACTCCAGCCACCTTCCCATGCTGCCCTTCACCTACTCCGATGCCAGAATAGCTCCAGACAGCCTGGGGAGCACGGCCATGCTGCCGGGGAGCCATGCGGCCACAGAACAGCTGAGAGGTGGCCACATGATGAAGACATCACTGGCCAAAGCAACAGAAACGCAGGGGAGGCAGGTGCTGCTCTTCGTGGTCCCTTTAACCCCTCGTTGGCTCTTCTACTCCCTGGGAGTGATGGAGGGGGGATCAAGCCCTCCTGGCATGATATTGCCGGGCAGGAAGATGGGTAGATCGGGGGAGAAAGCATGGTGGATGCTGGTTAAAGAGATATGTCTATATTTCTGGGTCACATGGGTGGAGCTACGTGATTGGGTGGATGAGCACAAATAGGTGGTGTGTAAGATATAAAAGGTGGGGGAGGGGAGCATGGGCCAGTAGCCCTAACAAGAAGTTCTTCATTGATTGTCAGTACGTGCCAAGAAGTAAATAAAAAAGGCAGCAAGATACCAGGTTTGATCTTTTTTTTTCTTCTGTTGGGAACCTGACAGAATTATCAGGGCTCCCATTATTACCAATGGCTGAAGGCACAGTGCCAGGCTTGGAGGCAGCTGACCTTGAGGACTCAATGGCCCCCACCAAAGCTACTGTGTTAGAGGCCTCTTCTCCAGCGGAGAAACCCACTGGCGCTCCCATATAACACCTCTCCTGCGCGAGCTGCACTGGCTCCTGGTGGTCTTCCGGGTGCACTTCAAGGTGTTGGTTCTCACCTTTAAAGCACTCCATGGTTTAGGGCCAGGGTATTTACGAGACCGCCTTCTGCTACCGATAACCTCCCACCGGCCAATACGCTCTCACAGAGAGGGCCTCCTCAGGGTGCCGTCAGTCAAGCAATGTTGGCTGGCGGCCCCCAGGGGGAGAGCCTTCTCTGTGGGGGCACCCGCTCTCTGGAATGAGCTTCCTCCTGGAATACGACTGATCCCGGATCTCCGCACTTTCCGTAAGGCCCTGAAGACGTCTTTATTTCAGCAAGCCGGCCTAGCCTAATTAGGTTTTTTATGGGTTAGTTTTTAATTGTATAGCTTTGGGGTTTTAAATTGGGGGCCGATTGATTTAATTTATTTTAGCTATCTTAACTTTTATATTGTATGTATTTTAATTTTGGCTGTTCACCGCCCTGAGTCCCTAGGGGGAGAAGGGCGGTATATAAATTCAAATATAAATAAATAAATAAATAAAATAAACAGTCAGGCCGAAGGAATGGTCAGGAGTGCAGAGGCCTGAAGATGGTCAGCTGCAAATAGCAGAGACAGAGCCAGGTGACTCAAGGGATTGGTGGCTGGAAGATGCCAGGGCGATGGACTTTAGAGGCTGTCCACCTCGAGCACCGTTACTCACCCCTTCGGGCCAGCATTTCACCCAATGGCGGGAGCGTCGGATCTCCAAGGACGATGAGTAGAGTTATTCCACGGCACTTGGAAACCAGACCATTGAAGTGCTACAGGAAATGTATGGGGTGGTGGGGTTTCAGGAGCAGGGGCATGGCAGTGTTTGGCACAGACCGAGGTTGGTACCACCCCCTCTCAGGAGTCCCTTGGCCCAGGGACCTTACCACTCCCGGGTGCCTGACAAGGGTGGGTCATATAACGTTAGAGGGAGCTTGGGGAAGGTGGCCCCAAAAAACATCTCAGGGAAACCTAGAACCACCAGGCTTCCTTATGAACACTGGGGAGGTGGTGTCCAGCCCCAGGGATATGAAGACCAGATGCCCAACCTCCTGAGTGGCCAGTCAGCAAGCTAAAGGCCCATTTACGTGGGCTGATGGGACCCACCAGCAATGAGGGTGTCATTTGATAGAAGCCCCCCAAAAATGGCTTTGTTCCTTGGGCAAGTCCTGAACCATTTTGACCACTCCGGGAGACTGTACACCTCCCAATGGGACGTGATCATTATGGTGACAGCAGTGATGGAGGGAGCGGCCGCCGAGTGGGTGGCAGATCTATACGGGGACCATGCAGCTGAACTGGGGGACATGGGCCTTTTCCTGTCCGCCCTACAGGAGAGATTTGAGGACCATACAACAAGCTCCCTTGTGCTCCCAAGCACAACAAGCTGAGGGAGATCTACTAAAGGTAAAGCAGAGGGGGAGGCCAGTGGTGGAGTACATCAGGGAGTTCAGGGGGCTTGCTGGTAAGGTACGTGGGTGGCCTGAGAGGCTGGTAGTCCACCAGTTCAAGGCTGCAACAGGTCTGCGCATGTCGGAGATTGGCCCCCAGGCTGGCAGCCTGGTTCCAAGGTGCCACGGAACTGGACATTGAGTTCAGAGATGAATGCCAAAAGAGAAAGTGGAGTCTGTGAGGCTAATGTCTGCCACCCCAGCCACTCACCCACGTCTCGACAACACAGCCTTTTCCAGTTCCGGTTCTCCAAGTGGCCGTGGTACCAACTGCTCAGCCGGTCATGACGTGCTTCCATTGTGGTAGACCAGGACACAGAGCTGCTGATTGCACCAAGGGAGGTGCCAACGCACCACCAGGTCCCAGAAGTACCAAACGTGGGTCTGTTAGAAAGTCCACCAGAATGACACCAGAGAAGTCCCATGGCATACAGAAGAGGTTCCAGGCCCAGTCAATGCCAGTGGAGGAGAATTCCACTTCTGTTGAAAACACGGACACAAGCGAGAGTGACGGGGAGGCCGATCCGATGGTACGTATGGCCATAAAACCATTTGTTGTGCCCATAGTGTTAGAGGCTGGCCAACACCGGAAGTGTGCAGTCCTCATTGATTCAGGGTGCACCTGGTGCTCATGAGTATGGGGGTGGCCTCTGACCTGGGAGTGTGCCTCCACAGACTAGCTCAACCAATTCATTCTGAGCAGATGGATGGGTCCTTATTGGGGGGGGGGGGGCAGCCAGCAACGCATGTCACCAGTAAAGTGGTTATGGAACTAGGCCAGCATAGAGAGGAATTCCCTATGAGGAATGGCATGAGGGTTTTAAGGGTTTTAGTAAGGGGTCGTTATATTGTTTTTTAGTCAGATTTTTAAGGGGTTTGGGGAGAGGGGTGTGTTTTGATATCCGGTCGGTGGTTGGGGGGGGCCCCGCCGGGTTGCAGCCAGACCAGGTTATGGAGAGTCAGCGGGGGTTTTGATGTGGTGCGGGGTCATTCGGGTGCACCAAGGGTGAGGGTGGGATTTCAGATACCGGTTGTGATGGGGAATGGCTGTAGGTGGAGGAACGGAGGGCCGTATCGGACTTTGGGAGCCCAAACCCCCCACCGAGCGGTGGCGCGCTCCGACCCTCCTAGTTCTATCCGATCTCCTGGGGGTTTGAGGGATTGGGTCCCTGGGTTTAGGCTGGTCTATTTTAATGCTAGGTCTGTGGTCAATAAAGCTCCCCTCATTCGAGATTTGATTGAGGAGGAAACTGCAGACCTGGCATGCATTACAGAAACCTGGTTGGGCTCAGAGGGGGGTGTCCCTCTGACTGAATTGTGCCCACCAGGTTTCCGGGTGCTGCACCAGCCAAGGGCCCAGGATAGGGGAGGGGGGGTGGCGGTGGTTATTAGGGAGGTCCTTAGTTCGCGGGAGGTCACTGCTCCTAAGATTGACGGATGTGAGGCCCTCCTCATGAGGTAGGGCCAGTATGTGTACCTGTCTCCCAGCTGCGTTTCAACAGCCCTGCCCGCGCTGCTTGACGCCCTCTCGGGGCTGGTGGTGGAGTTTCCCAGACTTATTGTTCTGGGGGACTTCAATCTGCCATCCTTGGGTGTGGCGTCAGGTGTGGCTCGGGAGTTCATGGCTTCCATGGCAGCTATGAACATGACTCAGATTATCCAAGGCCTGACTCATGGGGGGGGGCACACACCCAATCTGGTTTTTGTCTCGGAGCAGTGGCGAGATGAGTTCGGTGGGGGATCTCCTACTATTTATCTCCTGTCATGGACCGACCATTATCTCCTTCGGCTAGGCTTCCATTACGCTGTCCCTCCTCGCTGGGAGGCAGAACTGACCATCTGGTTCCACCCCAGGCGCCTGATGGACCCTGAGAGGTTCCAGAAGGAGCTTGGGATGATCCCTCTCTCTCTTTCCCACGCCCCGGTCACGACCCTGGTGGAGGCCTGGGAAGAGGCTGCTGCTGGGGCTCTGGACCGGGTTGTTCCTTTGCGGCCTCTGACTCGTCGCAGACCCCAATTGGCTCCCTGGTTTACTGAGGAGCTCTGGGGGATGAAGCGGCGTAGACGAGGCCTAGAGAGCTGTTGGAGAGCCAGCCGTTCCGAATCCGACCGATTTCAATTAAGGTCGGCCACACGGGCCTACCTGGTGGAGTTGGCAGCGGCAAAGCGCCGCTACTTTGCCGATGTCATCGCGTCCACAGAGAATCGCCCGGCTGCCCTGTTTAAGGTGTCCCGCTCCCTCTTAAATCAGAGGGTGAGGGACGATCCTTTACAGGGACGAGCCGAGGAGTTTGGTCAGCACCTGTCGGACAAAATCGCTCGGATTCGGGACGGCTTGGACTCTGACTGGACAGAGTCAGACGGGGGTGAGACAACGGGTCCTGTGTTTTGGGAAGAGTTCAATTCTGTTACCCCAGAGGAAGTGGACAGGATCATGGGGAAGCTGAGTGCTGCCACCTGTGTGTTGGACCCGTGTCCCTCCTGGCTGGTCTATTCGGCCCGAGGCTGGATCCAGGCGGTGATAGCGGCTTCGTTGAGGGAGGGAAACTTCCCGACCGTCTTGAAGGAGGCGGTGGTGAGGCCCCTCCTTAAGAAGCCGGCCTTGGACCCAGCTGTATTAAGTCATTTTTGTCCAGTCACCAACCTTCACTTTTTAGCGAAGGCTGTTGAGAATGTGGTCGCACGTCAGCTCCCGCAGGTCCTGGATGAAGCGGATTACCTCGACCCGTACCAATCGGGTTTCAGGCCCGGGTACAGCATGGAGACAGCATTGGTCGCACTGGTGGATGATCTCTGGAGGGCCCGGTCACTCCTCTGTTCTGGTCCTATTGGATCTTTTGGTGGCATTTGATACCGTCGACCACAGTATCTTGCTGCGCCACCTTGAGGGGCTGGGAGTGGAGGCACTGTTCTACGGTGGTTCTCCTCCTACCTCTCGGGTCGAATGCAAGCGGTGTTGGCAGTGGGACAGAGATCGACATTGAGGCCCCTCACTTGTGGGGTGCCTCAGGGGTCGGTTCTTTTGCCCCTCCTGTTCAACACCTATATGATACCGCTAGGGGAGATCATCCGTGTTTTCAGGGTGAGGTATCATCAGTACGCTGATGATACTCAGCTTTATATTTCCACCCCGAACCAACCCAGTGATGCCCTCGATGTGATGGCCCGGTGCCTGGAAGCGGTACAGGTCTGGATGGGTAGAAACAGATTGCAACTCAACCCGGCCAAGACCGAGTGGCTGTGGGTACCGGCATCTTGGTTCAGGGGAGAGGTACCATCGCTGTCTATAGGGGGTGAAGTTTTGCCCCCTGTAGACAGGGTGTGCAACTTGGGCGTCCTTCTGGATTCACGGTTGAGTTTAGAAGACCAGATAACGACCGTGACCAGGGGGGCAGTTGTCCAGATACGTCTGGTGCGCCAGTTGCGTCCCTACTTGGACCGAGATGCCCTACGCACAGTTACTCATGCACTGGTCACCTCACGGATTGATTACTGCAATGCTCTCTACATGGGGTTGCCCTTGAGGACCACTCGGAGGCTTCAGCTGGTGCAAAATGCAGCCGCATGGGTTGTGATGGGAGAATCCCGATATTCCCATGTTACTCCCCTCCTGTGCGGTTTGCATTGGCTACCGGTTGCCTTCTGGGTGAGATTCAAAGTGCTGGTGATGACCTATAAAGCCCAACATGGCTTAGGACCAGGATATTTGGCAGCCAGCAACGATATCCCATCGCTCGGTTTGCGCCCATAGAGAGGGCCTACTCAGGGTGCCGTCGGCTAGACAGTGGCAGCTGGCGGCCCCCAGGGGTAGAGCCTTCTCGGTCGGTGTGCCCACCCTCTGGAATCAACTCCCCTTGGAGCTCCGATTAGCTCCTGACCTTCGCACCTTCCGCCGGGAATTAAAAACTTGGCTTTTCAAATCCCTTGACCTGGACTGATGATGGGGTTTTATTTGGTTTTAAGGGTTAATTCTAAATTTTTTAGATTTTGGTCTTTATTTTATATTGTGGCTTGTGTTTTATTGTTGTGAGCCGCCCTGAGTCCATTGTGAGATAGGGCGGCATATAAGCCGAATAAAATAAATAAAATAAATAAATAAATAATTCCGATTTATAGTGGTCCCTCGAATAACTGAGGAAATTGTCCTCGGTATGGCCTGCTTGGACAAATGGGGCCCTACTATATGGTGGGGTGTGTATTTGTAGACACCTATGAATTGGGTTAGGCCCTGCTCCACCACCCCACGAGGCCTGACCTCACATCCTGGGGCCTGACAGTAGCATAGAGGATAGAATCAGATGCAAATTAGGAGGGGAGCTTGCATTCCCCAGGGAATATGATGATTTGAAGGACGTATTTAATGAGAGGGAGTGCAATGTTTTACCACCTCACCAGCCCACTGATTGTTGGATAGAGATCATCCCAGGGGCATCGTTACACAAACCAAAAATGGATTTGATGACACCCCCCCCAGGAATTGGCTGAGATGAGAGCCTATATTGAGAAGAATCTCAAGAGAGGCTCTATCCAGCCTGCAAGGTCCCGGGTGGCAGCCCCCGTCTTGTTTTGGAAGAAAAAAGATTGTGGCCTATGTTTGTATGTTTACTTCAGGGGATCAGCACAGTTTTTGTGGAATATCTGTACCCTCTCCCTTTCCTAAAGGACATGATGGCCCGACTATCAGAGGGCCGCTATGAAGTTAGATCTCTGAGAGGTCTACTATAGAGTCAGGATTAGAGTAGGGTACCAATGGAAAATGGCTTTCAACTGTTCCCTGGGGAGTTACCAGTTCCGGGTGATGCCATTTGGACTCCAAGGCACGGCAGCAGTGTTCATGCAGTTCATCAATGAGGTGTCAGTTTTGGAAGACAATTTTCCTTTTGCTTCTAAACTGCCACATATTTTAGCTGGGGAAGTTGGGAGGGGGTTGTTGCTGGAGCGGTAGAAAGTTAGTCATAACAATATTCCGTATTGAAAGACTTTTGCCTGCGTCTAATGCAGACTGCCTGAAGATTGTATCCAGTGGAGAGTGAAGAGTTGGACAATATGATGAACTTGTGGGTGTGGGGCAGGGCTGTGAACTCTTAGCTGGGTGGGGGACACCTGGAAGCTTTCAGATTCAGGTTTTCCCAGATGTGCCAACATGACATCTCTAATAAATTGGAACTTTGAGGAACCTCAGGTCTCAGAGCTTTATTTTGTTGGGGGTGTTCCTTGGAACCCTGACATTAACCTGAATCTCCTAAATAGCTAAGCAGCACCCCGAAAGAGGGCTGAATGGAGTGCTGAGCCCCAGCACCAACCTAAAGCTTGGGTGGTGTGAAGACTCAGCAAAGATGGAAGGGAGGGAGAAAATTGCAGAGGGAGCCATGGGAGCACATATAGGAAGGTTTATCGAGACCCAGTATTCTCCTTCTGAAGGCGTGGTATGAGCCCTTGAAGCTTGAAGGCCTAGGAGCTCAGTCCAGGGAAATGGATTCTGGGAAAAGTTGCAGAGCCTGATCCAGCTCCAGAGATGGGACCAAAAGAACGATCACCTGGATATTGTCCTGTATCCAGCCCTCATCAATCTGCCTTCATGCTACCCCCTGCAGAATTTATCTCCCCAGGCTGGAGATTCTATCCTGGCCAGGGGTAGGTCCAGTGGATACCAGCGCCTGCTGCTCCCCGTCTTACAGGATCACGTTGGGCCCAATTTGCCCCAATGATCACAGTCACAGTCAGTGTTGATAGAAGTTGACCCCTAGGCCCCTTGTTTGTGGGGTGCCTCAGGGCTCAGTCCTCTCTTCCCTTCTATTCAAATCTACATGAAACCGCTGGGGGAGATCATCCAATGATATGGGGTGGATATCAGCAGTATGCCAATGATACCCAGCTGTATATCTCCACCCCGCATCATTTCAGTGAAGCAGTGGATGTGATGTGCCAGTGCCTGGAGGCTGTGAGAGTCTGGATGGGAGTCAACAGGCTCACACTTAACCCAGACAAGACCGAGTGGCTGTGGGTATTGCCTCCCAAGGACCATGTTGATTGTCCATCCTTAGCCCTGGGGGGGGAGGGGAGAAGCTGTACCCCTCAGAATGGGTTTGCAATTTGGGTGTCCTCCTTGACCCACAGCTGATATTAGAACAACACCTGGCAGCTGTGGTTAAGGGGACCTTTGTACAGGTTCACCTTGTACACCAATTGCGACCCTACCTGGATCGGGAGGCTCTTCTCACAGTCACTCATGCCCTTGTCACCTCACGGTTGGATTATTGCAACACGCTCTACATGGGGCTACCGTTGAAAAGTGTTCGGAGACTACAGTTGGTCCAAAATGCAGCCGCTCGAGCTGCTATGGGTGCACCTAGGTACTCCCACATTACACCAATCCTTCATGAGCTGCACTGGCTTCCTATCGGTCTCTGGTCACAATTCAAGGTGTTGGTTATTACCTTTAAAGCCCTATATGGCTTAGGGCCAGGCTATCTTCGAGACCGTCTTCTACTGCATACTCCCAGCGACTGGTAAGAGCCCACAGAGTTGGCAACCTCTGGGTCCCGTCAGCTAAACAATGTCGGCTGGTGGGTCCGCGGGGGAGGGCCTTCTCTGTGGCTGCCCTGGCTCTCTGGAATCAGCTACCTCCTAAGGCCCGGACCGCTCCCACCCTACTGGCATTCTGGAAAATGGTGAAAACCTGGCTTTTTTGGCAGGCTTGGGGCTGTTGATCTCGCCACTGCGATCTTGTGAGATCCGGCCATGAGCGGTGTGTATGGGTTTTTTTTAAATGTTTTTATTGTATATTTTAATTTAATTTAATTTAATATTTAAATTTATATACTGCCCTTCTCCCGAAGGACTCAGGCCGGTGAACAGCCAGAAGTAAAAACATCAAATACAAAATTTAAAAACAATTTAAAAATAAATTAAACATTTTGGCCTGACAGTTAAAATCCCCCATTAAAAATCCAAATTAAAATACACAATTGGAGAGATTAGGCCAGCCCGACTTGATGAAATAAAAAAGTTTTGAGGGCCCGACGGAAAGTACGTAAGTCCGGAATCATCTGTATCTCTGGGGGGAACTCGTTCCAGAGGGCAGGTGCTCCCACAGAGAAAGCTCTCCCCCTGGGGGCCACCATTGTTCATACTGTTCTGTTGTAAGCTGCCCAGAGTCCTTGGAGAGTTGGGCGGCATAGAAATATGAATAATAAATAAATAAATGATCCCAGAACTGCCATAGGGTCTGATCCAGCAGCCAGCAGCGCCACCGCCGCAGGTTCCAGTTCAGCCGCTGGCATTCCCCCTGCCTCCAGCCACCGTGGCGATTCTGCCAGCAAAGGCCCCACCACCACGGGTTAGAGCAACGTTTGACAGTAAGCCTACCAAACTGGCCTATTTCCTCAGCCGAGTATGGGCTCATATAGATCAGTATGGAAAGCAATATAAAACAGATAGCAGTATCTGCAATCTCAGAGGGGATGAATGAGGGAGATGCTGCTGACTGGATAGCCCAGCTGCATAATGAGGGGGTTGCTGAATTAAATGATGCGGAAGGTTTTGTTGAGCTGCTCCAGGCCAGATTCGAAGACTGAGACCGAATTAACAAAAGTGAAGCCGAGATAAAGATGATGAGTCAAGGAAATCGACTCATAAAGGACTTTGTATGGGAATTTAGATGGGTTGCTGTGAGCCTTGGACATTGGTCGGACAGAATGCTTCTGCATTATTTTAAAGAAGCCATTGATCAAGAAGTCAGAACCGTCTGTGGAATCCAGGGGGTTCCAGAGCCACTGCAAGACTGGTATACCATGTCAATAGCTCTTGATAGAGAAGTTCACCCACACCACAACCCCTCAGCTGAGAGGCCAGGGAGAACTTTGTCCAGACATCCTCTGACAAACCCCACTGAAACTCCTCCTGCTCAATCTACAGGGATAATCAAGTGCTATCATTGCAGACAAGTGAGTCATTGAGCTGCGGAGTGCCTGGCACTTGTGCCGGTTCCACACCTGCACCCCACCACATCATCCCGAGGCAGAAGGGACCCATGAAAGCCCCCAGATGCCAGCAGAATTGCCCAGCAAGCAGTCAAGACTTCCCCTCCCCCTGGAGAGAATGAAGAGACCTCGACCAAAGACTTGCTGCCTTGGTCAGCCAGCAGTAGCAGCGGCAAAGACGACCCGATGGTAAGTGGGACCATCCACCCTTTTGTGGTTCAAGTCAAGCTGATAGTGCCAGAGACAGGGGTGCATAGAGAGGTAACAGCAATAATAGACACCGGCTGCACCTGTTGCTTAATTAGCTCCCCCATTGTTGAGCAGCTAGGCATAAAGACACACCTCTTAAACCGTCCCATATGCTTTCAGCAAGTAGACGGGACCTTAATAGGTGGCAACCCTGCTACACAAGTCACTGAGCTTGTCAGATTGGAACTAGGGATCCACACAGAACTCATTCGATTCATAGTAGCCCCAAAAATGGCAGAGTCAATCATCCTGGGACTTGCCTGGCTAGACAAATGGGCCCCTACAATCAAATGGGAGGATGGCTACTGAAAAGTCATGATAGGGGTGGGGCCTTTGCCGCCCATCCCTCCTGAAGCTGAACAGACTGAGACGAACCCTCAGGGGCCCCACCAATGAGAGGTGGCCACGATGGCCATCAAAGTCCTACCTGGGACTCCCCAGATCCCCAAGGAATACAGGGACCTGGCTGAAGCATTCAGTGAGGAGGAATGTAACATTCTTCCCCCTCATCGCCACACTGTCTGTGCGATTGAGATCGAGCCCAGGGCCAAACTCCCTAAACCAAAGATGTACTCAATGACCCCAAAAGAGATGGCTGAGCTGAGGAAGTACATTGATACTAACCTAGCCCGAGGATTCACCCAACCTGCAAAATCCAGAGTAGCCGCCCCGATGCTGTTTAAGGAAAAGAAAGATGGGGGGATGAGGCTCTGCATGGATTTTCATAGAATAAATGAAGTATGTGTGGAAAACACCTACCCCCTTCCCCTCATGAAAGACCTACTGAACTACCTTTCAAAAGGCAAGGTATTTACTAAACTTGACTTGAGAGAAGCCTACTACAGGGTGAGCATAAAGGAAGGGGATGAATGGAAGACTGCTTTCAACTGCCCATTAGGTAGCTTCCAATTCAAAGTCATGCCTTTTGGTCTCCAAGGAGCCCCTGCTGTATTCATGCATTTGATTAACGAAGTGCTGGATGAACATTTATACAAGGGGGTTCTAGTCTACTTTAATGACATTCTCATATTCAGTGAGACATTAGAAGAACATGTGAAACTAGTCCGACAAGTACTAAAGAAACTGTTAGCCGCAAAACTTTATGCGAAGCTGTCCAAATGTGAGTTTCACAAAACATCTCTGGACTACCTGGGCTACTGAGTGTCGAACGAAGGCATAGAGATGGATCCCGGGAAAGTGCAAACCATATTGACTGGCAGGCCCCTCACACCAGGAAACAGCTGCAAAGTTTCCTGGGATTTGTTAACTTCTACCGGCAATTCACTCCACCCTTCGCGGAAGTAGCCCTGCCGCTTACCGAACTGTTAAAGACAGGACCCTCCCCTATAAAGCCACAGCTGACACAGCCATTATCCTGGATGCTAAGCTGTCAAAAATTGAAACGGCTGTTGTCAGCACCCGGACCCAGATAGGCAGTTCATTGTCCAGGCTGATGCCAGCGACATTGCAGTGGTAGAAGTGCTCCTCCAGGAAGACCCCCGAGGGCAGCTGCTTCATTGCCTGTATGTGTCCAAAAACCTCACGGATACCGAGCAAAGATGGGCAGTATGGGAGAAGGAAGCCTTTGCTGTTCGTTGGGCTCTTCTATCATGGTGGCACTTCTTAGAGTGAGCCAAGATCCCCTTTGAGGTATGGTCAAACCATATAAAGACCCCACGATGGCTCTCCCCCAAACAGGTCCGCTGGGCACAGTACTTCAAGCGGTTTGATTTCAAGCTGAAATACATCCCAGGGGGGAAGAACCTGCTTGCAGATGCCCTCTCAAGGAAACACCAATATGACAGCCAGAGGGAGGACGTCATCCATGCCATCATCCCAGACATGCAGAGTGCGGCACAAGTCACTACCCGGAGTCAGGCCAGCAGGCGGACTAATCCTATCAATGGGAAGCTAACTGCCAACTTGAAGGCAGCACTATCTACTGATCCATGGCTAGCCGACAATCAAGACAATTTGATGACCCATGATGGACTAGCTTGGAAAGGTTTGAAAATTTATGTCCCCAACAGCATGAGACTCCTGGTGCTCCAGTGTAGCCATGATTCTCGATTGACTGGTCACTTTGGATTTCTAAAGACCCTTCATCTGATTAGACGGCAGTTTTGGTGGCCAAAGATGAAAGCTGATGTGGAGGACTATGTAAAAAGTTGTGCCTCATGTGCCAGCAAAAAGACAAGACTGGGGAAGCCTCCTGGTTTGCTTCAACAGATAGCTGAGCCCAGCTGCCCATGGGAAGAAATAGCTATGGACTTTATAGTAGAGCTCCCAGAAAGTGGCGGAAATACTGTAATATTTATTTATTATTAAATTTATATCCCGCCCTTCTCCCCAAAGGGACACAGGGTGGTGAACAGCCGAGAATTAAAATACCATACAATATAAAAGTTAAAATAATTAAAAATAAATTAAATTAAACAGCTGCCCCAATTTAAAACCCCTAGCAATACAATTAAAAACTAACCCATAAAACCTATTCAGGCCAGGCTGGCTTGCTGAAATAAAAACGTCTTCAGGGCCTTACGGAAAGTGCGGAGATCCGGAATCAGCCGTATTCCGGGAGGTAGCTCGTTCCAGAGGGCGGGTGCTCCCACAGAGAAGGCTCTCCCCCTGGGGGCCACCAGCCGACATTGCTTGACCAACGGCACCCTGACGAGGCCCTCTCTGTGAGAGTGTATTGGCCGGTGGGAGGTTATCGGTAGCAGAAGGCGGTCTCGTAAATACCCTGGCCCTAAGCCATGGAGCGCTTTAAAGGTGAGAACCAACACCTTGAAGCGCACCCGGAAGACCACCGGGAGCCAGTGCAGCTCGCGCAGGAAAGGTGTTATATGGGAGTGCCATGTCGCTCCCGTGATCACCCGCCCGGCTGCATTCTGGACCAGTTGGAGCCTCCGGTGCTCCTCAAGGGGAGCCCCATGTAGATAGCATTAGCGTAGTCCAGGCAAGAAGTGACGAGAGCATGAGTGACTGTGCATAAGGAATCCCGACTCAGAAAGGGGTGCAACTGGCATATCAGGCAAACCTGATAAAAAGCCCCCCTGGCTACGGCCGTCATATGCTCTTCTAAAGACAGCCGTGCATCCAGGAGGACACCAAGTTGCGAGCCCTCTCCATGGGGGCCAGTGATTCACCCCCAATAACCAGCGATGGCGCCAGCTGGCTATATCGGGACGCCGGCATCCACAGCCACTTGGTCTTGGAAGGGTTGAGTCGAAGCCTGTTCCTCCCCATCCAGACCCGCACGGCCTCCAGACACTGGGACATCACTTCAAGGGCATCGTTGGGGTGGTTTGGGGTGGAGATGTACAGCTGAGTGTCATCAGCGTACAGATGGCATCACACCCCAAATCCACGGATGATCACACCCAGCAGCTTCACATAAATGTTGAACAGGAGTGGCGAGAGGACCGACCCTTGTGGCACCCCACAAACAAGGCGCCTCGAGGTCGACCTCTGTCCCCCTGCCAACACAGACTGCGACCGGTCGGAGAG
Organism: Pantherophis guttatus; assembly: GCF_029531705.1. The sequence goes on along the minus strand of NW_026844019.1, from coordinate 5,047,685 downwards.
ATAGGAGGAGAACCACCGCAACACGGTACCTCCCACCCCCAATCCCTCCAGCCGGTACAGCATGATACCATGGTCGATGGTATCAAAAGCAGCTGAGAGATCTAATAGGACCAGAACAGAGGAGCAACCCCTGTCCCGAGCCCTCCAGAGATAATCAACCAATGCAACCAATGCTGTTTCTGTGCTGTACCCAGGCCTAGACCTATCAGGTCTAGATAGACGGTTTCATCCAGGTACTGCGGGAGCTGTTGCGCAACCACACTCTCAACAACCTTCGCAATAAAGCGAAGGTTGGAGACAGGATGGTAGTTAGCCATAACAGCCGGATCCAGAGAAGGCTTCTTAAGGAGGGGCCTCACCACCGCCTCTTTCAAAGCAGGCGGCAGGAAGCCCTCCCCCAAAGAAGCATTTATAATCCCCTGGAGCCAGCCTCGCATAACCTCCCGGATAGCTAGTACCAGCCAGGAGGGACATGGGTCCAGTAAACATGTGGTTGTGTTTAACCTTCCCAGAATCCTGTCCACGTCCTCAGGAGTCACAGGATCGAACTCGTCCCAGATATCATTCTCAAGACCCGCCTCAGCCACCCTGCTGGAATCTACCCAGTCAGAGTCCAAGCCTTCCCGAATTTGAGTGATTTTATCGTGCAGATACTGTGCAAAATCCTCAGCCTGCCCTTGCAAGGGGTCCTCCCGCACTCCCTGATGTAGGAGGGAGTGGGTCACTCTAAACAAGGCGGCTGGGCAATTATCTGCCGATGCAATAAGAGCGGAAAAGTAATCACACTTTGCCACTTTTATCGCCACTAAATAGGTCTTAATATGAGACCTAATAAGTGTTCGATCGGATTCGGAGCGACTGGCCCTCCAACCACTCTCTAGGCATCTTTTCCGGCGTTCCATCCCCCTCAGCTCCTCGGTGAACCAAGGAGCTGGGCAAGTGCGATGCCGGGTCAGAGGCCTATGGACTGTGATAGACCTGTTCTCCAAACAGGCCCATTTTATTCCTTGTTCTGGACTTCACTTGGCTAAGAGATTAGCCAAGATGTTTGTCAAACAGATCTACCGGTTGCATAGAGTTCTGCAACGGGTGATCTCCGATCGAGGAGTTCAGTTCACCGCTAAGTTCTGGAGGGAGTTCCTGAGGTCCATTGGGTCATCTCAGGGGCTTAGCTCGGCTTTCCAACCAAGTAAGAATGGAGCCGTGGAACGTGCTAATGCCAGTACATCAGATGTTATGTAGATTACCAGCAAGATAATTGGGCTGACTTGCTTCCTTTCGCAGAAGTGCCTTACAATAATGCGGTGCATAGTAGTACAGGACTGGCACTTTTCAGATTATGAGCAGCATGGAATTCATCCCTATGCCAGAACTGCCAAGAAAACAGCCTTTTTCCATGACTCTGAATGAATGGATGGAGTCATTAAAGAAAGGCTGGGAGAATACCAAAAAAGCCCTGATTGAAGCGGCCGAAGCATACAAAAAGCAAACAGACAAACACCAATCTATCCAACCCCCTTTTGGGTGAGAGTTTGCGTGTATCTTGCCACCAAATATTTACATTTGAGGTTGAAGAGTAAGAAGTTAGGACCAAAATATTTAGGTCCCTTCCCCATAGTGAAAGTGATTAACCCAGTGACTGTACAGTTAAATCTAGCCCGCATACTGGGAAAAATTCATCCTGTTTTCCATTGCAGCCTGTTAAAGCCTGCTGTGGGATCTAAATTGAAACCTCAACCTGCTGCTCCCCCAAAGTTGATTGTGATGCAGGGGGAGACTCATTATGAGGTGAAGAAGATTTTGGACTCTAGATTATGGAGGGGTTGTTTGCAATATTTGGTTCATTAGAAGGGGTACCCCTTGTCTGAAGCCATGTGGCTGAAGAGTTGGGATGTTCAGGCAGACACCTTAGTTAGGCAATTTCATGATAAATTCCCTGATAAGCCTAAGGGTCCTCCTGGGGGGTGGGGAGAGGGGTTAATGTGCTAATTGTGTTAACCCCTGCCTTCAGTCTTGTCCCAGGATGTGTTCCTTTCCTGAATGGGGGAAGCCTGTCAGTTTTGGAAGACACTTTTCTTTTTGCTTCTAAACTGCCACATATTTTAGCTGGGGAAGTTGGGAGGGGGTTGTTGTTGGAGCGGTAGAAAGTTAGTCATAACAATATTCCGTATTCAAAGACTTTTGCCTGTGTCTGATGCAGACTGCCTGAAGATTGTATCCGGTGGAGTATGAAGAGTTGATTGGACAATGTGATGAACTTGTGGATGTGGGGCAGGGTTGTGAACTCTTAGCTGGATGGGGGAAACCTGGAAGCTTTCTGATTCAGGTTTTCCCAGATGTGCCAACATGATGTCTCTAATAAATTGGAACTTTGAGGAACCTTAGGCCTCAGAGCTTTATTTTGTTGGGCGTGTTCCTTCGAACCCTGACATGAGGTGCTGCATGAATACTTATATAAGGGGGTGCTCATCTACTTGATCGACATCCTCATATACACCTGGACGATGAAAGAACACGTCCAGTTAGTCCGACAACTGCTCCGAAAATTGTTGAACAGACACTTATACATCAAACTCTCCAAGTGTGAGTTCCACAAGATAGCCTTGGACTATCTCGGATTCAGGATATCACCGAAAGGCATGGAGATGGATCCTAAAAAGGTTAAGGTGGTCTTAGATTGGCAAGCCCCTAAAACCCAGAAAAAAAGGCAAAGTTTTCTGGCGTTTGCCAATTTCTACCACCAATTTTTACCATCATTTGCCCAGGTGGCTCTCCCACTGACCAACCTATTACAAACTAAACATCTAACTAAAACTCCACATCCAGGATGTCCAATTAAGTGGACAATCGCATACCAGGAGGCCTGTGAACACTGTTTGCAAGGGAGCCAATACTAAAGTACCCAAACATTAAAACCATTTGTAGTTCAGGCAGACACCAGCGAGGTGACAATAGGTGTGGTGCTCCTTCAGGCTAATGAGGAGGGGACGCTCCAACTGTGTGCATATATGTCACGGAAGTTGAACAACACTGAACGCAATTGGCCCATTTGGAAAAAAGTGGCTTTTGTGGTTCGGTGGGCTCTGTTAACATGGCAACACCTGTTGGAGCGGGGGAAGGTCCCCTTTGAGGTATGGACAGACCATAAGAATCTGGAAGCTCTGCAATCCCCATGTAGACTGTCTCCGAAATAGGTCCAATGGGCTCTATATTTCTGCAGATTCAACTTCACCTTAAAATACATTCCTGGCGGGAAGAATTTTTTAGTGGACGTCTTGTCCAGAAAGCTGCAATATGACAGTCACAAGGAGGCAGTAGTCGATGCTATACTTCCTGCACAGTCAGTGCAGCCAACCATAACTCCACACACCATAGCAGCCCCAAGATTTGGAGAAAATATACCTCAGGCCATCCAAGAAGCCTTTGCCACTGACCCATGGTTTCAGGAGAATTAGGCATGTCTGACACAGAGGGAAGGGTTGACCTGAAAGGGTTCTAAGATATACATCCCCAGAACTATATGGCTGACCATGTTACAGTGTTGCCATGATCTCCGGCCAGCCAGACATTTTGGGTTCTTAAAGACGTTACACTTAGTGAACCGGCAGTTCTGGTGGCTACATATGCGGAAGGACATAAAAGAGTATGTGTGGAGTTGTGTAATTTGTAGCACTATGAAGGTCTGGCCTGGGAAACCGCCAGGGCTCTTACAACAGGTGGCCAATCCAACCCAGCCATGGCAACAAATAGCCATGGACTTTATAGTTGACTTGCCAGAAAGTCAGGGAAACACTGTCATAGGGACGGTCATTGATTTATTCTCGAAGCAGGCACACTTTATTGCCTGCTCAGGCCTGCCTTCGGCTAGGAAACTGGCAAAATTATTGTCCTCCCCCAGCTATGGACCCCAAAGAATGCAGCACACACAAACTCTATACCAAGCTTATTTTACTCAAATAACTAAGTCTTTATCAACCAAAGGCTGTTAATAAAGTGTCTTAACAGCCTACAAGAATTCTAAGATAAGGTAATCACAGTCTTACTAGAGTTGGCAGAAAGCCCAGAAGCAATCCAGACACAAAGGAGAATGAACTAAAGTTGTTCCCTACAGCTTGCTGCAAGTGGCGTTCCTCCTTAAATAGGCTAAAGGAGTGGCCAATTAGCCCCAAGCCTTACTCTCGAGGAGACCTCCTCCTGAGGAGCCACTCCTGCCTTTTGCAGCTCTGTGCGCCCGTGCATTGAGAAGAGGCTCTTCCTCTTTGTTCTCTTCACTTAAAGGAGCTTCTGGAGGTTCTGAAGGCCCTGGCTGAATCCCTGCCTCTGGCACCACATCTTCTCCAGCCTCCTCACTGTCCGACTCGAGCGCCAGCTGCACAGGCTGCTGGCACAGCACCACACCAGCCTCGTTGTCGGAATTGGCTACAATCTGCACAGGCCGCTGACGGGCCACAACAATTATTTATAGTCCATGTGTATCGGCTCCAGAGAATAATATCAGACAGAGGGGTACAGTTCACTGCCAAATTCTGGCGTTAGTTCCTGGAAAGGGTGGGGAGCAAACAGGGACTAAGCTCAGCCTTCCATCCCACTACAAACAGGGTGGCTGAAAGAGCCAATGCAATGGTAGAACGGTATCTGTGTTGTTACATGAACCATCAGCAGACCGATTGGGCTGACCTACTCCCTTTTGTGGAAGTAGCGTACAACAACACAGTACATGATAATACTGGATTCACCCCTTTCAGAGTAGCCACCAGCAGAGAGTTCATGCCCATACCAGAATGCCCTCCAACCTTCACAGAGGACACAGATGTCCAGGAATGGATGGGCTGAGCACAACTGGTATGGAAGTCAGTTACAAAAGCTTTACAACATGCAGCAGAAAAATATTAGCAACAAGCTGATAGAACACAATGACCCCAAGCACCCTTTTATGTGGGCCAATGAGTATTTCTCTCCACAAAATACCTGAACCTGCACCTCCTGAGTAAAAAACTAGGTCCTAAGTACATTGGCCCTTTCCCGGTGGTGTGTGTGATCAACTCCATTTCAGTGCCGCTCCAGCTACCCCGACTGCATGGGAAGACACATCCGGTCTTCCACTGCTGTCTACTGTGACCAGCCTACTCGTCCACCTTCAGAGAAGCTATCCCCCCACCACCGCTGCTGCTGGTGGTGGATGGCGAACAGCACTATGAGGTAGAAAAAGTGCTAGATACACGATGGCATAGGGGCAAGCTCCAATACCTTCTCCTCTGGAAGGGATATCCCATGTCTGAGGCTTTGTGGGTACCCGAAATAGATGTGCAAGCTCCCCAACTGGTAGCCAGGGTTCACAAAAAGTACCCAGAGAAACCAGGAGGGACATCAGCCCCATAACCCATGACTTACTGTGACCTTTCTGTTACAGATGTCATCTCCATGGTAGAGGGGGCTGCATGTCACTCCGGTGTGCCAGCTGGCCCAGAGTTGCCATTCAGGAGGGAGGATGCACCAGACATTTCCCTGCACAACCACTGCCCTGCAGGACTCACCAAACCGCCAGGAAACTCCAGCCGCCTTCCCACACTGCTCCTCACCTACTCCGACACCGGAATTGCTCCAGACAGCCTGGGGAGCATGGCCATACTGCTGGGGAGCCATGCAGTTGCAGAACAGCTGAGAGGTGGCTGCATGATGATGACGTCACCAGCCGAAGCGGCAGAAATACAGGGGAGGCAGGCACTACTCTCTCTGGCCCCTTTAACCCCTCTTTGGCTCTTCTACTCCCTGGGAGTGATGGAGGGGGACATTGCCTGGCAAGAGGATGGGTAGATCGGGGGAGAAAGAGTGGTGGATGCTGGTTAAAGAAATATGTCTGTATTTCCAAGTCACATGGGTGGAGCTATGTGATTGGGTGGATGAGCACAAATGGGTGGGTGGTGTGTAAGATATAAAAGGTAGCAGAGAGCATGGGCCAGCAGCACTAACAAGAAGTTATTCATTGATTGTCAGTACGTGCCAGGAAGTAAATAAAAAAGGCAGCAACAGACCAGGTTTTTGTCTTTCTTTTTCTTCTGTTGGGAACCTGACATTTATATAATAAGTATAGAAGTATTAAGACAAGATAAAAAAGTAGGGAAAAAGAATACTTTGGCAGAAATTGAAATTATGTAAAGTGTATTTGGATATGATAAATTATATAAGATATGATTTGGTCAATATTCCATTCATAAAATATGTGTGTGAAAGAAAAACCCATTAAAACCTGTTTCAAAAAAAAAAAAGTTTGAAAATGTTGCAAGATTTTAAAAATAGAGGTGGTTTTTGGCTACCAGATTGGGAATTGTATACCAGGCTTCGATATTTACTTGGGTGAAAAAATGGATTGGCTTGAGGAACAAAGGACTATTGACCTTGGAGGGACATGGTCTCGAACTAGGTTGGCATGCTTTTTCATGGTATGGGAAAAAAAATACATAGCTATTTCCAAAGACACAATGTTAAGAATGCATTATTATTAGTATGGGAGAAAATTAGAGAACAATACTATTTGAAAATACTGGTCTGGCTTTCCACAATGGAGGCACTGATTTATCCAAATGTTATTGATATAGGGAATGTTACCAGATATAAAATATTTTAAATGAAAAGGGGAAACTTAAAACTAAGCAGAACCTGAGTAATCAAGGATTGAGATATAGCCTGGCTAGGTGGCTCAGTGGCTAAGACACTGAATTTGTCAATAAGAAAGGTCGGCAGTTCGGCGGTTCGATTCCCTAGTATAGGTCTCCTGCGTGAGCAGGGGGTTGGACTAGATGACCTCCAAGGTCCCTTCCAACTCTGTTACTGTTAAGATGTTAAGATAATGAAAAACTTGCAGTTTGGCGTCGTGGTGAGACAGTCAGGGAATTAACAGGTTCCGATGAGCTCCGTGAAAACCCCAGCTGATGAACCGCTGCCAATGGATCTTCGGACCAGAACCATCCTGTAGGGATGGGGAAGAAAGAGAGCCACCTTGAATGACCAAGAGGAATAGGCAAGTTCTTCGGAGGTCAGAGGGAATTCTCTGTGAGTCGGCGGTGGGGGACGGCAGCCATGGCAGCTGCCATGAAGCTGGGACAACTGGACCAAGTATAGAGCTGGAGAGAGGAGAGGAATGGAACGGAGTCTTTTTGAAGCCGGGTGAGTGACAGCCAACCCAGGCTTGAAATAACAACAAGAGAAACATCTTACAATTATAAGACCCCTAATGAGGTAATAGCGGCTAAGGAGCATGGGGGCAAAAAAGATTTTGAAATGCAACTTTAAAGAGACAAAAACCCAATAGAAAATTGATTTCTGAATAAACTATTTGGGAATTTTAAATAATTAGATATGGTCAAAGGATTGGAAAGAAATAAAGAGACCCCCTTTTTCCCCCTTTCTTTTTTAAATTGCAAGAAAAACAAAAAGAATGGATAACAAGCTTTAAAAAGAAAAGTGATGCATAAATAAAAGGGGAAAAAAGGAAAAAAAGAAGTGAGAAGAGCTACTTAAATTTGGACTGGACTTTAAATATGATTTGATATTTTCAAACTGAAAAAGGAATAAAGAAGCTAAGTAAGATCGTGATGTAATTGAAACAAAATGGATACTTATTAAGCAATTGGAATTGTGGACTGCAGAGAGACACCATCTGGAATAAAAAGGAACATTGCAACTTGGTTTTTTGTTTTGGAAAATTGTGAACTTCAGAGATAATAACCATGAGAATTTGTGGAGGAGGATTTTCTTGTCTACAAGCGGTTTGACTTTTGGAGGAATAAAAAATAAAAAGAAGGGAGCACAATGGAACTCTTATAATTGGAATAATATTAACCTAAAAAGAAAAAGGGCATAGGAATCAGAGAAGGAACAAATTGATTTATTTGACTTGGAGAATGGAAATAAGAGGAACAACTATAATGTTGCATAGAGGATAAAAATTTGAGGATATAAAAGTTGAATTGGAGTATACACGAGTGGAGAAGAAAATGAAGATGGAGAAATAAGACATAGAAGTGGAAAATAAAAAAGATAAAGACATTGTGATTAAATATGAATAAATAACTGACTATGTGAATAGTAATAATAAAAAGGAAGTCTCTAGAGATTATATTGAGATTAACAATAACATAATGATGATTATACTGAGATTAACAATAATATAATGATGATTATATTGGGATTAACAGTGAATGATAAAGGAATAAAAGGTTGGAAAATATTAAGGGAAATAAAAAGTCCAGGATTTGGATTTATAAAATGACTATATTGAGATCAACAAATGTGAGAAGAAAAATGTTACAGATACTTAGAAATGAAATATGGATTGAAGCTAAAATGTATGGAAAATAGACTATATTAAAAGAAAATATAGCAATAGACATAATGAATTAATTTTTTATTAAGATGTTAGAAGGAATTATTTGAGAAAATTGATGGCTATAATAATTGGGATATTATTTAGATACCTATAACAATTGTAATAATTTGAATATGTTTGAATAATATATTTACAAAAGTAAAAGATGAGTATGTCAGGGTTTTGATCGATCCCATCCTGGCTATGAGATAATCACCCTGATTAATTAGAGGGTGGACCATGGCTTTCTCCAAGTTGCAATATTCTGAAATAAAACCCGAAGAAGTATTCTCTAATAAAACTCTTTTATTTGTAAAAAGTAACAAAACACTTATCTATCTAATTAGCTACATTTTGGCAGCATCCCTCTGCCGGACCATTCCTGGCAGAGAGAACAAAGGAAAGAGTGTGAAAGCAAGTGAAAGAATGTGGACATGCATAGTTTAGCTTACTGATAAGGAACTTGGCAAACTACAGCAAGTCTATTAGTCCAAAAATATGAAGCTCAGCTGGGAAATACAAGAACGCAGTGACAGATTATGCTGGGATTAACAGTAGAATGATAAAAGAAGGTTCCAAGAGATCACAATGGGATTAACAGTGTAAAAAATAAAGATGACTACACCAGGATTAACAGTGAAATAAAGATGATTACACTGGGATTAACAGTAAAATAAAGATGATTACACTGGGATTATCAGTGAGAAAAATAAAGATATTACACTGGGATTAACAGTGGAACAAAGATGATTACATTGGGATTAACAGTGGAAGGATAAAAGAAAAGGTTAAATTAGATTATGTAAAAAGAATATATATACATGGACATAATGAATCTTTTTTTTAAAGATATTGGAAGATATTGTTTGAGAAAATCGATAGCTATAATAATTGGGATATTGTTTAAATATGTATAACAATTGTAATAATATGAACATTTTTTACTTAAGCAAAAAAGAAAATAAAATTGAAATAGCATTATTTGAATTAAGAACTACGTCTAAATGTCAAATGTTAAATTGCTATATTTTTAAGATTAGAGACAAGATTTAAATTTGATAAATGTATTATGAGTTATTAACGGATTTAAGATTTTAGGTGGGTTAATAGAAGGGTAATTGTTTTGATTAAGTAAATATGAGTAAGCTCTTTCTCAGATGGTACTAGTTGAATATGTTATTTAAGATTGAGAAATAAGTGTTATGGCAAAATAGAATATACACAATTTTGTTAGAGATGACAAAAAAAATGAACAAATTGATGACCGGATCAAAGTTCTGTTCCAAAAAGATGTAATTTGTATGTTTGGAAATTTTTTTAAAAAAAAATTGCAAAAAAAAAAAAAAAGATGTTAAGATAACATGGTGGTCATATGTGCAGATACAATCTAGATATGAGAAGGATGTTAAAATGTATGGTTTATATAAAGAATCAACAGAATTAGATCAGATATTAACAGATGAAAAATTAATAAAGAAAATATATAGCTATTTGTTAAGTATTAAGATGGAAGATGAAAAAGTAAAAGAGACAATGATAGTATGGGTTAAAAATGTTGGCTATCCAATTGAGTTAGACAAATGGCAGAAACTATGGGATAGAAATTATAAATTAACAATGTCTATTGCATACAAAGAAAATCTATATAAAATGTTTTATACATGGCATTTTCCACCCTCAAGGTTAGCAAAGATGCTTAAGGATAAATCTGCAAAATGTTGGAAATGCCGTCAGACACCTGGTTTGTACTCTCATATGTGATGGACATGTGAAAAAGTGAAAAAATATAGAACAAAAATACATATGTGGCTGGAAAAAATGATAAAACAGCAGAGTCATTTTTGTTGGGCATTTTACCAGATAAGTGTAATAAAAGGAATGTATCACTGGTGGTATTCAGCCGGTTCTATCTGGTTCAGGCGAACCGGTAGTGGCGGCTGCGGGAGGCTCCACCCACCCACCCGGATGTCATCACATCCCATTTTTGACACACTGCGCATGCGCAGAAGGTCCTGCACATGCGCAGAAGGTCCTGCACATGCGCAGAAGATCCTGCGCATGCAAAGAGGTGTCACGCACAAGCAAAGCGCGTGCCTGCACGCTCACATTTGTGAACCGGTAGCAAAGGTAAGTCAATACCATCCCTGGAATGTATATTTGATTTTACATGTACCACAGCTAGAATAGTATTTGCACAACAATGGAAAAGTGAAGAGATCCCAACAGTTGAAAATGTGATTTAAAAAATACTAGAATGTGCAGAAATGGATAGGCTAACATTAAGGAAAAGAAAGAAACTGAATATTCTCCGACTTGGGACTTATTTTATCAATCGTTAGCTGACAAAAACAGGACCTAGAAACAGTGAAATATGTTGAAGGATCAGTGATATAAGGAAGGTATGTTAAATTGATTAAACAAATATTGTTATTAATATTATTAATATTATAATTGATACTAATGCAATGAATACTGTTGTAAACACTTCGATTATTATTTCCTAAAAGGATTTGTACCCAGAGATTTGTATTCATCAAGGTCAGACAACTGTTGCTCACCATTTTTTGCTTATTTTAACTTATTTCTAGTCTGTCTTTTACGTTTGCATTTTTGGTAGGTTGGACTATTGTTTCTTTTTGCGTGAAGACCGATGCAAAGAATGAGTTAATCAGTTTTGCTTTCTCTCTGTAGCCTGTTACTTCCTTGCCATCTTCTCTCTTTAGTGGACCAACTGTTTCCTTGACTTTTTTCTTGTTATTTATATGTTGGAAGAAACTTTTTAAAAAAATTATCTTTGACTTTTGTTGCAAGTCTTTGTTCATTCTGAGCTTTTGCTTTCCTGACTTCGTCTTTGCAGATTCTGGCTATCTGCTGATAATCTGCCTTAGTTATGTGTCCTTTCCATTTTTTTTATACTTGTCCTTTTTGTCTTTCAATTTATCAGAGAGATCTTTGTGCAGCCATGTGGTTTCTTCTTGGATTTCTTGTTTTTTGTTTTCAATAGTATTGTGTTGGACTGGGCTTTTATGATCATATTGATGAAATGTTGAAATGTGCCCACCAGGTTTCTGCGCATTCCATCAGCCGAGGTTGCAGGGTAGGGGCGGGGGGGTAGCGGTTATTATTAACGAAGGTCTGAGACCGAGGGAGGCCACTGTTCCTCAGACGGCCGGCTGTGAATCCCTCCTTGTGAAATGGGGCCACGGGGTTCAGATGGGTTTGCTAATCACGTACCTGGCTCCCTGCCATGTGGCAGCAGCCCTGCCCGAGCTACTCAGCGTCATCACCACGGTGGCGGTTGAGACCCCTAGGCTTATGGTCATGGGGGATTTTAACTTGCCGTCCGTTGGTGAGGCATCTGAGGTGGCTCGGGAGTTCATGGCTTCCATGACAGCCATGGACCTGACCCAGTTAATTCATGGCCCTACCCACATGGGGGGAAACACGCTGGATCTGGTTTTTGTCTCTGGACAGTGGTTGAGTGATCTCGAGATAGGGGATATAGTCACCGAGCCCTTGTCATGGTCTGATCACTCTCTCCTTCATCTCGACCTTCGAACCGCTACACCCCGCCGCAGGGAGGCGGAGCCGGTAAGATGGTTCCGCCCCAGGCGCCTGATGGAACCTGATAGGTTCCAGATGGAGCTTGGGCCATTCCCTGAGGCTCTGACACACGCCTCGACTGGAGACCTAGTGGCCGCCTGGGATAGGGCGGCCGCTGGAGCTCTGGATCGGGTCGTGCCTTTGTGGCCTCTGACCCGGCGCCGATCTCATTTAGCTCCTTGGTTCACTGAGGAGCTGAGGGAGTTGAAGCGCCAGAAAAGACGCCTAGAGAGTAGTTGGAGGGCCAGTCTTTCTGAATCTGACCGGACACTGGTAAGAGCTCATATTAGGAATTACCTAGTGGTGATAAAAGCAGCGAAATGTAGCTATTTTGCTGCTCTTATTGCATCATCAGATAATCACCCGGCCGCCCTGTTTAGGGTGACCCGCTCCCTGCTCCACCAGGAAGCGTGGGAGGACCCCTTGGAGGGTAGAGCCGAGGATTTTGTTCAATATCTGTATGACAAAATCGCTCAGATTCGGGAAGATCTGGACTCCAACTGGATAGTCTCAGGGGGAGGGACTGGGACAGGTCTTGAGAATGTTATCTGGGATGAGTTTGATCCTGTGACCCCTGAGGACGTGGACAGGATTCTGGGCAGACTGAACGCGACCACTTGTTTATTGGACCCGTGTCCCTCCTGGTTAGTGCTGGCTTCTCGGGAGGTGACACGAGGCTGGTTCCAGGGGATTATAAATGCTTCGCTGGGTGAGGGTGTCTTTCCTGCCGCCTTGAAAGAGGTGGTGGTGAGGCCTCTCCTCAAGAAGCCTTCCCTGGACCCGGCAATGTTGGTAAATTATCGTCCGGTCTCCAACCTTCGTTTTGTGGCGAAGGTTGTTGAGAGTGTGGTTGCGCAACAGCTCCCCCAGCACCTGGATGAAACGACGTATCTGGATCCATTCCAGTCGGGCTTCAGGCCCGGGTACAGCACGGAAACGGCATTGGTCGCGTTGGTTGATGATCTCTGGAGGGCTCGGGACAGGGGGTGCTCCTCTGTCCTGGTCCTATTAGATCTCTCAGCTGCTTTTGATACCATCGACCATGGTATCATGCTGCACCGGTTGGAAGAGTTAGGGGTGGGAGGCACTGTGTTGTGGTTGTTCTCCTCCTTTCTCTCTGACTGGTCGCAGTCTGTGTTGACAGGGGGACAGAGGTCGACCCCGAGGCCCCTCATATGTGGGGTGCCGCAAGGGTCGGTCCTCTCGCCTCTCCTGTTCAACATTTATGTGAAGCCGCTGGGCGAGATCATCCGTGGTTTCGGGGTGGAGTACCATCAGTACGCTGATGACACCCAGCTGTACATCTCCACCCCGGATCACCCCAACGATGCCCTTGAAGTTATGTCCCGGTGCCTGGAGGCCGTACGGATCTGGATGGGGAGGAACAGGCTCAGGCTCAACCCATCCAAGACCGAGTGGCTGTGGTTTCCGACGTCCCGATATAGTCAGTTCACGCCATCACTGACTATTGGGGGCGAATCATTGGCCCCCACGGAGAGGGCTCGCAACTTGGGTGTCCTCCTGGATTCACAGCTGTCTTTAGAAGAGCACTTGACGGCCGTGACCGGGAGGATTTTTTATCAGGTCCGCCTGATTCGCCAGTTGCGTCCCTTTCTGGATCGGGACTCATTACACACGGTCACTCATGCCCTCGTCACCTCCCGCCTGGACTATTGTAATGCTCTCTACATGGGGCTCCCCTTGAGGAGCACCCGGAGGCTCCAACTGGCGCAGAGTGCGGCCGCGCAGGTGGTAATGGGAGCGACATGGCGCTCCCATGTAACACCTCTCCTGCGCGAGCTGCACTGGCTCCCGGTGGTCTTCCGGGTGCGCTTCAAGGTTTTGGTTACCACCTTTAAAGCGCTCCATGGCTTAGGGCCTGGTTATTTACGGGACTGCCTACTACCACCAATAGCCTCCCACTGGCCAGTACGCTCTCATAGAGAGGGACTCCTCCGGGTGTCGTCAGCCAAACAGTGTCGACTGGCGGCCCCTAGGGGGAGAGCCTTCTCTGTGGGGGCACCTACCATCTGGAATGAGCTCCCCCCGGAGATACGGAGGATCCCGGATCTGTGCTCCTTCCGCCGTGCTGTGAAGACCTTTTTATTCCATCAAGCGGGCTTGGCCTAATCTCTTCCCTTTTTAAATATGTAAATTTTAATCTGTTTTTAAATTATTGGGGTATTTTTATTTGTCTGGGCCAAATAATTTAATTTGATTTTATCGGGTTTTTAAATTTTGTGTATTTATGTATTTTATTGTTGGCTGTTCACCGCCCTGAGTCCTTCGGGAGTAGGGCGGTATACAAATCAAATATAAAATTAAAAAAAAAAATATGTTTCATAGTTTCCCAAGCTTCTTGAGTTGTTTTCCACTTTAGGATTTTGATCCAAGGAATCTTTCCCAAGTTCTCTCTGAGCTTGATAAAATCAGCTCTTTTAAAGTCTAGGACTCTGGTATCATTATGTTCTATTGCTTGTGTTTGGGTTACGTTGAACGTAGTATGACATGGTCACTCTCACCCAAGGTTCCTGCAGTTTCAACTCCCACTATCACATCTTCTCTGTTTGTAGGAATAAAGGCCTCTATGGCTGTCCCTCTAATTCCCTCCTCTACCTTTTGGACAACAAAGTTGCCAGCTTGGTTGGCCAGGAACCTGTTTGACTGATAAATTGAGCCAGTTGTTTTCTGAAAATATTCTTCCCAGTCTTTGTGAGGTGCAGCCCATCCTTTGTTGAAAGCCCATCATAGAGAAAATGCAGACCATGGTCCAAGAATCCAAAGTTTTTTTGGTGACACCAACCCTTTAGTCAGTGGTTCACTTCTAGAATCCTTTGTTCTCTTACCGGTATTGATCTTTCATTGGCAGTATAGATGAAAAAACTATTTGTGCACCTAACTCCTTGCATAGCTGCTCGTAATCACTCAATATTGTTTTCAAGTCCTTTTTTGTGTCATTCGTCCCTACATATACAGTAGTAGCAGAAAAGGGTAGTAATCTGTGGGTTTTATTATTTAGGTTAGGTTCTCAGCTACATCTTTGATTTTTGCTCCAGGGAGACAACATACCCCTCTGTATTGTCTGTCTGGTCTACAGATGGCTGGTTCAGTTCCCTTGAGAATTGAATCTCCTATTCCTAAAACTCACCTTTTTTTTTCCTAGGGAGGTTTGAGGTATTTTTCTATTTATCATGGAAGCATTTGATGGTGCTACTTTTTAGGGACATTTGATGATGCTTTTTTTCGAGATATCTGCATGTTTTCTTCCAGGGAAAGTCCATGAAATCGATTGCTCAGCATCAGTGGCACTGCATCACTTTTAAATATTACATCATCTACTGCTCTATTAATTCAGCCTGAATATACAATATATTTCCAGGAGACCACATGGAAAATGGGATAAAGCTATAAGGCAGCAGGAATGCCTAGAAGTTTTAGGGATTTTGCATATAGCTGCAAAGAAGGGCTCCATACATAGCTGCAGGGAGACTATAAAGGTTTCTTATGCTAAAACTGAAGAAATGACTTAAAAATTATTCTCTCCTCCCAAGATGTGAATAGTCATTGCCTGTGCATAAGGACTATATCCCTAATAGCAAGAGAGTTTATATTTAACCCAGTTTTCCATTTTCTTAATATTTTGTCAATCATCTTATAGGTTTTAGCTTAGGGATGAATTTGAAGCTGGTATTTCCCTGGTGAAAGCTGGAACAATAAAGAAATATATACTGAGACAGAAAAGAGATAGTAGGATATTGGGGGGAAAACCTAATAGAAAAACCTAACATTTCATGTTCCACTTAATAATTACTTTTTACAGATCCCTTTGATAGAGAAAGCTTTTGTATCTGTAAGTTTTATTGCACCAATATCCTTTTGAAAATCTCTATACTTTCTTGTTATTTTATATTCTAAAATATACATATGTTTCAGTGTCTACCTTAAGACAGCATTTTCAATTTCATACATCTTTAGCTCATCTGTGGTGCTTTATACAAGAGTGAAAAGCTGAACAGTATTTTCAGCTAATTTGTCCCTATATAAACAGAAGATTCACATTTTCTTGTTCTGCATGAAAACTTGGTGGAATGATTCATCTAGTCTTTTATTGCTCTGTGGTGTGATTCATACTTACTAAGATTTCTTTCAATTGCCTCTTCCCAGGCTACAATATGGTATTTTCTAAAATATTAGAAATTAATAGAAGTATGGCTTTGTTTCACCTTTCTGTCTGGCAGCTATTTTAAAACGACACTTTTTAGGGTGGCTCAACAGCTTTGGGTATATTTTTCTATACAGTGACAAAACTACTTTATATTCAAAGTAGTAAAGGATTTCAACATGTGACAAGCATATCCATATAGTATGTTTTCAAGCGGAACAGTTTTCATGTCTATTAAGCATTTCCAGATTTATCCTATAGTTGTCAAATTGCCTGGGTCAATTTTTTGTTGTATGGTGCAGTAATTCCAGGTGCTACAGTATTTTTAAATCTATTCTCTATGTAAATTTTTATTTGATTGCAATGAAGAATGAACCCTCAGTGCTGTACACTTGTGATGGAATGTAGCAAGGAGATGTATCCATTCCAGAGAAGTAAGAGGCAACTCAGTGCAGATAATATATGTGAGAGAACAAGGGTGAAGACAGCCCTCCCTAATAGTTCAGAGTATACTGTAGATAGTAGAGTCCTCAGTCTGGCAAGATCTTGTCTATAGGTGTGAATAAAGAACTCGGTTTGGAAGAAATGCCAAATGTCATTCTTGATTTGGGGCCTAACATCTAGTCTGTTATTGACTAAACTTTTCACCCATAGAACTACCTGTTGTAAATGTTGTGACTCAATAATTGTTTTCTTGTTCCATTCCCTTTTTAAAGAACATTTTATGTTGATTTTTATAATTTATTATTTTAATTTTTGCTCTTTTTTAATGTGTACATTATTTGTAATTTGTTATTTTGAAACGTAAAGAGATAGAAAAATTAAATTGATGAATTTAATACATCAATAAGAGTAGATAAAGGTAAAAGTAAAGGTAAAAAAGAGGGACATGGTAGCTCAGTGGCTAAGATGCTGAGCTTGTTGATCGAAAAGTTGACAGTTCAAGACTCCTCTATCTTTTTCAAGTGATACCAATTGGCCTAGGAAAAGATTTTTTCAAGGACCTTAATAAAATAATAATGAAATATATTTGGCAAGCAAAGAAGGCTATAATCAAAACAAAATGCCTACAGGATACCAAGGAGAAGGGAGGCCTTGGTCTACCGGACTGGGAGTTATACTACAAGGCAGCATCGCTAAACTGGATCAGAGAATGGATAGACTTAACAAACAGGAGAACACTATACTTAGAGGGATTCGATTTGAGTCGAGGTTGGCACGCCTTTCTGTGGGAAGGCACAGACAAGAAACACGGGTACTTCCAGAGGCACTTAATCAGAGGTTCATTATACAAAACGTGGAAAGAAATAGGAAAGATGAGGAAATATCAAGAACTGTTGAGCAGTGAAGGGAACCTATACACGAGACAAGAACTGGAAAGGCGTGGTATAGTTATTGATTGGTGGCCATACCTTCAAATAGAGTCAAGATTCACAGCAGACCAGATGAAATATGGATTCCAAACAGAACCGAATGAACTGGACAAAATACTAAAAGGCACGGACGAGAAAATGATATCTAAAATTTACAGTTATCTATTAAGGTATAAATTAGAGGAGGAAATGGTGAAAGAAAACATGATAAGCTGGGCAAGAAATATAGGTCATAACATAGAACTGGACAAATGGGATAAGCTATGGACAGAAAATCATAAGATGACATTGTCAATCCCATACAAAGAAAACCTATATAAGATATTCTACAGATGGCACCTTCCACTGGCACGTTTGGCTAAAATGTTTCCAAAAACATCACCAATGTGTTAGAAATGCAAGTCGCAAAAGGGGTCACACTACCATCTCTGGTGGTCTTGCAGAAAGGCCCAACATTACTGGCAAGAAATTAAGAGAATGATCAAAGAAATAACCAAACAAAAAGTTGAAATGAAACCGGAATTTTTTCTATTTGGAATGGCTACACCACAATATACTAAGGAGATAAAATACCTTATCATTCACATTTTGACAGCAGCATGCATATTGTACGCCCAAAATTGGAAATCCGAACTGCTACCAACAGAAGCAAAAATAATTGCAAAAATAACCGAATGTGCAGAAATGGATAGACTCACTAAGGAGCTTCAAGAGAAGGAAAATACCGATTATTATATAGTTTGGCAAAGATGGTACTCATGGCTGGAGGGAAAGATAGGGCCAGTAAAATAATGTTAGGAAAACCTAAATAAGAGTACAGAAAGTGGCACATGAGGAAAACAGTAGGATGGTAGTTATGAATAGTTAGTACAAATTGCAGAAAACTACGCTTAGAAATGCACAATTACATTAAGACACAAATAAGCAGAAATGCAAACTTTTAAATAAAGAAGCAACAGGTAAATTGGAAAACAACCAACGATATGATAGCTTCCTAGGATAGTTTTTTTCTTTTTTCTTTGTGTCTGTATTGTATTGATGTATATGTACGTGTTTTTACATGTATTTACGTTGTACGTTTGTGTTTAAAAATATATATTTTTTTTTAAAAAAAGAAAAGTTGACAGTTCAGTGGTTCGAATCCATAGTGCCACATAAGGGGGTGAGCTCCCATTACTTATCCCAGTTTCTGCCATCCTAGCAGTTCGAAAGCACGTAAAAAATGCAAGTAGAAAAATAGGGACCACATTTGATGGGAAGGTAACAGCGTTCCGTGCGCCTTTGGTGTTTAGTCATGCCGGCCACATGATCATGGAGACATCTTCAGACAGCGCTGGCTCTTCGGCTTTGAAACAGAGATGAGCACCATCCCCTAGAGTTGGGAACAACTAGGATATATGTGCGAGGGGAACCTTTACCTTTACCTTTAAGAGTAGATATCTGGAAATTCATTGTGGAAGTCAGTAAAATAAAATTGCTATTTCGTTTCACAAATATTTTTGTTTGGATTTTCAGTTTTTATCTAACAGAATTTTTAACATTGTATTTGGGATAAGGAGTACTGTTCCAAAGAACAAATCATTTACTATACTCTTCCAAGCTGTTACTGATTCATTTCATATGTAGAATAATTCTGTCAATTATTTAAACTAAAGCAATGATAATAAATCAACTGATTTGAGCATCTGCTAATTTCTCCCAAAGTTATCAGATACAACCACCAAAATCTTAGATTTCACTTGTTTTCCATCATCTCATGGCTGAAAAATATTTTAGTTTCTTCCACATTCCTCCCCTAACAGCTGCCTCCCCAGAATTGTATGACAAAATAATTCATACAGGGAAACATGGCAGCTGAGTTGTCTTAGCCCTAGCCCCTTTTTTTGCACTCCACTCCACACTCAGAGTGTCAGCACTTCAACCTGCATTTACTCTAGTGCTGACATAAGAAGGAAAAGCGAAGGTGTCTGGAAAGGGACGCTTGACTTTTCACCTACTTATTTTCCCTGGAGATAATATCCCCTAAGAGATGAGATGGGAGGGGGGAAATTCCTTTGAGCTGGAGTAGATTAGGGGTAGAATGACTTGGAAGATGGCCAATGAGTGCAGGGGAGTGGGGAACGGAAAGGGAGGGTTTTGGAGCTGGAAGTCAGTGTTGGCTTCATTTGGAGTCGGGTTAGAATATCGTGCTTAATAAATAGGAGTTTTTCTTCAAAGACTTTGTTTGAAATGCAATTTATCTGAGACGACCTCGAAACCTGACACAGAGCAGTTTTTCAATAACTAATGTGGCGTACAACTCCCGAAATTCCCCAGCCAGCATGAGAAAGATCTAGAGTTCAACTCCACATGTCTTAAAATTATGTATGAGAAACATAACTTTAGTACTTTAAAGTCATTCAAGGCACACATCCACACTGCAATGTGCCATTTTGGAGTGAGAAGATGGTTTTAGTCATACAATAATTACCCAAATTATTGGGTAAACCCATACAGAATCACCCAAACAATATGATCCATTGAATTTCTAAATGCCGGCCTACCTTTCTAGACAAATATTTGTCCTATAGATCAGGGTTCTCTTACCTAGAGATCCATGCCGTAAAATAAAGAACAAAAAGATTAGTATTAACAGCAAAATTTACTATTTGCTATTTGGATATTGTCTACCATCACCATCTTTAAAAAAATGGAGGGAAAAATATGAGAAAAAATAGCTTCCAGTGGGATTCAGTCTTGTGTTTTTTCTTTTACACCATGCTGCTTCCTTCATTATGCTGAGCATCTGTTAATGTGCCTTTGGCTTTTTAACACACTGAATAGTGTCTTGCATCAGACATCTGGTAAGAGTCACAACATGTGATATTTGCAAAACTACTATAATGTAAGTGCCTGTTTTTATTTTCCCCTCTGGACAATCATTTCAAAAGAATAGCGAAACCAAAAATCTTTTTTTCCTGTATTATTTTAAGACATTAGCTTCCAACTCACTTTCCCATGATATTACTTCATTTTGTTCCATTTCCACCCACAAGACAATCAAAATTTTGTTTCTGTGCCCAGGCCTGGGGCCTTGAGTGAGAAAGGAAGCCTGTTTCTTCGCTACGATAAGGGATTTTAATGATTTTCCAGTTGCTGTGTTATTTATTTATTTTAATATTAGTATATATTTTATTTATTTTAACACTATGAGTTGTCCAGAGTCATGTATGTGAAAGGGGCAACCATATACACTGAATAAATAAATAATTAAAATATAAATAAATAAAAAATAAAATAGCTGCTTCAGTTTTTTCTAGATGTCATACTTTAAAGTGACAACATAGTATTCTTACAAATATATATTTCTGTGCATTAAATAAGGAAGTTTGGCAGATGTTTCATATTCTATTTCAGGGTCCCCAAACTTCTGGTTAATAGACATATTTAGTATTTTGGGTGCACTGTGATTCTATGGCTGCCGGAGAAGAAATAGTCAGTTACAGAACAAAGTCATGTGGGAAAAAGAGACCAATAGTTTACCAAGAGAGATGGCTGCAACTACATTGTGCATTTGTTTAAAGCAAAACAAGAGCATCTTGTTTAAAGCAAAAATAGTAGCAATTTTGTTGAATTAGAAAGAAACTGATCTAGAAATCACATCAGTCACAGATATATAAATATTCACGGAAGCCTTTTCTTTTAATGAAAGGGAATTCAGCTCGAAATATGAAAGCCTAACTCAAACATTTTCCCCAGCTTGGAAGGCAAAGCATGCCTCTTTCTAAACCAAAAGCATCTGAAATTGTAGGATCCATACTTTCATCATCCCTAATTTTCTTAATTCATATATTAAATCCCTATTTGTGGATGAAAAGAATATATGTAATTAATTTATAAGATCTATTTTCCTATATGTAAAATGTTCATAATCATATTTAGTGTTCTAACCACTAAAACATTATTCTACTAGTAAACTGAATGCAGCACATGACCATACATTTCTTTCTGAATCTAAGATAAGCTGATTTGTACTTGAGTTATTTAGGCTAAAGTCCATAAAACAATTTGGACTTTAAGAGCAGCCACATTGATTTCAATGGAGGAACCATTCAGAAATGTTGAAGACAACCAACATAGTATTTGAACAAGTAAACAAGTTAATGCTATATGTAAATGCTTAATTACATAGGTAGTCCTGGGCACAATTGAGCTCAGCATTTCTGTTGCTAAGTGAGACATTTGTTAAATAAGTTTTGCCCCAATTTACCACCTTTCTTGCCACACTTGTTAAGTGAATCACTGCAGTTGTTAAGTTAGTGACATATCTGTTAAGCAAATCTGGCTTCCCCATTGATTGATGGTCAGAAGGTCACAAAAAAGGGGATCACATGGTCCCAGGACATTGCAACCATCATAAATGTGAGTCAGTCTCCAAGAATCTGAATTTTGATCACATGACCATGGAGATGCTGCAATGGTTGTGTGAAAAACCATCATAACTCACATTTTTCAGTGCCATTGTAACTTTGAATGGTCACTATATAAACTGTTGTTAAGTCCAGGACTATCTGTATTAGCAATACATACTTCAATATCACCACCATATTATAAATGAAAGTTAAAACAACCAATAGGTTTTGCAAGAAGTTATAACCTGATCCACCAACCAATGCAAATAATAAAAAAATATTGATCTAAATAGCTTTTGAATCAGTGCCAGAATATGCAGTAAAGATTATAGTACTTCACTTAAGTGGCACATACAATCTCTACAACACACTGCCAATAGTGAAGATAATACAAAAGACAAAAAACAATGAAGTTATTATTCTATCCCTTTAATCTACTGTATCAACTGATATATACATAAATAACCAATAAATAACTTTCATTTCATATTCATATTCATTTCATCATATTAGTGAATATTTGATGTATAAAGGTACTGCTATATTAATTTTACTTAACATTTGACTGTGTTTAAAAGGTCAAGCAGATTATGGATCATGTGTTAGACTGTAATTTTTAAAAGACATTTGAAATATAATCATTTCACATTCTATGCACTTTCTTCACACAAAATGCATGCACGTGCAGCATCAGTTTCCCCTGCTATTTCTGTTAACATGACAAGCTCAAACTTTCCAAAGAGATTTTTCAAAACACTTAATTTTTTTGAAACACATGTTCCTTGTTTATCATATGCACAAATGCTTCATGAGTAACTGACACCTTACTCATAGGAGTAAAGTTAACGAGTCTTATTAGACTCTATAGTCTTATTTGCAAGACTATAGAGGGTCTTTCTACCTATGTGTTCTTTTTCCTAGGATGGTTATACTCGTGTATAAACCTTCACAAAATATCTGGGGTGCTTGACTCAGACAAGTTGGCAGAATATTCTCCTTTGTTTTAATGCTAGTTCTTGACTATTTTACTATTGTTACTAATAAGACATACAGTATACTATTCTGGAGGCCTTATTCAGGAAGTCATGCTTATATTTCTGCCCTACTCCTCTAATAATACAATTATCAAATTATGAACATGCACATTTGAATCTTATGCTCAAAGGCCCAAGGTGCTTGGAAATATATCTCCAGATTCATAGAAGATGTAGAATAGAGATGGGATTTTCCTGTGTTGCTGAATTACAACTCCCAATAGAGACAGCTGGCATGGCCAATAGTATAAGATGCTGGGAATTGTAGTTCAGCAACAACAGCAAGGCTAGAGGTTCCCTAGCTCGTTTATATGTCACATTTAACCTTGGGGCATTCTGAAATCCAGGCTTAGATAAAATTATAATATACCTGCCCTTAAACAATAAATATTTAGGGGAATTTTTACAAATCCACAAAGATCTGTCCTTGACTCACATTATAATTCATGCTATAAATATTAATGCATGCATACTTTTCACAAATAATATTACCATTCAAGTTTAACGTTAAATTTTACCTTAAAAAAATTATACAGTATGACTTTCCCCCCCTTCCTTTTCAAGTATCTAGATAACAGTACTCCTTCCCACAGTCTGAAAAAGAATAGAGAACTAACTTCCTAAAGGCTAATGCTGTCTTATATTTAATGATCTAAATAATCTTGTGCAAACCACTTACCTCATGTATTTTAAATGTGGGCCTCTGATATGGGTCAAAATGGCCTCTGGGCCAAAGTGCCGGGTGATCAAGGGACTTCTTTCTGGGCTTATTTACCTCAATCATTTCAAAATTGCAGCCTTAACCTTAAGTGAAATGTGATAATGATGTATCCCTTTTCCCTCTCTACTCTCCATAGTCACTCATTGAAGTATAGCAAATGTGTCCTTACAGAAGAAAGGGCCAATTGTGTACTTTGTCTCCACACAAAGTACCTCTTATTGGCCAGAGAGAAGGAAAGCAGAAGAAATTCTAAAGAGATGAATTAAGGCAGAATAGTGTAAGAAAATGTTGAGATTCTGGAAAGAGTGCAGAGAAAAGCAACAAGGATGATTAGGGGACTGAAGGCTGAAACATATGGGAAATGGTTGCAGGAACTGGGTATGTCTAGTTTAATGAAAAGAAGGACAAGGGGAGACATGTTAGCAGTGTTCCAATATCTCAGGGTTTTCTACAAAGAAGAGGGAGTCAAACTATTCTCCAAAGCACCTGAGGGTAGAACAAGAAGCAATGGGTGGAAACTAATCAAGGAGAGAAGCAACTTAGAACTAAGGAAAATTTTCCTGACAGTTAGAACAATTAATCAGTGGAACAACTTGCCTCCAGAAGTTGTGAATGCTCCAACACTGGAAATTTTAAAGAAGATGTTGGATAACCATTTGTCTGAAGTGGTGTAGGGTTTCCTGCCTGGGCAGGGGGTTGGACTAGAAGACCTCCAAGGTCCCTTCCAACTCTGTTATTATGTAATAACTCTGTTATTCTATTCTACTCTATTCTACTCTATTCTATTCTATTTTAAAACATGGTTATATAATAGTATTACTGTAGAGCAGTGGTAGTCAACCTGGTCCCTACTGCCCACTAGTGGGCGTTCCAGCTTCCATGGTGGGCGGTAGGGGTTTTGTCTAATACTGAAGCACTTTCCTTTTTTTTAATTTAATTGACTTTTTAAAAAATATTCATAGCATTATTTAAAAACATTTAGGTTTTCATAAAATTCCCCGTGACAATTTAAATTTCTGAAAATATACTATTTGTATCACCTGCGCATAAGTTTAGTTCACGTTACGTAAGTGAAACTAAATGGAGCTATCGTGCGACCGCAAACAAAAGAGTCTTGTCCCAGAATAGCTCGCACATCTCCTCCCACACCACCCAGCTGTAACAGACAAGCAGAGCTGGTAGCCGGCGCCCCCCCAAACCTAATCCACGATGCACGAGAGGCATGCGCAGACAACGATACACGGTGCAGGCTCTTTTGTTTGTGGTCACACTGGTCAGTATGTAGTTAGATTTGTGAGATGAGCACGTGCCTACAGCTTCAAACAAAATATTGTGAAATATTGTGAGCCCATGTCTCAAAAAAAGAAATACGCTTGTGGCTATTTGCCAGAGTATCTGAAGATGGGTTTCATAGAATCTGCTGTAAATAAACAATATCCAATGTGTTTATTGTGTCATAAAACATTATCCAATGAGTCAATGAAGCCAAGTTGATTGCGAGAACATCTTTCTCCAAAGCATCCAAATGATAAGGACAAGCCCATTGAATATTTTCAGGAAATATATAAAAAATTTCAAAATTGTTCAACAATCATTGCATCATTTAAGAAACAACATGCTGCGAACGAAGATGGATTAATTGCCGCTTATCACATTTCACAATTAATTGCAAAAAGTGGTAAAAGCTACAATATTGGAGAAACTGTAATAATACCCTCTATAAAAGAATTTATCTCAACAGTAATGCATCAGGATATACCTGAAATTTTAAAAACATTGCCCCTAAGCAATAGCACAGTAAAGCGACGAATTGAAGAAATGGCAGTTAATGTTGAAACAAAAACTTATAAGTATTCTCCAAAACTCTTCATTTTCCATGCAATTGGACAAGTCTACAATTGCAGATAATAATGCTTTATTGATGTCATATGTACATTATTTTTGATGAAAACAATACATTACGAGAAGAAATGCTATTCGCAGTAATCTCATTACAGATACAAGAGGATTATCTATATTTAATACTGTGAAATCATACTTTACAAAAAATAATATTCCTTTGAATAATATTGTTGCATGTGCTACTGATGGAGCACCATCAATGGTAGGTCACTATCATGGATTTGTTGCTTATTTGAAGGAAGAAGTGACAAATGTTTTATGTATTCATTGTATTGTGCACAGACAACATCTTGTAGGAAAATATCTAAGTACAAGCCTCCATTCATCATTAACTATAATAATTCGAGCCATAAACAAGATCAAATCCAATGCAAAAAATGATAGAATGTTTCAACCACTTTGCCAGGACAATAATGAAGATTTTATTACATTACCTTTGCACACAGAAATTCGGTGGCCCAACGATGCCCTTGAAGTGATGTCCCGGTGCCTGGAGGCCGTACGGATCTGGATGGGGAGAAACAGGCTCAGGCTCAACCCATCCAAGACCGAGTGGCTGTGGTTTCCAACGTCCCGATATAGGCAGTTGACGCCATCACTGACTATTGGGGGCGAATCATTGGCCCCCACGGAGAGGGCTCGCAACTTGGGCGTCCTCCTGGATTCACGGCTGTCTTTAGAAGAGCACTTGACGGCCGTGACCGGGAGGATTTTTCATCAGGTTCGCCTGATTCGCCAGTTGCGTCCCTTTCTGGATCGGGACTCGTTACGCACGGTCACTCATGCCCTCGTCACCTCCCGCCTGGACTATTGTAATGCTCTCTACATGGGGCTCCCCTTGAGGAGCACCCGGAGGCTCCAACTGGCGCAGAGTGCGGCCGCGCGGGTGGTAATGGGAGCGACGTGGCGCTCCCATGTGACACCTCTCCTGCGCGAGCTGCACTGGCTCCCGGTGGTCTTCCGGGTGCGCTTCAAGGTTTTGGTTACCACCTTTAAAGCGCTCCATGGCTTAGGACCTGGTTATCTACGGGACCGCCTACTACCACCAATAGCCTCCCACCGGCCAGTACGCTCTCATAGAGAGGGACTCCTCCGGGTGCCGTCAGCCAAACAATGTCGGCTGGCGACCCCTAGGGGGAGAGCCTTCTCTGTGGGGGCACCTACCGTCTGGAATGAGCTCCCCCTGGAGATACGGAGGATCCCGGATCTGCGCACCTTCCGCCGCGCTGTGAAGACCTTTTTATTCCAGCAGGCGGGCTTGGCCTAATCTCTTCCCTTTTAAATATGTAAATTTTAATCTGTTTTTAAATTATTGGGGTGTTTTAATCTGTCTGGGCCAAAATAATTTAATTTGATTTTATCTGGTTTTTAAATTTTTTATGTCTATGTTATTTTATTGTTTGGCTGTTCACCGCCCTGAGTCCTTCGGGAGTAGGGCGGTATACAAATCGAATAAATAAATAAATAAATAAATAAAGGGTACATCTTTGGCTCGTTTTGTAGCATTATATGATAGTGTCATACAATTTTTTGAAAGTAATAATGAGACCAATCTGTGTCAACAGTTAAAAACAGTAAAGAATGATGCCTTTTATTTAGCAGATATTTTCAAGAGATTTAATGATGTCAATTTGCAGCTTCAAGGAGCTAATAAAACTCTTATAGGTTGCCAAAGTATTGTGTCATTATTTATTGACAAACTTGAACTACTTCGTTATAATCTATTGAAGAGAGAATTTCATCAGTTTCCTGAATTATCATCTATAAAAGATGATGTAACTCCAGAGGATATTGACAGATTCAGTAGCCACCTCAATGAACTTAAATTGGACATGGAAAAACAATTTGACGATATTTTGAAATTGAAGGTGTATGACTGGATGAAAAACCTTTTTACCGCAAATATTGAGGAGGCTGATACAACTTGCCAAGAAGAACTATTAGAAATTAGATATGATGAAGAAAGTAAATATAAATTCGATAATGGTGGATATGAAAACCTATGGCAAAATAAAAAAAATGCCTGTCTTATATCCAAATATGTGGAAAATGATATTCAGTTTATTGATAGCTTTCCCTACCTCATATCTTGTGGAATCATGCTTTAGTGCTGTTAATCATATTATGACCAAAGAAAGAAACTGCCTGAATATTTCTGAAAGAGAAGACCTTCGTTTGTTCCTTACAAAAATTGAGCCAGATATCCAGTATTTAGTTTCGCAGCATTAGCCTCAGGGATCTCATTAATAATTTAATTAATTAAATATAATTTCATCAGACTTCATGCTTCTATGTATGCAAAGTATAAATAAAAAGATAGATTAAACTACAGTAAGTTGTTTTATAAAGATTTATTCTGCCAAACTTAGCGGAAGTCCAACATAAAGTATTTGGTAAGTAATTATTATTATATGCTTTAACTTGCTGTAACTCTGCTTTATAAATTTTATAAAGTAAAGTTACTTCCCTACTTTATAAATCACCATTACTGTGGAACCGGTGGGCGATTAGAAAATTTTACTACTAACAGAGATACTGTTAAGGATATTGTTGTTGTGTTACCAACTAGCAGAGTAGATTGCACAGAGAAACGTTGCTGAGAGCAATGAATAAGAGATATGCAAACTGGTTTATCAAAAGCTTACTTTATAGTAGAAAAACAGTCTCATAGTCTTTAAACAAATTCCAAGTCTTTGCCAGTTAAATCAGTCAAGTAGTTACAGATATCTTCTTACTCAACAAACAGTAGTTGGTTAGAATAACAAACTCACTCTGGTTCACAAACCACGATGGTTGCAGATCCATCCAACGATGATTACAGATAACTCCTCTCCATGGTAGCTTATCATAGCAGCTTCATCATCTCATCATCTTCATACACAATGGCAGCATAGCATAGCAGCTTCATCATCAAACTGAATACGTTACAGTACCTTGCTTAAATACTCTCATAACCAGTCATTACCTAATTACAGCACGACTCAGCATTAAAGTCACATAATACATTTACAGATTAAAGTTACAGTACACTTATATTGCCTGGACAACTATTAGGCTCAAACCATATCCTAACATGCTCCCCTTTGGACAGGTCAATATATACAGTTTAGATTCTTAATCCATAGCTTTCACAACACGTTCTATGTTTTATAGCACCTTGGGCTTTGGTAAAATTATCAGCTATATTGTCTTCCGACATACAATATTCCAATTTAACCATGTTGCTTTGGATACACTGACGAACATTCAGATACCTAATGTCAGTATACTTAGATCTAGTTTTAACTGCTAAATTTGTTGCCATTTTTATAGCAGCTTGGTTGGCCTCATGTATTACAATTGGATAATCCATCTTTAAGCCAATATCCAACATTAGTTGTTTGTAATAAATCAGATCAGTACAAACTAGCGACACACATGAGAACTCCGCCTCCATAGTCGAAAGACTAATATGTTTCTGACGAATTGATTTCCAGCCAATTAAACAATTGTCTAACATGATAGCTATACCCGATGTGGACTTTCTGGTGGTCACATCAGTAGCAAAACTGGCATCAGCATATGCTCTCAATACTAAACCATTGTTAGGTTCTAAATACAATGCATAATGCATCGTCATTTTCCGATATCTTAATATACACTTTGCAGCCTGCCAATGCCTATCAGTTGGCTCTGCATTATATCTCGCTAATTGGTTTACTCCAAATGAAATATCGGGTCTTGACCAATTGCTTATATAAGATAGACTACCTATAAGAGACTGGTAGATCTCCTTACTAAATTTAGGACTTTGGATTTCTCCCTGTTGAAAATCCTGTGCCATAGGCGTTTTAGCTGGCTTACATAGCTCCATACCATAACGTTTCAACATTTGGCTTATTTTGCTAGATTGAGATATTTTATAACCTCTAGCTGTTTGATTGATATCTAGACCCAAATAATGCCTAATATTTCCTAAATTTCTGATCTTAAATTTGGTCTCTAACTGTTTAACAATATCTATGGCTTCCTTGTCAGTTTTGGTTATTATGGCTATATCATCTGTAAACAATAACAAAAATGATACTACACCATTATTTTCTCTTTTAAAGAGACACTTATCCGCTACACCTTCATGAAAACCAATCTTATTTAGCTCTTTAACTATACATTGGTTCCACTCAAACCCTGATTGTCTCAAACCATAAAGGCTTTTATTTAACTTCCAACAATCAGTGTGGTTTTGTGTTTCAACTCCTAAAGGCTTCCTCATATAGATGGTGTGTCTTAATGGAGCATGCAAGTATGCTGTCTCTACGTCTATATGGTTAATACTATATTTATGCTTAGCAGCCCATACTAGCATTGTTCTTAAAGTACTAGCACATAAACTAGGAGCAAAAACCTCATCGAAATCTTTTTCGGTCTGAGAAAAACTTTGAGCTACAAGGCGAGCTTTATGGGTTACTGTCCCATCTATGCTATTCTTAATTTTATAAACCCATCTACAACCTATTAATTTTTCACCAGGTGGCAATTTCACAGTTTCGTAAACACCTAACTTAGTTAAAGAATTAATTTCCTTACTCATTGCCTCCTTCCAAGCATTCTGCTCCTTTTCAGGATAAAGTCTGATATCTTCATAACTTGAAGGTTCAATGTTAACTTGGCAAACTACGCTTGCTTTATATCGATCAGGTGGATGCCTTTCCCTAGTAGATCTCCTAGGTAATACAGGACTTACAGCAGATGGTTCATCTGACTCCTCCCCTAAAACTATATCCTCTAAACCTACTTCCTGTTCTTCCTCCTTGATAGAGGATTTCACATCATCTAAATCCTCAGGAATATCATCAGGAATATGATGCTTTACACTAACAGTATTATTATCATGTCTATAATCTGCACGCTCTAGTTTATCCCATCCTTCGTGCTCTAGAAATTTAGCACTTGCACTACAATACACACTAGTAGTTCCCTGTGCCCAAAATCTAAAAGACCTATGATTTGATTCATAGCCAACGAAAAACATTTTTCTGGCTCTCTGTTGTCTCTCCTTAAACTAGATGGAATATGTACCCAAGCTGGGGCTCCAAATGTGTGTAAGTAACTAAGATTTGGTTTCCTCCCATGCCATAAGGTGAATGGTATTTCACCCGTAGAGGAATGAACCACGTTGTTTAACACATGGTTAGCACACATAACAGCCTCACCCCATAAATTTTCAGGCAAACCAGAATCTGCCAACATTGTTCTAGTCATGGCTTGTAATGTTTGACTTTGTCTCTCAATATAAGAATTATGCTGTGCTCTGTACGGAGCAGATGGTTTATGCTGGATCCCTGCATCCTGCAAAAACTTTTCCAATCTTTGGTTGGTAAATTCTGTACCATTATCAGTCACTAAGCATTTAACCTTAAATTTCTGTTTCTTTTCCACAAAACGTAGCCAGTTATTAATATGCTGGAATGTTTCACATTTTGTTTTCATAAGATAACAGAATCCGTATCTTGAATAATGGTCTACTATGCTCAGAATATAGCAGGCACCTCCTATGCTAGGTTTCTTGGGTCCAATTAGGTCTATAAACACTACCTCTAATGGATTTTTGGTTTTAAAACCATTAACACGGTTTGCTGGTGTAACCCTACTTTTCTGCTGACTACAGGCATTGCAATGCAGATATTTACCACATGCTTTTAGTTTTATCCCTTCAGATAACTGAACTGTTTTCTTTAACGTCCTGAAATTTAAATGCCCAAGTCTCCTGTGTAACAGATGAATACATTCATCATGTGGTTTAACATTCTTATAAACAGACTTAGATTTAGCCACCAATACTGGGTTATCCCTTAAAACAAATAAATCATTTTCTAAACTTGCAGTAACAATTTTGCCATCTTTCTCAATAAAACACTTATCATTTTTAAATGTTACTGTAAACCCAAAATTCAGTAATGATTTAACAGATAATAAATTGAATTTTAACCCAGGAATATATAACATAGGCAATGGTTCATTGCTAAATGACCAATGAGCAACACCCTCTCCAGCTACCTTAACCTTCCAGCCATTTGCTAGTTTAACATGTTGGTTACTCTTCTCCATTTTAACAAAAAATTTTCTATTCCTAGAAATTGATTGAGAAGCAGCACTGTCAACAACCCAACAATCCTGGTTAACATCAGTAGTTGAACTGGATATAGCTAAATTACAACCCTTCTTGGGTCTAGTATTGTCCCTAACAGGCATTTTCTTATTTTTACAATACTTAGCTATATGCCCTTTAGCCCCACAAGCAAAACAACGTTTTACAAAATAGGCAGTTGAATACATTTTTTCTTCTTTTGGTTGTTGCACTCTCAACTGATCCCTTTCTTGTCTTCTTTTGGATTCTTCCAATAACCTACCGGTTATGCCAGCCAATGTCAGTTCATCTCTGGACAAAACCTCTAACGAAGAAACATAGTCGTCATAACTATCGTTCAATGAAGAAAGAATTATATAAACTTGTTGTAGTTCTGAGAAAACAAGTTCCTTTTCATGCAGCTCCTGGAAAATTCTGGTCATGGATTCCAAATGAGCCATCATATCTCCACCTTTAAGAAGATTTTGTTTAAATAATCTCCGTGTGAGATAAATATGAGCACCCACAGAGTCACGAACATATAGTCTCTTCAACTTGGTCCAACACCTAGCAGCAGACTCTTCGCCATGAATATGGACAAGCTGCTGGTCACCCAGTGTTAGTCCAATAATGCAAAGAGCTCGTTCATTGTCTCTGTTAAACTTGGCTATTTTCTTTGCATCTTCTTCATCAGCAGGATTCGATGCTGTTACATCCGGTGGATTATTAACTATGTCCCACAGTCCTTCTCTACGCAGAAGTAGAATACATTTTGCAGACCAGGATACATAGTTTGTTCCATCCAGCCGGGTTATCATAGAAAAATTTGCTGCTTGTTCTAGTGCCATCTTCACTTGGATTGTTTATCACAAACACAGTTTGTTCTATTCACATTAACTCTCAGTTTAGCTATTAACAATCCTTGGTAGTTCTGGTTGGCTCTGGGCCCATAACCAATGTTAAGGATATTGTTGTTGTGTTACCAACCAGCAGAATAGATTGCACAGAGAAACGTTGCTGAGAGCAATGAATAAGAGATATGCAAACTGGTTTATCAAAAGCTTACTTTATAGTAGAAAAACAGTCTCATAGTCTTTAAACAAATTCCAAGTCTTTGCCAGTTAAAACAGTCCAGTAGTTACAGATATCTTCTTACTCAACAAACAGTAGTTGATTAGAATAACAAACTCACTCTGGTTCACAAACCACGATGGTTGCAGATCCATCCAACGATGATTACAGATAACTCCTCTCCATGGTAGTTTATCATAGCAGCTTCATCATCTCATCATCTTCATACACAATGGCAGCATAGCATAGTAGCTTCATCATCAAACTGAATACGTTACAGTACCTTGCTTAAATACTCTCATAACCAGTCATTACCTAATTACAGCATGACTCAGCATTAAAGTCACATAATACATTTACAGATTAAAGTTACAGTACACTTATATTGCCTGCACAACTGTTAGGCTCAAACCATATCCTAACAGATACAAAAGTGGGCGGTAGGTATAAAAAGGTTGACTACCCCTGCTGTAGAGTGTAATATTGTGATAGTAATAATAATATAGCAGTTGTAATGTTATAGTAATAAGAATTAATGTAGTAATATAGAAATAACAGCAATAAGAGAATTTAGAGTGGAAACAATAGGGGGGAAAATGATATATAACTTGTAGGGTTCATATCTCACTTTTGTATCTTGTTTTTTTTCCCAGAATAAAACATTTCCCCAATCCTTAATAGGGATATATTTAAAAATACCACCTGTCAGGAGTCCAGTGATCTGGGACTCTTTTGAGTCTGGGTATAATTTTTTTTAAAAAAATCTGTGTCAGTTGTCCAGAGATGGACAGTTATATAAATTATTATTTATTATTTTTTGGAGTATAAGACACACTTTTTCCCTCCTAAAAGAGGCTGAAAATTTGGGTGCATCTTATACATTGAATGTAACCCCGCCCACCCACCGCCACCCACCCTTCGGCCTCTGTGCATCCTCTTCCTAGCTGCAGAGATTGCCACCAACAATGGCTTGTGTTTTTGGGCTCCATGTGTCACATTTTCAGCCTCCAAACATTTTGTTTGAGAGCCCTTCAAGGCTGCATGGATTGCCAAAGCACATTGTCGCTGATCACCACCCAAAAATACAATGCATTTGGAGGGTGAAAACGCGACGTGTGGTGCCCAGAATGGCTATCTGGAACAGCTGCTGCCTTCTCTTCCCTTCCGCGCTTCACCTGCTTTAGTCACTGGAGCTCCTTCCAATGATCAGCTCTGCTTTTGAAGCTGTTTTTCAGCCCCAATGTAGTGCTTGCAAGCAAAGCGATATTCTGTGCTTTGCCTGCTTTTCTAATTGCTGTTCCCTACGACAATCAGCTGTGCTTTAGAAGCTGTTTTTTACCCCAACCAGCCCCAATCTCAAAATCAGTGAGTGAACTAATGTGCTGAAGCTGACCAGGCTAAGGATGCTAGCCAGATGAATACCTGGTAGGCAGAATTCCCCCCTTCCCCTATTTTCCTCCCCAAAAACTAAGGTGTGTCTTATACTCTGGTGCATTTTTTTCTTATTCTATATTAGATTTAAAGCCCCAGAAGACCATTCAAGAGGTTTTTCTGAGCCTGAATAGAGGGTAATGTAGTGAAGTAAAACACCGGCCTCCTTGTGATTAAACCATAGCATCAAAGCATGAGTGCCTATAAACTCAATCCCTCCTAAGCATAAAAACTACAGGTGTAGGGGTTGCAGAACATTGAGAGATATAGCACTCCTCAGAGGGAGACAAAGAGAAGCTTATAAAAGAAAGCAACTTTGGTTAGGTATTTTATTGAGCATTAACTTGAGTTCTTGGTTTGGACTGCTGATTCTCCAAAGAGTCTGTTTTTCATGTTCAACCTCTTTTTCTGGATGCTTAAGGGATTGGGATAATAATGTGTAATAGTCATGTGCCTATCTTATCCAGGGAAATTGTTCAGGAAACTGGCAATATATTAGGAAAGTTTTCCATTGCATTTCCAAGAGAAAACAGATACTGTTGGGTATCTTCATATTTCATTCCATATCAGAAAACAAAACAAATCTGCAATGACTTCACTTTATCTAACTAAAGTGAAACCCAACATCACAATAAATAATTGCTTTTTAAAGAACAATGGCAGTTTTAAATTAGTTGTGCTCTTATACAGTAACTGTAACTTGTTTTTTGAATTCTGTGGCTAAATTATTCCAAATTGTCATGAAATGTTAGCTGTACATAATGGGCCAAATCTATAAGCAGATAGGGTGAAAATATATTTTCAAATACAATCTGCTGTAAAAACAGAACACATTTGATATTGAGACAGGTGGGCTCGAATGCCAGAAAAATAATATCAAAGTATAGGCAGTTTGATCTTTACTTGTTTCTATCTCTGTCGCAAGGTTAGGAAAATACAAAGATCTTGCTACATGTACTTG
Source organism: Pantherophis guttatus (assembly GCF_029531705.1). Next base: position 5,012,565 of record NW_026844019.1, on the reverse strand, counting down.
TATGCTTAATGACCTATGTATCATATTATTCTGTAACATAATATTTGGTAAGTGATGGGTTTTGAAACTAACAGATGGTGTAAGATATAGCAAGATCTAGCCTTATATGGAATATGCAGCAAAGATAACTTCTCCTTTTTATATCCTATTTTGATGTACTGTATCTCGATAAGGAAGTGTAACACATCTGTATAGCTTGGATTGCAAAACCTATAAAAGATAGACTCCGGGCGTAGCCAAAGACATTGCCAAATGATTACTCTGAAACTTTGCTAGCAAATAAACCTGTGTTCTCCAACTTCTGTGGTCTTGTCTCCTGCTTTTGGGAAAGTGGGTTTTCCCGCAACATTTCTGGTGACCGCAGCGGGACACAACGAGGCTTTGGGGCCTCTTTGGAGGGTCACCCCACTGTCAGGGACTCTGTTGAGTTGAAGGGAACTTCCTAGGTGCCATCGGACACCCTTTGTTCCAAGGGACTTCCCAGGACTTCCCAGTGACGCAGGGCCCCAGTAGTGATGACTGACGCCTCCAAGAACCACTTGCGGAGGGAACGGAGACCAGGCCCATTTCCAGCCGGTCAGAGGACAGGAGAATAAGCCTGCAGGCAAGTATTGAGGAACGGAATAATCCTTCCCTGTAAGCAGGGACGGGGGGAAAGGACTGATCACCCTCTCTCTAGAGGTAAAGGTGGGAAGGTTGTCAAGTGTGGTTGGTGTGAATGTCCACTGCGGTTCCCACAGGTGACTGTTCGGTGTCCAGCACCCTGGGCCAGTGGGAAGTGATTGGCGTTCGCAGTTCCCATCAGAGACCATGATCTTCCGGCTCCCTGGGTCGGACGTGAGTGGGTGGAACAAATTCCTCCGTGTTCCCCCGAGAGGAGGGACTCCTTACGTTCCTCTCATCCCTTTTCCTCATTTGTCTTGTCTGGTGCCCTGGGAGGAACATGGGAGGGGGAGGAAGTGTGCCCCTCACTCCATTGGAGTGTATGTTACAACATTTCAAAATCGCTTATGTCAGTCAGGACTACGGCATTAAGTGGAGCAGGCAGAAATTAAGGTCTTTCAGTGACACCGATTGGCCAGCTCTCAAAGTCGGGTGGCCAGATAAGGGTATGTTTGACTGCCCCATAGCTATAAGGGTGCACCAGCGAGTGTTTCACCCCACTGAAGGCCACCCCGATCAAGCACCTTACATTGATGTGTGGCTCAATCTAGTTCAAAGACCTCCGGTTTGGATTCAGAAATGTGAAACAACCCAGTGCCGGCTTCTGGTGTTGCGCACTTTGCCGCCCCATAAGGGTAAGAAACACATCCCAATCCTTCCTAGTTGGCCAGAAGAACTGCCCCAGCCACCACCATATGCCCCTCCCCCAGCAGCCCGCCTCTCACTAGTATCGGGAACCCCCCCAAATGCCATCCTCCCCAGGGGAAGGTGATACTGGGACACCCAGAGGGGATTCCTGGCAATGTGACAGAGTTTCCTCCATCTTGAGAGATTTGGACAAACTTACGATGGATCCCCTGAAAGATATAGCAGATCAATCAATGCAGACTGGGCATTCCGTAACCAGTCCAGAGGCTAAAAAAGGAAGAGGCGGAAGCCCAGGAGGAGGAATTAGTTGGGGCGGTTGGCGGAATAGACAAGGAAGAGGAGCCCATAGCAGAGCACACAAGGTCAAAAATGGAGGAAGTCTCCTTAATAGCCCCCCCTGAGAAGGGTCGATCAATTAGTGACAAAAGACAGTGGTACTGTTACAGCCCAATTGTTCCAACATATTCCCTTCACCACCTCCAATCTCCTTAACTGGAAATTACACTATGGTCCCTTTAGTGAAAAGCCAACTGAGATCGCCGACCTGGTAAAAACGATTGTGGACACCTACAATCCCACATGGCGGGATCTCCAACAGTTAATGGGGATGCTGTTTAATCCTGAGGAGAGAGAGAAGATTAGGAATGCAGTGGTGAAGATCCTAAAGCCCAAGAAACCTTCCACCAGTTCTTTAGAACACTGGGTTGAGATAAACTTTCCATCAACCGATAGGAAGTGGAACCCTTACAATGACACCGACATGGAGTATATCAAACAGTATCAAACCCTCATAGCAGAGGCAGTGCAGGCCGCTGGGAGACCTGCTACAAATATGTCTAAGCCCTCCTTGGTGATGCAGGAAGCCAATGAAAGTCCAGAGGCCTTTTATACTCGCCTGATCGAGGCTTATCAAATGTATACTTCTATAGACCCCACACACCCCGAAAATGCCCGGATGCTGACCATGGCCTTTACTTCTCAGAGTGCCCTGATATACGTAGGAAGTTACAACAACTGGAGGGAGCCTTAGGAAAACCCATGAGTGAGTTGACGGAAGTTGCTAGAAAAACTTTTGTGAATCGAGACAAGGTGGAAGAGAGGAAGCAGGACCAGAAGATGCAACGGAAAGCTGAATTGCTGGCTGCGGCCATGATGGGGGTGCCAAGGGGAAAGGGAGGCAACAGAGGCCAAGGATCTGGAGGAGCCCTAGGATGGAACCAGTGTGCCATATGTAAAAAGGAAGCACACTGGAAGGGTGAATGCCCGGAAAAGGATAAGGAGTTACCCCAAGAAAGGAGACGGGAGAGTTTGTCAGGAACTATAGAGGCAGCTGAGGAAGATTCCAGAGAGGGAGAGGATGAGGGTTGTCCAGAACCCCCCTCATCGGTCTGGCTGAAGCAGAGGAATGGGACTGAGACCGACCGGGTTCAGCCCGCCTCCCAGAACCTATGGTCAGTTTGACGATTGGAGGCAAACCCATTCCCTTCTTGGTGGATACTGGGGCCACCCGCTCTGTCCTAACCCGACCTCTGACCCAGCCCTCTCCCTACACAATTAACATCCAGGGGGCAATGGGTAAAATGATCCAGCGACCCTTTTTGGACCCTCTGACCTGCCACATGGGAGGAAAGACCATCACCCATCAATTTGTGTACATGCCAGATTGCCCCATTCCCTTGCTGGGAAGGGACTTGGTATGCAAACTAAGGGCACAAATCTCCTTCAAGGAAGATGGTACGATGGAAATGACATACACCAAGGTGAAGATGGACGTCCCCCAAGAGGAGGTATGGAGAATGATGATGGTACAGGACATGGAAAAGAATGCCGGATGGGAGGACTTTGAAGTGCCATACCTGTGGGCCGAGGATAAACCCCCCAGCTTTGCCAGTCACCACCCCCTGATCATAGTGGAAGAGATTCCATTGAAAATCCCAATCCAAATCTGACAATGAGCTTACCCATGCCACATTGTACAAGCAATCCAGAAAGTTATTGATTTATATCTGACCGATAACATTTTAGTCCCTACTGAATCCAAATGGAACACCCCCATACTACCCATTCCTAAGGGAGATGGCCGCTTTTGGCCGGCGCAAGACTTAAGGGTTGTGAACCTCGCAGTGTTCACAGTGACTATCCATCAGATAGTGCCCAACCCTTACATCATTTTGGGATTGATTCCCCAGACTGCTAATTGGTTTTCGGTTATTGATTTGAAGGATGCCTTCTTCACTATCCCAGTCCATAAAAAGAGCCAATATTTATTTGCATTTGAGTGGGAGAGCCCAGTAACCGGATGGAAGCAGCAATAAACATGGACCCGATTACCCCAAGGGTTTAAAAACTCCCCGACGCTATTTGGAGCTGCCCTGGCAAGGGACCTAGAGGTTTTGGAAAACCCTGACCCAGACGTCCTATTGCAATACGTGGATGATCTGTTAGTCACAGGGCAGACAAAAGATGATTGCTGGCAGAATACCTATGAGTTGCTCCATCTATTGGAAGAATTGGGTTATAAGGCATCCAGGAAGAAGGCTCAATTCATTTTACAGAAAGTCCAATATTTGGGCTATGATATTGAACCAGGAAAGCAAATGCTTGGACATGAGAGAAAGGAAGCCATTTGTCAACTCTCCATACCTAGAAATAGAAAAGACTTAAGGGGCTTTTTGGGGGCTGCAGGCTTCTGTCACATTTGGATACCCAACTTCGGCTTAATTGCAAAACCCCTCTATGAGGCAACAAGAGGAAGTGATAAAGAACCTCTGCGCTGGCAGAAAGAGGAAGAGAAATGTTTCTACATTTTAAAACATGCCTTAATGCAAGCCCCGAGTCTCAGCTTGCCTGATTTAGAAAACCCATTCCAATTATTTGTGGATACAAAACAAAATGTGGCCGTAGGGGTTCTTACTCAGAAACTTGGAACTTGGCATTGCCTGGTCGCTTATCTCTCCAAACAGCTTGACCCGGTGGCTCGAGGCTGGCCTGCATGTCTTAAAGCCTTAGCAGGCACTGCATTGTTAACTCAGGAAGCTAGTAAATTGACCTTTGGCCAGGAACTGGAGATCCACACGCCACATGCCCTTAAGGCTGTCTTGGAAACTAAAGGTCACTTGTGGTTGACCAATCCTCGCATGCTAAAATATCAAGGGTTGATCACCCATAACCCCATGATCACCTTGATACAATCAACCATATTGAATCCGGCCACCCTACTACCTGAACCCGATCTTCAAGCCACACATGATTGCATTCAGACCATCAAGGAAACATATGCCAGCCGCCTGGATATGACTGATGTCCCACTTTCTAACCTGCCTTCACCTTATAGACTGATGGCACCAGCTTTCTACAGGAAGGGATACGGAAGGCTGGATATGCTGTGGTAACCCTGACAGGTGTCTGGGAAGCTGAACCCCTCCCCCCAGGCACAAGTGCTCAATTGGCGGAGTTGCATGCATTAACTCGAGCTTTGGAGTTGGCCAAAGATAAAGAGGTCAACATCTATACAGATTCTAAATATGATATTTAGATTCTAAATATGCCTTTCTGACAGTGCAAGTTCACAGAGCCCTGTATAAGGAAAGAAGTCTTATAATGGCAGGTGGCAAGGACATTAAGTATGGGCCTCAGATTTTACGTCTATTAGACAGTGTATGGGCTCCCCGGAAAGTGGCTGTCATGCACTGTAGAGGACATCAAAAGACAGCTTCAGAAACACAACAAGGCAATAACAAGGCCGATCAGGAAGCTTGCCGAGCCGCCCTGAAGCCTTTAACAATACAGGCCCATTGTCTTACTTTATGGGTGCCAGATGAGCAACTCCTACCCAAGTATTCTAGGGAGGAAATTGAACAAGCTACCGAACTTGAGGCAACACTGGAGGAGGGATGGTGGGTCCTTCCCAACCTGCGAGTTTTTGTCCCTGCACACATGGCTTGGGATGTGGTGCAACAGGTCCATAAGCATCTACACCTGGGAAAGACAGCATTGGCTAACGCCCTGTTATGGGAAGTCTACATCAATAAGATCCATAGCATCGCCGCAAATGTTTGTATGAGATGTGAGATATGTGCAGCCAATAACCCCTGACAAGGACCCCAACCCCCTCCTGGACATCAACCTAGAGGAAATTACCCATTTGATTCCCTTATGATTGACTTTACCGATATGCCTCAATCGGGCTCATATTACGCAATGTTAGTCATAATCTGTACCTACACTGGATGGCCTGAATGCATCCAGACTCGCACAAAGAAGGCCACCGAAGTTAGTAAAGCACTGCTCCAACTTATTATTCCCCGGTATGGACTACCATCCAGAATCTCTTCAGATAATGGTCCTGAATTCATTCATGAACCTACCCAGGAGGTTGCTAAAATGCTTGGAATCACTTGGAGGCTTCACTGTAGTTTTCACCCTTCTTCGGGATCTTTTGTGGAGAGAGCTAACCACACCATTAAGGATAAACTAGCTAAATTATGTCAAGAGACCCATTTGAAGTGGCCTGATGCCCTAAGCATGGCCCGACTTGCTGTAAGGTGCACCCCACGAAAAGGACTGCTAGTATCACCTTTTGAGTTGTTATATGGGAGGGTCCCTAACCTTACCCGACCTTACATCCAAAACCCGGGTCAGGTTGCTGATACTGTTAAATTAAAACAACTGCAAGCACTCAACGCGGTAGTCCAGAAATTGCAGCAATATGTTTTAACCTCTAGACCCATGTTCTCGTCACTTCCACTCATAATATTTCCCCCAGACAAGAAGTCTAGGTAAAGGACTGGAAGAGGGAAACTTTAAATCCAAAGTGGAAAGGACCATATACTGTTGTCATGTGTTCTCCCTTTGCTGTTAAGGTGGCCGAAATCAAACTGTGGATCCATTGGTCCCGAGTTAAACTGGCTGCCCCCACCCAGTGGGAAGTGGAAAGCGACCCCGCCCTACCCTGAAGCTTACCTTTCGTAAATCCAAGAGGAAGCTCTCCCCTTCTGGTGGCACTCCAGAAGCTGTCCCTCTACAAATGGGAGAGGAAGAGGAAGAAACCCCTGCAGGTGTTACTCCAGAAGCTAACACCCATTGCACAGGCAAGAGACAGACGGTGCCTTGGATGTTGCGTGCGCACAAGCGGACGCCCTAGCCCCTCTCTGTTTTTGTACACTATCCAGTGTTGGTTCTAAAGAGGGGTGGCCAGGATGGAAGCAAGTCAAAGTTTGAGAGAAACTGCCTGCATTCGCAAGGGCCTTATGCCAACTATGTGGGTAGTTGTGCTCCTGCTTATCAGCATCATCATCAACTCCCTCTACCTTTACTGGGTCCTGTTTGGTAAAGGGGGGAATGGGGAAGGTAAAGTGAACCCCCTCAAGGAAATAGGAGTGACCCCAACGGACGATAATATCTGGACCTGGTTTCAGGACCCTCAGGCATCCACCCCGGCTCCACTTGTCTTCTATGAGCCCTCGGGGAGGGTGAGTCGGCCCAGAGACCCCCACGGGGAGGGAGGAACCACTTCCCCGGTGCTCTAACTGCTTCCTGCCCTTCCCCACTGGAGAGCGTTTCACTTACACCTTTGTAACAATTCCAAATTGCTCTTCTGGTTACCTCTCCCCTTGTGGGTACAAAGGGAAATGGTTCTTGCGATGCAATGATACCCCCCTAACACAGTGCCACCTCTTACGCCCCTTACAAACTCCTATGCATGGCAACTCCCAAAATTGGAGAATCCCACATCAAGTGCCTGCAGGGAAGGGTCCCTGTGATTTGTGCCAGTCTAAAGAAGGGGCTATCCAGTATAGGGTTGGAAAGCCCACCACTTGCTCCCAGTTTGACCTAACCACCTGCGTCGAGAGTCAAAAGACTTACCAGAAGTGCAATGGAACGGAGGGAGTCTTATGCTACCAAGATCTCCCCCAGGAACCTCCCAGACGCACAGCGGGAAAACAATATACTAAAAATTGTGCCCCGTGTGTCCAGGGGACACACTTTATATATACCCCAATTTTGACCAACATTTGCTAACAAGGGGAACTCTGTGTATGGTATTCTGACACATATAAGATTTGTGTCCAGGATGGTAAAACCACCACCAGTGGCATAAGGTAGCCACTGCCACTAAGAAGGGCCCCAAGTCGGGACAAAACTCCCTAAAGAAAGAGCCATGCCATGAATGCATTCACACCACGATGACAGGAAATGTGATAGGAAAAACCCTTGTGTACCATTCCCACCAGCCCCCTTCCTGTAAGCAGTTTGACCTGCCAACGTGCATAGCAAATGGGACAATCTATAAGAAATGTAATGGTACCCAAGGCGTCCAATGCTATGACCCTACGACCAATCCCACAAGCTGGGCATTACAGGTGAAGTCTTATGTTTCTGGGAGGCCATCCCAAGACAAAATAGTGCTAGGAATGTCAGCTTGGCAACAAACATTGAGCACAGAGTTCACGGTAGCTTTTGATGTGTGCCAAGTTGCAAACCACTATGGGCTCCCATTTAGCTGTGGAGGGATTAGCTGGATTCAGTCATATGCCACAGAGCATACGTTCCTCTGTCCCCCTAAGGGATGCGCTCCCTCAGATGGCCCATGCATGTTTTGGTCCTGCATTAAGTCGTACACAGGGAGCCCCACAGAGTACTCAAAAATTAGGTTTGTTAAGGTACCCACCGATGTAAAAACGTGTGGCAAAAACAACTGTAACTTAGTTAAATTGACCATAACTGATGGGGAGTGGTACCTGCAGCAGGCCGAATGGAGGAAGGCTAAGTGGATGTTTGGAGTTGGAGTTGATGGAAAGGGCCATGACCCGGAAACTCAGATAGAAGTACAAATCATTAGCAGAAACACACAATCCCGACGGAAGTCCCTATTCTGGTCTTATTACCAGGAGATAGAGAAATTGAATATTTTTGACCTGCCCGCCAAGGCCATCAATACCTTTGTCCAACTGGCTGAGGATATAGCCACAAGCCTAAATATGACCAATTGTTTTGTGTGCGGGGGAACCAACTTGGGGGAAAAGTGGCCCTGGGAAGCCCAGGAATTAAATTATTCCATGGTGCTAGAAATGGAACGACGAGGTAACCTCACAGCAACCTCCGGGAAGAATGGTAATTGGGCCTTGACCTCCAACAATTGGGGTCAGTTTGTTATGCCCGGAACCATTCCGAGGGTTGTCACCAGATGGGCTCATTGAGATGTTGCTCCACATGGAACAACGGCCAATGGTGGTCAGGCTCTGGGACAAAGGCCTCTGAGGATGCACGAGCCCTCGAAGCTGTCCAGCTCCTCCGTCCCTTCCTCGATCGACCCCATAATACCTCCCTAGTATGGTTGGCCCCTGACGGTATGTATTGGATCTGTGGGAAGTTTGCCTATAGTCAGCTCCCAGCCACATGTTGTGGAGCGGGTGTCCTAGGAATTATCTGCCCCAGGTTCTTCCTGTTGCCACTCCATCAGAGGCAGGTACTGAGGGTACCGGTATATGACGAGGTTGGGAACATAAGGACCCAGAGATCCCTTGTGGAACCTCCCTCATTGAGAAGGTCAGAATCAGACATTGGAAGGATGATGAATGGCCCCCAGAGAGAATCATTCAAGTCTATGGCCCAGCCACATGGGCTGAGGATGGCTCGTATGGCTACCGTACCCCTATATATATTTTAAACAGACTCATTCGGTTGCAGGCAGTAGTTGAAATTATCACCAATGAGACTGTAAAAGGCTTGACTAAGCTGGCTGCTGAGAGTGTAAAGTCTTGTACCTATATCATGCAAAATCGCTTAGCCTTAGATTACCTCTTAGGCAAGGAAGGAGGTCTGTGTGGAAAATTCAAATTCAAATTCAAGTATGCCATTAGATGAAACTCCACAATAATCAGGAGATTTAGGTGGAGTTCCAAAGGGGGGAATGAGACAGGTGGGCTCGAATGCCAGAAAAATGATATAAAAGTATAGGCAGATTGACTTTTACTTGTTTCTATCTCTGTCGCAAGGTAGGAAAATACAAAGATCTTGCTACATGTACTTGTATGCTTAATGACCTATGTATCATATTATTCTGTAACATAATATTTGGTAAGTGATGGGTTTTGAAACTAACAGATGGTGTAAGATATAGCAAGATCTAGCCTTATATGGAATATGCAGCAAAGATAACTTCTCCTTTTTATATCCTGTTTTGATGTACTGTATCTCGATACGTGTAAGGAAGTGTAACACATCTGTAAAGCAAAACCTATAAAAGATAGACTCCGGACATAGCCCGGGGTTCAGACTTTGTCAAACAATTACTCTGAAACTTTGCTAGCAAATAAACCTGTGTTCTCCAACTTCTGTGGTCTTGTCTCCTGCTTTTGGGAAAGTGGGTTTTCCCACAACAATATGATAATTGGCGGTAATTTTAATGGGTTGTGAGAATGACTTTGGAAGGGGGTGTAGACATGTTGCCCAGGGAACAATCATATAAACAATTTGGTTTCAGGAAAATATTGTCATGTAATCTGCAACTCATACACTGCAAAAACATTTGGATCTCTCAACTCGACCAGGACAAAGCAATAGACGCAATTTACATAGACTTCTGTAAAGCCTTTGATTTAGTACTGCATGACAAACTACTTCTAAAACTAAAATCTTATGGCATTTCTGGACCCCTGCATAATTGGATAGCTGCATTCCTGTCAGACAGGCAACAAGTGGTCAAAAAAAGCAGCACTCTATCAAATCCTGCACCTGTTAACAGCGATGTTCCCCAAGGCAGCATTCTAGGTCCAACACTCTTTCTGCTTTATATCAACGACCATTGTGATCAAATTATAAGCAGCTTTGTCCTCTTTGGCAATGATGTTAAACTATTCAACTCCACAGACAACTTTATTACCCTTCAAAATGACCTAGACTATGTATCTGAATGATCAAACAATTGGCAACTCCAAATCTCCATTAACAAATGCTCAATCCTGCACATTGGCAATAGAAAAAAGAACATCAAATATTTGCTGGCCAGAAATGATCTAAAAGTCGACCCTCACTCTGTCAATAACCTAGGAGTACTCATTTCAAAAGATCTAAGCCCCAGAGCTCACTGTAACATCATTGCAAAAAAGGCATTAAGAGTTGTGAATCTTATTTTGCGAAGTTTTCTCTCTGGTAACACTATACTTCAAACTAGGGCATACAAAACTTTTGCCAGACCTATAATTGAATACTGCTCACCTGCCTGGAACCCTCACTGTATTTCAGACATCAATACATTAGAAAGGATCCAGAGATATTTTACTAGAAGAGTACTCAAATCCTCTACCCAAAATAAAATTCCCTATACCACCAGGCTTGAAATTTTAGGCCTTGATAGCCTCGAACTACACCGTCTACGTTCCGACCTAAGCCTAGTTCATAAGATTATTTACCAAAACATCCTACCTGTAAATGAGTATTTTAATTTCAACCGCAATTAGACAAGGGCTATCAATAGATTCAAACTCAATATAATTCGCTCTAATCTTGATTGTAGGAAATATGACTTCTGCAATACAGTAGTAAATGTCTGGAACACTCTACCTGATCCTGTTGTTAGTGTCTCTAATCCCCATACCTTTTACCTTAAACTGTCTATCGTGGATCTTTCATGTTTTTAAAGAGGTCCCTAAGGTGGCGTGCATAAGCGCACCATTGTGCCTACCATCCCTGTCCTACTGTTCCCATTTATATGTACTCATTTTATGTACTCCTTTATGTGATACTGACAGTATTTTATTGGTGGAACACAACCTTGAAAAGCATTGTCTGATGGACCTTTCTGTAGTTAAGTGGATAAGTATATTACAGAAGTCCCTTTGAATCCATGTATTTATTTTTTTATTTTTATTTATTTATTATTGTCAAACATATATAAGATTACAGATCTTATGATCTTACAGATCGTATAAACATGATTATGAATACATGAAATGTATAAACATGATTATGAATACATGAAATGTATAAACATGATTATGAATACATGAAATGGTTATGAATAAAAAGGGACATTAGGACAAGGACGGCATGCCCCTTACAGACCTCTTAGGAATGGGATGAGGTCAACAGTAGACAGTCTAAGGTTAAAGTTTTGGGGGTTTGGGGAAGAAACCACTGAGTCACGTAGTGCATTCCAGGCATTGACCACTCTGTTGCTGAAGTCATATTTTCTGCAATAGAGTTTTTAGCGGTTTACCTTAAGTTTGTATCTATTGTGTGCTCGTGTATTGTTGTGGTTGAAGCTGAAGTAGTCATTGATAGCAGTGGTGGGTTGCTCCCGGTTCGCACCGGTTCGCAAGAACTGGTAGTAAAAATTTGTACTAGTTCAGAGAACTGGTAATAACATTGGCTGGCCACACCCCTGAACCAGTCCCTGGCCCGGTCGCCGCTCACTTACCCCGCCCACCTCATCAGAGGCTTTTTTTTTTTTTTACTTTTAAAAGCATTTTTTCTACAACCTCTTCAGCCTTTTAAAATGCCTTTAAAAGCCTCTGGCGATCCCAGCTGAGTTGCCTGATCATCAGAGGCTTTTAAAAGCATTTTTTTCTGCAACCTCTTAAGGTTGTAGAAAAAATGCTTTTAAAAGTAAAAAAAAAAAGTTGGTCATGCCCACTCAGTCACATTAACCCCCCCCCTCCACCAAGCCATGCCCACAAAACAAGCCACGCCCACAGAACTGGTAGTAAAAATTTTTAGAACCCACCCCTGATTGACAGGACATTGTAGCAGATAATTTTATGTACTACGCATAGGTCAGACTGAAAGCAGTGTAGCTCTAAATTGTCTAAACCCAAAATTTCAAGTCTGGTGGCATTTGGTATTTTGTTGTGAGAAGAGGAGTGGAGGACTCTTCTCGTAAAATATCTCTGGACTCTTTCGATTGTATTTATGTCCGATATGCAGTGCGGGTTCCAGACAGATGAGCTGTATTCGAGAATTGGTCTAGCAAATGTTTTGAATGCTCTAGTTAGTAAGTACAATCTTACTACACAAGATTAGGTTAACAATTCTTAATGCCTTTTTGGCAATGTTGTTACAGTGGGCTCTGGCACTTAGATCTTTAGAGATGAGTACTCCAAGGTCCTTGACAGAGTGAGGGTCGTCTACAAGGTCATGTCTATCTAGCTTGTATTTTATGTTCTGATTTTTTTTGCCAATGTGTAAGACAGAATTTGTTGGTTGAGATTTGAAGTTGCCACTTGTTAGACCAATCTGACTCATAGTCAAGGTCTTTTTGAAGGGTAGCAGCATTGTCGGTGGTGTTATATAGTTTTACATCATCAGTGAAGAGAACACAGTTGCTTTTAATATGATCGCAAAGGTCATTTATGTAAAGTATGAAGAGTGTTGGTCCTAAAACGCTGCCTTGGGGAATACCACTATTAACAGGTACAGGATTTGATAGAGCGCTTCCTATTTTGACCACTTGTTGCCTGTTTGACAGGAAGGCAGCTATCATTTATGCAGGAGTCCTGAAATGCCATAAGATTTTAGTTTTAGAATTAGTTTGTCGTGTACTACTGAATAAAAGGCTTTACAGAAGTCTATGTAAATTCTGTCTATTGCTTTGCTCTGATCGAGATGTGTAGTCCATATGTTTTTGCAGTGTAGTAGTTGCAGATTACAGGATAATTTTTTTCTGAAACCAAATTGTTTGTTGGAGAGTAGGTTGTTTGTCTCTAGGTGGAGGGTAATGTATTGGTTAATGATTGATGCCATGATTTTGCAGGTGACACAACATAAAGAGATTGGTCTGTAATTTTCAACTAGGCTGGGGTCTCCCTTTTTGAAGATTGGGATGACCGTGGCTAATAACCATTGATTGGGCAAGGAGCTGGTCCTGAAATTTTTTTCAAAGATTATGCTTAGAGTTTCTGCTATTGCAGTGGAAAGCTTTTTTAAGAAGTAGGCACGTAGTCCATCAGGTCCAATGGATAGAGATGGTTTTAGACTGCATAGTGCCTTTTCAACGTTGTCTTCTGTAAAATCAGTATGTATTAGATCATTGTAATCATTGTAATTATTTGTGGTAAGACTGGGAAATATTGGGTATGAGCTGTTGCTGTTTACAAAGACTGAGCCAAAGAATGTGTTAAAGAAGTTGGTTTTAATGGTTTCATCATTACAGTCTTCGTTGTTTGGCCCTTTTTGGGGTGAGATGGATCTCAAGTTTTTAAGTTTGTTGTTTAAAAAATTATAGAAGGCATGGGTGGATTTTGTGCGCAGAACGTTTTCCTCTTGTTTGATGTGATGATTGGTGCATTCAGTCTTTATCTGGTGGCATGTATGTTTTATTTGGTTCTGATTTTGTAAATCCATGTTCTTATTCTATCTTTTGGACATTTTGAAAGGATGCACTAATTTTCCTTTCTCTTTAATAGTAAGCTAATCATTGAAAGTGCATTGTTATAGTTAGTCTAACATACAGTATCCTATTTCAAAAGTCAGTACATAAACATACAAAAGACTGTGTTGCGGAGCTGTGCTTTCTGCAGGATGTTTTTCCTGCATAAAAACAATATAGCCCTTTCAGCAGTTCCAAGAAGGCTCCACACCCATTTGCACTATTCAGGTGAAAAAGAAAAAAAAACAAAGTCCAGTTGTCTCTTGAAAAAGCACTTTTGGGACAACCATGATCTGGATGACTGACAATCTCTACAGACATTTAGCTATGCACTTTGGGATGAACACCCTTCAAATTGTGCAGGAGTATGAACGGATTTTCAGAAAAATTGCAGATACATTAACCATTTGTGCTTCAGTTTGAGATGCAGACAACACAGACTCATCCCCAATATCCTGCGCCTTCAGTAGTGAAGGGACAAGGAAAAAATCCTGCCAAAAGCACAGCTCCACAACACAGTCCTTTCAGCAGCTCCAAGGCTCCATACCCATTTGCACTACTCAGGTGACCCTGAGACACAGATAAACTTTCCAGTGGCCTCAATGACTCTCTAAAAGAATACAAATGACCAGCTGCCTGCAAGGAATATAAACTCTTCTATTTCCCACCATCCAATCAGAGCTGAAGAAGCTTCTTGGATGAGAAGCGAAACATCTTCAAAGAAAAACAAACTCCAGTTTCCTCTTGAAAAAGCACCTTTGGGACAACCATGCCCTGGACGACGGATAATCTCCATAGACATCCTTAAATAATGAAACAGTCAAGCTCTTACGTTTCTTAAATAGGTATTTATAAGCATCAATAAATGTGACCAATTTTATCTGTAAAATGCCAGAGGATGCCAAAATAATAATTTCCTATAACAAGTTGAACAATGTTTGCTTTTTAAAAAAAGTATGCTGTATGGGACCGATCCTAAGTAAGTTTTACCAGACGTTTCCCTGCATTAAATAGATTTAATTGCTACCAGAATGTGATATAACTGTGATATATTCAGCTTAAATTATATATACAATTGAGCCCAAAATTTCCATTGCTAAGAAAGTTGTTAAATGTGTTTTGCCCCATTTTACAACCTTTCTTGCCACAGTTGTTAAGTGAATTACTTCAGTTATTAAGTTAATAATATGGTTGTTGAGTAAATCTGGTTCCACATTTACTTTGCTTGTCAGAAAGTTGCAAAAGTCCCAAAGGTACTTTTTCAAGAAGCAATTGGACTTTCTGGTTTTTCTTTGAATACATTTCACTTCTCACTCAAGAAGCTTCTTCAGTTCTGACTGGATGGTGGGCAATGGAAGGATTTAAACTCTTTGAAGACAGCTAATCATTTGCATTCTTTTAACAAGTGGTTAAGGTCACCTGGAAGTTTATCTGTGTCATCAGGGTCACCTGAGAGGCGCAAATGGGTGTAGAGCCTTCTTGAAACTTGTTGAAACAAAATACTTGTTGAAAGTACTTTGTTGTAGACTGGAGACAGATGATGGCGTATACCCCCCCCCCCATTGAGAGAGGGCTGTTCATGTTAGAAAAGTTTTTAGTTTAGGTTGTAGAGGTCAATAAGATCTTGGAATGTCCCAGCAGCTACAATTAAGCCAGATTTCTTTTATCAAGAAAAACTTTGTTTATTTAAAATCAATAAACTATTTACATTTTAAATCACAGAACATTGTATCTTGGTCTTTATTTATTTCTGAGGTAAAGGTGCCTAGAGCATAATCCCTTCTCCTGTGTGTCTCCTATGTGCCTTCCATGTGTCTACCCTGTGTCTCCCCAGTGTGTGTGGCTAAAGGGGGTCATATTTATAGGGTGGCTAAGCCACTCCCCCTTCAGTCCCTTAGACAAAATGGAGGGAAAGTATAAACACAAAACCATTTTTCCAGTGTAGACAGTGTGGTTCAGTGGCACTGTTTCAGATAATTATCTGACAATTCCCCTTCTGACAGTGAACTATACTGTCAACTAAAGTCAAAATTACATATACATGCAATTAAAATGACAAACATAACTTCTTACACAAATATAGATGCTGATCCTTAGCCAAGGGCTTTGTAAGTATGTCAGCAGTTCGTTCTTCTGTTTTTATATAAACGATAGATACAAAATTTGTTTTGACCATTTGGCGTACGTTTTCCATATTGCACCTTTCAATTAATTCAATTATTATTATTTTTGCGAAAGGCTAAACCCCTTCTCAGTTTGAGTTATTTGAACGCCCAAGTATCTATCTACTTGACCTAGGGATTTTAAAGTAAATTTTCTCCCTATAATTTCTGCAAATTTATCGTACGTGGCTTTGTTTGGCCCTATGTAAAGGAAGTCATCCATGTAGACTAATATTTTTTTCAAAAATATTATGTGCCCTTTTTGTAAACAGGCATTGGTCAGCTGGTGAGGTGGTGAAACTATTGACCTCAGTAATTTGGTGAAGTGCTCATACCACATAAGACCTGATTGTCGGAGACCATATAGGCTCTTTTGTAGTTTACAAGTTGAGCTCTCTTTTCCTTCAAAACCGGGTGGCTCCTTGACATAAATGTCCTCTTTCAGATCAGCATGCAGATATGCTGTCTGGACGTCAAATTGAAAAACTTTTTCACCTAAGGCTACTGCGGTTGTTAAGGCCGCTTTTACTGTTTCGGCTCTGACAGTTGGTGAATAAGTGTCCAGGTAATCGTCTGGGTACCTTTGGGCATACCCTTTGGCCACTAATCGGGCCTTGTATAACAGTTTGTTACCTGACATGGGTTTAGCTCTAAAAACCCATCTTGTCCCGATAGCCCTTTTGCCTTTGGGTACTTTGGCAGGTGTGTATACATGCATTTGCTTAAGGCTGTTCATTTCACAAAGCATGGCTTCTTTCCATCTTGCTTGCTCTTCTTCATTGAGTTGAAGAACATCTTTGTAGTTCTTAGGCACCGTGGTCACAGAGTTGATAGAAGCGATAACTCCTTCATACTTCTGTGGAGGGATCCCCTTGTTTACTCTTTTGGACCGTCTTACTTGGTGCCTTTCACCTTCGTCTTCTTCTTGTGATGACGTGTCAGCATTGTAACCCCTCTTGGATTTTAGAGGTCTTTTGCCTCGGGCACTTGGGGAAGTTGAAGATCTTTCCTTTGTGTAGTGACGTCGAAGTGAAGATGGGACACTGGATGGAGATGATTCTTCAGATAGTGCTTCTGGTTCAGTGTGGTGGAGTGTCAGATGACTTTCTTTCATTGCGTTGCACTCGCGGTGACGGTTGCTATTGCTGTTCACCATCATCCTTTGTAGGCGTGATAGGCAGGATGTTTTCTTCATCTTTGAAGTAGACACTGGTGTCATTGCAATGAATTCTCCCCCAGCTTTCATCTTGTTGGAAGTTGGCTGACCTGGAGACAACAACTTTATTTCCATCATCTAAGAACTTATATGCTTTTGTGCCAGGGACATACCCAATGAATATCATTTTCTTTGAATTTGGTCCCCCTTTTCTTTTTAGTTGTTTAGGGATATTCACCCAGGCATGTGTACCGAAAATTCTTAGATGGGATAATTTGGGTTTTCGCCCATACAACATGTAATATGGGGTTTGGTTGAGAGTTTTTGACCATGTTCTATTAATTAGATAATTAGCACAGAGGACGGCTTCTCCCCAGAAGGCTCTGCTTAACTTAGCATCCGCTATTAAACAGTTCATTATAGCTTGCAACAAGCCATTACGTCATTCAATGACGCCATTTTGAAAGGCAGAAAAAACTGCCGTTTTGTGGTGCCTTATGCCCTTGCTTTCAATCCAATTTTGGAATTTGGTGGACATAAATTCCGCGCCACGGTCGGTCTGCAATTCAGCAATGTTTACTTTATGTTGAGTTTTGACTAAATTATAGAAGCTTTTGAATTTCTCGAAGGCTTCGGCTTTGTTTCTCATTGTATAAATGTAGCCGTAGCAAGTATGGTCATCAACAATCGTTAGGAAGAAATGTTTCCTGCCCAAAGAGGCCGAAAAAGGGCCAACTATGTCCATATGGACCAGCTGAAACATGCTGTTGGCACGGCGTTTCGCAATTTTGGGCCTATTTGCTTCCTTACTTTTAGCTTCTTTGCAGATAGCACAGTCTAGATGTGCTTTACATTTTTTAAGGTCTAAACCCTCCGTAAATAGGGGCATCTTGTCAATTACCTGGAAACTGAAGTGCCCTAGCTTTCTGTGTAAGATATGAATGCACTTACTGTGAAGTGGCTTTCCCTTAGAGGGCGCTTTGTCGCTGACTTTTTTGTTACCTTGAGATGTTTGAGGTTCAATAACATTTTGGGTAGTCATTTCATCTATCTGCACTCTGGCTTCCTTCTGCCCATTGCTCCACTGTTCTAGAGCCTTGGGCTTAACAAGTGGGATTAGGTATGGCAAATCATTAACCAGTTTTAAACTAGCAACAATAACATTTTGTTTTGTCACATAACCACCAGTTTCTTTGAGTTTAATATTAATACCATTTTCCCTGCGTAACTTTGTGCTACTCAGCAAGTTATTGGTTATCTGTGGTACATACAGTACTCCCTCAATATCGCCAATCCCTTCAATATAAACTGTTCCCACTCCTTTAACAAGTACATTGGCACCTGTGGCAACTTTTACATTAGATATTTTATTCTGGAGGCTTTTGAAGAGGTTTCTATTGGAAGCTATTTATTTATTTTATTTTATTTTATATTGGATTTCTATACCGCCCTTCTCCCTAAGGACTCAGGGCGGTGTACAGCCAGATTAAAAAACATGCAGAACAAATATTAAAAACAATTAAAAGATATATAAATTTGGCCCAATTAAAACTCATTTACCAATTAAAAACGTTTAAAACATTTAAAAACAGTTAAAAATTTCATCTTAAGCCAGCCCGGCTTGTTTAAATAAATGGGTTTTAAGGGCGCGACGGAAGGCACTGAGGTCTTGGATTCTCCTTATCTCTGGGGGGAGCTGATTCCAGAGGGTAGGTGCCCCCACAGAGAAGGCTCTCCCCCTGGGGGTCACCAGCCTGCATTGCTTGGCTGATGGCACCCCGAGGAGGCCCTCTCTGTGGGAGCGCACGGGTCGATGGGAGGTCGTTGGTAGCAGCAGGCGGTCTCGAAGATAGCTAGGCCCTATGCCATGGAGCGCTTTAAAGGTGATAACCAACACCTTGAAGCGCACCCGGAAGACAACTGGGAGCCAGTGCAGCTCGCGCAGGAGCGGTGTTACATGGGAGCGCCATGCTGCTCCCGTCACTACCCGCGCTGCTGCGTTCTGGACCAGCTGGAGCCTCCGGGTGCTCCTCAAGGGGAGCCCCATGTAGAGAGCGTTGCAATAGTCAAGGCGAGAGGTGACGAGGGCGTGAGTGACTGTGCACAGGGAATCCCGATCAAGAAAGGGCCGCAACTGGCGAATCAGGCGAACCTGACAAAAGGTCCCCCTGGTTACAGCCGTCAGATGTTCCTCCAAGGACAGCTGCATATCCAGGAGGACTCCCAGATTGCGAGCCCTCTCTGTGGGGGCCAATGACTCGCCCCCAATAGTCAGTGATGGAGTCAACTGACTATATCGGGATGCCGGGAGCCACAGCCACTCAGTCTTGGAAGGGTTGAGCTTGAGCCTGTTCCTCCCCATCCAGACCCGTACAGCCTCCAGGCACTGGGACATCACTTCAAGGGCATCGTTGGGGTGGCCTGGGGTGGAGATGTACAGCTGGGTGTCATCAGCGTACTGGTGGTATCTCACCCCAAAGCCACGGATGATCTCACCCAGCGGCTTCACATAAATGTTGAACAGAAGGGGCGAGAGGACCGATCCCTGCGGCACTCCACAAATGAGAGGCCTCGAGGTCGACCTCTGCCCCCCTGCCAACACAAACTGCGACCGGTCGGAGAGAAAGGAGGAGAACCACCGCAACACGGTGCCTCCCACCCCCAACTCTTCCAGCCGGTGCAGCATGATACCATGGTCGATGGTATCAAAAGCCGCTGAGAGGTCTAACAGGACCAGAACAGAGGAACAACCCCTGTCCCGAGCCCTCCAGAGATCATCAACCAACGTGACCAATGCCGTTTCTGTGCTGTGCCCAGACCTGAAACCCGACTGGAACGGATCTAGATAAGATGTTTCCTCCAGGAATTGCGGAAACTGTCGTGCGACCACACTCTCAACAACCTTCGCCATAAAGCGAAGGTTGGAGACAGGACGATAGTTGGCCAATATTGCCGGATCCAGGGACGGCTTCTTGAGGAGAGGCCTCACCACCGCCTCTTTCAAAGCTATGTGCTTACTTGCCCCAGAATCAATCATCCAATAATTATGTAAGTTGTTTTTAATCTCTTCATTATTCAAATAAGGGATAATATTAACTTGGTTGGCTCTACCACTATCTTTATGGTTATTTCCCTTGTGATAGCTTTTCTTATGTTGTTTCTTGCTAGTTGGCTTATAACTATTGTTTTTGGGGCATTCATTTTTGAAGTGCCCTTGTGTGCCACAGCTATGACATTTGGGAACCGTATTGGCCCTGTCATAATTATTATTTGGTCTCCTAATGGGTCTTTGGTTTCTTTGTTGGTATGGAGCACGATCCTTATGTCTCCTATCCTCATCTATGAGGCGCCCAGAAAGTTATTCCACATTTAGGAGTTCTGGAGCCAAACCATCAATAGTTGTGATAAATGTATCCCAGCTATCATCGAGAGAGCTGAGCATTACGCTAACTAAAGATTCCTCTGATACATTGTGGCCACAGTGAATTAAATCAGCCCTCATCCCTTTTAATTTTGCAATATGCTCACTCATATTGCTGCCTGGTTTGAGTTTTGTCCGATAAAAATTCATTGATAACCTTGATGTGGTGCCTACATTTGTACTACGAAAGAGTACATTTAGTCCATACTTGTTGGACTGTGAGACCATCAGGTATACTAGGGTATAGGGCTGTGTCGATGGCTTCTAGTAGTATGCTATAAACCTTTTTGTGCACCTGTTCATCCTCAGCTGACCAGGGTATGGCAGGTGGGTTAGTTAACATATATAAACACTTTTGCTTCATGAGCACCACCTGGATCTGCTTGCACCAGTTCAGATGGTTCTCCCCATTTAACTGTAATTTTTTGAACCCCTGGGCAAAGCGGGAGTCAAAAAATGCATTAAATTATTATTTTCAGGCTTTTCTGGCAGCCATTGCTGACCAGAGTGCTGAATGTCAACACTCCCTATAGCAGGCATAGGAATAGCTGTAAGAAATGCTGTTTTTAGAGGTTTTTCACACTGCGCATGTGCGAGGTCCTCAGTGCAATGTGGCTGTGCAAGTCTCAGTCCTGGCTGGAGCTCAATTGGGGAAGACATCTTCCTTTGGGCTCCCAAAGAAGGCCGCGGCAGGGGTTCCGGTCTACTGGATTGGGCCGGAAAGGCCTGAAGATCATCAGGAAAAGCCACTTGGGCCCAGAGTCCTCGAAGATGCGACGAGGAGGCCTTAGAAGATTCCCAGGGCCTGTTGATCGGCGTGGGACAGCAGGCAAAGAGCTCCGAAGCTGACAAGCCTGTTGGAGGGCGAAGACCTTGGATGGATGATGCTGGCTGGCACGCTGTCGTCGGCAGAAGAGGATCGGCCATATGTGTGAGGATCTCAGCCGGAGGTCCTCCGAAGAACATCTGGGCCGGTGATTCTTGCTGCGGTGGTGGGCAGTATGCCTCAAGATCATGTGGGCCGCCCACATCAGGTTGGATAGCCAGGGTTGCAGCCTCAGCCATATTTTTAAAAATTTTTACTATGGCGCTACAAGCGGTGACCAGGGAGTTTATGTCTTCATGTAAACTAGTTTGCCCCGGGCTGTTTGGCTGGGTGGTCATGTTGGTTGCCCCTGCAGCATGCATGGGATAGTCAGGGTTGGCAGTCCCACTGCTGTTGGTGGAAGCTCATAATTAGTTGCTCCCATTAGCTGTTTTTTATTAATGGGGTTTGTATTAGTTGTTAGGCCTTTGGCCTGTTGGTGGCTCATGGGCATCGCCATTTTGGATCCTGTGACAACAGGAAGTGGTGAAGCCGCCATTTTGTTTTTCTGCTGAGCTGATGCAGGTTCTGTCAGAAAATTTAAAGGGGCAGGTTCTGACAGAAAATTTTTTGCCGCCTTTTCTCTGGCATAATGGCTCACAGGAGTCTCTGAGGTAATTGAGGCATTTGTTTTTATTGCCTTCAACATATCTCTTGATTTTTGGAAGTCAGATAGCCTCTTTGTTATGAGGAGATTAGTGAGGGATTCATTTAAGTCATTTTCCTCAGTTAAAGCCTTTAGGATACTATATCTGGACTTTGCTGCTTCTTTGGGGTCAGGAGTTGCTTCAAGCAGAAGATCATAAGGGTATTCTTCTGCTGTTACTTTGCCAGTATTTTCCTCATAGTGAGAGGAAAAGTCAATTAGGGGCCTTTCAGGACTTGTGGCCACTGACCTGTATCCTGCAATTCACCCACTGGCTCCTTTTTCAGCATATTCTTTAGCTTCTTCATCAAAGCTGTCAAAATCATCTGTTCTGCTGGTCATGTTTGTTTCGCAGTTTTCTTGATGCTGGCTAGCCATCTGAATCCTCCGGGCTCTGGTTAATACCGGGGATTCACGGGTCCAAGTAATTTTCTTTTTAGTGACCCCTTTTATTTTAGATAACATATGTGAGTTTGCTAAAGATCATTAGACCACAACCATCCTCTTGCTATCAATTTGTTAGAAAAGTTTTTAGTTTAGGTTGTATAGTATAATATAGTTTATTGAATAGCCCAAAGGCCTTTTCAAACAAAACAGAAAAGAAAAAGGGCAAAAGATAAAACAGTTACAAAAATAGCAATCTAAAAATATATGATAGATGACATTAAAATTTTACAATATCAAATTTCAATAGCTAAGTTGCCAAGACTAGATAACCCAAATAGGATAGTTTCTCTCTAACTGAGCTCATCTTCCTTACAATCGATAAAATGATTTTTGATATAACTGGCTCGTATTGCCGTCATTCTTTTAAGGTATCGAGTGATTGCTCTTACCAGGGGAGGAGAGTCAGCCCTCAACAGAAATGCTAATTTTTGGCTTATATTCCAGTGGGGAAATTTATTTATAATTGGGGACAGAAATTGTTTTCTTACTTCTTGATAGAGACTACATTCGAATATTATATGCGCCGTGTCCTCCACGACGTTTACCCCACATATGCATATTCTTTTGTCATACGGGATTTTCTGATAGCGGCCGAATCTAACGTTGGTATCTAGAAGTTCGAATCTAAACTTAACAAATAACTGTCTCTCCACTGATGGCATTTCTAAATGTAAATACTTTTCCAGAGTGAAAGTTGTTTTAACTGCTGTCAGCAGTTTAAGGGAATGATTAGTTGAAAGGGTTGCCATGTCCATTTGCCCATGTATATCTTTAATCCGTTGTTTAACTTGGTTCAGTGTGTCACGGGAACCCTACGCCATATCGGTTCAATATTTCTGACAGCCGGGTTAGCCAGGAATACCTTTGAGGATTTGAAATCTGCTGTTCCTCTAGACATATTTTAGGGAGTCTGCTGGCATCCATCTGGGTCATTTTTAGCCAGTAGGCTACCGCCCTAGTGATTGTATAGGTGTACAGTGAGAAATGTCCCAATTCAGCTCTGACGGCTGCAGCTGAAGTGGAATTGTTTACCCCAAGCATCCTCCTTAACAAATTATTTTGAGTTCTCTCTAATATGGGGGCCTCTGTAAGACCCCAAATTTCAGCACCATAGAGCATGATCGGAACAAGTTTAGCCTGAAAGACTTTATGAAGAGGTAAAATGGAGGTTGGTTGGATTCGTTTACTTAATTTGGATACAAGGCTTGCTCCTGCTCTGACCTTTTGAGAAAGGTATTGGTGGTGCAGAGTCCAACCTCCTGCACTGGAAAAAACAATTCCGAGATAAGTATATTGGGTAACTTGCTCAATTTTTGTGTCATTAATCTGCCAATTGTGCTTTTTATTCTTATTGCCAAAGACTAAAACTTTTGATTTAGCTACATTTATAGTCAAGTGGTTTGCAGTACAGTAACGTGTGAGCTTGTCAAGAAGTCTCCTCATTCCTATTTGGGTTCTAGAAAACAACACTAAGTCATCGGCATACATTAATACGTTAATAAATCTAGAGCCTATTTGGGGGCTGTGCGTCAGAAGATCATCCAGCTGCGCTGGGATACCATTTATATAAAGGTTAAAAAGAGTAGGGCCCAGCAGGCAGCCCTGCCTCACTCCCCTAGTTGTCGGTATGCTGTTTGTTGAGGCCCCATTTGCTGCATATCTGACTCTAATTGCCGTATTGGTATAGAGAATCCTGATCAACAAAATAAGTCTGGGGTCCATCCCCATAACTTGTAGTTTCCTCCACAAGTGGTTCCTATCTATAGAATCAAAAGCAGCAGTAAGGTCAATAAAGGCGGTATACAGTTTTTTCCCCTGGGTCTTGTATTTATTAATTAAGTGGGAAAGGACAAAACAATTGTCTATGGTAGACCTACCTGATCTAAAACCTGCCTGCTCATTTGCCAGAATTTCCTTATCCAAGCACCAGTCCTCTATTTTATTTAGGAGATGTTTCGTATACATTTTTGAAATTATATTAAGAAGACTGATGGGTCAGTAGTTGGATGGGGCAGCTCTGTCACCTTTCTTAAAAATTGGAAAAACTATAGCTAATTTCACTTCTCACCCAAGAAGCTTCTTCAGTTGTGACTGGATGGTGGGCAATGGAAGGATTTAAACTCCTTGAAGACAGCTAATCATTTGCATTCTTTTAACAAGTGGTTAAGGTCACCTGGAAGTTTATCTGTGTCATCAGGGTCACCTGAGAGGCGCAAATGGGTGTAGAGTCTTCTTGAAACTTGTTGAAACAAAATACTTGTTGAAAGTACTTTGTTGTAGACTGGAGACAGATGATGGCGTATACCCCCCCCCCCCCCCGTTGAGAGAGGGCTGTTCATGTTAGAAAAGTTTTTAGTTTAGGTTGTAGAGGTCAATAAGATCTTGGAATGTCCCAGCAGCTACAATTAAGCCAGATTTCTTTTATCAAGAAAAACTTTGTTTATTTAAAATCAATAAACTATTTACATTTTAAATCACAGAACATTGTATCTTGGTCTTTATTTATTTCTGAGGTAAAGGTGCCTAGAGCATAATCCCTTCTCCTGTGTGTCTCCTATGTGCCTTCCATGTGTCTACCCTGTGTCTCCCCAGTGTGTGTGGCTAAAGGGGGTCATATTTATAGGGTGGCTAAGCCACTCCCCCTTCAGTCCCTTAGACAAAATGGAGGGAAAGTATAAACACAAAACCATCCTTCCAGTGTAGACAGTGTGGTTCAGTGGCACTGTTTCAGATAATTATCTGACAGTTCAATTTTGACATAGATGGCCTCTTTGACCCCTTTTTCAAACCAGCAGTCCTCTCTGTCCAAAATGTGGACTTTGCTGTCTTCGAAAGAGTGGCCTTTGTTTTTTAAATGCAGATGGACTGCTGAATCTAGTCCTGATGGGTTTGTTCTCCTACGCTGTGCCATGCATTTATGTAGTGGCTATTTTGTTTCTTCAATGTACAAATCTTCATGTTGCTCACTGCATTGTACTGCATATACCATGTTGCTCAGTTTGTGTCTCAGTGTTTTATCCTTGGGGTGAACAAGTTTCTGCCTTAGTGTATTCTTGGGTTTGAAGCAGGGGTGGGCTCTACTTACCTTTACTACCGGTTCGCAATGGGATTGCACACACAAACTGGTAGTAAAGGTCAAAACCAAAGTCCTAGACTCCTTCACAGGAATTTCACCCACCCACCGGTATAGGTATGTGGACAATACTTGGGTCAAGATCAAAACTTCTTGAAACTCTGAGGACTTATTAAACTAATGAACTAAGTAGCCTGAGAAAGGTGATGGATAGGGACTGAGGATTACAAACTGGAAATGATGACTTACTCTCCCCCTCAACTGTCCCTCTCTCCTTTTATCAGATCTAGGTCTATTATGACCACTCAGCATTAACTTGCAATCTTAGATCGATCTGCAGCTTTATTTACCACCTATTCCCCAAGATTACCCTGATTATTTAACCCTAAATACTTTGTCCAGTGGATCTGCCTTACTTTTTTGATCTAATCCTCGGCCATCGCTGGTATCAGGACTGGAGGAGATACAGACATCGAGAGTCTTGGATTATGGGGAGATAGACCACCTTCTCTTTGTTTGTTTCAAATGGTTTGGTTGCCGTGAGAGGACGACCCTTTGAGTCCTCTACACCCACATCCTTTGGATGGACTTACTACAACCACAAGACTTCCCATTGTTGTGAGAGGGCGATGATGTTCTGATGTATTGACATTTGTAACATACTGGTCTTCCTTTAACATCTATTTCCTCCCTTATTTTAAATTACCTGTCTTAACCATCTCTAACACTCTTAGAAGAAAATGATCCTTCATCTCCTTCAACTCGCTCCTATCTTTGATGTATTCAACTGCGGAGCTCCTTGCACTGCGAGATTCCCCCCTCTCGCATGTCTGGCCCTCTCAGTTATCAAGGGCCGCCCTTGAGGACGGGTTTTGGAACCCCGAGAGGTGGTTTGCAAAAAACCGACGGCTTTGGGGTTTTTTAGATAAATCTTTAAGTTCTATTTTAAGGGGGTCTGGGAGGGATTGTGGGAATGGATCTGGGGGGATCCATAAATCCACTGAAAGGGGTAATGGGTCTGATGATCATGATGGGGAGGATGGGGACAGAAATCTGACAAGGATACAGGGGGATGAAGCGATGGGCATTAGTATAGTAAGTGGGAGGGGCAGATATGATGGCTGCAGGGGGCCATATTATGTTTCGGGAGTGCGCATTCGATGTTTACGAGCGATTGCCCACTCCGACCCCCAAAGCACTGCTCGTTTCCTGGGTTGTTCAGAATCTCAGACCCTGGGTCTACGGCTGATGTTATGTAATGCCAGGTCAGTGGTAAATAAAGCCCCCCTCATTCATGATCTTATTTCAGAGGGGGGTGCTGACCTGGCAGGGATTACGGAGACCTGGTTAGGCCAGGAGGGAGGAGTTCCCCTTGTGGAAATGTGACCGCCAGGTTTCCGTGCATTCCATCAGCCAAGGACTCAGGGAAGGGGTGGGGGAGTGGCAGCAATCATTAGAGAAAGTCTTTGCCCGAGGGAGGCCACTGTTCCTCAGATAGCCGGATGTGAGTCCCTCCTTGTGAAGTGGGGTCAGGGGATTCAGATGGGCCTACTGATTGCATACCTGGCTCCCTGCCATGTAACAGCGGTCGTGCCTCAGCTGCTCGACATTATAGCCGGGGTGGCGGTGGAAACCCCTAGACTTATTGTTATGGGGGATTTTAACCTGCCATTCGCTGGTGAGATGTCGGAGACGGCTCGGGAGTTCATGGCTTCTATGACGGCCATGGACCTGACCCAGGTAGTTAAAGGCCCCCCACTTGGGGAATCACACTCTGGACTTGTTTTTTGTCTCTGGTCAGTGGCTGAATGATCTAAGAATAGGGGATATAGACATCAAGCCCTTGTCATGGTCTGATCATTCTCTCCTTCACATGGACTTTCAAGTCACTTCCACCCACCGCAGGGAGATGGAACCAACCAAATGGTTCCGTCCCAGGTGCCTGATGGACCCCGAAAGGTTCCTGATGGAGCTTGGGCCATTTCCTGAGACTCTGGCTCACGACTCGACTGAGGACCTGGTGGTCGCCTGGGACAGGGCGGCTACTGGGGCCTTGGACCGCGTCGTGCCTTTGCGGCCTCTGACCCAATGCCGATCTTGTCTAGCTCCTTGGTTTTCTGAGGAGCTGAGAGAGATGAAGCGTCAGAAAAGATGCCTGGAGAGCGATTGGAGGTCAAGCCGATCTGAATCTGACCGAACACAGGTGAGATCTTATATTAAGACCTACCTAGTGGCGATAAGAGTGGTGAAGTCTAGCTACTTCTCCGCTCTTATTGCATCTGCAGACAACCGCCCAGCCGCGCTGTTTAGGGTGACCCACTCCCTACTTCAGGTGGGGGTATGGGAAGATCCCTTAAAGGGTCGAGCTGAGGATTTTGTACAATTCCTGCATGATAAAGTCGCTCAGATTCGGGAAGGCCTGGACTCCAATTGGGTAGATCCAGGGGAGGAGACGGGGGTAGATCTTGAGAGCGTTATCTGGGAAGAGTTTGACTCTGTGACTCCTGAGGACATGGACAGAATTCTGGGCAAGTTTAACGCTGCCACATGTTTATTGGACCCGTGTCCCTCCTGGTTGGTACTGGCCTCCCGGGAGGTTACACGAGGCTGGCTCCAGGGGATTATAAATGCTTCTCTGAGTAAGGGTGTCTTTCCTGCTGCCTTGAAAGAGGCAGTTGTGAAGCCCCTCCTCAAGAAGCCTTCCCTGGACCCGGCTATATTATCAAATTATCGTCCAGTCTCCAATCTTTGCTTTGTTGCAAAGGTTGTTGAGAGTGTGGTGGCGCGACAACTACCCCGATACCTGGATGAAGTTATCTATCTGGATCCGTTCCAGTCGGGCTTCAGATCACAATACAGCACGGAAACAGCATTGGTCACGTTGGTGGATGATCTCTGGAGGGCTCGGGACAGAAGTTGCTCCTCTATCCTGGTCCTATTAGATCTCTCAGCGGCTTTTGATACCATCGACCATGGTATCTTACTACAGCGGCTGGAGGGGTTAGGAATAGGGGGCACCATGCTTCGATGGTTCTCCTCCTTCCTCTCTGACCGTTCACAATTTGTGTTGGCAGGGGGACAGAGGTCGACCTCGAGGCACCTTATTTGTAGGATGCCGCAAGGGTCAGTCCTCTCACCCCTTCTGTTCAACATTTATGTAAAACCGCTAGGCGAGATCATCCGTGGTTTTGGGGTGAGTGTTCATTAGTATGCTGATGACACACAGCTATACATCTCCACCCCAGACCACCCCAACGATGCTCTTGCTGTGATGTCCCTTTGCCTGGAGGCCGTGTGGATCTGGATGGGGAGAAACAAGCTCAGACTCAACCCCTCAAAGACCGAGTGGCTGTGGCTTCCGGCATCCCAGTATAGTCAGCTGGTACCATTACTGACAATAGGGGATGAGATCTTGCTCCCCACAGAGAGGGCTCGCAACTTGGGTGTCCTCCTGGATTCACGGCTATCTTTAGAAGATCATTTGACAGCCGTGGCCAGGGGTGCCTTTTATCAGGTTCGCCTGATCTGCCAGTTGCGTCCCTTTCTGGATTGGGACGCCTTGTGCACGGTCACTCATGCCCTAGTTACCTCCTGTATGGACTACTGTAATGCTCTCTACATGGGGCTGCCCTTGAAAAGCACCTGGAGGCTCCAACTGGTCCAGAATGTAGCCACGTGGGTGATTATGGGTGCAGCTCGTTACGTCCATGTAACACCTCTCCTACACGAGCTGCACTGGCTCCCGGTGGTCTTCCGGGTTAGTTATCACCTTTAAAGCGCTCCATGACTTAGGACCTGGGTACCTATGAGACCATCTTTTGCCACCAATAGCCTCCCACCGACCAGTTCGTTCTCACAGGGAGGGACTACTCAGGGTACCGTCAGTCAAATTATGCTGACTGGTGACTCCCAGGGGGAGGGCCTTCTCTGTGAGGGCTCCAACCCTTTGGAAAGAATTGCCCCCTGAGATACGAAATATCCCTGATCTCCGTGCTTTCCGCCGTGCCCTCAAAACCCTGATGTTCCAACAGGCGGGGCTAAACATATGAAAATGTGAATGATTTTTTAAAAATGTTATCTAATTCTGGGTTTTATTTAATTGACCAAACCAAGTAATAATTTTAATTAGCAATTTTATGATGTTTGTGTATCTATATTTTTCTTGACTGTACACCGCCTTGAGTCCTATGGGAGAAAGGCGATATAGAAATATAATAAATAAATAAATAAATAAATAAATAAAAACACAGGAATTGAAAGTTGATATGTCAACTTTGTGGACAGAGTTCACATGGGAAAATGTTAAGAAAAATAGTCTAGCCTTCCTGGACTGTGCAGTACACATTAAGGAAGATAGAAGCTTTAACACTGAAGTTTACAGAAAACCGACTCACAGAGATCAATATTTATATTTTGATTCCCACCACCAACTGGAGCACAAATGGGAGTCATCAGAACCCTTCACCACCAAGCAGAAGGCCTGCCTACCGGTAAAGATGGGAAAGAAAAAGAACTAAAACACATCAAGGAAGCCCTCAGAACGTGTGGCTATCCCAAGTGGGCTTTCTCAAAAAAGACCCTACTGGAGCTCCTTCATAACAGACAATGAAGAGAACAATAAATGAAGCAACGTTGTCATTCCATACCTTGCAGGAATATTGGAAAAGCTCAGGAAGATCCTCAGCCAACACAACATATGTGCACACTTCAAACCCAAGAATACACTAAGGCAGAAGTTTGTCCAACCCAAGTATAAAACAACCGGACACAAACTGTGCAACATGGTATATTTATTGTATTGTATTGTATTGTATTGTATTGTATTGTATTGTATTGTATTGTTTTATTATACTTATATGCCGCCCTTCTCCCAAGGGACTCAGGGCGGCTCACAAACATTTAAAAATGATAGAAACAATAAAATAACTACCAAACACTCAATTAAAATCCCCCAATTAAAAATCACCCATCAGATCAGCAAATTTGTTGGAAAAGCCATGTCTTCAGGTCACAGTGGAAGGAGCGGAGGTCGGGTGCCATCCAGAGCCCCGTGGGTAACCCATTCCAGAGGGTCGGTGCGCCCACAGAGAACACCCTCATCCTGGGCATGACCAGCCGACATTGTTTGGCTGATGGCACCCGGAGGAGGGCAGTCCTATGTGAGTGCACAGGGCGGTGGGAGGCAGGCAGAAGATGGTCCTGCAAATACCCTGGGCCCATGCCATGTAGGGCTTTATAGGTAAGTACCAACACCTTGAAGCGGATCCGAAGGACCACCGGTAAACAGTGCAGCTTGCGCAGGAGAGGTGTAACATGGGAGTAACGGGAAGCTCCCGTAACAACCCGTGCGGCCGCATTCTGGCCGCATTCATATATGCAGTACAAAGCAGTGAGCCATGTGCAGATCTGTACATTGAGGAAACAAAACAACCACTTCATAAACACATGGCACAACATAGGTGAACAAACCCATCAGGACCAGATTTAGCAATCTATCTACATTTAAAAAGATGAAGGCCAGTCTTTTGAAGACAGCAAAGGCCACATTTTGGGCAGAGAAGACCACTGATTTGAAAGAAGAGTCAAAGAGGCCATCTACAGCAAAATTGAACAGCCCTCTCTCAACAGAGGGGGAGAGATATGACATCATCTATTTCCAGTCACACAGTACTTTCAAGTGTTGCAATAAGTTTCCACACCCATTTGCACTACTCTGGTGACCTGATGACATAGATAAATCTCCAGATGGCTTTAACAACTTGCTAAAAGAATGCAAATGACCATCTGTCTGCAAGGAGTATAAATCCTTCCATTTCCCAGAGAATCTTTCCCTAGAACTGAAGAAGTTTCTTGAATGAGAAGCCTGAAAGTCCAGTTGCCTCTTCAAAATTCACCTTTGGTACAACCATGACCGGATGACTGAGAATTTCCATAGACAAAAGGTGATTCTAATACTGTGGGACACTGTAACCATCAGAAATATGAGCCAGTTGCCAAGTGTCTGAATTTTGATCATGTGATCATGGGGATACTGCAATGATCATAAGTGTGAAAATAAGTTGAGGACCACCTGTATTAAATTCTCATTTCCATCATGTATTTCAAAAGCTAACAGTGGTTGCTTTCTTTTGAGCACTTGGTGTAAGTTATTTATTTTTATTTATTTATTTATTTATTTATTTATTTTATTTTATTTTATTTCTATACCGCCCTACTCCCGAAGGACTCAGGGCAGTGCACAGCCAAATAATAAAATACATACATACAAAATTTAAAAATGAGCCTTGATAGTACAGTGGTCTACGCACCCTGTCATTAACACAACTGCCTGCAATTTACTGCTGGTTCGAATCTCTCCAAGGCTCAAGGTTGACTCAGCCTTCCATCCTTTCTAAGGTAGGTGAAATGAGGACCCAGTTTGTGGGGGCAATAAGCTGACTTGTATAAATATACAAAAGTATGAAGGCTATTGCTTAACGCATTGTAAGCCGCCCTGAGTCTCCGGAGAAGGGCGGCATATAAATCAATTTTTTTAAAAAAATGGAATTAAAATCAAATTAAATAGTTTTGGCCCAGACAAATTTAAAACCCCAATCAATTTAAAACCAATTTTAAAATTTGAGTATATAAAATACTAAAAAATATTAAAAATTAAAAATATTTTATAAAAGAGGGAGAAAAATTAGGCCAGGCCCACCTGGTGAAATAAAAAGGTCTTTAAAGCACGGCGGAAGGTGCACAGATCCGGGATCCTCCGTATCTCTGTTAAATTTAAATTAACTAGTTAAATTTAAGAATAACAATTAACAAACTATCAAGGGAAAATAACAGGTGATTTAATATTTTCTGTATCAAAAAAGTGCTGCATTTATAACTGAACAGTTTACAATTGTGCTCTTTCTGAAATATCTCAATGTTTCATTGTAGTTTGTCGTAGAATGATAAGGGGTCCTTGGTGCTCTGAGCTTGTTTTCTTGCAGACGGTTCATTACCCCTTAACTAGGTAACATCATCAATGCTAGTAAGGAATGCTGTTTGCTGACAGTTTATATTCTGGTGTCTTGCCTTTCTGTGTGGGTGTGGGCGGTTTTAGGGATTTTTGTGTTGGGTTGTTTACTGGTGGTTCTTTGGCAGTTTCTTGATTTGGGGTGTTGCTTACTTGATTGTTGGTCTGAAGTTGACCTTGGAGTTATTCTATGTTGATCTGAGAGCTGAAATATTGGTGGAGAGGTGCTAGAGTCTTTTTCTCTTTTGGGCTGGGAAACCCCTCATTTCAACCCTGAGCTACAAATATCTCCTTTATTGATAGAATGATAAATCTATTACAGTGCCCATACAACAAGTTTGTAATCCAACATTTTCACAGTAAATTTTCTTGTATTCTAAGAAAGAAACCTGGTTTTGCCTTTGCAAATTCCAAGCTGGTTTCATTGAAAGCAATTCTTTCATAAAATTACCCTTATACATCGACTGAACAGAATAGAACAAAGCAGAGCTGATATGTTTGAAACTGCTATTAGCTTCTGAACATTCATTCATATACCCTTCAGTGTTCCCTATTACTGACTTTCTACCATTATCTGGATGTTCAGCCTATATGGCAAAATCAGTTAAGAAACTAAATATTTTTAATATGCTTCTAATATAAGTAATTTGGCCAGGCACATAAAAACTACACTGATCAAAATATTTCTTAGAGTACAGAGTGTAAGGATCTCCTCTCTTTCCAACTTAAGAAAGTACGAACTCTTGAAACGTAGTTGTTCGAAAGGATTCTTTTATTAAGCAGAAGTGAAAACCATCCAGTTAAAGCACAATCTGAATGCCCTTAGGCAAAGCAGTAGGATTAAAGTGGTAGACACCCCTCCCTTTAAGTCAGAATGCAGATTTTAGCCAATACACAAGTGTGAAGATGTTTTCTTTACTATTTCCTTTGAGAACCCAAACAAACATGCATTCCCACCACTACCCTTTAAAGTGAGACAACCCACATGGCTATCATAAAAATTCCTCCAGGTAAAGGGAATCTCAGGCTTCCTTGGCGCCAGGATATAGGTTGTAAAATATCTGATGATACAGGCCATGCTAGTAAATTGAATCCAAGTCCCCCCTTCCTCCACTTGAATGGCAGTATCACTTTTAGGGATCTGACACAGGGCATATTTTGCTTTTTTCTTGGGAGAATGCAAATCAATTACAAAAAAATAGATTCCCCCACTCCCAGCCCCTTTTCTGCTAAGCAGCTTAAATTTGGAATTTGTCTTCTAGCCTTTGGCTCTGTTATGTCTTGATTCTACAGTAGAGTACCTACAGTTTTTCCTGAAAATAAGACCCTGTCTTATATTTTTGGGGGCGCCAAAATAAGCACTAGGGCTTATTTTTGGCAAAACATGATTTCAGGGTGATCAGCTCAGCTGGGCACCCTCCCCAGCATGTGCACAAAAAGCAA
Organism: Pantherophis guttatus; assembly: GCF_029531705.1. The sequence continues at coordinate 4,978,668 of NW_026844019.1, read as the reverse complement.
TGAGCATGTGGGGGCTGATGTCTGGCAGGCCATTGGTCCCCTGGTCAATGCACTCTGTGGCTGCACAGCCCATGCAGCGCAAGTGAGTTGATTTTTTTTTTTTTTTTTTTTAAATTTGATTTATATGCCGCCCTTCTCCGAAGACTCAGGGCGGCTTACAATGTGCTCAGCAATAGCTTTCATCCTTTTGTATATTTATACAAAGTCAGCTTATTGCCCCCACAAACTGGGTCCTCATTTCACCTACCTTAGAAAGGATGGAAGGCTGAGTCAACCTTGAGCCTTGGCGAGATTCGAACCCTGCAGTAATTGCAGGCAGCTGGTCTTAATAAGCTTAATAACAGGGTGCCTTAAACCCCTGTAGTACCAAGGCTCTTGGTTGATTACCTGTCCAAGCAGCAGACAGTGGCAGAGGTGCAGTGGGGAGGCATGCAATTTGGACATGCCACTCGGTCCACAGGAAAGCTGAAAGTCAGTGGGCCAGAGCAGCCAGCCAGCCATGGAGGCTTGTCTTCACATGGCGGCACCGGCAGCAGACGGTAGCAGAAGCATGTGGGGGAGGCAGGCAAACCGGACTTACCGTGCTGGCCACAGGCAAGCTGAGATATGGTGGGATAGAGTGGGAGGGCCACTGCAGGATACTTGTCTTCGCGTCTCTTGGTTTGCCTGCAGCCTGCGTGGAGTGCCAGGATTGCCAGCCTTTTCCCCGTGCCTCTGCATTCACCTGCTGCTTGGACTGGTAATCAACTTACCTGTGGTCCTCAGAATGCGGTTGCTGCTGGACACTGTTGGTCACCATGCACTTGCTGTCTCCAGTGCTGGCCATGCCCACTCACCACCCCAGTCTGATGATGATCTTCACTAGGCTTATTTTTGGGATAGGGCTTATTTTCATGAAAATGTAGTTTTGACAATTTCACTGATTTGAATTATACTCCTTCCCCTTTCCACAAAAACAAATATTATAAAAAAAGGATTTGAATTCTTTGAATTCTTTCTTGAAATTTTTTTATCCTTCCTAAAACTTCATAATTTACAAAAATTAAGCACATGAAAAATAATATATTGCTAAATACATTGCAATCCAACAGAACCAAATACACAGTTGGCTTACTCCAGAATATTTAGCTTCTAATAGTAGCTCATTTTCTTGAAAAGTAGTTATTCTTGGATGCAGTTTTAAACATGGTAGAAAATCCAGAATGTTTGAATTTAAAGCAAATCCATTCTGGAATTAAAACACAACATTGTCAAGAATAAATGTACCTGATGGGCAGGGGTGAAATCTATTTACCTTCCCTACCGGTTAGAAGTGAACACGCCCCGTGTGCATGCATCATGTATGATTTTGGACCCTCTGCACATGCACAGAGAGTCAAAAACAGGTTACTTCCTGGTTAAAACCTGGTTAAAACCAGAAAGTAACGGCGTCCGGGCAGATAGGCAGAGAATAGGGAGGACCAGAGATCTCTTCAAGAAAATTGGAGATATGAAGGGAACATTTCATGCAAAGATGGGCATGATAAAGGACCAAAATGGCAGGGATCTAACAGAGGCAGAAGAGATTAAGAAGAGGTGGCAAAATTACACAGAAGAACTATACAAGAATGAGCTTAACAATCCTGATAACCACGATGGGGTGGTCATTGACCTCGAGCCAGATATCCTAGAATATGAAGTCAAATGGGCCTTAGGAAATCTGAGCAACAACAAAGTTAGTGGAGGAGACAGTATTCCATCTGAGCTATTCAAAATCTTAAAAGACGATGCAGTAAAAGTGCTACACTCAATTTACCAGGAAATTTGGAAAACTCAACAATGGCCACAGTATTGGAAAAGGTCAGTTTACATTCCAATTCCAAAAAAAGGCAATGCCAAAGAATGTTCAAACCATTGCACTCATTTAACATCAGGGGTGGGTTCTAAATTTTTTTACTACCAGTTCTGTGGCCGTAGCTTATTTTGTGGGCATGGCTTGATGGTCATGTGACAATTCTTTAGGATTTAGCAGAGGTACTGGTCTACCAGGCTTTTAACTGCTTGCAGAGCTGTACCGGTCTACTCATTTATTTTTGCAGGCACCGGTCTACTCATTTGTTTTTGGAGGCACCGGTCTACTCATTTGTTTTTGGAGGCACTGGTCTACCACCACATTGCCTTTTAACACTGATCAGCTGTAGGGCGGCCCTTTGAAGCCCCACGGCAAGAGTTTAAACAGTTTTTTTCCTTCTAACCGATCAGCTGGGACTCAGGAGGCAGCAATAGATTGGGGGTGGGGGCAAATAAAAGGTAAGAATAATGCAGGGGGTGGAGACGGGGTGGGGGCAGGGGGCGGGGGGGCAGAACCAGTTCGGAGATGTCATATCGTCACTGCTACCGGCTCAGCGGAACTGGACTGAACCGGGAGGAACCCACCACTATTTCACATGCTAGTAAGGTTATGCTTAAAATCCTACAAGCTAGGCTCCAGCAGTATGTGGATTGAGAACTACCAGAAGTACAGGCAGGATTTTGAAGAGGCAGAGGAACTAGAGATCAAATTGCCAACATATGTTGGATCATGGAGAAAGCTAGGGAGTTCCAGAAAAACATCTACTTCTGCTAAAGCATTTGATTGTGTGGATCACAACAACTTGTGACAAGTTCTTAAAGAGACGGGAGTACCAGTCTCTTGAGAAACCTATATGCGGGTCAAGAAGCAACAGTGAGAACTGGACATGGAACCACTGATTGGTTCAAAATTGGGAAAGGAGTCTGACAAGGCTGTATACTGTCACCCTGCCTATTTAACTTATATGCAGAACACATCATGAGAAAGGCAGGTCTAGATGAATCAAAAGTTGGAATTAAGATTGCCGGGAGAAATATCAACAACCTCAGATGTGCAGATGATACCAGTCTAATGGCAGAAAGTGAAAAGGAACTAAAGAGCTTTTTGATGCTGGTGAAGAAGAAGAGTGCAAAAGTTGGCTTGAAACTCAACATGTATGGTTGTGAAAGTTGGACCATAAGGAAGGCTGAGTGCCAAAGAATTGAGGTCTTTGAACTATGGTGCTGGAGAAGACTCCTGTGAGTCCCTTGGACTGCAAGGCGATCAAACTGGTCAGTCCTAGAGGAGATGAACCCTGGCTGCTCTTTAGAAGGCCAGATCCTGAAGATGAAATTCAAATATTTTGGCCACCTAATGAGAAGGAAGGACTCACTGGAGGAAAGCCTAATGCTGGGAAAGATTGAGGGCAAAAGAAAAAGGGGAGGACAGAGAATGAGGTGGCTGGATTGAGTCACTGAAGCAGTAGGCATGAGCTTAAATGGACTCCAGAGGATGGTAGAAGACAGGAAGGCCTGGAGGGACATTTTCCATGGGATTGCGATGGGTCAGACACGACTTTGCAACTAACAACAACAACAACAAAAGATAGCTATTTCTTTTGTATAGAATGAAAACCTTGTACGAGCATAGTTATCACAAATTTAAAATTCTTCTTCCTAAATACAATTTTCATCAAAATCAATATTTTACTATTTATTTTTCTATTTCAGTTTATTACCAATAGATATCTTTGTAATTGCACTTGAAATTCTTTGCCTTCTTTTAAAAGAATGATGTATCTCCTATATAATGAACTAATTAACTTAGGATAAAAGGTGCTTTTGTTTTACTGAATGGGGTACTAGATTCTACAAATAAACCACATTTTCTTTAGTGATTCTGAATGGAACTCATATTGTTGATTTAAAAATCCCTAGTATTCTGTGGTGGTAGCATACACATGTACCTGCCAGTTAAAATGACAAGTGAGTATGGATATACGCTTTGATCTGAACAAAATCCTCAAAACAATATTTATGGGTTTTCAAAGGCAAATAAAATAGATGCTCTTTGATAAGATAGTTCCAAAGAAAGCATCAAATTTATACAGTCTGTCAGCCAAGCAATGGACAGCATGAGACAGAACCTTTGCAAACAAAATAAAATATGAAATTTTATTAAATATTCTATTAATTCACAGCCAAACCTCTGTTTGTTGTTTAAAAATGATATTCTTGTTATTCCAAGTCATATCTCCACAGACCCAGTGTGTCTTGTCTATGCCTGCATAGATCTCTTCATTTGTGAGAAAGGCCTCAAGCTGTAAAATAAAAATGATAGCCTGGATTTTAATTTTACTACTAATTTGGAAAATATATTAAACCAATGATTTATATTGCAGTTACAAGTATACTTGGGAGGATACATTTTGCTTAAATTAAAAAATAATAATAATAAACAGTTAAAATGTGCAATGAAAATAGAACAGAAATAGTGTTTCAAATATACAGTATTAAATGATGATACCTGTGAAAATAAGATTTTTAAACAGTATATGTACTAGAAATTACTGCCAGGTGACCAGGGAGGCCAAAAATTATATGCAATCTCAATAACCAAAAAGTTTATGCCAGCCAGAAAGGATAAGCTTTTACTTTCTTCTCTGCAGCAGTTCCTCTTGATGACTTAGATTGCTGCTGAATGTAGGTTGTTCTTCTAATTCTATTATTTTGCTCCCTGAAAATAAACAAAGGGGATTGGTAACTTTTTATTTTTGATTAGGATGGGCGGAGTAAATTAGAAGCCAGTTGGAGATGCAGAATGGAAAAGAAGTTGGATGGTGGCCATGCAGAAAGAAGGAATTAGGCTGTAAAGAACTGAAAGAAAAATTAGAAAGAAAATTTATGTCTTCTTTCTTTAATCCAATGTATCAAATCAATTGCACAAAGTTCTGTCTTAAACAAAGCCTGTGCTGTTGAAGTAGGATAGGAGTTCTTGCCTGAGAGATTTTGGAAAAGAAAATATTCTCACCATGGAATGGGTAAAAGTTTCCTTAGTTCTTACTGAATTCCAATAGAAGGAAAGTTCTGGGGAAGAAGAATAAAAATGATGATGTTTAGAATCAGCCTTCAAAGAGGAAGACAAACTGAGTAGCACCACAAGAAAGTGAAACCATGCACTTAAGACCACTAAGCCGATCTACAAGATATACATAAAAGGAACAAAGAAAACATCTAAATAATCATTTAGCTTACTAAAGAAAATGTCCTCTAGATTTCCCTGGCAGCCTAACTGAACAGAATGATGAACATGGTAGTCGACCATAATATTTTTTATCACATGTTGCCCTAAGCCATTAAACAAGAGTGCACAGAACTCAGGGTAGTGTTTAGCAGAATAGCTAAATTCATATAAATCAGTAATCCTAACCCATCAAACAACTGTAGAGTTTAATATTATAGTAAATTATTTCTATTTCCAATTATCCTTAAGAGAGGAATGTGTGATTCTATTTAGGAAGGGACTACAAAATTCATCATTCCATATTCATGAGCTGAAGAAACTTCTTGGATGAGAAGCAAAATGTCTTCAAAGAAAAACCAGAAAATCCAATTGCCTCTTGAAAAAGCACCTTCGGGACAACCATGATCTGGATGACTGAGAATCTCCATTGACATTTCATATTCATGGTTTCCCCACAACGCTACAGAAAACTACTGTAAATGACCTAACTCTTAAGCTTTCTTGCCCACTAGTGTTTGCATTTGAAATACAGGAATACTAACAAAACTAAGCTATACTGAATAGAATATTACACATACACACACCAGCAACTCTTATTCCTGATTAACAATAGCTTCATATTGCTGAGCAATGAGTAATCAATAGCAGACATATTTTAGCTGAGTTATCACCATTGATTTTAAACTCACTTAATGAGGTGCTTAGTCCTGAATCCAATATAAATGCAATCCATGTTGAAGCTACTTGAAAAATAAACCAAACTTGTTATAATTTGATTTGACAGTTAGGACTGCAGTGTAAGATCATTAACACTTCACGGGTTATACCCTGAAGTAAATCTTACCAGAAGTCACATAAATATGGAGAGATTTACACAATTATATAGTTACAGATATCACTGAATTCCTAATGATACTGAATTTTTGCTATTCATATCACTTTGTTATGCATAAAGAATTTGCAATCCAACATAAAAAAGTCAACCAATTTTCTTTCATTTCTGTCTTTGGTTTCAGTTCATTTATATTTCAGGTGAAGTGAACCTAGAGAGTAACATCTAAGAGAATGTTTGCTTCCAAGAGAAAGATCTTGGAAAAGTTTGATTTGTTCCACTTAGGCATGCATTTTTGTCTATTATTTGAATGCATTGCTTTGCTACAAAAAAGGCTTAAAAACTTCATTTTGTCAAATACAAGTCAGAACTAAAAGCATAACTTTAAAGAAAACAAAAGCAATGAGACTAGTCTGAAGAAAAATTCAGACAACCCCCTGGTGGCATGAGCAATGTTTTGGGTTTCTTTCATAAGGTGAAAAATGCAAAGATATGAGAGCTTGTGTTTTTGTAAGAAGAAATTGGTATTAGAAACTGAACCATATGTAGGGAAGGGAAAGGGGGAGAATACTGAAGCTTTCACACAATAGGATCAGGTACATCAACCTATTTAAACTCTCACCTCTAAGTCTGCTCTCTGCTACTATTGTTTGAGTTTTATCTGCTGAGGTAGCAAAAGAGATGGAATGATTAGTTAGGAATAAACAAAAATGTTCCATATCAAATACATGCAGCATGTATTTGATATGGAACATTTTTGTTTATTCCTAACTAATCATTCCATCTCTTTTGCTACCTCAGCAGATAAAACTCAAACAATAGTAGCAGAGAGCATACCACCAACTGTGATCATTGCTAAAACTAGCAATTAAGATCCTACTTATGAGGGAAGGACTCCATTCCTTCAACTTAGGAAACCCATTTTACCTCCATGGTGGCTACAGAAGAATTGACAAGCACCTTACATGACAATTGGCTAAAATAAAACAAAGTTACTTAAGAATTACATGGAACATTTTAAAAGTTCACATAGACACAGATGCATCAATTAACATTTAAATATTTAAACATATCAATAGCTATCTTGAAAAGACTAGGTTTGATTTAGGATGGTCATCTTGGAAAAATAATGAGATAGAAATATTTATTAATTGAATGATTTATAGAACTATCCATCTCACAGTATTCTGGGCACTTAGAAAAATTAAAACTACTATAATAGTAAATAACCTATGATGCACTGTTTAATCAACACTTCTCAAACAAAAAGCCACATTACCAACAGAGCTCAGCTATCTGCCTGGCCCAAATGCTTGGGGGAAGCATGATGTCAGAGCTCTAAAAACAATTAACAAAATTGGACTATCTGGATCTCTGGAGGAATGTTTAGTTCCAGGATCCAGCCAGATGGTGGTGTGAATGAAAAGGAACTGGTAGATCAGGGAGAACAGGCAGAAACAATGGGGGACAAGCAGTCTCACAAATATCCTGTTCCTATGCCATTCACATCAACAGGCATTACAGTAAACCAAATGGAAGGTGACTAAGACATGGATCATAAAGAACAAAATTTCCTAGTTCAAGAATGGGCACAATTGGTGCAAAAGACAAACCTGGTGCAAAGCACATACACCCAGTAAGGCTGCCATGTGCTCTATGAGCAGGAAACATGAATCTAGGAGAGTCCCAAACTGCATAACTTCTCTGGCTGGGAAATGAAATCCTACGCAGTTAAAGACTGGCACAGACTCAGGAATACTTCTGTCTCACATTCAGTACCCCTTAGCTTGGGCACAAACTACCTTACTACCCTCTTCCACACTCTCACATCAGTTCATAACCCAATCCATCCAAACATACTCCCCCTCCCAGTCTCACCAAGTCTGTCCTGCCAATTTATCTCTCATCCAAGAATCATCTGAAGAACCAATCAAACAACTCCTATCAAAACTCAGAAGCATATGAAATATAAAAATTCTACCAACATGGAGGAAACTGGCAGAGAATATGTAACTGACAAGATGGCACAGGAGGACACATAGCAACAGGACAAAGATTCATCCCATTCAGAAGCTCTTGCTGTTCCTGCTGCCATCTTATGCCAGAGGTGTCAAACTCGATTTCATTGAGGGCTGCATCAACATTGTGGCTGTCCTTGGGGGGCTGGGGTAGGGGTGGGAGGGCATGGCCTGAGGCATGGCCAGCTCAATATTGCTCAGGTAGTGGGGGGTCCTGCAGGGGAATGCACTACATGCATGAACCACGGCAAGACCTGCAAGGGGGCCAAGGAGATGACCAGCAGCAACTGTTCTCTAACCGCAAGCAAAAACAAATGGGATGGAGTAGGCAGGCTGATGGTGTCTGGCAGCAGCCGCCCCACTCCCTGCCTCACCTTGTCTTGGCCCGTGGCAGTAGCTGGAGGCAGAGGCACAGGGGAGAGGCACGTGGTCTGGCCTACTGGATGTGCCACCTGCTCCGTCCTAGCCACATGAGATGGAGCAGGCACATCTGATGGTCCATATCACATGCCTCCCGCAATGTTGCCAGTGCTGCCGCCGTGCCTGCTTCTTGAAGGGCCAGCCTGATGGGCGCAGCGGGCTGCAGTGCTCCTGCTGCTGGACACCTCCCCTCTCACATGTGCACACACACACACACACACACATGCACAGATCTGGGAGAAGTGAGTGGAGAGCCACGCAGAGGCCACAATGGGGGAGGGATCAAAATGGGAAGCCTCTGTTCAGAGCCTCTGGCAGATTAAAAAAAACCCTGTGTAATAGCGGCTTCCCTTTTGTCCACCCTCCCCTCCATTGCCTCCACACCTGGACTGACTCTACGTCTGATGCTGAGAAGGCAATTGTGCTTCTACCCCCTGAAATGCCAGAAGCCGCACACCACCTCCGTTCACCTGCCACGTTCCTGCCACAGCCCCTGCGATCGCCTATTGCTCATTACATGCTATCAGGCAGATGCTCCATGGCCTAAAAGTCCCATTCTGTCTCCTTCTCATCTCCTTCCTTCCTCCGCACTCAGAATGGGATGATGGGAATGGAAGGGATTGGACTGCCCATGTGGGGTTGGGCAGTCTGAGTGAAAAGCCAGCGAGCAAGGCATGGAGACCTAGTGCAGGCACGGCGCTGATCTGCAACCTGGTGGTGGTCATCTGGGCCAGACCGCAGTCAGCCTTAGATCTGAGGTGCCGCCTCAGCCTCACCCCCTGGGCATGTGCACAGGAGGTGGTGAGTGGTTGAGGACAGGTGCCCTGGGTGAAAGGTAAGTACTTAGAATGCAGTCCCCAGGGACACTGCCTCCTTTTTTTTTTTTTTAAAAAAATGTCTTTATTTACATTTATAGTTAAAAAGAAGACAAAAAACAGACAGAAGAAAAAACAAAACGACAAAACAAGAAACATAAGAGAGTATAAACAATACCTTAATAAACTAATATTTAGCATAAATCTATATAATATATTCATAATACAGTCTGGGGGAGACAGAACAACCTATTTTGAGCTTATATACCAATCAGGTCTATCCGACCTCACTTTATATACACAATAAAAAATCTTCAATATATACAACGCCTGTTTATATTATATTAAACTGATTGTTGTCTTCTTTTAGATAGCCAAATATACCATTTTTCCCAAGAAAGACATGTTGGCATTTGGTCTCTGTCTTTCAATTTTTTTGTCAATCTATCTGCTTCCGCACAGTCCAGTATCTTTTTTATTATTGCTTCATCTGGTGGGATATATTTGTCTTTCCAAAACTGAGCAAATGTTATTTTCGCTGCCGTAATAATATGCAATACGAGGTACCACGAATCTTTTTTTATGTTTTCCGGCCTGAAGCCAAGCAAGTATCTCTGGTCGCAATTCAAACTCCTGATTTAAAATTTCCTTTAGCCATTTTTTAATTTTCTCCCAAAATTTAATTACTTCTGGACACGTCCACCATTGATGATAATAAGTACCACGTTCAAATCCACATTTCCAACATTCGGCGGATTGTCCAGCGAACATTTTTGCCAATCTGTCTGGCGGGAGATACCATCTATACAGCATCTTGTAAATATTTTCTTTGTATGTAGTAGATACTACCAATTTCATGTTTCCCCACCAAATCTCTTGCTGTTTTTCAAGATGGATTGGATAGCCAAAGTTTTTCCCCCAGGCAGTCATTGTGTCCTTTACTACTTCTTCACCAATCTCTATCCTCATCAACAATTTATAACATTTGGAGATCATACCCTTTTCCTGACCCATCAGAATTTTATCTAACTCCTGCCAGTCAGCATTTAGGCCACTTCTATCTCGATCACTTTTATATTTTGATTGGACCTGCAGGTAAGTCCACCAGTCTAGTTAAGATCCCTGAGAATTCAACTCCTGTCTTGATTTTAGTTCTCCTTGCACATTCAACAGATCTTTATATGTTGACTTTTCCACAATGTTAAATAGTGTAGGATAAGTTAAAGCTTCCAGAGGTGATATCCAACAAGGTACTTTGGTATAATATTTTTTACTAAGCTTCTCCCAATTCCGAATTAGAATATTTCTTATATAGTGCCGAGTGAACCATTTACTTTGGGGAGCGCTATCCCGCCAAAGTGCCGCATGCCAATCTTGTTGTAGATCATGGCCTTCTATCCTGAGAAGATGATTGTTGCTTAGAATAATCAATTTTTTGATCCAAACTAGTAAGGAGGCTAGATAATAATTCTCCCAGCACGGTAGACCAAGACCCCCTCTTTCTTTTGTCTCCTGCATCATTTTCTTTTTAATCCGGGGTTTTTTCCCCTGCCATATGAATTTGGTTACTACCTGGTTTAAGTCTATTTGGGTAGCTTCGCTGGAGCTGTTTGGAAAAGAAAGTTGAATTTCGGTAGAACATAAGATTTTATTGTTGCTACTCTTCCCAAGAGTGATAATTGGATTTTACCCCACTTATCAAGATCTCTTCTTACCTGGTTAGTATTTTAATATAATCATCCTTCTCGATGCTCGAGCACCTACACGTTAACCAAATTCCCAGGAATTTGACTTTACTAACTACTCTAAATCCTGTTGGTTCCTCTAGATCCTGCGTATGCCCATGGGCCGGTCCTTTGCTGTTTCCAGGGTGGCCCCGCAAGCCAGATCTAATCACCTCACAGGCTGGATCTGGCCCGTGGGCCTTGAGTTTCATACCCGTCTTATGCCAAAAGCATAAGATCAGCTGCCCCTCACAAGCTAGATAAGTCCTTCTCCAGCTGTTCACACAAATCTAATTACATCTAGATCTTGCTGTCATTGTCATCTCTGCTGCCTAACCAAGAAACTCTATTTGTCTTATTCATTTTTTAAAAAAAGAATCCTCCAATAATAATAATAATAATAATAATAATAATAATAATAATAATAATAATTTTATTTCTATACCGCCCTTCTCCCGAAGGACTCAGGGCGGTGTACAGCCTATTTAAAAACACAAGACAAAACAGAAATTAAAATTTAAAATAATTAAATAAATTTGGCTCAAATTTAAAACCCCAGAAAATTTAAATACCCCAATTTAAAACTATTATGTTGATAGCCCGGCCTGGCAGAACAACAGGGTCTTCAGTCCGCAGCGAAACACTCGGAGGTCGGAGATCTTATGTATTTCCGGGGGCAGTTCGTTCCACAGGGCTGGGGCTCCCACAAAGAAGGCCCTCCCCCTGGGTGTCGCCAGCCGACATAACTTGGCCGATGGCACCCGGAGGAGACCCTCTCTGTGGGAGCGAACTGGTCGGTGGGAGGCTATTGGTGGCAGAAGACAGTCTCAGAGGTACCTGGGTCCTATGCCATGGAACGCTTTAAAGGTGGTAACCAACACCTTGAATCGCACCCGGAAAACTACTGGGAGCCAGTGCAGCTCGCGCAGGAAGGGTGTCACGTGGGCACAACGAGTTGCACCCATAACCACCCGTGCGGCCGCATTCTGGACCAGTTGGAGCCTCCGAGTCACATCACATCAAGGGCATCATTGGGGTGGTCTGGGGTGGAGATGTACAGCTGTGTATCATCAGTGTACAGATGGCACTTCACCCCAAAACCACGGATGATCTCACCCAGCGGCTTCACATAAATTTTGAACAGGAGGGGCGAGAGGACCGACCCTTGCAGCACTCCCCATGCGAGACACCTCGAGGTCAACCTCTGTCCCCCTGCCAACACAAACTGCGAGCGGTCAGAGAGGAAGGAGGAGAACCACCGCAAAATGGTGCCCCCTATTCCTAACCTCCTCAATCGCTGCAGCATGATACCATGGTCGATGGTATCAAAAGCCGCTGAGAGATCTAATAGGACTAGGACAGAGGAGCAACCCCTGTCCCGAGCCCTCCAGAGATCATCCACCAATGCGACCAATGCCGTTTCTGTGCTGTACCCCTGCCTGAAGCCTGACTGGTACAGGTCTAGATAGATAGCTTCATCCAGGTGCCGGGGAAGTTGTCGTGCCACCACGCTCTCAACAACCTTCGCCACAAAATGAAGGTTGGAGACTGGACGATAGTTGGCTAATTCAGCCGGGTCCAGGGAAGGCTTCTTGAGGAGGGGCCTCACCACCGCCTCTTTCAAGGCGGCGGGAAAGGCACCCTCACTCAAAGAAGCAATTATAATCCCCTGGAGCCAGCCTCATGTAACCTCCCGGGAGGCCAGTACCAACCAGGAGGGACACGGGTCCAATAAACACGTGGTGGCACTAATCTTACCCAGAACCCTGTCCACATCCTCGGGAGTCACAGGATCAAAATCCTCCCAGATAACATTCTCAAGACCTGCCCTCGTTTCCTCCCGTGGACTCATCCAATCAGAGTCCAAGCCATCCCGAATCCGAGCGACTTTATCGTGCAGGAATTGCACAAAATCCTCAGCACGACCCTGCAAGGGATCTTCCCGCACTCCCCCCTGAAGAAGGGAGTGGGTCACCCTAAACAGGGCGGCTGGGCGGTTCTCTGCAGATGCGATAAGAGCAGAAAAATGGTTAGATTTTGCTGCTTTTATCGCCACTAGGTAGGTCTTGATATAAGACCTCACCTGTGTCCGGTCGGAATCGGATTGACTAGTCCTCCAAATGCTCTCTAGGCATCTTTTCCAATGCTTCATCTCTCTCAGCTCCTCAGAGAACCAAGGAACCAAATGAGATCGGCATCGGGTCAGAGGCCGCAAAGGCACGACGCGGTCCAAAGCTCCAGCGGCCGCCCTTTCCCAGGCAGCCACCAGGTCTTCAGTCGAGTCATGTGTTAGAGTCTCAGGAAACGGCCCAAGCTCCATCAGGAACCTTTCGGGATCCATCAGGCACCTGGGACGGAACCATCTGGTCGGTTCCGTCTCCCTGTGGTGGGGGCAGGCGGTAGGAAAGTCTAATTGAAGGAGTGAATGATCTGTCCATGACAAGGGTTTGATATCTAGGTCCCCTCTAAAGCCCTCCTATTAATTTATAAAGACTGGTCTTTTCCTCCTTTTCATCCATTCTCCCTTACTGGTTGATAACTGACATGTCTCTGAATGGGGACTCACTTAACTAAATTCTAGAAGCTATTGTGGAGCTTCATCTTTTTGGGAAAAGCCAAGATGAGATCCAGAATTCTTTACTCCAGAGCTGAAGGAATACCCTAAGCAAAGCTGAGAATTGCCATTCAATTGTTTAAGCTAGGAAGCTCCTGATAGGCTCAAACGTTTTAAAGTTACAATAAGTAAGAAATGTAAGAAAATATAATATTCAATATACTTTGGAAATATTGTTAGATATAAGGATTTATTAACAGATAAGGGGGAATTGAAAGAGAAACGAGAACTGGAAGAACAGGGGATTGAGACAGATTGGTATATGTATATGCAGATACGAACAAAATATGAAAAATATGCTAAATTATATGGTTTTTATTTGGAAAAGACAGAGTTGGATAGGATACGCACAGGAACAGAGGAAAATTTAATATATATTTTTTATAATTTCTTACTGTACATTGAATTGGACGAGGAGCAAGTAAAAGAAACAATGATAGCTTGGGGAAGAAATTTTGGATATTCAATTGATCTTGAAAAATGGCAACAACTATGGGAAAGCTATTTCCACTGCATATAAGGAAAATCAATATAAAATGTTTTATAAATGGCATATGCCACTGGAGAAGTTAGCAAAAATGCTTAAAGATAAATCAGCTAAATGTTGGAAATGTCACCAATTACCAGGATCTTATTACCATATGTGGTGGGCATGCCCTGAAGCAAAAAATTATTAGAATAAAATTAAAACTTGGTTGGAAGAAATTATACAGCAACATATTGAACTTAAACCAGAGTTGTTCCTATTGGGTATCCTTCCTGAAAGAATTAGTAAGGAAAATGTTTACCTGATTATACATGTAATAACAGCTGCAAGAATTGTTTATGCTCAAAATTGGAAAGCAGAGAAAAAAATTTTTTTAGATTGTGCAGAAATGAATAGATTAACTTTGATGATTAAGGATAGGGAAGAGTCAGAATATTTTAAGATATGGAATTACTTTTATTGTTGGTTGGAAAAGAGGTATAAATGATTAATTTTATAATTATGTATAAAAACTCAATGACTAGAATATTGTTCTAACAATGAATTGTTATAATGGTGTGGATGAAGATCAAGATAGAAGAAATTTATGGAAGAAGAAGAGGAACTTTGGAAGATAACACAGGGAAGAGATGTCACAGGGAAGGGATGACTGATGTATTAAATGTTTGTCTTAAAAAATAGTTTTTTTAAAAAAAAGCATCTTTCAATGTTGTGTAGCAATGGTCTAAAGTATTCTTGCCTCTTGTGAGACAATTGACATGCTGAAAATATTTTGGTAGCTCTTTCCTTAAGTCTGCTTTGTTTAGGTCACCCGAAATAATTTGAAGAGAGTCTGGGTATTTAATTTCAGGCAACATAATCTGGTCAGCTCATAATGCATTGTTTACACAAGCTTTTGGAGGAACATACACAGCAATTAGGAGAAATGAGGAAAACTCACAAGGGGAATAATATGGTTTGCAGCTGATAATTAATGTCTCTAAGTCTACATCACAGTATTTCTTGAGTATAGTTATGTCTCTGGACCAGAGGTTATTGATATATAAACATAAGCCTCCTCCCTTCTCTTTACCAGATGTTTCTGCAATTCTGTCTGATCGTTGTAACTGAAATCCCAGAATATGCAAGCTGCTATCATCAATTGACTCATTTAGCCAGGATTCAGTAAAGCAGAGAACTGCTGAATTGTAAAAATCAGAATTGCATCTATTTAAAAGAAGTAATTCATCCATTCATTCATTTAGTGCTTATTCATTTAGAAGTAATTCATTCATTTAGTGCTTATAAAGAGAATCAGTTTCATGTAGTGACTAAGGTATTGTCCTAGAAACAGAAAAGGAAAACTGACTGAGTGACCTTGGACCAGCCCAACCTTTTTCTCAGGATTATTATGGAGAACACAACAGGCAAGAATATTATGTATGCTTGTTGCCTTGCAATACATACATACATACACAGTGGAATAAAAATATAATATATATAAAGTATAAAATTTAAAAAAGCAGTTGTGTAGAGATAGATAAACACCCAAAATTCATAATGATGTAAACACTTTATTGGGTCAATTGATGGTTTATATAACAAAGTTTTGTGTTTTCAAGAATATTTTATGTATTGCCTACATAAATGATTTAATGAATCTACACTTAATAAATCTAAAGAACTTTAAAAAACCAAAAACAGTTTTCAGTACAAAAGGTAAAATATTCCAACTCCTGAATAAATGTTATGAGCCACCTCTAAACTACCATAAAATGGGAACTTCTTCAATTTATAACTCGCAGTAATTTATTCCATTGTCTGGGCCCTAAGAGAAGGCAAGTTGAATTGGCCACTGACTCAAAATATATTGACGACAGGAGAAAATTGTGAAAGTTGTCCATTGATCACTCAAGAGCAAACTGTAACAAGAAATATATAAGAAGGTCGATCTAAGCCTTGTAAAGAATTGCTTATTAGAAAAGCAATTGACAACTAGTCAAGACAATGAAACACAAAAGTAATACAGGATGCCAAAGAAGCACAACTAATCTGTGCTATTGATAAGTCAATTACAATTTCTGAACATCTTCAAGGCTGTTTCCAGAAACAGTGTGTTGCAATAATCATGCCTTGATATTACTGTATCAGAGCATGAGTGATTCCGAAGAGCATCTTCCCCCAGACAAAGGTATCCTTGGAATATCTGCTGTGGCTGATAAAGACCTCCTAAATGTTTTAGGGCAGTCCCAGCATTAAAACTGGATCCAGGATTCACTCCTGGCTGAAAATCTATGCACCCATCAAATTTATGAAAACATTTAAAATCCTAATCCTAATCATTTACCTAATCAGTAAAGTTTATTTCTTTGTACACATGTTTGCGGTCATAAGTTCTACTTTTGTTCTTGTCAACTACTTTAGTATAGAGTGGTGCAGTGTGTTTCAAACTTGGCAGATTTAAGATGTGTGGACTTCAATTCCCAAGCATCCTGGAGTTGAAGTTCATACATCTTAAAGTTGCCAAGTTTGAAAAAACAATGGTGTGGTGCAATATGTATACTTCCTCCAAGGCATGTCCCATTGGGATCAACAAAGCAAATCCATAATACAATCTATTTATGATTGCAGTCTTGGATATTATTATGGATATTATGCTAAATCCTTTAATCATTTCATAAAATGACAACTACATCTCCCTTTTGTTTGACTGTGGTTAAGATAGAACTTGTAAAATATTGTGTTAAATGTAATGTTAAACAGATATTTAAAGGACAGGGTGACGACAGGACCAGTACCAACATATCCACTGACAGCAATTAAATTATACAGTTTAAAAAAACAACCTTAAATATGTAAAAACATTTTACACATCTTTAATTATTTGAATGGATAATGTTTGAACTTGTCATTTTTAATACTGAAGAGTTTCACAAAATGCTCTAGAAAATAACTGCTCAAATATATTAAATCTGAAAATCTGAGTTAACTCATCCTTTATAAACAAGTATTGCTTTGTACATCAATATAAAAGTATTTCCTTGGCGAAACTCCTCTTCTGTTGTCAGATGATTAATACTAGTGATAAATCCCTTGATGGATTGTAAGATACACTTGACTAGGGTATACTTTATTGGGCTTTATTCATACATAGTACACCTACATATGGTTGGATTGTTTATTAATGAAAGCAGTATTAATTAAGACTTGTTCCTTGTTAATTATATTAAAATGTTTTCTGCAAATGTCCCTAACAATGATCCACATTACAGTATATGATGCTGGCTTAAAGGAGTATCAGGCAGGCAAATTTACATATTTGGCACCATCTAACATTACATGCAACTCTTTAAATAATCCTTGCAACTTTTGAGAGCCTTTTGTTTTACCAGTCTCTTGTGTTGCTTCCCTCTGCAATTTACCGAAGGCTAGTAATTATTAGAATGTGTGGTAGGCAGTTATCACAAGTATGATTGCGCTTCCTGCTCTATGATCAAGATACAATAGGGCAAATGGTACAATTAAAGGCACATTTTTTGGTGCATAACAATAGAAGCCTTGTGACATGGCAGGATTAAGAAAAGGCTCAAACATATTTAAAACTACTCATTATCACCAGTTAAAATGTGCATGTCTGACCTTTATGATAATCAGAAGTATTCTGCTTTTGCAGCTATCTTGCTAAATAAGCTTTCTTTTAGACACAGATGTTTTGAAAGATGACCTGTAGTTAACTTGGCTGATCTCAAGCAGATGCAGCCAATGAATCAACCCATCAGGAGTCATAATGATAGGCCATCATCTTTATCATCCAGTTTATGGTGGCAGCCTAGGAAGACTATAACGATTTTCCCGCAGTGAAGCAGTATTTAACTGTTGATTGCTATACAGATCAGATTAATAAGGTTGCAAGCTTACTAAAGGACTCCATGGTGCAGGTGCTGTGATTGCATCATAAGGTGTATGTAGAATATAATTGCTTAGTTTATTATCTTATTGTATTAAACAGTAGTCCCTAACTGAAATTTCAGAAGTCCATTGATTTCTTTCTTATTTCCTTATACTGTAAATCAGCTATTAGACTTTTTTCCACAAAGTAGGTATCTCCAAATAACCAGTCACTCACTGTCATGATTCTACTACAAAAAGAGAAAGTGGAAAATGGGAGACACAAAAGAGTCAACCAAAATGATATTATATCATAAAAAATTATATCTCCCTTCATCAGGGAGCGAGGGAGGACCCCTTGCAAGGCAGTGCTGAGGATTTTGCTCAATTTCTGCAAGACAAAATCACTCAGATCCGGATGGATTTAGACTCTGACTGGGCAGGATCTGACGAGGAGATGGCAGCAGATCTTGGAGGTAACATCTGGGTTGACTTTGATCCTGTTTCTACGGAGGAAGTGGACAGGATTGTGAGTAGACTGGGGGCCTCCACATGTTTACTGGACCCTTGTCCCTCCTAGCTTGTTGCGGCAACCAGAGAGGTGACTGGAGACTGGATCCAGGCGATTATCAACACTTCATTGAGAGATGGGGTCTTCCCTGCCCTACTTAAGGAGGCGGTGGTTTGTCCCCTCCTCAAGAAACCTGCCCTGGATCTGGCCTCTCTGAACAACTTTCATCCTGTCTCCAACCTTCACTTTATAGTGAAGGTTGTTGAGTCTGTGGTGGCATACCAACTCCTGCAATTCCTGGAGGAAACTGATTATCTAGACCCATACCATCAGGCTTAAGGTGCGGACACAGCACGGAAATGGCATTGGTCGCCCTGGTGAATGATCTCTGGTGGGCCTGGGATGGGGGTTATCCCTCCATCGTGGTACTACTTGACCTCTCAGCAGCTTTTGATACCATCGACCATGGTATCTTACTGCAACGACTCAGGGGGTTAGGGGTAGGGGGCACTGTTTTATGGTGGTTCTCCTCCTACCTCTCAGGGCATACGCAGTTTGTCTGGGTGGGGGGGTCAGAGATCCTCCCCGAGGCCCCTCACTTGTGGGGTGCCATGTGGGTCAGTTCTCTCCCCCCTGCTCTTTAACATCTACATGAAGCCGCTGGGTGAGATCATTTGTAGTTTTGGGGTGAGGTATCATCAGTATGCTGATGATACCCAACTTTACATCTCCACCCCAGATCAACCCAGGGATGCCCTTTCCGTGATGTCTAAGTACCTAGAGGCGGTGCGGGTCTGGATGGGTAGGAACAGGCTCAGACTCAACCCCTCCAAGACAGAGTGGCTGTGGATGCCGACATCTCATGATCTAGTTTCCCCATCGCTTCTGATGGGAGGGGAGTGTCTGGCTCTCTCAGAAAGGGTTCATAACCTTGGTGTCCTCCTGGATTCACGGCTGTCCTTAGTGGACCATCTGATGGCCGTGACAAGGGGGGCTTTTGCACAGGTTCGCCTGGTGCGCCAATTGCGCCCTTTCCTAGACAGGGATGTCCTCCGTATGGTCACTCATGCTCTCATTATCTCTTGGCTGGATTACTGCAATGCCCTCTACATGGGGCTGCCCTTGGGTGCACCCGGAGGCTCCAACTGGTCCAGAATGCGGCCACGCGGGTAGTTACGGATGCTTCCCGTTACTCCCATATAACACCATTGTTGTGCGAGCTGCACTGGTTGCCGGTGGTCCTCCAGATTTGCTTCAAGGTGCTGGTGCTCACCTATAAAGCCCTTCATGGCATGGGCCCGGGGTACTTGCAGGACTACCTCCTACCAGCCTCCCACCACCCAGTGCGCTCACATAGGACTGCCCTCCTCCGGGTCCCATCGGCTAGACAGTCTCAGCTGGCGGCCCCCAGGATGAGGGTGTTCTCTGTGGTTGAACCGACCCTCTGGAATGGTTTACCTACTGGGCTCCGGATGGCTCCCAACCTCCGCACCTTCCACACTGACCTAAAGACATGGCTCTTTCAGCAAATTCCCTGATCTGCTGTGCATTTTAATTTGGAGCATTTGGGGCTTTTAATTGGATTTTAACATTTTAATTCTATTTATTGTTGGGTTGTTTTATTCTGTGAGCCGCCCTGAGTCCCTCGGGAGAAGGGCGTCATATAAATATGACAATAAATAAATAAAATAAATAAATATCAAATGGCTACCTTCAACAGAAAACATTTTCTCCCTAGTTAGTTCAAAAACTACACAGATCATTTTCTTAATGATTAAAAAATGTAAACATTTCAATACAGCTTGTGAAGAAAGTGAACGTAAACCATGAAAAGGAGTATCATGTTTATAATATATACATACATGCATATTCCATTTGGACATTTTCTGTTTTTAATAAATTAGAAATATTTTGCTTTTAGTATTATTACATTGTGTGTATAAGCATATGTAATTAGTCTTCCTGAAAACATTTACACATATTTGTAAATGAATATATCAGGCTATTTGTCAGTATTTATTTGTAAACCCATTTCATGCTATTTTCAAAATTAGTCTGATTTTTATATACATTAAAATTGATACAGATTTAATATGCAATTTATAATTATATAATTTGTTACAAAATGAGAAGACTGTGACCAGTTTACAACTTTTGGTAGTTTTAAGTTTTCTGTTTTATCTGCCAGCCTGTGTTCATAAAGTACTGCATACTTGCAGTACAATATACACTGAAAAAATATCACACAAAAGAAATCCTTAAACCCTCTATATACAATCAAGAGTTCATGGACACAGCCCTAGTCTGTATGATTCTCTTGCTACTGCCAGAATTTGAATATGAATTCAAATCTGAAAACATTTTAATATTAATTGCAACTTGCAATGTTTTTCAAATGATAATGATTCTTAATTATAATTATGTTCAGTTGAAACGAGACATCTTAAAATATAGTTTATAAAGGTGGCTTATTCCAAATACCTAAAGTTAAAATTAAATTAAGCTTTGATTTTAAAGAACATACTAAATATGGTAAGTAGGAGGAGAGAGTATTAGGTATGTTTGCCACCTTGAGTTATTTATAAAAATAATAAAGGTGGTATATAAATAAATACATAAAGTACAAAGGATATAGTTGTTCCTGACCATATATATTCCTGACTGCACAAAATGAAAGAGGTGAGCATGTTGACATTTGTTCTCATAACATTACACTATGATTCACAGTATGCCCAAATGTAGTCAAAATCTATTGTGTATCAGTCACAATGTACTGTCTGAAGCTGATAATGTGCATCGTTAAATAACTCCTTAGAGTATCTTACAAACAAAACAGTAACTCCTTCCTCTAAAGTTCACAGAAAGAGAAGTTAAAAACTTTGTCTTGGCAACCATGAATATGAATCATTCATCATTCTTCCTACTGTATACAATATTAATTTATATGTACCTAGAAAATCTGGCTAGTTCCTAGATTTCAAAGTCATTTGCATTTGCTATGAGCCCTAGAAAATGCTTCAGGATTCATTATGACATATGAAATATATAAACAATAAGGCATGACAGGGAGTGCGGTTATCATAAGATAATCACACCCCTGGGTCATTACAAAGCACGAGGTGCAGTCGACTACCTCATTCCCCCTGGGGTGTGATTATATCATGATAGACACACTTCATACAGTTACCTTATTGCTTTTATAAAAGACTTTGCCTAGGAAAAAAAACACCATATTTCCCCCTTAAAAGTGATAAAGTTGTCAGTTTACAATACTGAATAAGAGTTTCAGCTAAGCTTAATAGTTTATATGTATTAATCAATGGAATGGAATGGAATGGAAGGGAAGGGAAGGGAAGGGAAAGGAAAGGAAAAGAAAAGAAAAGAAAAGAAAAGTAAAGAAAAGAAAAGAAAAGAAAAGAAAAGAAAAGAATGTTGGAAGTGACCTTGGAGGTCATCTAGTCCAACCCCCTGCTCAAGCAGGAGACCTATACCATTTCTGACAAGTGGCTGTCCAGTCTTTTCTTGAAAGCCTCCAGTGATGAAGCACCCAAAACTTCTGAAGACAAACTGTTCCATTGGTTGATTGTTTTCACTGTCAGAAAATCCATTGTTCCTTGTCTGGCCTTCAGGTGCTTTGGAAAATAGGTGGTCCCCCTCTTCTGTGCGATATTTCAAATATTGGAACCCTGCTATCATGTTATCCCTAGTACTTTTCTTCACTAGACTAGCCATGCCCAGTTCTTATAACCATTCTTCATTTGTTTTAGCCTCCAGGCCCCTAATCATCTTTGTTGCTCTTCTCTGCACTCTTTCTAGAGTCTCAACAGCTTTTTTATAGTGTGGTGACCAAAACTGGATGCAGTATTCTAGGTGTGGCCTTACTTTATGATCTTGATTCAATCCCTTGGTTAATGCAATTTAGGATTGCATTGGCTCTTTTGACTGCTGCCACACATTGCTGGCTCATATTTACATAATTGATTGTCCGCTAGGACTCCAAGATCCCTCTCGCAGTTACGGCTATTCAGCCAGATTTTGCCTCATCTGTATGTGTACTTTTGGTTTTTCTTGCTTAAGTGTATGACTTTACTTTTCTCTATGTTGAATTTCATTTTGTTAGATAGTGCCCAATGTTTCTGTCTGTCAAGATCCATCTGGATCTTGAGCTTATCATCTAGAGTGTTGGCTATTTCTTAGTGTCATCCTCAAATTTGATGAGTTCCCCTTTTATTCCCTCATATAAGTCATTTATGAAGATATTGAAAAGTACTGGACCTAAGACGGAACCTTGTGGTACCCCATTGCTTACTTCCCTCCATGTAGATGCAGTACCATTAAGGACTACTCGTTGAGTATGGTTTGTCAGCCAATTATGAATTCATCTGATGGTGATGCTGTCTATTCCACATTTTTCTAGCTTTCCAAGAAGTAGGTTGTGGTCTACTTTGCCAAATGCCTTACTGAAGTCTAAGTATACTATATTTACAACATTTCATTGGTCTACTAATTTAGTCACTTTATCAAAGAATGAAATAAGATTGGTTTGGCATGATCTGTTTTTAACAAACCCATGCTGGCTACTAATTATAGTTATAGTAATAATTTTATTTGTTTCTAGATGTTCAAATATCTATTTTTCTATTATCTTTTCCAGGATCATCCCAGACATTGACATTAGGCTGGTTGGTCTGTACTTTCCTGGGTCTAGTTTTTTCCTTTTTTGAAGATGGGAACCTCAGCTCTTTTCCAGTCCTCTGGTAGTTCCCCGATGCTCCAGGATTTTTGAAAGATGTGGTACAATGGTTCTGAGATGACATCTGCCAGTTCCTTCAGAATTCTGGGATGTAATCCATCAGGTTGTGGTGATTTACATTCATCAAGATTGGACAATTGTTCTCTTACCATTTTCTCTCTTATTTTAATTTTAATTTCTAGTTTGTCTTTTACAGTTGTGTTTTTGGTACATTGGGCTATAGTTTCTTTTTGTGAGAAGTGTTAAGTAGGGTGAATGAGGACACAGAAGCCAGGTCGTGAGTAACAACAGCTCTTTACTTCATGCTGTGAATCCAGCAACTGACCCAGAGAAACAGCTCCCTTTATAGTCCTGGCAATCAGCCAATCAGCTGAGAGCAATTACATTCAAACTTTCCCGCCAAAACTATATACATAACACCCCTCCCCTCCCAGAAGGCACTTGGGATACACATTTACATACAAAATCACGCAGGTGACCAGGGCGTGTCCGGACCCTAGTAGACCTGTGCAGTTCAGTCTGTGGTGTGGCATCGAGCGGGTCAGAGGGACCTCTTGTTTCTCCCCACTCCACCAATGGAACCTCTTGGATTCCTCCGGGGGCGTTGACTTCTTCAGTTGGTCTCACTTCCTCAGGTTGCTGGCTCCAGACACTGAAGTCTTCAGATAAATTCTCCGCTTGTCTCGGGCTTGAGCTAACTGTTGGAAGTGGTTGGTAGTTAGGGACCGTATTGTCAGGCATGGTTTCTGGTTTGGCGACTACCCTTGTTCGTAACTAGTCTACGTGCCTATGCCATACCCTTCCATCTCGCATGTCTACCGTGTAAGACTTGGGCCCGGTTGTGTCTGTGATCATCCCTGCTGTCCATAGGGGCCTGTCTACGTAGTTCCTGGCATACACTGGCGTCCCTATCAGAATTTCCCTCAGTTTCTTTTCTGATCTCTTGAAACTGTCAGGAGAATAGTTAGGATGTAACCTATCCAGTATACACCTGAGTTTTCGACTCATCAGCAGTTCGGCCAGACTGCGCCCGGTGGCAGTGCATGGCGTGGCATGTTGGGCAGCCAGAAACTTATCTACCCTTGCTTGCCAGTCCCCGGGGCCTAATCGTGAGAGTGCTTCCTTAGCCGTTCTCACAAAACATTCAGCCTGCCCGTTACTGGCTGAATGAAACGGGGCAGACAGGGCGTGCCTGATCCCTAGCTCTGCCAGGTACCCCTCGAACTGTGTGGCAGTGAATTGGGGCTTTTTGTCTGAGACTAGCGTGTCCGGTAATCCATGGGTGGTGAATAACCTTCTGAGCACCCTGATGACTGTGTCAGTGGTAGTGGATTTCATTAGCTTGATCTTGAGCCATTTCGAGTAAGCGTCAACTACAACCAGGAAGGTTTGGCCATGACAGAGGCCTGCAAAATCTATATGGATTCTTGACCAGGGGCCCTGTGGGCGTTCCCATTCTCTTACGGGTGCTGTGGGGGGATCTGGCCTAGACTCTTGGCAGGGCTGACACTTCCCCACCCACTCAGTGATGTTGTTATCCATGTTTGGCCACCATACATAACTCCTGGCTAGCCCCTTCATGTGCACAATCCCCGGGTGTCCCTCATGCAACAACTGTAAAACCTTTTCCCTTAGGCACAAGGGAACAATGACCCGATCGCCCCACAATAAGCAACCCCCTTGCATAGATAATTCATTGCGTTTGCTGACAAAACATTTGAATTCCCCACCTTCAGTCTTTCCCGGCCACCCACTCATGACCCAACTCATGACTGTCTTAAGCACGTGATCTTTGGCAGAGGCTCTTGCCACTTCTGCGGAAGTGAGAGGCCCCAAGTCCAACGCATCGATAAGCAAGACTGGAACTCCAGGTGTGGGGTCCTCTAAGATGTCCAGTAATGGGCAGCAGCTGAGGGCGTCGGCATGTCCCAAACTCAGTACTGGCCGATGTACCAGGCGATATGAATATGCCACTAAAAAGATTGCCCAGCGTGTCATCCAGGGAGACAAGGCAGCAAGAGTCGGATGGTGCCCTGCCAGGAGGCCCAAAAGCAGCCGATGGTCCGTGACAAGTTCAAAGTCCCGGCCAAATAAATACTCGTGGAACTTCTTAACCCCAGATACGACTGCTAAAGCCTCTTTGTCCAGTTGGCTGTAGTTCCGCTCAGCACTGGACAGGGTGCGGGAATAATAAGCAATGGGCGCCTCTAATCCATTCAATAGTCTGTGGCTCAGCACGGCCCCCACTCAAAACGGGGATGCATCACAGACTAACACAAGGGGAAGCGTGGCGTTGTATTGGATCAAGAAATTTTCTGCAGATTGGAGCTCAGCTGACATCCCAGCGAGATGGACAGGAAGTTTCTGTGCTCCAGAGACTCCTGCCGATATCTCCGGTCCCGGACGGTTCTTTATGGACCCCACAGCCTAGTTTTGGTTGTGGAAGTGAAGAGCACTTCCCAGTGATCTCAGGGGTATCGCAAACCCCCTGATTGATCCTGGGAAAGCTCTTTTTCCAGCTCCAGAGGTTCAGCCTTTAATGGCTGCCAAGGCTGGGACAGCTTGAAAGCAAGAGGAAGGACAGTACATCCGATCGGTGAGGCTTCTCTTTTTAGTTTTATACTGAGGACACCCTGACGTAAATAGTTTTGAAGAGTGTTTGTAAGAAGAGACAAGCGGCGAACTTTAAGAAGAAAAAAAGTTTTTTTTCCCCTTTACCTTACTTGGCTACTTTGTAATGAGGCTTAATTGCTTCACTTTCACTATTGACTGTGTCTGACTTGACTTAAAGGAGAAGCTTGTTAAAGACTGGATAATTTGTATTTTTCTCTTTTTTCTTTTTTGAATTGGCTGATATGGACTGGAATTTTTTGGATTGATTGAAGGAAATTTTGGTTTGTTTTTTTTTTTTTAACTTCTCCTTTTACTTTTTTCTCCATTTGGATTTATAATGAGAGAATTGTAAGGCTGACTGGGAAGAAAGGAGAGTGTACAGTGCCATCTACTGGGGAAAGTTATTTTTCCTTTTTTTTTTCTTGTTGACTTAAAGTGGCAGTTTAGAGATACACTGTAACAAAAACAAGAGGTTTCCAACTAGGCTGATAAGACCTGGGAAGAGTTGAAGAAGTGGCATATCTGTATGGTTTAAACAGGTGTCTCAGCTGGATTTTTGAACTAGAAACCTCGAAATAACAAAGAAGAATTTTGTTCTCTTGAAGCTGCACTTGTTATTATTCAAACTTTCCATTTAATATCGTGGACAGATTACATTGTCACTCTCTGTATACTTCTTGGATTTAAAAAAAAAAGCCTACACTCTCTCTTTTTACTTTTTGTTCTTGTTGAGGAAAATTAAACATAAGCAGTATTGGACTAAGGAACCCAAGAGATTGAAGATTTTCTTTTTTATTTCTTTTTTCTTTTTAAAGTGTTTGTAAATCTTCTTTTTTCTTACTTTTTAAAGTTTTTGTTTTTTACTATTTTTTATTTTCTCTCTCTCTCCCTATTTTTTACCCAAAGGATTAAGTTGTGGAAGAACCTGAAGAACTAGATTGGATTATATATTTTTTCTTTTTCTTATGTTTTTTCCTCTCCAGTTTTTATAATCTTTACCTTACCCTTCTTTTTTCTTTTCTTTTTTTCTTCTTCTCTTTCCCTTCCTCCCCTTTTTTTTCTTTTTGGATTTTTTGTCTCGGATTTTTCCCTTTGATTGGATTATAAAATGAGTAGAAAAGCTATGACAGTGGGATCAGCTGCAACTACACCTGTACCATCACCTTCTGGCGGCCAAAGATCCATTCAGACCATGTTACAACAAGAGAAAGAGAAAGATAAAGACAAAGATAAAGACAAAGATAAAGAAGCGTCTCTACAAGCAATTTTACAAAGTGTGCAAATGACAATTAGCATAGTACAAAGAATGGAACAACAATGATCTAAGTTGGAGAATCAACTATCTAAGACAGATGAAAAAGTGCAAAGGATGGAGCAGTTACTCAAAACAGATGAAACAGTGGATAACATTCAACAAGTAATGGTGAAATATGATGAGAGACTTTCTAAATTAGAGAAGAAAGAAGATCAAAAGGAAAAGAAAATGAAAGAAATTGAGTATAGACTGGGGGAGGTTGAACTTGAAGCTGGCGGGATAGTCAGCTGGGAAATGGATAAAGCTGAATTTTACCTAAGATTTCAAAATGTGCAAGAAAAGAAAGGAGAAGACCTGGCAGATGTGATGATTGGATTGCTGGCTGAAGCTCTAGAAATCCCCAAAGAGAAGATGTTGGAGGGGGTTGACGAGATTTATCGAGTTTACACCAAATACACTACACGCAATAAACTGCCAAGAGAGGTACACATAAGATTTACTAAAAAATCAATCAGAACGCAAATCTTACAAGCAGCAAGAGATAAAACCTTGAAATACAAAGAAAAGGAAGTTGTGGTCTTGAGACAGATACCAAGGAAAATCAGAGAGTTGAGAAGAGAATATCAATTCTTGACTAAAATCTTGATTTGAAAAGAAATTAACTTTAGGTGGCTGATCCCAGAAGGACTGGTTGTTACATGGCAATTTCAAAGATATAAGTTGAATACAATTGACAAAGCAAGAGCATTTTATGATCATTTTTTCAAGGAAAAGACATGGAAATCCAAGTTGAATCCCAATTGGCAGTCCCATTAAAACTTACTGAGGAAGAATTGATATTCCTTGAATCGACTGAAGGAGCAGTTGGTGGAAACTCTGAACCAAGAGAACAATGTGAGATAAGATTGACTAGAGCAATAAAACCTATATATAAAGTATGAAGATGGAAGAGAGGAAATTAATCTCAATAAATATAAACAGACTTAATTCGGCCATCAAAAGAAAGACAGTATTTCACAAATTAGAGAAATTAAAAGCTGATATAATATGTCTACAAGAAGTACATATTAAAAAACAGCATGAACACCTATTAACACAACCAAAATTGGGGGAAATTTTTTCATCACTAGCCCAAAACAAAACAAGAGGAGTTGTAATATATATTAAAAAAACAATTTTGGCGGAATGTAAATACTCAGATTTGGACGGAAGAATTTTGATGGTGGAAATACTCAATAATAACAGAAAAATTCTTTTAATAGCAATTTATGCTCCAAATGAAAACCAAAGTGACTTTTATAGAAGACTACACAATAAAGTAACTGAAATGGATTATGATAACATATGCATGATGGGAAATTTTAATGGAATTGTGGAGGAAAATTGGGGCTACAAAACTAATAAAGCAACAAAGCACAGTAGGAAAATATTGCCAAAATCCTTTTTCTTCTTTTTTTTTCCAAATTTTTTTTTATTTTTTTTTCAACATAAAACATAAAATACATCGTTTTAGAGCAAGGGTTTGGTCCGGCATAAAATAAGTACAAGTATTCACATTCCCTCAATCAATTTTGTTCCAAATTTTATCCATTTACATCTTAAAAAAAAAAAAGAAAGAAAGAAATATTATTCTAAACATTTATCATTCTACTATTACATCCAAAATTCTAAACAATAAACACTGTTCTAAATCTTTATCATTTTAACAATCAATATTTCATATATATTCCTCAATCCTAAAACCCATTACCTCAAATCTATATTTTACTTCTCTTAAATTTATTTATTTATTTATTTTCAATTTATATACCACCCTTCTCCCTGAGGACTCAGGGCGGTGCACAGCCAGAATTAAAAACATGAAATACAAATATTAAAAACAATTAAAATCTATATAAATTTGGCCCAAAATTTAAAAAACCACAAACCAATTAAACATTTAAAAATTGTGACATCTAATATCCATAATCTTGACAAAAAGTATTTTCCTTCTCTTTTAAAGTCATTTCATAAACAATCAACATTTCCTTCTATAGTTTGTTACTTCCACAATACTTTATTTTATTTATTTTAAGTTTATTCTCATATTTTATTGAATCTAATTTTTAACTGGTTCATAGTTTAAATATCTAGTTCCCAGCTGTATTTTCCAATACTTCTATCTGTATTTATTTAAACTGGTTCACAGTTTAGCTACTATTCTCCGGTAAAATCTCTTCCACTTCCTCCTAAATTTATTTTTTAGTTGGTTCGCATCTTAATCAGCTGCTTTCCAGCAATGCTTTCCTCCACTCCTTATCTTAATTATTTTAGCTGGTTCACAGTATAATTTTAACTGCACACCAACCTTCTCCTTAACTCCTCCTAAATCTATTATAAAACTGGTTCACAACTCAAGTAGTTGCCTTCCAGGAATGCTTTCCTCCACTCCTACCCCTATTTTTAACTGGTTCACAACTTTATTTCAATTGATCCCCAGGTATAGTCTCCTCCACTCCTAACTTTTTATTTTTAGCTAGTTCACAGTTTTGCTTTAACTGTTAACCAGCATATGCTTTCCTCCACTCCTAACTCAATATTTTGGCTGATTCACAGCTTTGCTTTCACTGATCTCCAGAATCATGCTTTCCTCCACTCCTAAATTCATTTATTTAACTAATTCATAACATTTATCTCTTATTCAGTTGTTTAGCTCCAAATTACTTCGGAATGTGTTACCAATATTGTTTTCCAATCTATTCTCCTCCATATCTCTTACCAATTTAAGATAAAAGTATATTTCAATAAATATCTTATCTCCTATTCTCTCTTAAGTTTTCTCCCATTCCATGCTTATTTCTTATTTTCAATAGGAAACGTTTTGAAACACTTTAAAATCAATTTTTTATGGTTCTTAATTCTATAAATAATTCTTTTTAACATCTAACGCCTTTAAAAGTAAATATTTTCGGACTTCCAGTTTGCTTCCTGACGATGAAAGACGGTCCCATTTTTGGACCGCCAGCCCCGCTGCCTGTTAAAGCCGCTTCGATCCAGAGAAGCGGCTCGGAAGTTCCCAAATCCAAAGGATTTGTGGAAGAGAGTGGGCGAGGAGCAGGTTGAGCCCCTGTGAGCCCCCAGATAGCTATTTCTGGGGAGGAAACAGGCACAGCTCCCTTTCAGCTCGCCGAGACTCCGGATGGCGTGGGACAAGTCTGCCCAGCGCAAAGCAAGGCAGCAGGAGCAACCTTTCTATTTAAACAAAGTAAACTCAAATAATCAGGGGGAGACAACAACTTGAACCTCAAAACCTCGAAAATGCAAGTATTACTACCCCTGTGATTCAAAGTAGAAGCGTGAGTGAGTGAAAGTTGCTTGAAAATGGTGCCTGGTGTCAGCATCAGCTTTCCTGCTTTAGCTGCCATAAGAAACGGGGAGGGATTAGGTATGGAGCAAAGGGGGGGAAGAGAGCAGGAGGGGGTTTGTCTTTGTAGGAGGGGACTTCGTGGGAATCGAAACTGGATTTCAGAAGGGGATGGCCGACCAACTGTCTCGACATTCCTGATGGATGACGCTGCCAGACGTGTTGCCACCTGACCTTTGGAAGACCTTTAGATTGGCTGAGAAACTATAAACACGAGGGGGGGAAGAAGCTTAGTAGATGCATTTCGCGCGTTTTTATCACTTCCAGCTTTTCACTGGGATGTTAATCTTTTCATATTCAGTAAAAGTACCAGATTCTTCAAAATGCTTGAGTT
Source organism: Pantherophis guttatus (assembly GCF_029531705.1). The sequence goes on along the minus strand of NW_026844019.1, from coordinate 4,947,969 downwards.
TGGGGTTTTCTTTCCTGGATACTGAAGGAAGCATACCTGACATTAAGCTGGAAGTCATCTCAGTCATCCCGGACAAAACCCGAGGGGACTGAAAATCCAAAGTATGTCAGATCGAGGGAGTGATGACGAAGGGAAGATGGGGGCAGCGAGTTCAACCGCCCTCCAGTCGGAAAGAGAAACTGCAGAATGGCTGGAAAAACTCCGTTTGGAACCGGAGGAAGCTAGATGGTCCAAAGGTGTGGGCAGACTGCCGGACTGGGGGGAGAATCCCCGGGGAGTGACGACTTCCAGACCCCGAAAAAGGGAGGCAGTGTGGATGCAACAGCAGAAGGAACGTCTCATGATAGATCAAGCCTTGCAGCTTATCCGTGATGTGGAAGAAAGCAGAAAAAACCGTGAGTCTTTTGAAACTCCTGTGGAGAAGGGGGAAGCAGACCCCAGGGGGGAGGCAGAAGAGACAGCCTGCGGGGGAGAGGAAGAGTTTGAGGAGGGAACATCCCAGGCTTCGGCAGCTCGAGGAAGAGATGCAGCCGGCCAGAGAACCCCAGCCCTGCAGCCCCCCCCCCCCGCAGACGTAAAAAGCCAAAAATCCCCCCCTTCCTGGAAAGTTTGATGGAAATCCTAAAACCTTGGGATTTTTCCTGACCCAAGTGTGGAACCACATGCAGGATTGGGGGGAGGACTACGAAACAGATGCGGCTAAAGTCAGAAGCGTTGCGAATGCCCTAGAGGGAGTGGCGGCTGAGTGGATGGTAGTTCTCCACAATAACAACTCCCTCCTGCTGAGAAATTACAACCAGTTCATGAGGGCCCTTAGAAGACGTTTTGAAGACCATTTAGCTGAACGAAAGGCGAGACTCAGAATGAAGAGCATTCAGCAGGGCCGGAGGCCGGTGGCAGAGTATATCCAAGAGTTTCGTGAACTGGCACCTTATATGACAGGCTGGTCAGAAATGGCGCTTTTGGAGAGTTTCAAGGATGGATTGAATGATGAGATATATCGAGATTGCAGGAGCATGGGGGTCCCCGATGATTTGGATAGATGGTACATAGTAGCTGAGGATGTGGAGATCGAGCTGAAACGGAGCGAACTCCGAGGAAGGCGGATGGGGGACCAGTCATCCTCTCTCTACCGTAAGGGGGCGGCCAAGATGACTGGCGGGAAGACCGAATTCAAACCCAAGTCAAAGCCCTTCACCTATTTCAAATGTGGGAAGGAGGGTCACCGGGTGGCCGAATGTTTCTCCAAACCACCGCCAAAAGCCACCGGGGCCAGCCAAAAGAAAAGCGATAAAATACTCACCAAAACCCGCGGCACCGCCCTGAAAGGAGAAGTCGTTGAGTTCACTCCCCGGAACCAGCGTGAGTTGGGAACTCCGACCAACGATGACGACAGCGAGACAGACTCCGACTCGGACACCGATGAACGGGTGAGTCACACGGAAGAACCCTTACTCATCCCCGTAGAAGTAAGGGTGCCCTCCACAGGAACTCACACGCAATTGTTAGCCCTGTTGGACTCGGGGTGCACTAGGTGCATAATTAGCCCCAAAGTAGTGGAGGAAATGGGACTGAGACTGAAAACTTTAAAAAGACCCATTGTATTTTGTCAATTAGATGGGTCGATTGCAGGGGGGGCCCCAGCTAGTTTTATGACCGAACCCCTCGAACTACAGTTGGGGAATCATATAGAAAAGCTCAGCTTTATTGTAGCCCCTGGCATGGAAAGGCCCCTAATTCTAGGACTGCCCTGGCTTCGTAAATGGAACCCACGAGTAAATTGGAAAACGGGGGTCCTGCGCATCCGTACGGCAGAACCACCTCCGGAAAAGGAAGGCCCCTCCCTAAGGGACGACATAAGACCAGAAGGGGCCGCAGTAGCCATTAACTATATTGAGGGAGAAGAGAAAATTCCGAAGGAATATTGGGACCTCAAGGAAGTGTTTAGTGAAAAAGCTTCTGATAATCTGCCTCCCCACAGGGCCACTGACTGCACCATTGAAATACTCCCAGGGGTGAAGCTTCCCAAACCAAAAATATACCCCATGACACCTCGAGAATTGGAGGAATTGCGGAATTTTATTGACAAAAACTTAGAACGGGGATTTATCGAACGAGCCAAACCCAAGGTAGCAGCGCCAGTAATGTTCCGCGAAAAGAAAGATGGATCCTTCAGATTAGTTGTTGATTATAGAAACATGAACGCCATTTGCGTGGAAAATGTCTATCCCCTCCCACTTATGAAGGACATGTTGGCCCATTTAGGAAAGGGAAAATTTTTTACCAAACTTGATTTAAGAGAGGCATACTACCGAGTGAGAATAAAAGAGGGAGATGAATGGAAGACAGCATTTAATTGCCCACTGGGGTGTTTCCAATTTAGAGTACTCCCTTTTGGACTACAGGGGGCCCCAGCCGTATTCATGCAGTTGATCAACGAAGTGTTGCATGAGCATCTATATAAGGGGGTGTTGGTCTATTTGGACGATATTCTAATTTATTCTGACAACATGGCCGACCATATAAGATTGGTTCGAGCGGTCTTGAATAAACTCAGAGCAGCTGAACTCTATGCCAAACTTTCTAAATGTGAATTCCATCAAGACAAAATCGACTATCTTGGATATCGTATATCGCATGAGGGAATAGAGATGGACCCGGAAAAGGTCCGGGCAGTAATGGAATGGGCCGCACCACGCACCCGTAAACAGTTACAGAGTTTCTTAGGGTTTGCTAACTTTTATAGACAATTTATCCCCTCTTTCGCAAAAATCGCACTGCCAATTACAAACTTGCTCAAAACAAAAGGGGAAATAAAACCCAAACCCTCGAAACCACTAGAATGGACTATGGACTGTCAGGCCGCTTTCGAAAAACTGAAACGGCTGTTTGCAGCTGAACCTGTGCTCAAACACCCCGACATAGAACAACCTTTTGTAATACAAGCAGATGCTAGCGACGTTGCCGTAGGAGCGATACTCTTGCAAAAGAATGAGAATGGAATATTACAACCCTGTGCTTACACATCCCGTAAACTATCTGAAACAGAAAGGAGATGGGCCATATGGGAGAAGGAAGCGTTTGCAGTTAGATGGGCGCTGTTAACATGGAGACAATTTTTGGAAGGGGCAAAACATCCTTTCGAGGTGTGGACTGACCATAAGAATCTAGAAGCATTAAAAACACCATGCAAATTGTCACCCAAACAGGCACGCTGGGCCCAACATTTCAAGTGTTTCAATTTCACTTTACGTTACCTGCCTGGGGGAAAAAATTTCATGGCAGACGCACTTTCCAGATTGCCACAGTACAACAGCATAAAGAAGGAACTGGTTCAACCAATGATCCCCTTAACGCAATTGGCAACACCTGTCACTACCAGAGCGCAGAGTAAAACCGATCCAGAACTCTCAGGGGATTTACTCGAAAAGTTACGAGAAGCACTAAAAGCTGACGAGTGGTTTAAAATCCACTCGAATGAATGCACACTCCGCGATGGACTAGCTTGGGTTGGATCGAAATTGTATGTTCCGACCACATTAAGACCAACTGTATTGAAATATGCGCATGATGCCAAAGCCGCAGGACACTTTGCGTTTGTCAAAACTTTACATCTTGTTAAGAGACAGTTTTGGTGGCCTGCACTAAAAAAGGACATACAGACATATGTAGCTAGCTGTCCAGTATGTGCCTCGGCTAAAAGACCTCCAGGAAAATCCCCTGGATTACTGCAAAGTGTGGCTAGACCGAACGCCCCATGGAAGGAAATATCTATGGATTTTGTGGTGGACTTACCCGACAGTGAGGGCTGCACTGTCATTTGGGTAGTAACTGATTTGTTTTCTAAACAAGTACATTTCATACCTTGCTCAAAGATCCCTTCAGCAAAAACCCTCGCAAAGTTATTTATTCGGCAGATTTACCGACTACATGGGTCTCCGAAAAGAATAATTTCTGATAGGGGTGTGCAATTTACTTCCAGTTTCTGGAGAGAATTTTTAAGATTGATAGGCTCCGCACAGGGGTTGAGTTCCAGTCACCACCCTCAGACAAATGGTGCTTGTGAAAGAACCAATGGGGTGCTCGAACAATACCTTAGATGTTACGTGAATTACCAACAGGACAATTGGGTAGACTTGTTGCCATTTGCAGAAGTGGCGTATAACAATTCTGTGCATAGTAGCACCGGATTCACCCCTTTTAAGGTTGCATCGGGCCAGGATTTTGTACCCATTCCCAAGTTACCTCAAGATGATCCCCAAAATCCCTCTTTGATAGATTGGATAGAACAATTAAGGAGCACCTGGACAGTGACTCGGAAGGCATTAGATGAGGCACACCGAGCTCATAAGGCACAAGCCGATAAGAAAAGGTCCCCAGCTCACATTTACAAAGTGGGGGATAAAGTCTATTTGTCTACCAAATACTTACAAACCACCCAGAGGTCTAAAAAGCTGGGGCCTGAGTATGTAGGACCATTCCGTGTGATCAGACTGATAAATCCAGTGACAGTTGAATTAGAATTACCAAAAACCTTGAGACGGATACATCCTGTATTTCATGTTAGTTTATTGAAACCTGAACACTCATCTCCCCTAAGGGTTGATCATAGCAACCCTCCAATTCCCATCCTCGTAGAAGGGGAGCAACATTTTGAGGTTAAGGAAATCTTGGACTCTAGAAAACACCATGGTAAAGTCCAATATCTGATTGCCTGGAAACATTTTCCACTATCTCAGGCTGAATGGGTAAATAAACGGGATGTCCGAGCTCCCAAGAAAGTACAACAGTTCTATGCCAAATACCCTGATAAACCTTGATCATTGTATATATTCTGTTTCTCTTTTTCTTTTTCCTTTTAATTAGGACTAACGTCTCTTCTGCAAGAGGGGCCGAATGTCAGCATCAGCTTTCCTGCTTTAGCTGCCATAAGAAACAGGGAGGGATTAGGTATGGAGCAAAGGGGGGGAAGAGAGCAGGAGGGGGTTTGTCTTTGTAGGAGGGGACTTCGTGGGAATCGAAACTGGATTTCAAAAGGGGATGGCCGACCAACTGTCTCGACATTCCTGATGGATGACGCTGCCAGACGTGTTGCCACCTGACCTTTGGAAGACCTTTAGATTGGCTGAGAAACTATAAACACGAGGGGGGGAAGAAGCTTAGTAGATGCATTTCGCGCGTTTTGATCACTTCCAGCTTTTCACTGGGATGTTAATCTTTTCATATTCAGTAAAAGTACCAGATTCTTCAAAATGCTTGAGTTTGGGGTTTTCTTTCCTGGATACTGAAGGAAGCATACCTGACACCTGGCTTCAGTGTTAACAAGCTGAAAGTGAGAGTGGATTAGCAACGTTACTTCAACTAGCTACAAAGTTGCGCTGTCTGTAACAAGGAGGAAAAGAAAGGAAAAATTCTTTTAAAACAAGCCTGATCTTGCTTTAATTTTAATCTCATCCCCAATTTGATTAAACCTGGGGGAATTTTTTAGAGGACTTTGTGGTGGTGGAAAAGGAAAAAGGATCTCCTTTTTTGGAAAAGCTAGCCTACGTGGCAGAATGGCTTCCAAGCAGTCTAAACAGGAAGGGAAGGCGGCAGGGGGGGGATCCCCCACACGTAAACCTGAACAGCAGCCTCCCAGCCAGCAGAGCCAGAAAAAAGAGTTTGATTTTGAAAGTTTAAAGGATTTTATTACTCAGGCTCTGGATGAGAAATTTGAAAAGTCACAACAGGAAATTAAGCAGGAGATTAAAGAAATTAAAGAGGTGGTGCAAGAGAAATATGACAAGGTGACTAAAAAATTAATGACAGAGGTGTCTGGTTTGTCAGAAGCAATTATTAAAACGGATGCTAAGGTGGAAGAATTTAAATCAGAAATGAATGTTAAAATGAAGGAAACTGATTATAAAATTTTTGATGCTGATAATAAAATGCAGAGAGTTGAAAATGAAATTACAATGATGCAGTTCAGGTCCATGGAATTCGCTATAAGGCTGAGAGACATAAAAGAGAACGATAGACAAGATTTGAGACAGATTTGTGCTGATGCTCTAGCTGTGTTGTTAAAGATTAGCCCTGAAGAGAGTTTTTACAAAATGGATAAAATTTACAGAGTGAATTCGTGGGTGGCCAGACAAAGACAATTGCCTAGAGATGTGGTGATATATTTCACAGACAGAAGAATGAGAAATGATATTTTGCAAAAGTCTTTTCTCTCTGCTGTGCAAGTGGAGGGAACTCAGATTGGAGTTTATAAACAGCTACCACCTAAGATGTTAAAAGATAGAAAAGATTGTGGATTTTTAGTGAATGAATTAAAAAAACAACAAATTCCATTTCGGTGGGACGCTCTAACTGGTATAATTTTGAGGTATAATGGAGAAAGATATTGATTAAACACTGTTGAGAAGGCAGAACAATTTTATTCTAATGTTTTTAAAGAGAGTTTACCATCCCCACGTACATCTACTGTGTTGGAGATAAAGGAGAGTAACAAGGAGAAGCAACTTCAGCAAGAGATGGAAGAGCAGCTTAAGCAGGTGGAACCAGAGGCAGCGGAAATGCAGGGAGCTACAGGAGGTTTTCTGGATGAGCCCCTGCTAGACCCTCCTTCGAAAATTGTGATTGAACCACCTAAGGCTACAAGAGAAGTGGCTTTGGACCTAGCCCGGATGTGTGAAGCTAAAGATCAGCGTGTAACTCGAGCAATTTCTAAGCAACTTAAAGAAAAGCAACAACAGGAAAGGCCCAAGCCACAACAATATAAGAAGGGAGTCAAGAGTAATATACAAGAATGTGAAGCCATGGGGGGAGCAAAGCCGAAGACTATCGATTCGGAAGATATTTGGCAATTCTGCTCGTTGCTTCAAAAAAGTCTACATGACGATTAAGTTTTTATCTTGGAATGTGAACGGACTAAATTCACCACAGAAAAGGAAGAAATTATTCACATATTTGAGACAATTTAATAATGATATAATTTGCTTACAAGAAACTCATGTTAGAACACAAGATCAAAAATATTTGATAAACTCAAAATTAGGAACACATTTTATAGCCTCAAATTTGGAAAAAAAGAATGGTGTGGTTATTTATATAAATAAAAGACTGTCAGCTAAAATTATAGAAGCAGTTGAAGGTGGTAGGTTTATAGCAATTGAACTGCATACAGTAAGTGGTCTAATTCTAGTGGTCGGAATTTATGCTCCTAATCAACAACAGAATAATTTTTACAAAACTTTGCATTCTAAAATATTGCAATGGGACTATAGATCTATTATAATTATGGGAGATTGGAATGGAGTAATTGACTCTAAAATAGATAAAAAGAGTTCGGCAAAGTCAAGGATTAGATTACCACAGACTTTTTTTGATATGAAAAAAGATTTGGAATTAAAAGATATTTGGAGAATACATAATCCAAAAGAATTGGACTTTACTTTTTTTTCAGATAGACACAGATCCTTTTCTAGGATTGATTTTATTTTACTATCAGCTGATTTACTTATAAAAACAAAAAGAACAAAGATTTTTCCAAGAACTTTAACCGACCATAGCCCAATATGGATAGAAATTGAGATGGGAAAGACTGAGAGAAGATCATGGAGAGGTACTCATTCATATGAACTCTAAACACAAATTGAATCGACAAAAGAAAAGATCTGAAATCGAAGTAGAAATAAAGAATAAAGAACAGTTACTTATAAAAAACCCAACAGATGAAAGAATACGTGGAGCTATAAAACTTCTGAAAGATCAATTTCAAATGCTTATGGCGGAACAAACAGCAACAAATTTACAATATGCGAAACATAACACATTTTGTAACGCTAACAAACCGGGCAGATGGTTGGCTTATACACTAAGGAAGAAGCAGAGTACATGGACTATTGATAGTATTGATATTGGAGGGAAGGAAATTTCTCAACAAAAATTAATTAAAGAAGTTTTTGTAGATTATTACACTAAATTATATGCCAAAGATGACATGCAGAATGGATTTATAGAAAAATATTTAGAAAATAAAAGAGTTACAAAAATTACCAATCAACAAAAGGAGAGAATGAATTATCCTATAACAGCTGAGGAGATTATTGCCGCAATTAAACAATTGAAAACAGCTAAAGCTCCTGGGACGGATGGTTTAACTGCGGTGTACTATAAAACTTTACAAGCAGAAATGATTGAGCATCTTAAAGATTTATTTTGTAGTATACAACAAGGGGGTAAAATACCCCCATCATGGAAAACAGCTTATATTTCATTGATACCGAAAGAGCAAATAGGTCCTAAAAAACCTGAGAATTTTAGACCAATATCTCTTCTGAATAATGATTATAAAATATTTGCAAAAATATTAGCCAACAGGTTGATGCCAGTTATTCAAGAGGTGATTCATTGTGACCAAGCGGGATTTATAGAAGGCAGATACATGAAGGACAACGTAAGGCAAGTTATAGATTTACTGGAATATCTTGAGAAGAATAAACAGATCCCTGCAGTGCTGGTCTTCTTGGATGCGGAGAAGGCCTTTGATAGAGTGGATTGGAATTTTCTATTAAAGACTTTAAAAAAGATGGACTTTGGGGATCAATTTATACAGGCGGTTTCAGCAATTTATCAAGAACAAAAGGCACAGATTATTATTAATGGAAGTTTGACAACAGATTTTAATATTGAAAAAGGAACAAGATAAGGTTGTCCGTTATCCCCATTGTTATTTATTTTAACATTAGAAGTCTTGTTGAATACAATACGGGACTCGAGTATCTTGAAAGGAATAGTGATAAGGCAAGAGGATTACAGAATAAGGGCATTTGCAGATGATCTGGTTGTTACCCTAACACAGCCGATGGAATCAATAATCCAGATGAAAGACATTATAAAAGACTATGGTACAGTATCAGGATTTAGATTGAACCAGAAAAAAACTAAGATGATAGTTAAAAATATGACACAAGATCGAAAACACGAACTTGAAAGCAAGGCAGGTTTTGAGATAGTACCAAAGGTTAAATATCTAGAAGTTCAGGTTGCAGAATCAAATATGAAACTGTTTCAAAATAATTATGAGGTGTTGTGGCGTGATGTACAGAAAGATATAGAGACTTGGAAAAAACTGCAGCTGTCTTTACTTGGAAGAATAGCAGCAGTTAAGATGAACATTTTGCCAAGATTTCTTTTTTTGTTTCAAATGATTCCGGTGCTTAAAAGTGATAAACAATTGAAAGAATGGCAAAGTGGACTGAACAAGTTTGTCTGGAACGAGAAAAACCCGAGAGTGAAACTGAAAATTATGCAAGATGTTCCAGAAAGGGGAGGTCTTAAACTTCCAAACCTACAATTATATTATGAAGCAGCAGCTTTGACCCAAGCAAGTGATTTGTTTGGAAGGAAAAAGACTGGAATATTGAATATAGAAAGCTTTGATCTTGAATTTGGTTGGCATGCTTACTTATTTTATGAGAACAAAGTGGATAAAGTATTTAAAAGCCACATACTTAGAGACTCCCTGATGAGAGTTTGGAAGAAGCACCGACTCAAATGGGATTACAAAATACCGCTATGGCTGGATCTTGGTCATATCATGTGGAATACAAATATAATGTCACTCGGGGGGGTTTTATATAAAGAAGTTCTTTTTGCAGATGCGGGCAGATGGCAACTGAAGACTTTAGAAACGCTGTTGGAAGAAGGGATTAATTTAACTTGGTTACAGTATAATCAACTTCAATTGAGATGGAAAGAGGACCAAAAAACTGGTATAATGATGCATGAGGAAGAATTGGTTAGACATATAAAAGAGAAAGGTCCAATGCATATTAAAAGGCTTTATAATGTTTTGTTAGAAAGGGATTCAGAAACTGAATTGGTTAAAGACTGCATGATTAAGTGGGCACAAAGTTTTGCAGAACCAGTGATGTTGGAAACATGGGAAAAATATGGGTTCAGAATGTTAAATTTACACAGTCGCAGAATTTGAGGGAAAATTTTTATAAAATGTTTTATAGATGGCATTTAGATCCTAAGAAATTGTTGTGCATGTACCCTAATGTTCAACCAAAATGCTGGAGATGTGATTGCTTAGATGCCACATATTATCATGTGTGGTGGACTTGTAAGAAAGTGAAGGCTTTTTGGATAAAAATTTGGTGGGTTATGCAGAATGTTTTGAAGAAAAATATTCAGTTTTCTCCACAATTGTTTTTATTGGGTATAGTTAAGGGTTTTACATTGGGTGAAACAAAGTTGATATTGTATATGATAACAGCAGCGAGATTACTGATAGGTCAATATTGGAAAAATGAAGCTATGCCCACTATTGAGGAATGGACTTTGAAGATGGCCAGCTTTGCAGAGATGGCGAAGATTTCAGCATATCTAAAAGATCGCTCACAAGAGACTTATGAATGGGAGTGGAAAAAGTGGATAGATTATGTGCAGAATAAATATCAAACTAGGAAATATCAGATAGCTTTTAACTGAAAGTATTATATAAAGATAGAAATATTTGAATTTTGTGAAGATGTGAAAAATATACAGGGGGTGGAGGGGTTCAAGTTTTATAAAAAGGGGATTTCGATTTGGATTATATTCTGTAGAAGTCCGGGGGGAGGGGTGGGTTAGGGGGGGTTAGGGAGGGTTAGGGAGGGTTAGGGAGGGTTGGGGGGGGAAACTGGGGAGAAAATGTAATTGTAAAACTTTTTCAATAAAAAAAAAGTAAATATTTTCTTCCAGATTATTAAATCTGTAGGTAGTGCTAGTTAAAAATTCAAAATTTAAATAGGCATTAGAACATCCAAAAATCATGTTTTTCTTCAATCATTTATGCTCTTATTTCTTAATCAAATTGTTTATATATTTATATGAAAATAATAATAGAAAAAAGAGAGAATAATAGCAATAATAATAATAATTACAAAAAAAGAAATACAAAAAAAATAAGCAACACTAAAAAAAGGAAAAAGGAAAAAGGAAGAGAGTAGAAATATAACAAAAGAAGTAAAATGGATTAAAAAAGAAAATAGAGAGGGGGAAAGAAACAAAGAGAAGGATACTACAAGAAAGAAATAGAGAGAGAGCATAGAGAAGAAAAAAAAGAAAGTATCTCCTAGCATTATTCAACCACCCAGAAACAGTTACATTCATTTAAATCAAAATATAATATTTTGTTGTCTTGTTACATAATATATTCCATTATTCCTTTCTCCAGTCTGTCCAAGTATGTATCTTTTCCATTTCAATGTTGTCAAAGTTATGAGTTATACAAAGTTGATTCTGAAGCTATTCCATATATGGTATCATCATGTCCTTCTTCTATTGCCACACCCTTCTTTTATTGCCATGTTTATTAGTTCAGTTTTCATTGTTCCATTTAATTTTTTCTTTCTAATCTTCAATAAATCCTCCAGTGAACAGATTATGTATCCTAAATCAAGTTCTCTGAGTCTTTTCCTCAAAATAGTCAAGTTTAAATAACAAGCAACAAAGTTTCTCTTTTAAAGTAACAAGCAGCCTGGAATTTACACTTTCCCTTTTCAGCTGGCAACCATTTTATCCATCTCCGTTTGTCTTTTCCCTTTGCTTTTGAAGGCATAATTATTTCCTCTTCTCCTTCCTCTCTCCTAAACATAGTCCAATCTCATTTATCCACCAAAAAGTAAAGAAAATATATCCAGATCTGTAGTCAAACATTTCCAAAAAGTCAGTAATTTATGTTATCCACCAACAGGTCTTTTGTCTTTGTGCTCCAATAGTTCTCAGCCGCTGTTAAGGCTGGGACAGACTAATTGTATTTCAGTGTTTGTGGGCAGTTCCTGCCTGGGTTTGATTTGATTTTGATTTTGATTTTATTGAATTTGTATACCGCCCTACTCCCGAAGGACTCAGGGTGGTGAACAGCCATAAAATAAAACATATAAATACAAAATTTAAAATAGACTAAAACGAATTAAATAATTTGGCTGAAATTTAAAACCCCAATAATTTAAAACCAAATTTAAAATTTCCATTTAAAAAGGGGAAAAAAAACTTAGGTCAGGTTGATGTCCACTCACCCGGCATACAAACTCCTGGCTCTGCTCTCCGCTTCTCCTCTTCTCCTCCTGCGCATTCTTGTATCCTGGTTGCCGTGGTCTCAGGGCAGCCGCCATGGCTGCCGTTCCACCGCCGCCAGCGCAGAGGGCAAGCCTCCGGCCCCGAGGAACCTGCCTGTTCCTCTCGGCCATCCAAGGGTCCCTCTCTATCTCCCTGTCCCCCCAGCGGGGGCTTGGCAGATGGGGTTTTCGTGGGGCTCCGAAGAGCCCACTAATTCCCCATCTGTATCCCCGCGGCACCAACTGGAAGTCCCGCCAAAGTCCTTTTTCAAGAAGATGGAGGAAATGAATATGAAAGATATATGGAGAGAAAGAAATAAAGGAAAGAAACAATATACATTTTATTCAGACAGACATTTATCATGGTCCAGGTTAGACATTATAAGGTCAACAATGGAATTGTTGTTGAATATAGAACATGTGAAATAGAAACTAATTTATGGGTGGATCATAACCCGGTGATGATAACTTGGAAAGGACAAAAAAGAAGAGCTAGATGGACTTTAAATAATACAATAGTAAAAGAGCAAGAGTTTGTGCAGAAGATGGAAAAAGAACTGGCCTTCTTCTTTAAGGAAAACAAGAAAGATGAGACATCTATACAAATCCGCTGGGATACAATGAAGGCATTTGCTAGAGGATTAATTATAGATTATACAAGAAAAAGGAACATAAAAAAAAAGATTAACACTGGAAAAAAACACTGAAAACACTGACTGACGATTATAAGAGACTTGAGAAGGAACTTCAGAATGATCCATATAAGAAGATTGTCAAAATTAAAATGAATACAGTAAAACATAAAATGGATCTATTGGAGAAGGAAGAACTGGCTCAGAAGATAAGAAGTGCTAAACAAAACTATTTTGAAAATGCGAATAAACCAGGCAGATGGCTAGCATATAAATTGAAAAAGGAAAGAGAATCGAGGAACATAACACATCTTATTGATGAACAAGGGGAAAGCAAATTTGGACATAAAGAGATGGGAAAGATTATACATGAGTTTTACAGAAAACTTTATAAAAGAAAGACAATAGGAAGTGTCCAAGTACTTACAAGATGCAAATTTACCTCAGATTAGTAAAGATATTGAGGAGATGTTGGAAAGAAACATAACGATGATGGAGTCAATAGAAGCAATTAAGAAACAAAAAAATGGCAAAGCACCAGGGCCTGATGGCCCACCAGCTGAATATTATAAGACATTACAAGAACCTTTGACTATCCCATTACTGGAGGTGATAAATGAAGTGATGATAAAGAAGGAAATACCCAAATCTTGGACAGAGGCATATATTACTTTGATTCATAAGGAAGGTACAGACCCACAATAAATCAAAAACTATAGACTTATATCTTTGTTAAACTCGGACTACAAAATTTTTGCTTCAATATTGGCAGAGAGACTCAAGAGATATTTGAATAATTTCATACATTTGGATCAAAATTCGATTCCAAAAAGACAAATTAGGAATAACATAAGAGTAATCTTGGACACTTTAGAGTATTATTTATTTTTATTAATTTTATTTGTTTATATTTATGTACCGCCCTTCTCCCGAACGACTCGGGATGGTGAACAGCCAACAGATAAAACACAAGAAATACAAAATTTAAAAACATTATGAAGCACACCCTGAAAAGCAGATGGCTTTGGTTTTCTTAGATGTGCAAAAAGGCTTTGACAACATTAACTGGAAGTTTATGACCCTTCAAATGGAAAGAATGGGCTTTGGGAGGAAATTTGTACAGGCCATTGAAACTATCTACTCTAAACAAACGGCAAAAGTAATGATAAATGGAGAATTGACGGATGCGATTGAAATAGAAAAAGGCACGAGACAAGGATGTCCTTTATCTCCATTGTTGTTTATATTGACATTAGAAGTTTTAAATAGACATGTCAGAGGAGAAAAAGAGATAAAGGGCATGAAGATTTGCAGATGATTTGGTTTTTATTATTGATGAACCATTAACAACAATAAGTAAATTAATAGAAATTATTGGAGATTTTGGAAAAGTAGCTGGTTTGAAAATTAATAAGGATAAAATGAAAGTAATGACTAAAAATATGTTGAAAAAACAAAAAGAAGAGTTGATGGAGATTTCGAAAATGCAGATTACAAACAAAGTGAAATACTTGGGGATACATTTAACACCAAGATGTAGTGCTTTGAAAGAAAACAATTACAACAAGCTTAAACAACAAATAGGGCAAGATTTGTTAAAATGGGGCAATTTACAATTGTCTTTGATTGGTAGGATTTCAACCATTAAGATGAACGTCTTGCCTAGAATTCTGTATTTATTTCAGACAATTCCAATTAAGCTGGACAAAAAATTTTTTATAGACTTAGATAAAATAATAATGAGATATATATGGCAAAGGAAAAAGGCGAGAATAAAGTTAAAGCTATTACAAGATGCTAAATCAAGGAGTGGCTTCGGTCTGCCCAATTTTGAATGGTACTATCAAGCTGCAAGTTTAATGTGGGTGAAAGAATGGATAACTCTGAGGAATACTAGACTATTAAATCTGGAGGGACATGATTTGTTGATGGGTTGGCATGCTTTCTTATGGTACAAAGGAACAAAAAATACAAGGGTATTTCAGAAGACATCAAATACGTGAAGCTTTATGGTTGAATTGGGAGAAGGTTAAGAAACTTTATTATTTGAAAATACCTGTTTGGATATCTACAGCAGAGGCTTTTTCTTATCCCATAATATTTAGAAAGGAACAAACTATTAGGTATAGTGAACTATTGGATGAAAAGGGTGAACTCAAATTAAACAGGAACTAGAGGAACAGGGATTTAAGATGGCTTGGTTTTCATATATGCAAATATTTTCTAGGTATCGAGAAGATTGTAAGCAAGAAGGGTTTTACAATGCTTTAACTAATTTGGATCAGATTTTAATGGGAGCAGACGATCATATTATTAAAAAGCTATATGGGTTTTTGCTAGAGTTAAAACTAGAAGAAGAACAAGTTAAAGAATCGATGGTAGCATGGGGGAAAAAATTTGGTTATGGGATTGTTTTAGAAAAATGGCAAAAATTGTGGTCTCATAACTATAAAATGACAATGTCTAGAGCATATAAGGAAAATTTGTATAAGATGTTTTACAGATGGCATTTATCCCCATTGAGAATCACCAGAATGTTCCAGAACAAATCGGAGAGGTGTTGAAAATGTCATCAGACCCCAGGATCCTATTACCACATGTGATGGACATGCCTAGAAACAAGAAGATATTGGACTAAGATACACATGTGGTTGGAAAAAATGACCAAGAGACACATAGACTTTAAACCAGAGATATTTTTATTAGGGATCTTACCAGAAATATATAACAAAGAACTGCAGTATTTAATTGTGAATCTTCTAACAGCAGCTAGAATTGTATTTGCTAAAAATTGGAAAGTGGAAATGATACCTACAGATGAAGAAATTATTAGGAAAATGTTGGACTGTGTCGAAATGAGTAAACTGACATTAGAAATAAGAGAGCAGGAAGAAAAACAATATTATTTGATATGGGATTTATTTCACCAGTGGGTAGATAATAAAAAATGGTGATATATAAGTAAATGCTGAAATACTTTAAATGATGATATAACTGATATATTTTACATAAGAATAAGTTTTGGATATGTAGTGATATTGTGAAGAGAGGAGAGGGCACTAGGGATGCAAACCGACCTATGTACTGTCTGTACTTGATTGAATGAATGATGTTTGTATGTTTTCTTTTTCTTTTTCTTTCTTTCTTTCTTTTTTTTTAAATAAAAAATGATTTGGCAAAAAAAAAAGAAAGAAAGAAACTTTCTGCAGATAAAAGTTTCTTTACAGCAGCAAATGCGGCAGATTCAGCTTTCCCCAGACCCATGGTGTGTACTTTGCCAATAGCCGGTGCAGGGGTTCCACTAGCGTTGCCTTGTCCCTCAGGAAGATTGCATAGAAGTTTAGGAGACCCAAAAATGCCTGTAGTTCTGCCTTGTTCTTAGGGGTGGGTTCCGGCTCTGATTGGTTGGAGGCGCCTCGTGACTTGTGGCTGGCTGGTTGAGTAGCTCTGCAGACTCTTACCAGGTGGCCTTTTTATCGCAGCGCCTGCAAATGGCATCTTTGAATTTGCAGATCTGGCAATGGTGGGACCCTCCACAGCTCGCACAAGTTTCTCGGTGGTCTCTCTGGTCCCACTGGTATTTCTCGGTCTGGAAGACGTCTTCATTGGACTGATCCTCGCTTTCTGTTTGGACTGTCTCACAGTGTACCAGGGTCCACCGCTGCGTTGTCCTTGCTTGAGCTGGTCTCTGTAGGGTTTCTGCAGCCTTCGTAGAGGATTCATGCGCCCTTGCCTCAGCAAACGTGATGTGGAGAGTTAGATTGGCTCGAGCAAGCAGCCTTCTCTGTAGGCAAATATCTCTCATGCCACAGATTAGTTGCTCTAGGAGCGCGTCATCTAGGTCTCTGTACTCGCAGTGCATTGCCGCCTTACGCAGGGCAGCCATGTATGTGCAGATCGGCTCTCCCTCTCACTGCAGTCGCTGGTGAAACTCGTATCTCTGTATGAACTTGGAAGGCGCCAGAGCATAGTGTGCCTTCAGCACAGCCTGTAGAGCTTGCCACAATATGGTCTGAACCGGGGTCGGTTGCCTCCAGGAAACATTCGAATCGAGCCATGTATGACCCCGATTTCTCTCTGGCTGGGTCGAAAGGCATTGGCGGCACATAAGCAGACATCATGTTTGTCTCTCTGGGGGTTCCGCTCGTCTGCCTGGCTGGATTCTCTGTTTCAGCTCTCTCTGTTGCTCCGTGGCTTCAGCTCTTTTCTTAGCTCTGTGCCTCAGAATCCCACCTTTGTCGCCAATGTTAAGTAGAGTGAATTAGAACACAGAAGCCAGGTCATGAGTAACAACAGCTCTTTACTTCATGGTGTGAATCCAGCAGCTGACCCAGGGAAACAGCTCCCTTTATATACTCTACAGTCCTGGCAATCAGCCAATCAGCTGAGAGCAATTACATTCAAACATTCCTGCCAAAACTATAAACATAACAGGAAGACTGATGGAAAGAATAAGTTAAGCAGGTCTGCTCTTTCCCTGCTGCCTGTTACTTCCTTGCCATTTTCTGTCTTTAGTGAATCAACTGTTTTCTTGACTTTTTTCTTGTTATTTATATGTTGACAGAAACTTTTTAAAATTATCTTTAATTTTTGTTGCAAGTCTTTGTTCATTTTGAGCCTTTACTTTCCTCACTTCATGTTTGCAGATTCTGGCTATCTGTTGATATTCTGCTTTAGTTATGTGTCCCTCTTTCCATTTTTTTTTTGTACTTATCTTTTTTGTCTTTCAGTTTATCAGAGAGAGATTTGTGCAACCATGCTGGTTTCTTCTTGGATTTCTTATTTTTCTTTTTCAGTGTTATTGTGCTGGACTGGGCTTTTATGATCGTATTTTTCAGAGTTTCCCAAGCTTTTGGGGTTGATTTCCCCTTTAGGATTTTCATCCAAGGAACCTTTCTCAACCTTGTTAAAATCAGCTCTTTTAAAATCTAAGAGTCTTGTATGCTTATGTTCTATTGCTTGTGTTTGCATTATGTTGAATTCCAATATGACATGGTCACTTTCACCCAATGTTCCTGTAATCTCAACTCCTTCTATCACTTCTTCTCTGTTAGTAAGAATTAAGTCCAGTATGGCTGACCCATCTAGTTCTTTCCTCTACCTTTTGGGCAACAAAGTTATCAGCCTAGATGGGTCAGGAACCTATTCAATCTCTCACTTGATCAGAATTAGTCTTCCAGTTGATGTCAGGGTAATTGAAGTCCCCCATTAGTATTGTAATATGTTTCCTATATATATTTGTTAGTTGGTTAGCAAAAAGTACATCTATTTTTTCTGCTTGGTTGGGTGGCCTGTAGTATACACCTATGGCAATGTCATTTTTTTCCTTTTATATGAGCCATATGCATTCTAAGTTTTCATTTTGGGGTTTTGTGCTTTTCTGTAGTAATATAGTGCTCTTTTACACATAGTCCACTTCTTTTATGGAGTTTGTTTCTTTTGAACAGTTTGTATCCTTCTAGCAGTACATTCCAGTCATGGGTTTCATCCCACCAAGTTTCTGTAATTGCAACTATATCATATCTGCCCTCAAGTACTAATAATACAAGTTCACCCTGTTTTGACTTTGACACTCAGACTTTGAGCATCTACATAGGCATTTGAGATCTTTATGTATGATTCTAAGTATGCTTCCTATATCTCCTATTTAGTGTTGAGTTTGTCTTCCTTCCCATCTCTCCTTACCTCATTATTTGATTTATTTTCTTGGGGTTTTTGCTTGGAATTAGGTCCTGGAAATCTTAGAGTGGTCACCCTCCCCCTCAATTTTAGTTTAAAGGCCTCCTGATAAGTTGAGTCAGTTGTTTTCCAAAAATATTCTTCCTGGTTTTTTTTTTTATATAATTAATTTTTTATTAGAGTATAAATATTAAAAAAAACATAACATGACATACACACAACAAACATTTATACAACATCTAAACAAAAAGAAATTATGTTTCCTTCTTAAGCATTGTTTCAAAGTGACATTCTGCTTGTTATATATTTCTTCCCCTCTACTTAGTCTAATGACATTTTCTATACCGGTAATATTTCCCCTCTAGATTTTTTGTTTATTTCTAATTTTTAACCAATTATACCATTTATTCCATATTTTGTAGTAGTCTGATTTTTCTCTTTCTTGTATTTCTTTGGTTAACCTGTCCATTTCA
The DNA here is from genome assembly GCF_029531705.1 of Pantherophis guttatus. Next base: position 4,929,093 of record NW_026844019.1, on the reverse strand, counting down.
GCGCATTCTAGAATTTTTTCTATTAAATCTGTTTCGTTTGGCGTTTTTTCTTGTTTCCAATTTTTTGCATATATTAGCTGTTAGTATGTGAATTGTGAGATATTTGATATCTTTAGGGTATGATTTATTAAAAATTCCTAGTAAAAACGTTTTTGGTTCTTTATCTATCTGTGTTTCTGTTATTTGTTCCAACCATTTTTTGATGTTAGACCAAAATTTCTTTGCTGCCGGGCATGTCCACCATAAATGATAGAAGGTTCCTTGTGTCTTCTTACACTTCCAGCAGTTCGGGCTATTTTTGGGCTGTATTTTTGCCAGTCTGGTTGGAGACATGTGCCACCTATAAAACATTTTCAGTTGGTTTTCCTTGTACGCCACTGCTCTTGTTAATTTTATATTTACTTTCCAAAACTTTTCCCATTTTTCCAAATTTATTGTATGTTTGACGTTTTGAGCCCATTTAATCATCGTTTCCTTGACTGTCTCTTCTTCCATTTTATAGCGTAAAAGATATTTGTAGATTCTGCTAATTAATTTGTTTTCTGAATCTAATATAATTTTGTCTATTTCTTATTTTTGTTTATGAATTTCATATATTTTTATGTGTTCTCTATATTTAGATTGTATTTGAGTATAAGTCCACCAATCTATTTCCCTATCTAAGTCTGTCTCCAATAGGTTGTTTTGTCTTCAATTTACCTTGATAGTCAATCAAATCTTTATATCTAATTATTTTTATCTTATCTGTTAGATTTGGGTGTCTAATTGATTCTACCGGTGATAACCAACTTGGTATTTTCATATAGTGTTGTTTTTTATTTTTAAGCCAAATTTGTAGTAATGAGTTTCTTATTGTATGTCTTTTGAAATATGAATGTGTTTTGTATCTTTCGTCCCACATAAAAGAGTGCCAGCCAGTTTGAAGTTCATGTCCCTCAATTGTTAAAATTCTAGAATTTTTTAATTCTATCCAGTCTTTGACCCAAGACAATACTGCTGCTTGATAGTATGTCTCCCAATCTGGAAGTGCAGCTCCTCCTCTATCTTTTGTGTCCTGAAGCAGCTTAAATTTTATTCGTGGCTTTTTCCCTTGCCATATGAATTTAGATGTCATTTTATTCAAATTTTCAAAGAATGATTTATCTATTTTTATCGGAATAACCTGAAACAGGTATAAAAATTTAGGCAGTATAGTCATTTTAATGGCCAAAATTCTTCCTAGGAGTGAAATGTGTAAGTTTTTCCATTTTTCTAAATCCTTCCTTGTTTGTTCTATTAGTTTATCATAATTATTTTCTTTTATTGCTGAAGTTCTTGTGGACAACCAGATTCTTAAGTATTTTATTTTTTTCATTGTTTGGATTTGTATACTATCTGTTAATTTTTTTTTCTTGATTTTTCGTGAGATTTTTTACAATTAATTTCGATTTGCTTTTATTGATTTTTAGTCCGACCACTTCTCCGAATTCTTCTATTTTTTGAAACAAATTTGGTATAGATTCCATAGGGTTTTCTGTTATAAACACTAGGTCATCAGGAAAGACCTGAACTTTATATTCTTCTTTATTAATCTTTAAACCTTTGATTCCTTGATCTTCTCTAATTTTTTTCAGAAGAGTTTCCAATGATAAGATGTACAGTAAAGGAGAGAGTGGGCAACCTTGTCTGACTCCTTTTGTTATGTTAAATTTATCTGTTATATCGTTGTTCATAATTATCCTTGCTGATTGGTTAGTATAAATTTCTTCTATGATTTTTCCAAATTTTTCCCCAATTTGCATATTTTGTAATTGTCTAATCATAAATTTCCAATTCTGGTTGTCAAATGCTTTGTGAGCGTCAAGGAAAACCAACGAAGCCTGTTTCTACGGTGTAATTCATAATATTCTAAAGTATTAAGTATTATTCTCATATTATTTTTTATTTGGCGTCCCAGCAGAAATCCATTTTGGTCTGCATGTATATATGTATTTAGTACTAATTTAATTCTTTTGGCCAGAATTGCTGCAAATATTTTGTAATCGGTGTTCAGTAATGAGATAGGTCTATAATTCTGAATTTGCTGAAGATCTGTATCTTCTTTTGGTATAATTGTAATTATTGCTTCTGTCCATGTCTTTGGAATTTTGGCTTTCCCCATGGCTTCGTTATATAACATCAACATATTTTCTCCCAGTACTTCTTGCATTGTTTTATATACTTCCACCGGTATCCCATCGGGTCCCGGAGTTTTATTATATTTTTGCTTTTTCAGTACTTCCTCTAATTCTAATTTAGTTATTGGCCTATTGAGCATTTCTCTTTGATCTTCTGTGATTTTTGGCATTTCAGATTTTTCTATATATTGTTTTATCTTTTCTTCTTCTACTTCTTCTTGTTTATATAAATTCGCATAAAATTTCTTAATGATTTCTTTTTTGGCCTCTCTATTATATTGGATTTCTCCTTTATCATCTCTCAATTGGTGTATCATTCTTTTATTCCTTTCTTTCTTCAATTTATAGGCTAACCATCTGCCTGTTTTGTTTGCATATTCAAAATAATTTTGTTTCGCCATTTTTATTTTGGGGGCTAATTCCTTTTGGTTTATCAGATTCAGTTTATGTTTAATTATTTTCCATTCTTTTTTAATTATTTTATCCTGGGGTTCTTTCTGCAATTTTTGTTCTATTTGTTTTAGGTCTTTTTCTAATTTGTCTAGTTGTTGTTTCTTCTCTTTATTTTTTTTCCCCGTATATGCAATTACCAGGCCCCTTATATATGCTTTTAGAGTATCCCATGTATTTTGTAAGGAAGTTTCCTCTTTTTTATTTATCTGAAAGAATATCTTTATTTCCTTTTCTAACATCAAATTAAATTCTTTTTCTTTACATATTCTTTGATTCATCGTCCATCTGCTGAACCTCCTTTCCCCTTTTCCAGGTTATAAATAGTGGATTATGATCTGCCCATTGGTTTATGCCTATCTCGATTTTTTCTACCGCTGTTTTGATATTTGGGGTCATCCAGGCCATGTCCAGTCTTGACCATGAGTTATGTGGGTGAGAGTAAAAAGTGTATTGGGCCTCATCTTCATGTGTTTCCCTCCATACATCTCTCAAGTTTAATTCTTTAGTCATATTAAAAAATTCTTTTGGAAGTAATTCAATTCAATTCAATTTTATTTATTGATTAGCCCTTTGGGCCATATCAAGTGCAGAATTACAAAGACAAATCATTACAAAGGTTTGGTAAAACAAATTAAGTAAGATTGGAATAACTCGCAATTAAAATACAATTAGAATAAAATACGATCTAAAATAAAATCGGGATAAAATACAATAATTTAAAGTACCATTTAAATATAATTAAATTTATATTATAATGTCGCCCCTGCATCTACCCAATCAGTGTTAACTGCTCTTAAAATTACATTGTTAGATCAAGTGATCATTCTTACAATCTACCGCATTTTGCTGCACCAACTTTGTCCTCCTTCCCAACAACTTTACCACAAATCTAGCAATCCATTTTACCAACTGCAAGTTGGAACCTAACAAACAATATCGCAAAAAGTGCTCTTTAGACTTAGGGGTGCTGGTATAAAAGATCCTGCCCAGTTGATGTTCCCTCAAATCTGAGTATAGGGGGCAATCAAAAATTACGTGGGACGTTGTTTCGACTTCCCCCGTCCCACATAGACAGACCCTTTCCCTTACAGGAATACCCTTATATCTACCCCAGAGCATATTTGTTCCAAGTTGGTCCAACCTCAGTTTTGTAAAGAATCTTCTCAGGACGGGAAACAAAGGCACAGCTAAATATTTTTCTATTTTGAAGATTTGTTTATTGGCTGATAACCAGGGGCAAACTTTTACTGCTGTCACCTGTGCAATATCCGATTGGGCACTTATGTCCTTAAATCTCTGTGCAATCCAATTTCGGATCTGCCTATAGTCGTACTGCTGCCAATTTAAAGGGATACCAGAGCTAGATACCTGCTTCAGAACTCTTGATAACCAGTTATTTTTATTACTTGAGATAATCTGCTCCATTAGCGCTAATTTTGGTAACCTCCCTTCCTCCATCTCGATTATTCTCAACCAATAATAAACAGTCTTCAACAAGGCCCTAGTGCCAGTCACATGGACTCCTGTTTCTGCCCTTACTACACATGCTGGGGTTCCGGTGGACACTGCCAAAATTCTCCTAAGGAACTTATTTTGAGGGGTTTCCAGCCCATGCAGCTTAACTGACCCCCATATTTCTGCCCCATAGGTAAGTACTGGTTCGATTTTCGCCTGGAAGACCTTTAGCACTGGGATTAATGAAGATGGAGTTTTCTCTAAAATAAGTTTGTTTAATTGAGCCATCCGAGCCATGGCCTTCCGAGCTCTGGCTTTTACCTGCTTATTCCATTTGCCATTTGTCTGAAATACTAGCCCTAAATAGGTAAATGACTGAACTTGTTCTATTCTTCTGTCATTTAAAACCCATCTCCTTATATTTTGTTGCCTGCTAAATATCATTACCTTTGATTTCTCTATATTAATTGTCAGGCGATTTTTTATACAATATGCTGCCAACCTCCCAAGTGACCTTCGTAGCCCCACCTGTGAGGCCGACAACAAAATTATATCATCGGCATATAACAAGCAATTGACCTGTCTTGTTCCTATACTAGGCCCATGGAGTGATGTATCTTCCAGACATTTTGGGAGGTCATTTAAATATAAGTTAAAAAGTGTTGGGGCTAAAATGCAACCTTGTCTGACGCCCTTTTTTAATGGGATTGCATTTGTTACCGATCCTGACCTATTCACTCGAACTCTTACTTGGGTTTCCGTGTATAACAGTCGAATTAAATATAACAATTTCTTTTCTATTCCCATAGCCTCTAATTTATCCCATAAAATTTTTCTATCAATTGTATCAAAGGCTGCCTTCAAATCTATGAATGCCACATACAGAGGTTTTTTCCAAGACTTAAACTTTGTTATTAGATGGTCCAGCACAAAACAATTATCCATAGTAGATCTTCCGCTCCTGAAACCTGACTGCTCTTCAGCTAAGATGTTATTTCTCATTATCCAGTCCTCTAATTTATGAAGCAAATGCTTAGCATAAAGTTTTGCTGAAATATCAATTAGACTAATTAATCAAAAATTATCAGGATTATCTCTAGAACCTTTTTTATGTAAGGGGATAATTATTGATGAACGCCAACTGGCAGGAATTTGCCCTGATCTGTTGATAAAAGTAAAGAGACCCGCCAAGACAGGCGCCCACCAGGCTATGTTATCTTTAAATAAGGATGCCGGGAGCGCATCCTGTCCTGGAGCTTTGTTTATCTTCAGGGAGGAGATTAAACGCCTCACCTCCGTGACTGACACTTCTTCCCACTGCGGTAAGGCTTCATATTCCTGTATCAAACTCGGAGAGGATATAAGCTCATCAGAGTTTTCTACTGCTGCTGGCGTGGCCAAATGCTTCTCCCACCTTTCTGCACTAATGTTTGGGTCACTTATTGGTTTTCTATCTCTAATAATTTTTGAGACCTCCAACCAGAATAGTGTGGGGGAGGCCAGCTTTGCTGCCTGTTCTAGACCAGCCCATAGGTTGTCGATATAGGAGGCCTTTTTTCTCTTCAGTAGCTGCTTATATTTCTGCCTTATGGTAATATACTCCTTCTGTAGTTCCATGTTTGGGCTGCTTAAGTATCTCCTAAGTGATTTCCTAAGCTGTTTTTTCTTTTCCTTACAGTCACTGTCAAACCATGATGAGTTACTAGAATCAGATGGGCCCATTGGCTTGGTAGTCATGGAAAAATGCTTCAATTTATGGCATATTTCCGCAAAACAAACTATAGGCTCTTGTTCACCCGTACTGTTTGCGCATATATGCGCTAAGGCTTCCATACATGGTGAATTCATAAATTCAGTCACTGCTTTGCTATCAACCCTCTTCCATGTTAATTTTTTCTCTTGGGCTATTTCTAAGTTGAGGCCTATTTGTTGGATTGATTGATTCCTTTTCCTTAAATCTGAAGGGATTGCCAGGGACGTCGCAATAGGAAGGTGATCACTTTCTGACCTTGGTAACGTCAAGACCGAAGTTGCCCCTGCTACTAGGCTGTGAGAGACACAAAAATAATCAATAGAACTACATGCCTTGGGGCCAAAAAAAGTTATGGGGTACCTTCTGAGCTCCGAGTACTGGCCTACAATTTGGAGGTTACAGTTATATATCATAGTTAGAAATTTCCCCCCATCTTTGTTCTTTTTCCTGTCTTGGGAGACCCATGATTGTTGGTTATGTAAATATCCCTCAGGAATTGTACCGTTTTCAACAAAAGGTTCCAACGAGGGACCCACACGCGCATTAAAGTCTCCTGCCAAAATTAGAGGTGTTTTTGTGAATTTTTTCCGTATTTCTAATATTTTTACCTCTAGAGCCTCCCACAAATCCCCCATTGCTGGGTTGACGTACACATTTGCAAATATCATTGACTTCCCTTCATATTCCAAATGGATTGCTTGAAAAAATAGAGGGCCATCCTCCAAGCATATCTCATTTCCCTTCCATCCTAGTTCGGCTTTCACCAAAATGCCCAATCCTCCAGAGACTCTTCCTTTTTTAGCTACTCTCTTTGCTGGCAGCTGCCAAATATTAAACCCGGGGAGCTCAATTGGGGTCTCATCGTTGCTAACCCATGTCTCCTGCAAGGCAATTACATGGTACCTATTTAAAAATTTAATACAATCATCTGTGCACCAACTTCCTCTCCATCCTGCCACATTCCAAGAGAGGAAGTGCACTCTTTTTTTTTTATTGCAAAAGTTTTACAATTACATTTTCACCCCTTTTCCCCCCCGCCTCCCCCCCCAAACTTCCCAACCTCCCTAACCCTCCCTAACCCTCCCCTCCCCCCAGACTTCCCTATAATATATTCATACTCATAAAAAACCCTTAATATAACACTTATATGTAAACTTGAACCCCTCCCTCCCCTGTGTAATTTTTCTCTTTACCTCATTACATTAAAATATTTCCACTACATTACATTATTTTCAAATAAAAGCTATTTGATACTTTCTAGTTTGATATTTGTTCTGAACATATTCTATCCACCTTTTCCATTCCCACTCATAAGTCTCTTGTGAACAGTCTTTTAAATATGCTGAAATCTTTGCCATCTCTGCAAAACTGGCCATCTTCAAAGTCCATTCCTCAATAGTGGGCAAAGCTTCATTCTTCCAATATTTACCTATCAACAATCTTGCTGCTGTTATCATATACAATATCAATTTTGTTTCACCCAATGTAAAACCCTTAACTATACCCAATAAAAACAGTTGTGGAGGAAATTGAATTTTTTTCTTCAAAACATTCTGCATGACCCACCAAATTTTTATCCAAAAAGCTTTAACTTTCCTACAGGTCCACCAAACATGATAATACGTAGCATCCAAACATTCACATCTCCAACATTTTGGCTGAACATTAGGGTACATACATGACAACTTTTTGGGATCTAAATGCCATCTATAAAACATTTTGTAGAAATTTTCCCTCAGATTCTGCGACTGTGTAAATTTAACATTCTGAACCCAAATTTTTTCCCATGTTTCCAGCATCACTGGTTCTTCAAAATTCTGTGCCCACTTAATCATACAGTCTTTAACTAATTCAGTTTCTGAATCTCTTTCTAGCAAAACATTATAAAGCCAATGATATGCATTGGACCTTTCTCTCTTATATGTCTAACCAATTCTTCCTCATGCAACATAATACCAGTTTTTTGGTCCTCTTTCCATCTCAATTGTAATTGATTATACTGTAACCAAGTTAAATTAATCCCTTCGTCCAACAGTGTCTGCAATGTCTTCAACTGCCATCTGCCCGCATCTGTAAAAAGAACCTCTTTATATAAAACCCCCCCGAGTGACATTATATTTGTATTCCACAAAGTATGACCAAGATCCAGCCATAGCGGTATTTTATAATCCCATTTGAGTCGGTGCTTCTTCCAAACTCTCATCAAAGAATCTCTAAGTATATGACTTTTAAATACTTTATCTACTTTGTCGTCGTAAAATAAGTAAGCATGCCATCCAAATTCAAGATCAAAACTTTCTGCGTTCAATATTCCAGTCTTTTTCCTTCCAAACCAATCACTTGTTAAGGTTAAAGCTGCTGCATCATAATATAGCTGTAGGTTTGGAAGTTTAAGACCTCCTCTTTCTGGAACATCTTGCATAATTTTCAATTTCACTCTCGGCTTCTTCTCGTTCCAGACAAACTTATTCACTCCAGATTGCCAAACTTTCAATTGTTTATCACTTTTAAGCACCGGAATCATTTGAAACAAAAAAAGAAATCTTGGCAAAATGTTCATCTTAACTGCTGCTATTCTTCCAAGTAGAGACAGCTGCAGTTTTTTCCAAGTCTCCATATCTTTCTGCACCTCTCGCCACAACACCTCATAGTTATTTTGAAACAATTTCATATTTGATTCTGCAACCTGAACTCCTAGATATTTTACCTTAGGTACAGTCTCAAAACCTGCCCTCCTTTCAAGCTCATGTTTACAATCTTGTGTCATATTTTTAGCTATCATTTTAGTCTTTTTTGGATTCAATCTAAAACCTGAAACTTTACCATAGTCTTGTATAATGTCCTTCATCAAGATTATTGATTCCATTGGTTGTGATAGGGTAACAACCAGATCATCTGCAAATGCCTTTATTCTGTAATCCTCTTGCCTAATCTTTATACCTCTCAAGATATTAGAGTCCCGTATTGTATTTAGCAAGACTTCTAGTGTTAAAATAAATAAAAGTGGGGACAGCGGACATCCCTGTCTTGTTCCTTTTTCAATTTTAAACTCTGTTGTCAGGCTTCCATTAATAATGATCTGTGCCTTTTGCTCTTGATAAATTGCCGAAATCGCCTGTATAAATTGATCCCCAAAGTCCATCTTTTTCAAAGTCTTTAATAGAAAATTCCGATCCACTCTGTCAAAGGCCTTCTCTGCATCCAAGAAGACCAGCACTGCAGGGATCTGTTTATTCTTCTCAAGATATTCCAATAAATCTATTACTTGCCTTACATTGTCCTTCATATATCTGCCCTCGATAAATCCCGCTTGATCATCATGAATCACCTTCTGAATTACTGGCATCAACCTGTTGGCTAGTACTTTCGCAAAAATTTTATAATCTGTATTCAAAAGAGATATTGGTCTATAGTTCTCTGGTTTTTTAGGACCGATTTGTTCTTTTGGTATCAAAGATATGTAAGCTGTTGTCCATGATGGGGGTATTTTACCCCCTTGCTGAATATTGCAAAATAAATCTCTAAGTTGTTCCACCATTTCAGCTTGCAAAGTTTTGTAATACACTGCAGTCAAGCCATCCGTGCCAGGAGCTTTGGCTGTTTTTAACTGTTTAATTGCTACTATTATCTCCTCCTCTGTTATGGGATAATTCATTCTTTCCTTTTGTTGATCAGTAATTTTTGTAACTCTTTTATTGTTTAAATATTTTTCTATAAGTCCATTCTGCACCTCCTCTTTGGCATATAGTTTGGTATAATAGTCCACAAAAGCTTCTTTAATTAATTTTTGTTGAAAAATTTCTTTCCCTCCAATATCAATACTATCAATAGTCCATATACTTTGTTTTTTCCTCAATGTGTAAGCCAACCATCTGCCCGGTTTATTAGCGTTACAAAATGTATTATGCTTTGCATATTGTAAGTTTGTTGCAACTTGTTCCGCCATAAGCATTTGAAATTGGTCTTTCAAAAGTTTTATAGCACTACGTATTCTTTCATCTGTTGGATTTTTAATAAGTAACTGTTCTTTTTTCTTTATTTCTATTTCCAATTCAGATCTTTTCTTTTGTCGGAACAGTCTATGTTTAGAGTTCATATAGATAAGTACCCCTCTCATATAAGCTTTACTTGCATCCCACACAATTTCAATTGGGGTACCTTTATTCAAATTTATTTCAAAAAATTCTTTCAAGTGCTTTTTAAGTTCTGTTGTATTTTTTTCATATCTAAACAAATTCTCATTTAATCTCCAAGAACGTCTCTCAACCTTGTCCATCTCAATTTCTATCCATACTGGGCTATGGTCAGTCAAAGTTCTTGGAAAAATCTTTGTTCTTTTTGTCTTAACAAGTAAATCATCTGTCAACAAAATAAAGTCAATCCTAGAGAAGGATCTGTGTCTGTCAGAATAAAAAGTATAGTCCAATTCTTTTGAATTATGTATTCTCCAAACATCTTTTAGTTCCATATCTTCTTTCATGTCAAAAAAGGTCTGTGGTAATCTGATTCTAGACTTTGCCAAACTCTTTTTATCTAATTTAGAATCGATTACTCCATTCCAGTCTCCCATAATTAAAATAGATCTGTAATCCCATTGCAATATTTTAGTATGTAACATCTTATAGAAATAGTCCTGTTGTTGATTGGGAGCATAAATCCCAATCAGAAGAATTTGGCCATTTGCGGTAGACAATTCAATTGCTACAAACCTACCATCTTCATCTGTTTCTATAACTTTAGCTGTTAACTTTTTATTTACATAAATTACCACTCCATTCTTTTTTTGCGAAGTTGAAGATATAAAATGTGTTCCTAGTTTGGAGTTTATCAGATATTTTTGATCTTGAGTTGTGATATGCGTTTCTTGTAAACAAATTATATCATTATTAAATTGTTTCAAATATGTAAATAATTTCTTCCTTTTCTGTGCTGAATTCAACCCATTAACATTCCAGGATAAACACCTAAACGTCATCAGCCTCTTTCTGGAGCAAAGAGCAAAATAATTGAAGATCATCCGAAATCTTCGATCTCGCTCCTCCCATAACTCCAATCTCTTGTGCAGTACTCTTATCTGCCTCCTTGTCTTGTCTTTCCTGTTGTTGTTGTTGCTTTTGTTTAAGTAACTTAGCTTGAGCTCGAGTTATACGTTGATCCTTAACCTCAATCATCCGAACCGGGTCCAAGATTGGAGAAGATTCCAGCAAGGGCTCATCCAGAAAACCTCCTTCTGCACCTTGCACTTCTTCTAATTCCTGCTTAGACTGTTCTTGCAGTTCTCGTTGAGGTTGCTTCTCTTCACTCTCTTTAATCTCCAAAACTGTAGATGTACGTGGAGATGGTGTTCTTTCCTTAAGAATAGTAGTGTAGAAGTGCTGTGCCTTCTCCACGGTATTCAAACGATATCTTTCTCCCTTGTATCTGAAAATTATGCCAACTGGTGCGTCCCACCGGAAAGATATCTGTAAATTTTGCAATTCCTTAACAAGAAAGCCAAATTCTTTTCTAGCTTTCAGCATTTTAGGAGGTAATTCTTTATAAATTCCAATTCGTGAACCCCCCACTTGTACAGAAGTGTAAAAGGATTTTTGCAGGATATCGTTTCTTATTTCTCTATCTGTAAAATATATGACTACGTCTCTAGGTAATTGTCTTTGTCTGGCCACCCAAGAGTTCACTCTGTAAATTTTGTCTATTTTGTGAAAAACCACATCTGGATTAACTTGTAAAATCTTAGCCAGGGCCTCAGAACAAACTTGTCTCAAATCCTGTCTTTCCTCCTCTCGAATTCCTCGAAGCCGTATAGCAAACTCCATTGCCCTGAATTGTATCATGACAATCTCGTCTTCAACTCTCTGCATTTTATTGTCAACATCAGCAATTTTATAATCATTGTCTTTCATCTTAACATTAACTTCTGATTTAAGTTCTTCAACTTTAAAATCAACTTTCCCAATAAATTCTGCCAGGCCAGATGCCACTTCTGATATTTTTTTGGTCACCTTGTTTTGATTCTGTTTCACCATATCTTTAACTTCATTAATTTCCTGCATAAATTCCTGGTGTGATTTTTGAAGTTTATCATCTATCCCCTGATGTGATTTTTGAAGTTTATCATCTATCTCCTGTTGAGATTTTTGAAATTTATCATCCAAAGTTTTAGAAATAAATTCTTTTAAATCTCCCACATCAAATTCTTTTTTCTGAGTCTGTAACTGTTGAGCAGGGGGAAGCTGCGTTTCATGTTTGTGTGTGGGGGATCCCCCCCCTGTTGCCTTCCCTTCCTGCTTCTTTGAAGTCATTCTGCCACGTAGGCTAGTTTTTCTGAAGAGGGAAGTTCCTTTTCCTTTCCCTCCTGGACAAAAACTTCTAAAAAAGTCCCCCAGATTTAGTCAAATAAAACTGAAGTAAAACAAAATCAATTTTTTTTTAAAAAAAATTTTTCCTTTAGATAAAGCAACTTTGTAGCAGCTCTGTAACTTTATAGCAAGGCAGGAAGGCTTCACAAATCCACTTTCACTAGCTCGTTAACTCAAATGCTGGGCGCCATATTTTTTCAAATCACTTTCACTCACTCACTTTCTCTTTTGGTTTAAAAAGTCAACAAAGCACTAATACTTGCAATTTTCAAGTTTCTGGATTCAAATTGGTATTTCCGCTGTTTGTTAGGGTTAGTTCCTTTCACTTTAAAAGTTTGCTGCTGCCGGCTTGTTCTGCTGAAGGCAGAATCGTCCCACGCCGCCCGGAGTCTCCGCAGGTTGGGAGGGAGCCGCGCCTGTTTTCTCCCCCAGAAGCAATTCCCTGGGGGGGTTACAGGGGCTCAACCTGTGCCCTGCTGTCTCTGCTCCTACAATCTTCGAGATTTCGGAGTTTTCGAGCCGCTCCTCATTCGCGGGGCAGCTCTACAGGCGGCGGGGCTGGCGGTCTTTAAAAAATCACCGCCGTCGCCGAAGCTCGCAAACCGGAAGGGAGGAAGTGCACTCTTGAAGGACGTGGTTGCTCACTATTTCCTAGTCAGGCTTCTTGGATAATCTCTCCTACCCTTCCTCCCTCGTTTACACACACACACCCATTTAATCGCCTGAGTTCAATAGAAGTCTGTTTGGGCATCATTGCACTGCCTGTTACTTTCAGACTTGCAGGTCCATGGGCTCTATTAATCTCTGCCTCCACGGTAAATGATTTTGCATGAGGCACCGCATTTGTGTTGTTTCTTGGTATCATCTTTGCCGCTAAGGGGGATTGGGGGATTTCTTCCTGGGTGCCTTCCATCTCCGATGTTTTTCCCACAACACTTTGTGTTATCAAATCTACTGTCTCTGGTACCTTGTGCTGTATAGACGTGGGCATCAGGCTTCCTGGGTTTATAGGCTGCTGGCTTTCCGGAGCTGCCTCGTGCCTTGAAGGGGGTAGAAGAGCTATCAACGCTAAAGGAGCGGCAGAAGAAATAGTCTGCTTCAGCAGCTTCCTCGTCTCTTTAAGTTTTTTAAGTACTTCTTGCTGCTCCATTTGTGAAAGTGAGGAAAAAGTTTCCAAACAGGCAGAATCAAATGTCTCATCTTGTACCAAGCTAATTGAAGGAAGTTTCACTTCAGCTGGGTCCAACACCCTAACCGACATTTCCTCTGTAATGCTAAATCTCCTCCCTACCTTGGCCAGCCTGCTTTCCCTGTTCAGTCCACTTTCCCAAACAGCTGTCCCATGCACTGCCACACTCTCCCTAGGGGCTCTCTAAATTAGCGGAATGGCCTCACCACTAGAAAAAACTCGGGTAGGTAAAATTTGATAATAAGCCAAAAATCCTCTCATTCGCATAAGCAGGCTTGGGAAGAGCTGTTGTTTGAACTTAAAAAGAATTCTGATATAATTATCACGTTGTGGAAGATGTTCATATGCTGCCAAATCTACTGCCCCCTTGTCACACCGAGTAAGCTGTGACAAAGAGGTCACTATCTGTTTTTTTGAAGACCATCTACCCACATTTATCTCAGAATTATATATATTCAATACAATCTGCTCCTTCAATAATGGCCTGTTTCCCCCCACACTCTTGTACCGTGGGATTTCAGGTCCAACCAGCTCACCATCTCTTGCTTTTTTTCCATGCTTACAGTCAATATATTGTCTGCTTGTTCTTTCCCTCGGTTGCACCATCTGGCCAGGTCGTTCTGTCTGACAGCCAGTTGAACGTACCTGCGGCTTTTTCGTCTGTGCCGCAGAAATAAGATTGATCACAGAGTCCAACTTTAAACGCACCTCTGCAAATTGGTCAAAAATGGCCAAGACTGTCTGAGAAGTGAGCATACTGTGTCGGCTAATGAAATCCCTTGTACTAACATTTAGCTGGTTTTCAAGTCCTAAAGCTAATTCACTATGGTTGTAAAACTCCGACTCTAAGCCCTTGTCCCGGCCTGGAGCCGATTCACCCAAAGTTGCTGAGTCATTTGTCGTCAAATTACGCAGAGGGGTTCGCAAGCTTCCCAGCTGACTTCCTGATTGATTCTCCTCTGCCTGCAATTCCCACTCCAGGGGGGAATCCCCAAACAATGCCAAAACATCACGACTAACCGGAAGGGAAAGGGGGGAGGATGCACGACCCACTGTTGAGTGCAAAGGCTGGCAAAATCCGTCAATCTTCTGTTGCTTTTGAGGATTGGTTCCAACTTCCTTACTGTTTGGTGAGCAATATGCCGTCTTTCTTTTCTTCCCCTTGGGAGAGGCCATCCGGACTCCAGTCAAACACGGCTGCAAAGGTTCTTCCCGGGAGCGTCTGCAGCCAGCCAGTTCCTTACTGTACTCGCTCCAAAAACAAACAGCTCAAAATCCCCTCCGAGGTTAGGGGCCTCCACTGAGGTTTGTCAACAAGTCCGGTAATCCGAATTTCAGGCCTTGCAAGGAGAAGTCGCAGGAGTAGCCTAAGCCAGGAATGCAGGTTGTAGTATTGTTAAAATATGTCTAAAACAAACAGTAGCCACACTATATGTGCTTTGTAAAAGTCCAGTATAAATTAAAAATAGATTAAAAATGAATTAAAAATATAAAATATATAAAAATACTTTAAAAACGTTAAAAAAGAAAAACCTAATTTGCTTTTGGGAGAGCTCCTTACAGCCGTTGCTCACCTCACCCCTCCGGAAGCTCTTTTGGAAGTATATCCTTTTTCTTTTCTTTTTTTTTTTTGTCAGTTTTATAATCCTTGTTTGCATTTACTATTGCATTATAATCCTCAATTAAACAGATATCTTCATATTCTAATTCTGCTAGTTTTGTATGTAGATCCTTAAAGAATTCCTGTTGTTTTTGATTAAGTGCATATATCACTACTATTAACATTTTTTCCTTTTCTATTCCTAATTCTACCATCACCACTCTACCTTCCTCATCAACATAGACTAACTTAGATTGTATTCTTTCTTTTACGTAAATCGCTACTCCTTTTTTCTTTTTTCAGATCAGGGATGTGTATAATCTTCCTAGTTTGAGGTTTTCTAGGATTTTCTGATGCTCTTTTTGGATACGTACTTCTTGCAGACATATCACATTTGCTTCTAGTTTTCGTAATTTTGTAAATGTTTGATTCCTTTTCTTTGGAGCATTTAATCCATTAATATTTACCGAGAAGAATTTGATTGGTTCGTCCATTGCCTATTGTATCTATTTTTTTGTGTGTCTTGTTTCCATCCGTGTCTTTGCCTTTGCACCTTCTCTTTCCTCCCTTTCTTTTTCTTGCCACTTTCTTATTTCTTTTTCTTGGTTCGTTTCTGTTTGCTCTTCTTCTTGACTTCTACTATCAGTTTCCTCCTTACTTTCCTGCTCTTCCTCCAACCTAAAATGTGTGCTATGAAATTCCCTTGCCTTCTCTAGTGTGTCTATTTTGTATATTTTATCTTCCCATGTAATTAAGATCCCCTCTATTGGCAATCATCTGTACATTATTTTATATTTGATCAATAATGATGTTAAGAACTGGTATTGTTGCCATTGGTTTCTTATTCTTCGGGTTATCTGTTTTAAGATTATGATTTCTTTGTCTTTGTAAGTCACTGTTTCTACTCTGGATTTTCTGTAGACTTCATCCTGAGTAGATCCTTTTGAAAATTTAACATGGACTTCTCTCGCCAATCTATGCCTCCTTATATAATTTGTTTGTACATGATAGGTTTCCTCCAGTTGTCCTTTTATTTCCCTTTGGTCTTTTTGAGTCATTCCTGAGATGTTCTCCACCACTTTTCCTTCTAAATCCTCATCTTTTTCCTCTGGTATGTTTTGAGAGCGTAAAAAATATGAAGCCTTTTCCATTTCGAGTATGGCTAATGAATCTGACATTTCTTTATTTAATTGTAAAGTTTTTTGCTCCATTGCTTCTACTTTTAGTTCTACATGATCTATTTTCGTTTCCGCTTTCCTAATTCTCTGTTCATTTTCTACTATTGTTGTATACCCCCAATTTTTTCATTCATATTCTTTTTTTTTTTAAGTTTTATTAACATAAACAAACATAAAACACAAATACATGTAAACACTTATACATTAACAAAGAGTCAATCGACTAACTTCTAGAAAACCTTCGCATCGGTGATTAATGTCCATTTAACCAATTTTCCTTAATCATACTATTTACAAATTCACTTGCTTATACCTTAATATATTCATTGAAGTTCAGCAGTATCTTTCTACAAACATATTAACCATTTATTTATACAATCCTACGGCTCATCTCATGTATTTATTTCTACAATTCTTGAGTTATGTTCTCCTAATGTCCTATGTTGTTGGCCCTATCCTTCTTTCTAACCATGTGTACCATTTTTGCCAAACTAAATAAAAGTCAGTGTTCTCTTTATCTTGGAGCTCTTTTGTGAGCCTATCCATCTCTGCGCATTCATTTATTTTTGTTATTATTTTTTCTTCTGTTGGTATTATCTCGGATTTCCAATTCTGAGCGTACACTATACGTGCCGCTGTCAATATGTGGATGGTAAGATATTTTATCTCCTTGGTACAGTGTGGTGTAGTCATTCCAAATAGAAAGAATTCTGGTTTCATTTCTACACTTTGCCTCGTTGTTTCTTCAATTATTCTCTTAATCTCTTGCCAGTAGCGTTGTGCCTTCCTGCAAGACCACCAGAGATGGTAATATGTCCCCATTTGTGTCTTGCACTTCCAACACATTGGTGATGTGTTTGGAAACATTTTAGCCAAACGTGCTGGAGGAAGGTGCCATCAATAAAATATCTTGTATAAATTTTCTTTGTATGGAATCGACAGTGTCATCTTATAATTTTCTGCCCATAGCTTGTCCCATCTATCCAACTCTATATTGTGACCTATATTTCTTGCCCAGCTTACCATGTTTTCTTTCACTGTTTCCTCCTCTAATTTATACCTTATTAAATATCCATAAATTTAAAATTTTATCTAGTTCACTTGGTTGGCTTTGAAAATCATAATGTCTCCGGTCTGCTGTATATTTTGACTCAATTTGAAGATATGGCCACCAATCAATCATAATGCCTCGTCTTTCCAGTTCTTGTCTCGTAAGTAGGTCTCCCTCACTACTCAACAATTCTTGATATTTCCGCATCTTTCCTATTTCTATAGTGTTTGGATAAATTAGCGCCTCCATAGGCGACAACCATCGTGGGATTTTACTATAGTGTTGCCTTCTGATATCTTGCCATGTTTTATATAGTGCACCTCTTATTACATGTCTCTGGAAGTACGGATGTTGCTTGTCTGTGCCTTCCCACAGAAAGGCATGCCAACCTCGACTCAGATCAAATCCCTCCAAGTATAGCGTTCTCCTATTTGATAGATCTATCCATTCTCTGATCCAATTCAATGCCGCCGCCTTGTAATATAACTCCCAGTCTGGTAGACCTAGGCCTCCCTTCTCCTTTGTGTCCTGTAAGCATCGTATTTTAATTCTAGCTTTCTTTCCTTGCCAGATGTATTTCATTATTGTCTTATTGAGATCCTTAAAGAAATCTTTTCCCGGACCAATTGGTATCACTTGGAAGAGATATAGGAGTCTTGGTAATATGTTCATCTTTACAGACGCTATTCTGCCAAGAAATGATAGTTGTACCTTATTCCATCTTTCCAAGTCTTTTCTAATTTGCTTCATCAATTTAATGTAATTGTCCTCTCTAATAGTTGTTGCTTTTGTAGTAAGCCAAATTCCCAAATATTTTACTTTCTTCGCAATTTGCATTCCTAATTCTTCTTCTAATTTTTCCTCTTGTGTCATTGTCATATTTTTGGTCAAGACTTTGGTTTTTTGTTTATTGATCTTAAGCCCTGCCACTTTGCCATACTCCTCTATCTTCTCTAATAATTTGACTCCCGCTACTTCCGGTTGTTCCACTATGAAGACCACATCATCCGCGAAAGCCTGTAGTTTATACTCCTCATTCCTTATCTTCAGTCCTTTTATTTCTTCTTCCTTTCTTACTTCCTTTAGAAGGACTTCCAGTGAGATTATAAACAGTAGAGGCGATATCGGGCATCCTTGTTTTACCCCCTTTTGGATGCTTATTTTTTCGGTCATATCTCCATTAATTATAATTCTCGCTGTCTGGGAAGAATATATTTTCTTAATCATTTTCAGGAATTTGTCGCCGAAATTCATAATCTGCAGTTGTGCTATAAGGAATTTCCAGTTCAAATTGTCGAACACCTTTTGCGCGTCGAGAAAGATTAGCGCTACCTGATTATTGATGTTTTGCTCGTAGTATTCGAGAACGTTTATTATTGTCCTCATGTTGTTTTTTATTTGTCTCCTTGGGACAAAACCATTTTGGTCGGGGTGTATATAATTATGTATAATTGTTTTCAGCCTCTGTGCTATAATTGTCGTGAATAGTTTATAATCTACATTTAACAGCGAGATGGGTCTATAATTTTGGACTTTAGTCGGATCCGTAACTTCTTTGGGGATGAGTGAGATAATTGTTTCGGGCCAAGATTTAGGTGTTTCTGCTTCCAGCAGTGCCTCATTGAGAACTTGTAGTAGTAGTTCGTCTATTGCAGACTGGCAGTTTTTATAAAATTCCGTTGGAATTCCATCCAGACCTGGGACTTTGTTGTTCTTCTGTTTCTTTCGGGCTTCCATCAACTCCATCATTGTTATTGGTTTATTCAGTATTTCTCTGTGGGATTCCTCTAATTTCTGGATATTTGCTTTTTGTAGGTATTCCATAATATCTTGGTCTTGAGTTTCTTCTTGTGTGTAGAGGTTTTGACAGAATTCCCTTACTATATGTTTTTTATCTAAATTCATACTATATAGTTGTCCTGTTTCATCCTGCAATTGGTATATTATTCTTTTTTCCCTCTCTTTCTTCAGTCTGTATGCCAGCCAGCGACCTGTTTTGTTTGCATATTCAAAGTATTTCTGCTTGACCATTTTCATTTTCTGTGCGATTTCTGCTTGTGAAATTAAGTTCAACTCATGTTTAATACGATTCAATTTTTCTCTTGTTGTTTTGTCGTCAGGCTGTTTCTGTAATTGTGACTCATATATGTTGAGTTCTTCCATTAATGTTTTCCTCTTTTGTTGTTTATCTTTTTTTTTTTTGCTGTGTATGCTATTGTGAGGCCTCTTATATAGGCCTTAGTAGTGTCCCACAGATTCTGTACTGAAGTCTGCTCCTTTGTGTTTATTTGATAAAATATTCTAAGTTCGTTCTCCATCATCTGCACATAATCTCTATCTTTTATTATTCCGGTGTCCATCATCCACCTCTTCTGCTTTCGCTGTCCTCTCCATGTTATTTTTATAGGATTATGGTCGGCCCATGTATTCCGTATAATTTCGATGTCTTGTAGATCCTTCCTGAGGTCTGGCGTCATCCAGGCCATGTCAATCCGAGACCATGACTGGTGTGGGTTTGAGTAGAAGGTATATTGTTTGGTTTGTTTGTTGGCCTCTCTCCATCCATCATGTAATTGCAATTCTTCAGTCATATCCTTAAATGTATCCGGTAAGATTCTTTTTCGAGTCTTACTTTGTTTATTACTTCAATAGTCATCTTGTATATTCACAATTGCGTTGAAGTCTCCGACAACACAGATATTTTTGTACTCCAAATCTTTAATTGTATCATGTAGTTTCTTGTAAAATTCTCTCTGGTTTCCATTAGGTGCATAGATAGAAGCTAGCAATATTTTCCTTGTTTCTGTTTGTATTTCAGTTATTAAAATACGTCCTTCCGAATCTGTATATATCTGTTTAGCTTTTAAATGGTTTTTGACATAAGTTGCCACTCCTCTCTTCTTATTATCTCCTAGGGATGTGAATAATTTTCCTAATTTTTGATTCTCCAACAATATTTGTTGCTGTCTTTTAATGTGTACTTCTTGTAAAGTTATCACATCTAAGTCCAATTTTTGCAATTTCGTAAATATATATTTCCTTTTCCTTGGGGAGTTGAGTCCGTTTATATTAATTGATATAATTTTTATTTCTCCTTCCATCTCTATCGAGTTTATCTATTTGTGATTTTCAACTTTGTTGTGTTTCTGGTAACTCTTTGAGTCTTTTCCCTCGCTCCCTCTCTCTCCATTCTTTCTCTCTCCAATCTTTTTGCCTCTTCCTGATCTTTTTCTTCCTTCTCCATCCGCCGTGTCCCGGGTTCCGCTTCTCTCCTTGTCTCCTGTTCCTCTTCCATTGTAAAGTGCTGGTCAAAGAATTCTTGAGCCTTTTCCAGATTATCAATCTTGTACTTTCTTTCATCCCAGGAGATAAGTAGGCCTTCCGGTAGTAGCCAGCGGAATTTTATTTTAAATTTATTTAGCTGGGTGGTCAGGAAATTATAATTTCTTCTTTGATCTCTTGTTCTTCTTGGTATTTGTTTGAGAGTTATGATTTCTCTTCCTTTGTGCATGATTGTCTCTTCCCTCATCTTCCTGTAGATCTCTTCCTTAATAGATTTTTTCGTGAATCTTATGTGAATTTCTTTGGGTAATTTGTTTCTTCTTGCGTAGTTCGTGTACACCCTATATATTTCATCCATTCCGTTTCGCAGTTCATCCTTATCCACCTGGGTTGCCTTTGCCAGTATCTCAATCATTATTTCACTTAGATCCTCATCCTTCTGCTCTTCTACATTTTGAAACCGTAAGTAGAATGATGCCTTTTCCATTTCCAGATAGGTTAATGCGTCCTCAGTTTCCTTATTAAATGCCCCTTGATCTTGTTCCATTCTTTCCATTCTGTTGGTCGCATATTCTACTCTTTCTTCCACCTTTTGGATCCTCTGCTCGTTTTCTGTTATGTTTTGCTGAATTTGTTCTATCTTCTCATCCATATTTTTGATGTTATCTTTAATTTCACTCACATCTGACCTCAATTCTTCATGATTTTTCTTGGTCTCTTCATGATTATGTGCCATGGTTTCCTGCATTCTATTCATGCCTTCCTGGATCATTGCTAATGCGGAGTGGATGTTCTGTAGGGCAGGACTCATCTTCTCCTTTTCTGTGGTTTCAATTACTTTCTGTTGAGCTGGTGAGGTCATAAGTATCATTTGGCCCGATGGTGTTTTCTTACTTATTTTAGCTGTTGTCGTTATACTTGTGGTCGCCATTATTATCTCTTTTTTTATTCTTTCCCAGATTTTCATATACTGGTCAATATTTCTAGGTCTGTTTTAAAATTTCACCCAAATTTATTTTTCGCTTTTTTCCAGGCTCCTTTGTACTTATAAATCAATCAGCATGGGAAGCTAAGTGGGAGGGTTGAGGGAAAAATGTAACGTTCTAACAATCCATCAGCTAATTCTCCCTGGTATTAAGTATTTGAGTAAGTGGTATATTAGTAAGTAGGGAGTAAGTGCAATATGATTTCTCTCAGAAGGTAAAGGGATGTAGTTAATATAAATGTATCTAATATACTATGGACTAAATCTTTAATACTAATTATATATAGATCAAATTAATATATCACTTAATCTATTAATATACACTTCTTATAAATAAGGTCATACTATGCAATCAAATGTCAAACGTAGATTCCTTAAGCAATTGTCTAAATATTTATCTTACTTATCTAATTTATCCAATTTATTTTAATTTATATAACATACGTATATGGATATACTTTTGTAATTATAATATAGCTATGATAAGTATAATATAATCCGGATCTTTGATTCTAGTTGTATTAAGACAAATTAACAAATCATTGAGATTCTAACTATATAAAGACAAATTAATAGAAATTATATTTAGCTATAATAAAATCTATATCTCTGATTCTACGTATATAAATATATAAAAACAAATTAATAAGGCAATAATTCACTTAATGGGTACAAGATAAGTATAAGGTAATGTTATGCAGTCATATAAGTATAGATTTCCAAAGCAGTGAGTATATATACACCAAATATTACTTCTTAGTCACTGTTGGTAATTAGTAGTTGGTCTTGGTAGTATCTTATGTTCTGGCAATCTTTATATCAAATATCCAATTATAGTTCAAGTCCACTTCCTTTCAACTGTCAATAGTTTCATTATAATATGTCCATGTATTATCCACTTGTTCCGTAATCCTCAGTTCAAGTCCTCACCGGGATAAACCGTGGCAGAAACAAAAATTATAAATCCAATGTATTTCACGTCCGATCGTACTTTTTCCTCCCTTTACTTTACTTTTTGTCCAATACACACCGATCGTGCGCCAAAAGTATCAAGCGTCTGCTTCCCCAAATAACACAATCCAATAGTCCCGTTGCTTTATTATCCAATTATCCAATTAACTCGATCAATAAACTTGATCCTGTTAAGGAAGCCTTTGTCTGGATTGTCCAGTAAGTATCGGCAACAATGTTATAAGTTCTAAGTTGACTGTGTTCTCCCTGCTGTTGCTCAATATGGCTTCACCGTCCTTTCTTCTATGGATATCCGGGGCTCTAAAAGTCCTCCCGTTAAGTCTTTTAAGTTTTCAGAGACCTTCACTCTCCCAGCTTTTTGTTATGAAGCTCTGGTTATCAATCACACACTTCGTTCAACCATATTCCCTCTGGATTCTTTCGGATTCCACTGACTACCAGATTACGCGCTGTCACTTTCAATATGGATTCCTCCCCTTCACTCCACTTATAAGTCGCCGCTTCTCTTTCTCCTCTTTTACTCAAGGGTTCCTTCCGCCCGCTTTCTCCCAACCGTTAGAAAATGCAGATATATCTTTTCAATCTTTAATCCTCACTTCTGTTTTCACCGATGCTTTTCTTTTTCAATCTTCGCTTCCCTCTTAACAGCTGTCAGCGTTTCTGGCCAGCCGGGTGGCTGGTTCTTCCTCGTTCCGAGTTAGAGGAGTTTTCTGAACCTTCGGGGGGATTGCCGCCCTCCCCGAGGTCCTCAGAAATTTCCCCTTCTTCTACCGACCTCTACGGGGTCGGTAGCGCCGAAATCAGCGCCCGCAGCGAGGATATTAGGGGCTTTGGAAACGGAGCACCGTTCCTTTCGTCCCTAACACGTTGACGTCACCGGTGGAAGTCCCTATTTTTTCATTCATATTCTTGATGTCCTCCTTAACTTCTCCTATTTCATTTCTAATCTCTGCATGGAATGTTCTCATTTCTTCCTGATTTTCTGCTATTTTTTCTTGTGTTCTGAGTAGTGATTCCTGAATCATTTGAAACATATTCTGTATTACACTTGATGACATTTCCAATTTTTCTTTTTCTTTTCCTACCATGCTATGTATTGTTTTTTGTTGTAATGGGGGGCAGTCATTACTGTCATGTTTATTGTAGGTTTTTCCCCCTGTTTTTGTTATGGTGGATGTTGTAGACATTTTCAATATTCGTATAAAGTTCTCCCACCTTAACATAAAATTTTAGATTATTTCTTGATATTTTTTCCCCCCGCAAAACCACTTATTCCCCACACGACTTATTTATATTGTTTCCCAATTTCCCCACCTAGTCAGTTAATCTCTTTTCACAATACAAATCAATTTACTTATACTTATTTCATCAATCACAGTTTTTAGTTTTCCTAATTTTCCAATTACCAATCTATTCAATCGCTCAATTTATCAGTCAATCTGTCCCAAGAATATAATCAGCTCATTCACTATTTCATATCAAAATTCCAGTCAATCGCTCTAACAGTAATTCATTATCTTTCTCTTACCACCGCTTATAATTTCACAATATAATTTACATTTATGAATATATTATTACTTATATGTAATTCTTTTAAATATTAAACGTATTAGCTTTTAAGTATTAGCTCTTCTTTTTTTAAAATAGTTCAAAAATAATATTCACTTCCCTCTTAGATTAATTTTATATTTCTTTGTTTCTTTACTTTCCTTCTTCTTTTTCCTCCCTTCTTCAATTTCTTTTCAGTTATTAAATCGTGATCTATGTCCATCTATGTCATTTTTACTAGTCCCGATATTTCAATCTCTGCGTTCAATTTTCAAGTCTTTTTAAGTCTTCCTGGTTTTGTAAGGTGCATAATCCCTTGCCAAGACACCAACCCTTTAGCCAGTGGTTCACTTCTAGAATCCTTTATTCTCTTACTGGATATTGATCTTTCGTTGGTAGTACACTGAAAAAACTACTTGTGCACCTAACTCCTTTACTTTCTTGCCTAGCTGTTCATAATCACTCAATATTATTTTCAGGTTCATTTTTGTGTCATTTGTCCTTACATATAGTAATAGAAAAGGGTAGTAATCTGTGGGTTGTATTATTTTATTTACGTTTTCAGCCACATCTCTGATTTTTGCTCCAGGGAGAAAACATACTTCTCTTGATTGACTGTCTGGTCTACAGACAGCTGGTTCTGTTCTTGAGAATTGAATCTCCTATCACCAATACTTGCCTTTTTTTCCTAGGGAGATTTGGGGTACTTGTCTACTGTCACAGAAGCATTTGGTGATGCTACTTTTTAAGGGACATTTGATGATGCTTGTTTTCTAGATGTCTGCATGTTTTCATTCCAACATCTATCTTGTAGGGGCCCATCAGAAATTATCTTCCCACTAAGACCTCCAGTATTCAGTATGTGTTCTTATGATATATTCTTGGCAAAGATATCCCAAAGACCTCTCTTTCTCCATTGTATGTTTGAATATAAAATACCTATCTAAATTTAGCCAACATGCTAAAACCTGTATCTCTAAGAAATATATTTTTTTAAAAAAGTACTACATCTTCTCTTTCATCATCATTGTAACCTCTATTGTATCTCTTTTATGAGGAAATGTGAGATACAAAAATGGCACAGCATAAATATAGTGTACAAAATCATTATGGAAACCAACTGTGTCAGCTGTTCTTCCCTCCCAATAAACATCTTTAAACACCTTGTTCTGATAGATAAAATGTAGTTTTGAAGATGAGTTCAGTTACTGGTGACTTTATGGGAATGCTTATGTGGTTTTTTTGGCAACAGTATAGAAGTGGTTTGCCATTGTCTTCTTTTGGGAACCTTTTTAATTTTCTTTCTTTCTTTTTTTAAAAAAAGTTTTTTTTTTTAAATCAAACAAACATTTAATACATCATTCATTTCTTTCATGTGACATCTCGGTGTTATCTCCAAAAACTTTTTCTCTTCTCTTCTCTCTTCTCTCTTTGTTCTTGCCACGTCCATTAAAATTTTTTCCACTAATATAGTATTCTAGTTGTAACATTTTTTTTATCAATCTCTTTTAAGGTTTATTTATATCTCTTTTCTAACCAATAATAAAATTGATTCCATATCTTAAAGTATTCTGAATCTTCTCTTTCTTTTATCATCATAGTTAATCTACTCATTTCTGGACATTCTAAAAATTTTTTTAATTACTTATCCCTCCGATGGTATATCCTCTGCTTTCCAATTTTGTGCATAAACAATCCTTGTTGCTGTTATTACATGTATAATCAAATATATATTATCTTTATTGATTTTCTCTGGTAAGATACCCAATAGGAACAGCCCTATTTTAAGTCGATACATTGTTGTATCATTTCCTCCAACCATAATTTAATTTTATTCCAATAGTTCTTTGCTTCAGGGCATGTCCACCACATATGGTAATATGAGCCTGGTAACTGGTGACATTTCCAACACTTACTTGATTTATCTTTAAACATTTTTGCCAGTTTCTCAGGGGGCATATGCCATCTGTAAAACATTTTATTTATTGCTTAACGCATTGTAAGCCACCCTGAGTCTCTGGAGAAGGGCGGCATATAAATTAAAGCAAAAAAAAAAATTATATTGATTTTCCTTGTATGCAGTGGACATTGTTAGTTTATACTTTCTTTCCCTTAATTGTTGCCATTTATCTAAATCAGTTGAATATCCAAATTTTTTTGCTCAGGCAATCATTGTTTCTTTTACTTGTTCTTCCTCTAATTCTATGCTCAATAAAAATTGTAACTTTTTAAAATTAATTTATCTTCTGTTCCTGTGAGTACCTTATCCAGCTCAGTCTTTTCTAAGTAAAAACCATGTAATTTAACATCTTTTTCATATCTTGTTTATATTTGCATTTACATATACCAATCCATTTCAATTCCCTGTTCTTCCAGTTCTTGTTTCCCTTTCAATTCCACCTTATCTGTTAGCAAATCCTTATATCTAACAATATTTCCAAAATTAAAAACATTTGGGTGAATTAAAGCTTCCATTGTTGATAACCATATTGGTATTTTCACATAATATTTATCTCTAACTTTTTCCTATACCAATAACAATGCATTTCTTATATAATGTCTATGAAAGTACGTATGTATCTTATTTCTACCATACCATAAAAAAGCATGCCTCCCCAGTTGTAAATCATGGCCTTCCAGTGTTAATAGTCTTGTGTTTCTTAGTTCAACCCATTCTTTCAGCCATGTCAATACTGCTGCCTGATAATATAGTTCCCAATTCGGGAGTCCAAATCCTCTTCGTAGTCTGGTATCCTGAAGCATTTTTAAACTTATTCTTGCTTTTTTGCCTTGCCATATAAATTTCTTTATTGTCTTATTTAAGTATTGAAAATAAGTATTTTCAATTTTTATCGGTATTGTCTGAAATAGGAATAATAATCTTGGTAATATATTCATCTTTATTATTGCTATCCTTCCCATAAGTGACAGTTGAAGATTCTTTTATTTCTCCAAATCTCTCTCAATTTGTTCTTTAAGTTTATAATAATTGTGCTCTTTTATCCTTGCACATCTTGAAGTCAAGTATATTCCCAAGTATTTAACTTTTCTCACTACTTGTATGTCTAATTTCTCTTCTATCTCTCTTTTTTGTTTTTCTGTAATGTTTTTCACCAACATTTTTGTTTTTTCTTTCTTTATTTTTAGTCCAGACACTTTTCCATAATTCTCTATTTATACTAATAATTTTGGTCCTGTGACCGGTGGTTCCTCCAAAATGAATACTAAATCATCCGCAAATGCTTGCAATTTATATTCCTCTTTTTTATTTTTCATCCCCTTTATCTCTTTATCTCGCCTAATATTTCTATTTAACATTTCTAAAGTCAAAATAAACAATAATGGTAATAAGGGATATCCTTGTCTAGTACCCTTCATGATGCCAACCAGTTGTGGGATTCAAATAATTTAAGAACCGGTTCTCTGCCCTAATGATTTCTTCCAACAGCCAGTTCACCAAACTGCTCAGAAAGTTAACAACCGGTTTTCCCGAAGTGATGCAAACTGGCTGAATCCCACCACTGATGCCAATGCTCTCTGTCATTTCTCCATTCATCATTATCTTAACAGATTGATTGTCATAAATTGTTTTTATTGTATTTATAAATCTGTCCCCAAAGTCCATTCTCTGCAATTGTTCTATCATAAATTGCCAATTCACGTTATTAAAAGCTTTTTGGGCATCTAAAAACATCATTGCCGTTTGTTTTTCTGAGTGAATGTCATAATATTCCAAAGTGTCCAAAATTACTCTCATATTGTCTCTAATTTGCCTTTTAGATAAAAATCCATTTCCATCCATGTGTATAAATTCATTTAATGTTTTTTTTAGTCTATTTGCCATTATTGAAGCAAAAATCTTGTAATCCACATTTAACAGTGAAATAGGCCTCTAGTTTTTTATTAGTTGTAAATCTGTATCTTCTTTAGGAATAAGTGTTACATAAGCCTCCCTCCATGAGCCTGGCATTCTGGCCTTCATTAGAAGTTCATTGAATAGTTCCAGCATTACATTGCTCATCGCTTCTTGTAATGTTTTGTATAATTCTGCTGGTAGACCATCTGGTCCAGGTGCTTTCCCATTTTTTTGTCTTTTTATCGCCTCTGTTAATTTCATCATTGTTATTCTTTCTTCTAACATTTCCTCATACTGATCTGCTATCTTAGGTAGGTCTGAGTTTTCCAAATATATTTTTTTTATTGAAAAGTTTTATAGGAAATACAAACTTTTTCTCCCCCCCTCACCCCTCACCCCATCCCTCACCCCTTGCCCTCCCACCCATCCTTTCCCCCTCCCCCTTCCCCCCACCCCCCTCCCTAGACTTCCCAGAACAAGCACAGGGTATAGCATTCACAAACATTAAACTAAAATATGCTAACAAATTATTGACTTCAAATTCTCTCTAGGTCTTTAACTCCTTATAGCTCAAAACCCTATAAACATAAACTAAAGATTGAAAATGTTTCATTCATAAGCTATATAAATCTTTTTAGTCTGATACTTGTTTTGAATATAGTCGATCCATTTTCTCCATTCCAATATGTATCTTTTGTTTGAATGGTCTTTAAGATATGATGAAATTTTTGCCATCTCTGCCAAATGCACGACTTTTAGTGTCCATTCCTCAATAGTAGGTGGATCTTCCTTCTTCCAATACTGTGCCACCAGTAACCTGGCAGCTGTTATTAAATTCAAAACCAACTTAGTCTCTATTACAGTACAATCCGTAACTATTCCCAACAAAAAAACCTGTGGTGTAAATTTAATCTTTTTCTTTAAAATATTTTGAATAATCCACCATACTTTTATCCAAAAAGCCTTAATTTTTTTACATGTCCACCATATGTGAAAATACGTAGCATCTTCACACTCGCATCGCCAAAACTTAGGTTGTAAGTTTGGATACATACAGGCTAGTTTTTTGGGATCTAAATGCCATCTATAAAACATTTTATAAAAGTTCTCTCTTAAGTTTTGGGCTTGTGTAAATCTTACATTTCTAACCCATATCTTTTCCCCTGTTTCCATCATTATTGGTTCCCCTATATTTTGTGCCCATTTTATCATACAATCCTTGACTAGCTTTGTTTCTGAATCTATTTCCACTAACACATTATACAACCTTTTTATATGTGTTTGACTTTTGTCTCTTATCTGTTTTATCAAGTTCTCATCCTGCTGCAAAATACCAGTTTTTTTATCTTTTCTCCATCTGGCCTGCAGCTGCCCATACTGAAACCAAGTTCTAATTATTCCTTGTTCTCTTAATTGCTCCATAGATTTTAATTGTAATCTAACTCCTTCTTTATAAAGGAGTTCCTTGTATGTAGTCTTATCCTGCTTTTGCTCCAAATTTGTATTCTCTATCATGTGTCTGGGTACTGTCCATATTGGTAACTTATCGTTTAATTTATATTGATACTTTTTCCAGACACGCAATAGAGCACTTTTAAAAGTCTTATCTACTTTCTTATCATACAGTAAATAAGCATGCCAGCCGTAGACCAGACAATATCCTTCAATATTTAATATCCTTTCCTCCGTTAAATTTATCCAATCAGTAATTGCTGAGAGGGCAGCGGCTTCATAGTACAATCTTAAATTGGGCATTTTAAGACCTCCTCTTTCTCGTGTATCTTGCATTATCTTTTGATTTACTCGCGGTTTCTTCCCTGCCCAAACAAATTTATTTATGTCCTTCTGCCATTCCTTCAAATTTTCATCTTTTTTAAGTATAGGTATCATTTGAAAAAGAAATAAAAACCTTGGTAAAACATTCATTTTTACTACGGCTATCCTTCCCAGCAAAGACAGTTGTAGTTTTTTCCAATTTTCCATCTCTTTCTGTATTTTTTGCCATAACGGTTTGTAGTTATGCTGATATAATTTCATATTTGTGGTCATAATATAAACCCCTAAGTATTTAACCTTCTTAACTATCTCAAATCCTGTTACCCTTTCTATCTCTTCTTTTTGGCTTCTAGTCATATTTTTAGCTATTATCTTTGTTTTGGCTGTATTTATTTTAAAACCAGATACTTGTCCATATGAGTTAATTATATCCATCAAGGCTGTATTCGATTGTACTGGTTGGGCTAAGGCAGTGTTTCCCAAAGTGTGGTATGCATACCCCCAGGGGTACGGGAAGAGTTTGGTGGGGGTACGCGTTGCACCGGAGTTTGGTGGGGATCACGTGGGAATATCCACTGCCCCATGCTTAGTTGCGCCCACAGAACAAGGAAAGAAATAGGCGCATATCGCAGTTTTTACACGGGAACTGGGGCCATCGTATATCGTATCGCAACTCATTATGGCGGGAACTTCTGCGCATCCTTCGCGCAGCTCGGGTTCGGCCATTTTTAAACTGCGGGAACATTAACAGTTGACGTTGAGCCACGGAGCTGTTTAAACGCCGGAGAATTGCAGTGTTATCTAATGGTTAGACAGTCTTGTGAGGCGTGACACGGCATGAATATACTGCACTTCGTTACAGAGACAACTTACTTCTTTAATAGTTAGTTCCGGGCGCCTGTTATCGTGCTTTAGTGAGTTCCACTGATTTTGATTATTTTTATAAAATACAATTTTTATCCCTAACAGAGATTATGGATCGCTTTTTTTTATCCCTAACAGAGATTATGGATTCTGTTAAGAAAAAAGCAAAGAAAACTCACAAGTACGACAAAGAATATCTTAAATTTGGATTCTCATGGACTGGAGATGAAAATGAGCCTATTCCACTTTGCGTCATTTGTTTTGAAAATCTAACAAATGAAAGCATGAAACCATCCAACTTAAAGCACCATTTTGAGACAAACCATAATCAGTACAAAGATAAACCCATAGATTTTTTTGAAAATAAACTTAAGGGTTTAAATCAGTCTCAAAAAGTAATGCGGGGTTTGACGGGAGGTGACAATCAAAAAATACTAGAAGCTTTGTATCGCATGTCGCTTTTAATTGCCAAATGTAGTGCAGTGGAAACCATTGGCAAAATTTTAATCAAGCCTGCAGCCAAGATAATGGCAGAAGTAATGATAGGAGATAGAGCGAAACAAACTTTTGACCGCGTTCCTCTCTCAAATAATACAGTTCATCGACGAATCATTGATATGTCTAATAATGTAAAACAGATGTTATTATCTGATATTTCTCAAAGTCGTTATTATGCATTGCAAGTCGATGAGTCCACTGACATTGCGAATTTTGCAAATCTTATGGCGTTTGTTAGATACGAAAAAAATCAAGAAATTCATGATGACTTTTTATTTTGCCAGCCTTTATTAGGTCACACAACAGGAGAAGATATCTTTAATGTTATGAATACATTTATGCAAGAGAACAAAATTGATTGGAATAGATGTGTTGGAATAAGCACAGATGGAGCAAAAAGTATGGTCGGAATTATTAAAGGACTCGTTGCAAGAATTCAAAATGTTGCTCCAAATGTCATATCCACACATTGTTGCATACACAGAGAGGCTTTGGCAACACGTAAGATGCCCGCTGATCTACAGAAAGTTCTGGATGAAAGCGTGAAAATCATTAACTACATTAAAAGCCGTCCTTTGAATGCATGACTTTTTTCGCAAATATGTGAAGAAATGGGAAGTAGTCATACCCAGCTGCTTTTTCATACCGATGTTCATTGGCTATCTCGGGGAAAAATTCTAAACCAATTGTTCGAACTTAGACATGAACTTCAATGCTTTCTTAATGATAGATTTGAATTGAGAAATTGTTTACATGACTGGAAATGGCTTTGTAAACTAGCATACTTAGCAGGTATATTCTCTGTTTTAAATTGCCTCAACTTATCATTACAAGGCAAAGAAATTTCATTGTTTCACGTTCAAGATAAAGTGAACGCTACCATCGCAAAACTAAATTTATGGCAAAAGAGAGTTGGTAATGGAGAAGTAGACTCGTTTCCCTCTCTTCATGAGTTTATAACAAGTTCGGCTACTAAAATTGAGGCTGATACTCTGAAATGCATAATACAGCATTTGGAGAGTTTGCAAGTTGGCTTGAAAAACTATTTCCCTGATTTAAACAAAAATATTGAGTGGATAAGATATCCGTTCAACATTAACACAACATCCATGCCAGAAGGTTTGTCGCATGCGGAAGAAGAGAAATAAACATAAGGAGTGTACTTTAACATCATTCTGGTTACAAATGCAACATGTGTATCCGGTTTTAACAGAAAAAGTCCTGAAATACATCTTGCCTTTTCCAACTTCATATTTATGCGAAGTTGCTTTTTCTGCATTTGTAGACATTAAGTCGAAAAAAAGGAACAGACTATTGGACGTGGAACCGCATCTCAGATTAAAATTAACAACCAGGGAACCAAATTATGATGATCTGTCATGTCAACATAAACAATTTCATCCTTCTCATTGAATCAAATAAATGTTCTTTATAATATAACTTTCGTTTATTTTGTGTATGTACCAAAAAATAAAAAATAAATATATTTTGATTTTTATTAAAGCATATGTTTTTTATGAGGGGTACTCAGCATTATGAAAATTATAGAAGGGGCACACATATGTCAAAAGTTTGGGAAACACTGGGCTAAGGTAACAACCAGGTCATCTGCAAATGCTCGTAGCTTATACTCATGCTGTCTAATTTTAATTCCCTTTATTGTATTCAACCCACGTATTTTATTCAGTAGGATTTCCAGCATCAAAATAAACAATAATGGAGACAAGGGACAACCTTGCCTTGTTCCTTTTTCTATATTAAAAATATCTGTTAAACCACCATTGATTATTATTTGCGCTGTTTGCTTTTGATATATTGCCTTAATAGATTGTATAAAATGTTCTCCAAATTGCATCCTTTCTATTAATTTTAATAAAAAATGCCAATTCAATCTATCAAAGGCTTTCTCGGCATCCAGAAATACTAGCACTGTGGGGACCTGGTTGTTCCTTCCCAAATACTCTAGTAAATTAACAATTTGCCTTATATTACTTTTCATTTGTCTACCATTTATAAAACCAGTTTGATCATGATGAATCATTTGCTGCATAACTGTCATTAATCTGTTTGCTAATATTTTAGCAAAAATCTTGTAGTCTGTATTTAAAAGTGAAATCAGCCTATAGTTTTTTGGTTCTGTATGATCTTGACCCTCTTTTGGGATCAAAGAAATAAAAGCTGTCTTCCAAGTTGGAGGTACCTCTCCTCCCTGTTGTATATTGTTAAATAATTCCTTCAGTGGTTCCACCATTTCCTCCTGTAAGCTTTTATGATAAACAGCTGTCAAGCCATCTGTCCCTGGAGCTTTGCCCACTTTCAACTGCTTAATTGCAAACAAAATTTCCTCAGAAGTTATCAATTGATTTAAACTGTCCCTCTGCTCTTTTGAAGTTATATAAATGTTCTCTTTCTGCAAATATCTATCTATATCTATATCTTGAATTTTATCACCAGTATACAACCTTGAGTAAAACTCTAAAAAAGATTTTTTAATCAATTCTTGCTCATAAACCTCTTTACCCTTATATTTTATTTTCTCTATAATCCTTAATTTCTGCTTTTTTCTTAACAGATATGCTAACCACCTGCCTGGTTTATTAGCATTACAAAAAGTATTATGTTTAGCATATTGTAAGTTAGTTGCCACTTGATCTGCTATTAAC
Source organism: Pantherophis guttatus (assembly GCF_029531705.1). The sequence continues at coordinate 4,895,455 of NW_026844019.1, read as the reverse complement.
ATGTTAAATTGACCTTTCAGTACATTAATTGCCTCTTTAATTTTCTTATCTGTTGGATTATCTATTAAAGCTCATTCCTGTTTTCTAATCTCTTCTTCCAATTCTTTTCTCCCCCCCCTGTTTCTTTCTATATTTAGTATTCAAATATATCAAAATGCCTCGCATATATGCTTTACTTGCATTCTATACCATTTCCATAGATGTACCCTTTTGCATATTCATAACAAAAAATTCTTTCATAGATTTTTTACACTCTTTTACATTTTCTTCATATCTAAACAGGTTATCATTTAACCTCCAGGATCTCCTAGGCCCTTTTCCATACTCCACTTCCAACCGGACTGGACTATGGTCTGTCAATGTTCTTGAACAAATCTTCGTATTCTTCACCCTAGAAAAAAGGTCATTAGTAATTAGTATAAAATCAATCCTTGAAAAGGATTGATGTCTATCCGAAAAGAAAGTGAAATCTTTTTCTTCTGGGTTTCTTTCACGCCAAATATCCCTCAACTCCCAGTCGTCCATCATCTCCAAAAACGATTTGGGCAATCTTGCTCTTGTTAAAATATTTTGCTTAGGTCCCTTCTTGTCCTTTTTTACATCCAAAACACCATTCCAGTCTCCCAGTAGGATACAAGTTTTATATCCCCATTGTGTCAACTTTGAATGTAGAAAATTATAAAATTTTTCCTGTTGTTGGTTCGGGGCATATACTCCAATTACAAGTAATTTTTCTCCTTTTATTAAAAGTTCAATTGTTAAAAATCTTCCTTGATCATCTGCTTCAATTAATTTGGCAATTAAGTCTAACCATAGTTAAGTCTTAACTATACCGTTTTTCTTCTCTGGTGCTGCTGCTACATAATGTGTAGCTAGTCTTGTATTTGTCAAATATTTTTGATCTTGTATCCTAAGTTTTCCAAATATTTTGATATCTCTTCCTCTGGGATTTTCTCTTGGGAGTAGATTTTTTAAAATATTTTTCAATTATCATCTTCTTTTCCTCATTTCTGTAGTATAGTTTTCCTTCTCCATCTTGTAAATATTTTATTATCTTCTTCTCTTACTCTTTTTTCAATTTATATGCTAACCACCTTCCTGGTTCATTTGCATTTTTGAAAAAATTCTGTTTAGTTGTTCTTAATTTATTTGCTAATTGTTCTTGTTCATTTAAGTTTATTTCATGTTTTTTCAATTCCATCAACTTCTTAATTTTTTTGTTTTGAATATCTTTTTGCAATTCTTTTTCTAATTCCTTATACTCCTCTTCCAATCTTATCTGCTTTTGTCTTTTCTTTTTGTTCTTTTCCCCCAAATACGTTATTGCCAGGCCTCTAATATAAGCTTTCATGGTATCCCATACAGTCTGAAGTAATATATCCTCTTTTTTATTTATTTTAAAGAAAAATTCTAATTCTTTTTCCATAAATTGTTGAAAATCTTTTTCATTTAGTATTGTTGCATTTAAAGTCCATCTCATCCTTTTCTTTTGACCTTTCCATGTTATTATCATTGGGTTATGGTCCGCCCAAATATTTGAATCAATATTTACTTCTTGTGTATTATCCATAAGTTCTGTTGACATCCATATCATATCTATCATCGACCATGATAGGTGTCTATTTGAATAAAAAGTATATTGCTTTTCTTTCAAATGTTTTTGTCTCCAAACATCTTGAATGCTCAGTTCTTCTATCATTGTGAAAAAAGATCTCAGCAGTGTTCTTCTACACTGTAAAGCTGTAAAGCACTGTGAAGTGGTATATAAGTCTAAGTGCTATTGCTATTCCATTCCATTCTATTCTAACGTCCAGGTTTTGTTTGATGATGATATAACTAAAAGGCAAACTCCACCAGTTCCTAAATCACAGGAAAGAGAGCAGCATTCCTTTAAGTAACCAAAACTTAAATTGTTTAGATAGTTCTACATTAAAACCAGATGTTGAATAGGGCTTGGTGACAGACAGTCTAGTTAGTGAAAAAAATGTAAAATGTCCATTTAAAACAAAGAGCATATCAGTCATAAAGCAGATTAGAAATAATATATTATTTGAAATAAATCATTTTATTTAAAATAGTTTTCTAGTCACATAGGACCTCTTTGTGCAAATGTATTGTGTACTGTATATATACGTAAGAATATAAAACTACAGAAAGGGCCAGTAGGAGTATAATCGATGGAAAACACAGCAATTCTCTACATTATTGGTCAAAAATAATCATTAAACTAAATGCATTTATTTCTAATAAGTATATGTAGAATAGTGGCCTTCAGTAACTTATCATTGTTCTTGAAAATTCACAATGTCTCCTGTAATAATTCATGTATTTGGGTGGCCTTTCCAACACTTTACATCTCCTACAATCTTGCATAGATGGAGTATATCCTAAAATGCTTCAGATTGGTTCATATTTCTTAGTTATTTACTGTACTTAATATATCAAGTCAGGCAAGTTTTCTAGTGGCTGCATAGTCTAATATTCCTTATTTCAACCTGGCCTTCTTCATCTTGGTGGAGACCATCTTCACCTATTTGATCAATATTAAACTGGTAAACATGATCCATCCATTGATTTTCCCTTCTATTTTCTTCATACCATATTAATTTTTTTCTGTTCTATCCTTTGCCTGTATCACATGCCTGTATAAATTTCTGGTTGCTATCACTACTCAAAAGAACATCCTTTTGTCAGATGATAGATTGACTGATTGGTTCATTTGTCCTAATATTATTACTAATCTTTGGTCTATGGAGATTCTCAGTCATCCAGGGATGGTTGTCCCAAAAGTGCTTTTTCAAGAGGCAACTGACTTTCTTGTTTTTTCTTAAAGATGTTTAGCTTCTTGAAGAAGCTTCTTCAGCTCTGACTGGATAGTGGGGAATGGAAGGATTTATATTCCTTGCAGACAGCTGGTCATTTGCATTCTTTTGGAGAGTCTGAGAAACATGTCTTGGAGATTTGCCAGTGAGCCACTAGTTATTTACTGCTCTTACAGGTTGCCTGTAACCTTAACAGCCACTAGTTATTTACTGCTCTAAGGTATATGATTAAGGCACCAGGCTGGAAGCCAGTGTCAGGGTTCCAAGTAACACCCCCAACGAAAGAAAACTCTGAGGCTTGGATTTCCTCAAAGTTACTTTTTATTAGAGATGTCATATTGGCACATCTGGGAAAACCCGAATCTGAAAGTTTCCAGGTTTTTCCCACCCAAGTGAAAGTTCAAGTCCCTGTCCAGCACCCTCATGTCGATCATATGGTCCAATCATCCACCGTCCAAACTGAAGATACTCTGAAGTCATACAACTTCAGGTGCCAGGGCAATGCGTCCTTGACTCTCTGAGAAAGGAATGTTATTTTGACTACATATCATCTACACTTTATGCAATCCCCCCTCCCATTTTCCCATAGAAGAAGATGGGTCAGTCCTGAAGTCCCAAATGTAAAAGACGGCTTCCAGGTCTGACAGCCAGGAATGGTGAGTTTTGATCCCACTTTAGATATAAAAGCTGGCTGGGTGATTTTAGGTCAGTGATTCTCTCTCAGCCCATCTCACCGCACAGGGTTGTTGTTGTGGGAAAAATAGGAAGTGGAAGGAGATTGGTGTGTTCTCTGATTTGAATTATTTATAAAAAAAAGAATAGCAGGGATAAAACAAATCTATAAACCCCCAAGATATCTGTTTTTCTACATCACTCTCAGGATGCTTTAGAATTTGTCTTAAAGATGGATTGGATTTCACCTTATTGTAGGGAGGTGACAAAGGATGAAGAGGTTGCTTTTTCTTTTCTTGTTAACACTCCATTACTCCACAGGTACTTGGACTGCCTCTACATCAGTGGTGGGTTGCTACCAGTTCTCCCTGGTTCTTGCGAACCGGTAGTGGAAATTTTGAGTAGTTCAGAGAACTGGTAAATACCACCTCTGCCTGGCCCTGCCCCCAATCTATTCGCTGCCTCCTGAGTCCCAACTGATTGGCTAGAAGGAAAAAATCAGGGCTCGCTTTTCAGCCAGGAGATCACTTGGCAAAGAAGAAGAAGGAAAACAAAACAAAACAAAAAGACGCCATCGCTTTAAATTGACAAGCCAAGAAGCAGCTGCTGGAAGGAGGTTTTTAACTTGCAGAAGCAAAGTGACATTCAGCAGTTCATGTCTGGGTCGGCTGTACAACAAACTGGATAAGAGGAAGGATTCTTATATGGTTCTATGTTTTTGAAGTTTTAGGGTTTGTGTAACATGGGCTTTGTGTTTCTAAAAAGGTTTGGGTGATTTCCATTGTGAAATATCCTGTTTTGAATGAGTTTTCTGCCTGCTTGTTAATGAAGCCGAACTTCTGGCTTCCAGCTTCTATTATCTCTAAGCACCGATAGCTGTATTCTTCTTACAAAGTTTCCTTTATGCAGCTGGCAGGAATGTGGAATGAGTATCAGGCAGGTTCCTTGTTAGCAGCTTGATTTTTCCTTGCTTTTCTGGGAGCCTTTTCTTATGAGTAATATTTTATTTGGGGAAATGAAGAGGGGGAGTTTGATTCCTTCCCAGAGCAGGTTAGTGGTGGGGAGGGAATGGGGATTTTGAAGTAACCTTCCCCTGGAGTGGGGAGGGAATGGGGATTTTGCAATATTCTTCCCCTGTCATGCCCACCAAGCCACACCCACAGAACTGGTAGTAAAAAAATTTGAAACCCACCGCCGCATAAGTCCATCTTAATATGCTATTCCTGGTATGTGATGTTTTGTATACATACAGAGAAAGAAGCACTCTTGTAATCTTTGACTTTTAGGCTTGCTGTCAAACATCAGCCATAATACTAATGACTGTTTTGAACAATATGCAGGTTGTACTACATGAATGGCTATTTTATATGTGAAATTATGACTGAAATATTTCTGCACCTATATTGGCTCACACGGTCAGGAAATTTCTCCTTAGTTCTAAGTTGCTTCTCTCTTTATTCAGTTTCCATCCATTGCTTCTTGTTTTGCCTTCTGGTGCTTTGGAAAATACATTGCCCCCCCTTCTTTCTGACAGCCCCTTAAAAGCCTGTTCCCTATCACACTCTTGGGCAAAGCATATGAGCCATTTCGTCCTTTCAGCGGTCCATGAAAGTGCATCTATAGTATATAGATAATAAAGTTGAAAAAAGGTGAACAACATTTTTACAGAACTATAGATATGTTGAGGCTGGGTGTGACAAGGAATGGCTGGGAAGGGAGGGGTCAGGCAAGGCACCCCTTGACGTGAGTGACATTGAGTTGGCCACGCTGACCCATTCACATGACCATCAAGCCACGCCCACTGTTGTAGGAGTTTGCATACGTGCAGGAATTTTCCTAATCTCAAAAGCAAACCTCAGATAAGAAAGGTTACATGCACGTAGGCGCCAGGAAATGACATTAGAAAATAAGACCCTAAATCTGTAAATAAAGAGGAGAGGAAGTGGGATGTATGTTAGACTTTAACTATAGCTAAACATTATAAATGCTTAAGCAAGCAGTAGTAATGGTTAACCAAAGGTCTTATAGTTGCTGGAAGACTTTTGTGAGCCAATGATATGCTGACAAGTGCTCTGTAGCTGAAAGTAACAAACTATATAATGTCACTATGTAAGGCAATAAAGACACCACATATATCTTCACCCTTTGTGTGTGTGGTCATTTACAACAAGTGGCGCTTGAACAGGGACCCCTGCTTCGTCCGGCAAGGATTTGGTGCACCGTCAACCCGTGTGGTATCTTCAGCCTTTTAAAGGTTTCTGTAAGTACTCGTGGTTTCTTCAACCTTTTAAAGGTTTCTGTAAGTAATGGGGTCTTTGCTTTCTGAGGAACAAAGGAAACATGCTGAAGAATTAAGCTATTTACTTAAGAAAAATCACACTGATGTATCACAACGCAGTCTCTTATGGCTGGTCCAGGAGATTGCGAATCAGTTTTTATGGTATCCTGAAAAGGGGTCTTTAAAATTATCTGATTGGGAAAAAATTGGGAAAGTTTTACATACTGAACCAAAAGCTAAGGTAGAGATTTTGCATGTATGGCATTTATGTCACTATGCAGTGGAAAAATTTGGAAATACTGAACTGTCTCTTTTAACTTCTCCACCTCCATGTTACTCCAATGCTATTGTCTGCCCTCCTTCCTCCCCGGACTATCTGACTCTGCCTCCTTCAGCTCCTACTGACACAGGTCAGATTACTAAACCTTCTGACTGCTGTTCAGTCCTCCTTTCAAAAAATGGTAGAATCCTGCAAACAGGATTCCTCCATGCCTGGGGCAGAACTTGCTGAATTATTGTCTGTATGTCCTGTACAATATCATCAGGGCCAGGGCCAATTGGTAGGACAGCAGATAGCAGAATGGGAAGGGTTACCTTATCAAATTTTGAGGGAACTAAAAAAGGCTGTTACAGAATATGGCATCAGTGGTAATTTTACTAGAGGCTTGGTAGAAGGGATAAAAAATAGATCTACTATGATTCCTGAGGATTGGAAGCAAGTTTTCTGAATGATTTTGACTTCAATGCAATATGTTGTTTGGGAAAGTGAATTTATGAATGAATGAATGAATTTATTGATTAGCCCTTGGGCCATATCAAAGTGCAGAGTTCCAGAAACAAATCATTACAAAAGTTTGGTAAAACAATTTAAATGAAATTGGAATAACGCACGATTAAAAATGCAAATTAGAATAAAATACGATCTAAAATGAAATTGGAATAAAATACAATCATTTGAGATACAATTTAAATATGATTAAAATTATATTATAATGTCCCCCCTGCATCTACCCAATCAGTCTTAAAACTACTATTAAAATTACATTATTAGATCAAATGGTCTTTCCTACAATCTACCACATTCTGCTGCACCAACTTTGTCCTTTTTTCCATCAACTTTACCGCAAATTTGGCAATCCATTTCACCAACTGCAAGTTAGAACCTAACAGACAATGTTGCAAGAAGTGCTCTTTAGACTTAGGGGTGCTGGTATAAAAGATCCTGCCCAGTTGATGTTCCCTCAAATCTGAGTATAGGGGGCAATCAAAAATTACATGGGACGTTGTTTCAACTTCCCCCGTCCCACATAAACAGACTCTTTCTCTTACAGGGATACCCTTATACCTACCCCAAAGCATGTTTGTTTGAAGTTGGTCTAATCTCAATTTGGTAAAAAATCTCCTTATGACAGGAAATAAAGGCACAGTTAAATATTTTTCTGTTTTAAAAATTTGCTTATTGGCTGATAACCAGGGGCAAACTTTTACTGCTGTCACCTGTGCAATATCCGATTGGGCACTTATGTCCTTAAATCTCTGTGCAATCCAATTTTGGATCTGCCTATGATCGTACTGCTGCCAATTTAAAGGAATACCAGAGCTAGATACCTGCTTCAGAACTCTTGATAACCAATTATTTTTATTACTTGAGATAATCTGCTCCATTAGTGCTAATTTTGGTAACCTCCCTTCCTCCATCTCGATTATTCTTAACCAATAATAAACAGTCTTCAACAAGGCCCTAGTGCCAATCGCATGGACTCCCATTTCTGCCCTTACTACACATGCTGGGGTTCCAGGGGACACTGCCAAAATTCTCCTCAGGAACTTATTTTGAGGAGTTTCCAGCCAGGCAACTTAACTGACCCCCATATTTCTGCCCCATAGGTAAATACTGGTTCGATTTTCGCCTGGAAGACCTTTAGCACTGGGATTAATGAAGATGGAGTTTTCTCTAAAATAAGTTTGTTTAATTGAGCCATCCGAGCCATGGCCTTCCGAGCTCCAGCTTTTACCTGCTTATTCCATTTGCCATTTGTCTGAAATACTAGCCCTAAATAGGTAAATGACTGAACTTGTTCTATTCTTCTGTCATTTAAAACCCATCTTCTCATATTTTGTTGCCTGCTAAATATCATTATCTTTGATTTCTCTATGTTAATTGTCAAGCGATTTTTTATACAATATGCTGCCAACCTCCCGAGTGACCTTCGTAACCCCACCTGTGAGGCCGATAGCAAAATTATATCATCGGCATATAACAAGCAATTGATCTGTCTTGTTCCTATAGTAGGCCCATGGAGTGATGTATCTTCCAAACATTTTGGAAGGTCATTTAAATATAAGTTGAAAAGTGTTGGGGCTAAGATGCAACCTTGTCTGACACCCTTCTTTATTGGGATTGCATTTGTTACCGATCCTGTCCTATTCACTCGAACTCTTACTTGGGTTTCTGTGTATAACAATTTAATTAGATATAACAATTTCTTTTCAATTCCCATAGCCTCTAATTTATCCCATAAAATTTGTCTATCAATTGTGTTGAAGGCTGCCTTCAGGTCTATGAATGCCACATACAGTGGTTTTTTCCAAAATTTAAACTTTGTTATTAGATGGTCCAGCACAAAACAATTATCCATAGTAGATCTTCCACTCCTGAAACCTGACTGTTCTTCAGCTAGAATGTTATTTCTCATTATCCAGTCCTCTAATTTATGAAGCAAATGCTTAGCATAAAGTTTTGCTGAAATATCAATTAGACTAATTAATCGGAAATTATCTGGGTTATCTCTAGAGCCTTTTTTATGTAAGGGGATAATTATTGATGAACGCCAACTGGCAGGAATTTGTCCTGTTCTATTGATAAAAGTAAAGAGACCCGCCAGGACAGGCGCCCACCAGGCTATGTTATCTTTAAATAATGATGCCGGGAGTGCATCCTGTCCTGGAGCTTTGTTTGTCTTCAGGGAGGAGATTAAACTCCTCACCTCCGGGATTGACACTTCTTCCCACGGGGTAAGGCTTCATATTCCGGTATCAAGCTCAGAGAAGATATAGCCTCATCAGAGCTTTCCGCTACTGCTGGAGTGGCCAAATGCTTCTCCCAACTCTCTGCACTAGTGTTTGGGTCACTTATTGGTTTTCTATCTCTAATAATTTTTGAGACCTCCAACCAGAATAGTGTGGATGAGGCCAGCTTTGCTGCCTGTTCTAGGCCAGCCCATAAATTGTCAATATAGGAGGCCTTTTTTCTCTTCAATAGCTGCTTATATTTCTGCCTTATGGTAATATACTCCTTCTGTAATTCCATGTTTGGGCTGATTAAGTATCTCCTAAGTGATTTCCTAAGCTGTTTTTTCTTTTCCTTACAGTCGTTATCAAACCATGTTGAGTAACTAGAATCAGACTGGCCCATTGGCTTGGTAGTCATGGAAAAATGCTTCAATTTATGGCATATTTCCGCAAAATATACTATAAACTCTTTGAGCTTATATGCGCTAAGGCTTCCATACATGGTGAATTCATGAATTCAGTCATTGCTTTGCTATCAACCCTCTTCCATGTTAGTCTTCTCTCATGGGCTATTTCTAAGTTGAAGCCTATTTGTTGAATTATTTGATTTCTTTTCCTTAAGTCGGAAGGAATTGCCAGGGACGTCTCAATTGGAAGATGATCACTTTCTGGCCTTGGTAACGTGAAGACCGAAGTTGCCCCTGATACTAAACTGTGAGAAACACAAAAATAATCAATAGAACTACATGCCTTAGGGCCAAAAAAAGTTATGGGGTACCTTCTAACCTCCGAATACTGGCCTACAATTTGAAGGTTACAGTTGTATACCATTGTTAGAAATTTTCCCCCATCTTTGTTCTTTTTCCTATCTTGGGAGACCCATGATTATGTAAATATCCATATGGAATTGTACCATTTTCAATAAAAGGTTCCAATGAGGGACCCACATGCACGTTAAAGTCTCCTGCCAAAATTAGAGGTGTTTTTATAATTTTTTTACGTATATCTAATATTTTTACCTCTAGATCCTCCCACAAATGACCCATTGCTGGATTAACATACACATTTACAAATACCATTGACTTCCCTTCATATGCCAAATGGATTGCTTGAAAAAATAAAGGGCCGGAATCCGAACATATCTCATTTCCCTTCCATCCTAGTTCGGCTTTTACCAAGATGCCCAATCCTCCTGAGGCTCTTCCCTTTTTAGCTACTCTCTTTGCTGGCAGCTGCCAAATATTAAACCCGGGGAGCTCAATGGGGGTCTCATCACTGCTAACCCAAGTCTCCTGCAAGGCAATTACATGATACCTGTTTAAAAATTTAATACAGTCGTCTGTGCACCAACTTCCTCTCCATCCTGCCACATTCCAAGAGAGGAAGTGTACTCTTGAAGGAAGTGATTGCTCGCTATTTCCTAGTCAGGCTTCTTGAACAATCTCTCCCACCCGTCCTCCCTCATTTGCACTCACACACCCATTTAATCGCCTGGGCTCCATAGAAGTCTGTTTGGGCATCATTGCACTGCCTGTTACTTTCGGGCTTGCAGGTCCATGGGCTCTATTAATCTCTGCCTCTACGATAAATGATTTTACATGAGGCACCGTGTTTATGTCGTTTCTTGGTATCATCTTTGCCACTAAGGGGGACTGGGGGATTCCTTCCTGGGTGCCTTCCATCTCCAATGTTTGTCCCACAACACTTTGCATTATCAAATCTGCTGTCTCTGGCACTTTGTGCTGTATAAACGTGGGCATCAGGCTTCCTGGGTTTATAGGCTACTGACTCTCCGGAATTGTGTCATGCCTTGAAGGGGGTTGAACAATCGACGCCAAAGGAGCGGCAGAGGAAATGGTCTGCTTCAGCAGCTTCCTTGTCTCTCTTTTTAAGTAGTTCTTGCTGCTCCGTTAGTGAAAGTGAGGAAAAAGTTTCCAAACAGGCAGAATCAAATGTCTCATCTTGCACCAAGCCAATTGAAGGAAATTTCACATCAGCTGGATCCAAAACCCTAACTGACATTTCCTCTGTAACACTAAATCTCCTCCCTGCCTCTGCCAGCCTGCTTTCCCTATTCAGTCCACTTTCCCAATCAGCTGTCCCATGCACTGCCACGCTCTCCCTAGGGGCTCTCTGGATCAGCGGGCTGACCTCACCACTAGAAAAAACTCGGGTAGGTAAAATTTGATAAAAAGCCAAGAATCCTCTCATTCGCATAAGCAGGCTTGGAAAGAGCTGTTGTTTGAACTTAAAAAGAATTCTGAAATAATTATCATATTGTGGAAGATATTCATATGCTGCCAAATCTATTGCCCCCTTGTCACTCCGAGTAAGCTGAGACAAAGAGATCACTATCCGTCTTTTTGAAGACCATCTACCCGCATTTATCTCAGAATTATATATATTCAATACAATCTGCTCCTTCAACAATCGCCTGTTCCCCCCCCCCCACTCCTGTACCCTGGGATTTCAGGCCCAACCAGCTCACCATCTCTTTTTTTTCCTCCACGCTTACAGTCAATATGCTGTCCGCTTGCTCTTTCCCTCGGTTGCACCACTGATGGTATCTGGCCAGGTCGTTCTGTCTGGCAGCCAGTTGAACATACCTGCAGCTTTTTCCTGTGCCACAGCAATAAAATTAATCACAGAGTCCAACTTTAAACGCACCTCTGCAAACTGGTCAAAAATGGCCAAGACTGTCTGAGAAGTGAGCATACTGTGCCGGCTAATAAAATCCCTTGTACTATCACTTAGCTGGTTTTCAAGTCCTAAAGCTAATTCACTGTGGCTGTAAAACTCCGACTCTAGGCCCTTATCCCAGCCTGGAGCTGATTCACTTAAAGTTGCTGAGTCATTTGTCATCTGATTACACGGAGGGGTTCGCAAGCCTCTTAACTGGCTTCTTGACTGGCTCTCCTCAGCCTGCAGTTCCCATTCCAGGGGAGAATCCCCAAACAATGCCAAAGCTTCACAGCTATCCGGCAGGGAAAGGGGGGAGGATGCACGACCCACTGTTGATTGTATAGGCTGACAAAATCTGTCAATTTTCTGTTGTTTTTGTGGATTGGTTCCACCTTCCTTACTGTTTGGTGAGCACTGTGCCGTCTTTCTTTTCTTCCCCTTGGGAGAGGCCATCTGAATTCCAGTTATACACAGCTGCAAAGGTTCTTCCGTGGGGCAAATTAGTTGCTGCATGAAGAAGCCACAGTCAGGATCTTAGGTTGTCTGTACGTTGGATAGCTGCCATGGATAACTGGTTTGCTTAGTAGGGAAGGCTTTCCTCTCATTCACTAAATGCTTTACTAGCTGGAGTAAAAACTCAGGTAAAAGCTGGAGTAAAGAATGAACCTTTCAAATAGTAAAATTGAAACTTTTTAAATTTAAAAGTTAAAAATTAAAATTGATTTAAAATAGAGTGGTTTTTTTATTTAAAAAATAAAAATAGAGAGTAAAAAGTAAAAAGGAGAACAAAGTTAAAAGTTAAAAATTAATTTAAAAGTCGAAAGAGTATTTTTAAAAAAGGATAAAAATAGAGAGTAAAAAGGAGAGCAGATTCGAAGCTGCTACTCACTCCGAGAGAGAGTCAGGCTAGGTCTCGAATTTATGAGACATGCTCAAGCCGCTGCTCTGGCAGGTGGGGGAGCATACACGGTGGAACAACTCTTTGGCTCAGGTCAATTTGCCTCAATTCCTGCCCAAATTGTGCTTCCCCCGGCCACCTTAACTATTGTTTTTGAATGTGCATTTCGTGCCTTTTTAAAGGTTCTGCAGGCTGGGGAACTACAAGCAAATTTTTCCAATATTAGACAGGGGGCTAGTGAGCCCTATGCTGATTTTGTAGAGAGATTATCTAAAGCTATTCATCAACAATTTGATCATCAGGAAGCGGCAGGAGAACTTTTTTGGCAGTTGGCTATTGAAAATGCCAATGCTGATTGTAAACAAGCTTTGCAGCCATTAAAGGCTACGTCTCAATACACTCTGGCTGATATGTTGCGGGTTTGCCAGGATATTGGATCTCAAACTTATAAAATGCATCTTTTGGCTGCTGCTATACAAAAAGGGCAACGTCCTGCTGGCAATTACTTTAAATGTGGTAAACCTGGACATTTTCAAAAAGACTGTCGCTCGACTCCTGCAGCCTCTCAAAATCGCCCTTCTAAAAAATGCCCAATTTGTAAAAAAGGATTTCATTGGGCTAATCAATGTCGTTTTCAGTCAGGAAACTTGCCAATGGGTGTGGCACCCACTCAGAGCCAAAAGAATGCCTTTCCTGTAGTAATGTCTCCTCCTCCAGCCTCTCTTCCGTGGCCCCAGCCACAGCAGGTAGTGCTGGGCTCGATTTAATAACTCAGGAATCTGTGGAATTTAAATTTCCCTTGGAGGTTAAATTGATTCCTTCTCAATTTAAAGGCCCTCTTCCCTCTGGTTTAGTGGGTCTTATCTTGCCTTGATCTTCAGCTCATAAAAAGGGGTGCTTATTGATTCTGATTACACTGGAACTCTTTTTATTCAGGCTTGGGTGAACCTTCCTCAAACTCTTCCTGCTCAATGTTCTATTGCTCAATTACTTTTGCTCCCCTATCAAGTCCTGTGTCCTGGCACAGGGGCATGTGGGGATGCTGGTTTTGGTTCTACCTCTCCTTCTGTGGCTTTACTTCAGTCTGTTACTTCCTTTCGCCCTTTGTTAACTCTCTATTTGAATAAGCAACCTTTTATTTTATTTATTTTATTTTATTTTATTTTATTTCTATACCGCCCTACTCCCGAAGGACTCAGGGCGGTGCACAGCCAAACAATAAAACACATACATACAAAATTTAAAAGTAGAATTAAAATCAAATTAAATAATTTTGGCCCAGACAAATTTAAAACCCCAAACTATTTAAAACCAATTTTAAAATTGAATATATAAAATACTAAAAGATATTTAAAAATTAAAAATCTTTTATAAAAGAGGGAGAAAATTAGGCCAGGCCTGCCTGGTGAAATAATAAGGTCTTTAAAGCGCGGCGGAAGGTGCACAGATCTGGGATCCTCCGTATCTCTGGGGGGAGCTCGTTCCAGATAGTAGGTGCCCCCACAGAGAAGGCTTTCCCCCTGGGGGCCACCAGTCGGCATTGTTTGGCTGACGGCACCCAGAGGAGCCCCTCTCTATGGGAGCATACCGGCCGGTGGGAGGCTATTGGTGGTAGTAGGCGGTCCCACAAGTATTTATTTATTTTATTTATTTATTTATTGCAATTTATATGCCGCCTTTCTCCCTAGGGACTCAAGGCGGCTTAAAAAATGACAACTTCAATACAAATCACAATACAATACAAAATTAAAATCAGTAACCCAATTAAAAAACAATTTAAAATTATACCAGTGTACCCCCAAACGGATCAGTTTAATTGGCTGAAGAGCCACGTCTTCAACTCGCGACGGAAGGAAAGAAGGTCGGGGGCTGTCCTGAGCTCAGTGAGCAATCCATTCCAGAGGGTCGGGGCTCCCACAGAGAACGCCCTCCCTCTGGGGGTCATCAGCTGACATTGTTTGGCCGACGGCACCCTGAGGAGGCCGACTCTGTGAGAGCGCACAGGACGATGGGAGAATGGCTGGAGATGGTCCTGCAAGTACCCCGGGCCTAAGCCATGAAGAGCTTTACAGGTGAGCACCAGCACCTTGAAACGTATCTGGAGTGCCACCGGTAGCCAGTGCAGCTCACGCAGGAGAGGTGTTACACCGGAATATCTAGACGCCCCCGTAACTACCCGTGCGGCTGCATTTTGGACTAGCTGAAGCCTCCGGACACATCCCAAGGGCAGCCCCATGTAGAGAGTGTTACAGTAGTCCAACCTAGAGGTAACAAGGGCGTGAGTGACCATGGCGAGGGCATCCTGGTCTAGGAACGGGCGCAACTGGCGCACAAGATGGACCTGTGTGAAGGACCCCCTGGTTACGGCCGTCAGATGGTCATCTAAAGACAGCCGAGAATCCAGGAGGACACCCAAGTTGCGGACCCAATCGGAGGGAGCAAGGGTTTCACCTCCGATCATTAAGGATGGAACCTCCAGATCCCGGGATGCCGGCATCCACAGCCACTCAGTCTTGGAAGGGTTGAGTCTAAGCCTGTTCCTCCCCATCCAAACCCGCACCGCTTCCAGGCAGTGGGACATCACGGAAAGGGCATCCCTAGGGTGGTCAGGGGTGGAAATGTAAAGCTGGGTATCATCAGCATATTGATGATACCTCACCCCAAAACCATGGATGATCTCACCCAGCGGTTTCATATAGATGTTAAAGAGCAGAGGGGAGAGAACCGAGCCCTGAGGCACCCCACAAGTGAGAGGCCTCTGGGAGGATCCCTGACCCCCCACCCAAACAGACTGCAGATGGCCCGAGAGATAGGAGGAGAACCACTGTAAAACAGTGCCTCCTAACCCTATCCCCCTGAGCCGCGGCAGCAGGATACCATGGTCGATGGTATCGAATGCCGCTGAGAGGTCAAGAAGGACCAGGATGGAGGAGCAACCCCCATCCCTGGCCCGCCAGAGATCATTTACTAGGGCAACCAATGCCGTTTCCGTGCTGTGGCCACGCCTGAAACCAGATTGGTAAGGATCCAGGTAGTCAGTTTCCTCCAGGAATTGAGGGAATTGCTGTGCCACCACGGACTCAACAACCTTCGCTAAAAAGCGAATGTTGGAGACTGGACGGTAGTTGTTAAGTACGTCAGGATCCAGGTTAGGCTTCTTAAGGAGGGGTCGAACCACCACCTCTTTAAGCGCAGCGGGAAAGACCCCTTCCTTTAGTGAAGCATTGACAACAGCCTGGATCCAGTCTCCAGTCACCTCCCTGGCTGCCGAAACTAGCCAGGAGGGACAAGGGTCCAGTAAACATGTGGAAGACCCCAGCCTACCCATAATCCTGTCCACGTCATCCAATGAAACAGGCTCAAACTCAACCCAGATGTCTCCACCAAGACTAGGCCCTGTCACCTCAACGGACTCTGTCCAGTCGGAGTCCAACCCGGTCCGAATCTGAGTGATTTTATCTTGCAGAAACTGTGCAAAGTCCTCAGCATGGCCCTGTAAGGGGTCCTCCCTCACTCCCTGATTAAGGAGGGAGCGGATCACTCTAAACAGGGCTGCTGGGCGATTTTCTGCAGATGCAATGAGAGTGGCGAAATAGTTATGTTTCGCCACTTCCATCGCCACAAGATAAGACCTAATATGGGTTCTTAGTTGTGTTCGGTCGGACTTGGATCGGGAGGATCTCCAACCACCCTCCAGGCGTCTTTTCTGACACTTCATTTCCCTGAGCTCCACGGTAAACCAAGGAGCCGCCTGGGATCTGCGTCGGATCAAAGACCGCAAAGGCACGATTCGATCCAGGGCCCCCACCGCAGCCTGATCCCAGGCCGCGACAAGGGTCTCAGATGAATCCTGGGCTAAGGAGGTGGGAAATGACCCAAGCTCCATCAGGAAACTTTCGGGTTCTATCAGACGCCTGGGGCAGAACCATCTTACTGGTTCCGCGCCCCTGCGACGGGGGATGGCAGAGGAAAAGTCGAGTCTAAGGAGGGAATGATCGGTCCATGACAGAGGGTCAGTAGATAAAGTCCCCTCCCCACGATCATTTATTCACTGTCCAGAGAGAAAAATAAGGTCGAGTGTGTGTCCTCCAATATGAGTTGGGCCCTGTACAATCTGAGTCAGGTCCATGGCTGTCATGGAGGTCATGAACTCCTGCACCAACTCAGATGACTCACCAGCCGATGGCAGATTGAAATCTCCCACAACCAAAAGGTTGGGGAGTTCCACCGTCAATTTGGCTAAGACATCTAGTAGTGCGGGCACTACTTAGGTACCCAGGTCCTAAGCCATGGAGCGCTTTAAGGGTGGTAACCAAAACCTTGAAGCGCACCCGGAAGACCACCGGGAGCCAGTGCAGCTCGTGCAGGAGGGGTGTTACATGGGAACGCTATGTCACTCCCATTACCACCCGCGCGGCCGCACTCTGGAGCCTCCGGGTGCTCCTCAAGGGGAGCCCCATGTAGAGAGCGTTGCAATAGTCCAGGCGGGAGGTGACAAGGGCATGAGTGACCATGCATAATGAGTCCCGATCCAGAAAGGGACGCAACTGGCGAATCAGGCGAACCTGATGAAAAATCCTCCCGGTCACGGCCGTCAGGTGCTCTTCTAAAGACAGCCGTGAATCCAGGAGGACGCCCAAGTTGCGCGCCCTCTCCGTGGGGGCCAATGATGGCACCAACTGACTATATCAGGACGTCGGAAACCACAGCCACTTGGTCTTGGATGGGTTGAGCCTGAGCCTATTCCTCCCCATCCAGATCTGCACTGCCTCCAGGCACCGGGATATCACTTCAAGGGCATCGTTGTGGTGGTCTGGATTTCAAAGGTTGCTTGATACCGGAGCCGATGTTACTGTTATTTCATTTTTACAGTGGCCTGTGCAATGGCCTAAGACATCAGTTTCTTTTTTATGGGGTGTAGGTGGTTCCACTGCAGCCTGACAGAGTGTGCATGATATTCAATTCTCTACCACAGCTGGTAAGTCCTTTGCCCTGCAACCTTATATTTTGGATATTCATACTAATATTTGGGGTCATGATTTACTTTCTTTTTTAAATGCTCAATTGATTTTGGATGATGGCTCTTCCCCTTAAGTGGCTCTCTACTGCCCCCGTGTGGGTGGAGCAGTGGCCCCTTTCAATGGAAAAATTATCTTTCCAATAACATCTTAGGTGGTAGCTCTTTATATATCCAAATCTTTCTTCCAAACAAATGCAGAGTGGAATTAAAAGATTTTTGCACGATCTTATTTCTTATTTCTTTGTCTGTAAAATAAATCACCACATCTCTTGGCAATTGCCTTTGCTTTGCAATCCAGGAGTTTATTCTATAAACTCTGTCAATCCTACAAAATACTTCCTCAGGATGAACCTTTAAGATCCCAGCCAGAATTTCAGAAGATATTTTCCTTAAATCATCTCTGTTGTTTTCCTGTAATCCTCTCAGTCTAATCGCATATTCTGTGAAATTATATTGCATCATTAAAACTTCTTTTTCAATCCGTTGTTTTATATTTTCTGCATTACAAGTCTTATGATCAACTTCCATTTTAAGTTTTTCTTCTAAGCTATTATCTTGAGTGTTTATCAAATCATTTTCAGTTCTTTGTATTTTATTGTCCAAATTATCCTCAATTTCCTCCATTTTAGACTCTAATAAGTCAATATTTGTACCCAACTTCATAACAATTTCTGAAAAACCATTAGTCACTTTTGCAATCTTTCGTTGCAAAATATCAAACTTTAATTGCACCATTTCTTTAATTTCCTGCTTAAATTTTTCAAAGTTCTGATTCACAATCTCATCCCTTCTTACAATCTCCTCCAAGAGAAATTCAATTATATTAAAATCAGTTTATTTTCACTAATTGTTCATGGAGTTTCTTAAAAAATTCTCCCTGTTTTTTATTTGGGGCATAAATGCCCACTAATAATACCTTGGAATTCCCTCTCTTAATTTCAATCATGAGGATTCTACCTTTTGTATCTTTGAATTTCAATTCTGCTTCAATTCCTTTTTTTACGTAAATTACCACCCCCCTTTTCTTTTTCTCTGCCAGCGAATCGAATGTTTGACCGAATTTTTTATATTCTAAACATTTACTCTCTTCTTTTTTTATGTGTACCTCCTGTAAACACATTATATCAACATTTTGTTTACCTAATTTTGTTAAAATTCTTTTCCTCTTTTTGTAATCATTTAGTCCATTGACATTTACGGATATTAGCTTCAAGTCATTCATCTCTATACCTCTATCTGATTATTGGTTCTTGTTTGTTTCTTACGGCCCTTACTGGTCTTGTTTTCTTCTCTTTGGCTTCTTCTTCTTCTTCTGTCTTTCCCTCTGCAGTTGCTTCGTTCGTATTCTGTTGGTGTAGGGCTTCCTCCTCCACTACTGCTGTTTCTAGTTCTTCCTTGCTACCCTGCTCTTCTTCCACACCTCTCAACTGGTCAAGGAAATCTTGTGCTGTACTCAGGCTTTCTATTTTGATTTTTCTTCCTTGCCAGGTTATTAGCATCCCTTCTGGGAGAAGCCACCTGAATAGTATCTTTCTTTTGTTCAACTGTATGGCCAAAAATCTGTATCCCTTCCTCATCTCCCGGACTCTTCTTGGTATCTGTTTTAGGATTATTATTTCTTTTCCTCGATATGTTATCTGTTCGTCTCTTGCCATGTTATATAGAATATCTTTAACTTTTTTCCGTGCGAAGCGGATATGTACTTCTCTAGGAAGCTTGTTCCTTCTTGCGTAGTTAGTCTGGACCCTGTATACGTCGTCCAGCTCGCTAATTATCGCCTGTTTGTCTTGATGAAGTGCATCAGCTATCAGCTCCGCCATCTTTTCACCTAGGTCTTCCTCTTTGTCCTCGACAACATTCTGAAATCGCAAGTAGAAGGAAGCCTGGTCCATCTCCAATTGGATTATTGAGTCTTCTAACTCTTTATTTTGACTTGTTAATGTTTGATCCACAATATCCAATTTCTTTTCAGTTTGGTCAATTCTTGTTTCAGCTTTTTGAATTTGTTGTTCATTATTAACTATTGATGTTTGGATTTCATTCATTTTCTGGTCCAATGCATGTATGTCTGATTTTAATTCGACATGGTTATTTAACAGTTTTTCCTGCATTGCCATCATCGTTTCTTGGATCAGGGTTAATGATGCTTGCAGAGTTTGCATTGCCAGGCTTTCTGTTGATTTTTGTGTCGCCGGAGAGGTTGTCGTTATAGTGGGATTAGAGGGAGTCTTTTTTCCTGTTTTCCCCGCTGTGACTGACATGCTTGTCATTTCTTTCAAAATTTTCTTTTGCTCTCTAATTATCCTATCAATGTTACTCCAAATTCTCATTTGCCAGTTAGCGCCTCTATTATCTCTTTTTTTAAAAAAATATATATCTATATATAGATATATATTCCTGTACCTAATTTTTCCTTCTAAATTTATAAACAAATATAACTAGCTTAGTAGATATGGATTCGACAATTCAATACTATACAATCAATATATCAATTAATCAACAAGTCACAATCAATATATCACTATAGCAATTAATTTGGCTAAATATTGTACTTTTAAATGCTTAAAGTACTATAAATGCTGTAAATGGAAATTTTTGAATACTTGATTTTAAATACGATTACAGTTTTACATACTATAAAAATACTAATAAATACTATATAAATAAATAAATACTATAAATGCTAAGCAGCGGAATATATATAGAAGATTTAGAATATGATAGCTTGAGAATATATTATGTATATCTAAACCAAGAAAATACTGTAATTCTTATATTACTAAATATTAATAAGTTGATATATAAAATATGCAGAATTACTATAGATAGAAGTGAGTATACTTAGATAATTAATTAAATGAGTGCAGATCAAATAACACTGTATAATAGTATATCTTGTAGGCAAATAAAATCAAGACTTAAATAGCCTAAAAATTAACAGTTCTTATTAATAACACTATTACTATGTAGAGGGTCAGGGAGTTAAGGACAGCGTTATAAAGAGTAAAAAGAATAAAGAGGAAGGCTATCAAGATACAATAAGGGACAAATGGTATTTTCCACAAAGAGGAAGTTTTTTGATTTTGATTTTTTTTTTTTCACTCAGTCAGCAATCTCCTCCAATCTCCTCCAATTCTTCCTTAGCCACAGCCGAAGCTCTATGGTAAATCTCGCAGCTAGATTGTCTCTATGCCTGTCCTTTTCAGCTTTTGCTCTGTCAGGCTTCTTTAATGGCTGCACTTCCTGTTCTCCGATACAGGCAAGTAAAATCCGATCTTCAGCTTAATTCACCTTCCCGCTATGGCCAGCAAATGAGGAACAAAATTTTTCTGAGTTCCTATGTGTTCCTTGCTCCACCAAACCTCTTTTAACGCAGTTTCAGCGCCCTCAGACTTTCCTTTTCTGCGCCGGCTAGACGAGCTCTGTGCCTTGGCAAACTGCTCTTTGATCTCCAGCGCCGCTCGGTTCCACTCTGAGCCCCTCGATCTCGTCTACGCCGACCCCATTTTGATGTTTAAATCCACATAGGCAGGGAAAGTAGGTTTCGATCACGCCACTGCCACCTCCGATCTTCCTTGCTTCCTTCTAGTTGTCAGCTCCCCACAGCTTCAAGTCAGCCATTAAAAGGCTGACACACTCACCTGGTTTGACAGAGCCGCCCGGATTTGCGAGAAGTGCTTGCGCTTCACTTTCTCGCTTGCCGGACTCCCTCTATTGTCCGTGGGGCTCTCCAGGTCCCGCGCCCCCGAAGGGATCCCCAAAACGTGGTGACAGGCGGTGTTGAGGAGTAGCGATCACTCACTCAGCACCATATCGCCGCAGCTCACCAACCGGAAGTCGATAAATTGCATGTTATCATTGATACTCATTCTCATTTTCTTTGGGTTACTGCATCCTGTCACGAGCGGGCTCAGGATGTCACCACTCATTGTTTAGCCACTATTTCAATCATGGGCCGCCCTGTTCAAATTAAAACTGACAATGGTCCTGCATATATCAGTAAAGACTTTAGTCTTTTCTGTCAGCAATGGGAAATAACCTTAGTCCATGGCATTCCCTATAATACTCAAGGAAAAGCTATTGTGCAACGTGCCCATCGAACTTTTAAGTCCTTTTTGCAGAGACAGCTGCAGAATGAGACTGGTCCTTACCATTTGTGAAAAATTCAACATTTATTATCTGTTGCCTTATTTACTTGGAATTATTTAGCTCTTGTAGATTCCTTTTCAGATGTTCCTGTTAATGTTCATTTTCGTGCAATAGAACCACTGACAAGACCGCTAGTAAAGTATCGCCTTGCTCCTAATCCTGAGTGGCAGGTACCTGCTCGTCTAATTACTTGGGGATGTGGTTATGTGGCGGTTGAACTCCCCCAGACTCGCCAACCTTTGTGAATTCCTGCCTGGCACATTCGACCCTATCATGGCTTGGCATCAGGGTCTGCACAACCCAATTCCCAACTTCAATCTGAATTTCAAAATGGAGGTCCCTCTTCCGAAACATCAATGACCCTCGCCAATCACATGTGGGCAAGTGAAGGCCACAACATACCAAGCTCAACAATTCCTCGAAGCCGTATAGCAAACTCCATTGCCCTGAATTGTATCATAACAATCTCGTTTTCAACTCTTTGCATTTTATTATCAACATCAGCAATTTTATAATCATTGTCTTTCATCTTAACATTAACTTCTGATTTAAGTTCTTCAACTTTAAAATCAACTTTCCCAATAAATTCTGCCAGGCCAGACACCACTTCTGATATTTTTTTGGTCACCTTGTTTTGATTCTGTTTCACCATATCTTTAACTTCATTAACTTCCTGCATAAACTCCTGATGTGATTTTTGAAGTTTATCATGTATCTCCTGTTGAGATTTTTGAAATTTGTCATCCAAAGTTTTAGAAATAAATTCTTTTAAATCTCCCACATCAAATTCTTTTTTCTGAGCCTGTAGCTGTTGAGCAGGGGGAGGCTGCATTTCATGTTTGTGTGTGGGGGATCCCTTCCTGCTTCTTTGAAGCCATCCTGCCACGTGATCTAGTTTTTCTAAAGAGGGAAGTTCCTTTTCCTTTCCCTCCTCCACAGAAACTTCTAAAAAAGTCCCCCAGATTTAATCAAATGAAACTGAAGTAAAGCAAAGTCAAATTTTAGAAAAAGGAATTTTTTTCTTTAAATAGAGCAACTTTGTAACAGCTTTGTAACTTTATAGCAAAGCAGGATGACTTCACAAATCCACTTTCACTAGCTCGTTAACTCAAATGCTGGGCGCCATATTTTTTCAAATCACTTTCACTCACTCGCTTTCTCTTTTGAATTAAAAAGTCAACAAAGCACTAATACTTGCAATTTTCAAGTTTCTGGATTCAAGTTAGTATTTCCGCTGCTTGTTAAGGTTGGTTCCTTTCACTTTAAAAGTTTGCTGCTGCCGGCTTGTTCTGCTGAAGGCAGAATCGTCCCACGCCGCCCGGAGTCTCCGCAGGTTGGGAGGGAGCCGCGCCTGTTTTCTCCCCAGAAACAATTCCCTGGGGGGTTACAGGAGCTCAACCTGTACCCTGCTGTCTCTTCTCCTACAATCTTCAAGATTTCGGAGTTTTCAAACCGCTCCTCGTTCGCGGGGCGGCTCTACAGGCGGCGGGGCTGGCGGTCTTTAAAAAACACCGCCGTTGCCGAAGCTTGCAAACCGGAAGTCCCCTGAATAAGACTATTGAAGATGAACTTAATGAACTTCAATCATATTTTCAGAATAATGTTCATGCTATTTCCTCTCCTTTTGACTGGTTGACCAATTGGCTTCCTGATTGGTCCTGGCTTAAGCAGTTGTTTTTTTATGCTGTGATTATTATTGTCATGTTAGTTGCTTGCTGTTGTTTCATTCAGTGTATTTCCTCATTAATTACTATGTTTTGTCCTGTCCCTCTCTCTCTGCCTCCTCCTCAAATACGATATATACAAAAAATTTTGTTCCCTCAAAATTAAATAAAAAGAGAGGACATGTAGGAGTTTGCATATGTGCAGGAATTTTCCTAATCTCGAAGGCAAACCTCAGATAAGGAAGGTTACATGCATGTAGGCACCAGGAAATGACATTAGAAAATAAGACCCTAAATCTGTAAATAAGAGGAGAGGAAGTGGGATGTATGTTAGACTTTAACTATAGCTAAACATTATAAGTGCTTAAGCAAGCAGTAGTAATGGTTAACCAAAGATCTTATAGTTGCTGGAAGACTTTTGTGAGCCAATGATATGCTGACAAGTGCTCTGTAGCTGAAAGTAACAAACTATATAATGTCACTATGTAAGGCAATAAAGACACCACATATATCTTCACCCTTTGTGTGTGTGGTCATTTACAACACACTGTCACATGACCATCAAGCCATGCCCACAAAATAAGCCACGCCCACAGATACAGTAGTAAAAAGTTTTAGAACCTACCCCTGCTCTACATCCTCATGCAAAGCAATCCCATGGAAGAAGTTTCCTCGTGTGATCTCCCCTTGGAACTGAACTGAAGTCCCCAGAAGCAGCAGACTGCTAGAGCAATTATTGTGAAGCAAAAGGCAGCATTTTTACATCTATCACCTAATTAAAGTAACAGAATCCTGGACCTGATCTATTTAAATTAAACCAAATATTAATCTCCTTTGGGAGAAAAAAAATAGAAGTAATATTCCCCATCAATCAATATCCCCAGAGATAAGGAGAATCCAAGACCTCAGTGCCTTCCGCCATGCCCTTAAAACCCACTTTTTCCAGCAAGCCGGGCTGGCTTAAGAAGAAATTTTAAAAAGTTTTAAATTGGTTTGTGATTTTTAATTTTTGGGCCAAATTTATATATATTTTAATTGTTTTTTAATATTTGTATTTCATGTTCTTAATTCTGGCTGTACACCGCCCTGAGTCCTCAGGAAGAAGGGCAGTATATAAATTGGAAATAAAATAAAAAATAAAAATAAAATAAATCAAATAGAGAGAAATACTGTAAGAAAAATTCAGAAAAAAATCCATGGCATGGTACTTTTAGTTTCTGGAGATGCCAAAAGAGAGACAGAGAAAGAGAGAGAAAATGCCTTACAACTTGGAAAAAACCTTAGGGTCTAAAAAGAAACCATTTTAAAAGATTATCTACCCTATGATTATTTTTATTCTGGATTATTTTGCAATATGAATCTGGCTTTCTAGCCTCTCACTTTGTTTCTACTGATTATAACAAAGCAATATGGTTCTATCACATTCTATAGGAAGCAACTAATGCAAAAAGGCATAAACCAAGCCTGGCAATGAGAAGCTATTTTTTTGTGATCTTCTATGGGGGCGGGGGGGGGGGGGAATTCTTCCCTTTCCTGCTTTCCCTGAGCACATACATATCTCACTTTTTGAACCTGCAATATTTAAATTCTCCTTTAGTTTACTTCATGAATCATGTGCCTCTATTATATTCAGTAGGTAGAACAAATAAACTTCAAAAATACTATTCATTCACATGTTGGTACAATATGTAAAAAAAAATTGCCAGTTTCCGCTATCACCCTATTCCCATGATGGCGAGCCTATGGCACGCATGCCCGAAGTGGCATGCAGAGCCATGTCGCCTGGCACTCATGTCATTGCCCGTTCCTCTTCTGGGTTTCTGGCATGCATACATGCGTGACGATCAGCTGGCCTTTTTGCATGTGGCAGTGCCAGAAACTAGAAGAGCTAGTCTTCCGTTTTCCTGCGTGAGCATGCATGCCAGCTAGCTGATCGTCATGTGTGTATGCATGCCAGAAACCCAGAAGAGTAGCTGGCTGAAACTGGAAGTTTATTTTCGGGCGTGCGCATGCTCCCTGGGCAGCTCCTCTTCTGAGTTGCGGCCCAGGCGCGCATGTGCGTGCTCCCTTTTCAGCACTCGGTGCCAAAAAGGTTCATCATCACTTCCCTATTCATATATTTCTCTATGCTCAAACCTGCATACAATGTCTCAGTAAATATCTGTTGCACTGTAAATAATAATATCTATAGGAATATTACATGTTTCACTGTCATGGGCACTTTATCAGCAATAAAGCTGTATCCATCAGTTGCAAACCACAAGTAAGACAATTTCAACCTTTGCCAGCAGACTACTACTTCCAAGGATTTTCCATTAAGGATAATTACAGTAAGCTGCTACTACTCAGGCTGACTCTTATGATTACCCAATATTCTATACAACTCAGCTCTAGGAAAACTAGAAGTTATTTTGCCATTCTCTGCCCTAGCCCTTTACAAACTTTGTTCCAATTCCAAAATACCAGAAATAATAATAATAATAATAATTTTATTTCTATACCGCCCTTCTCCCGAAGGACTCAGGGCGGTGTACAGCCTATTTAAAAACACAGAAACAAAACAACAATTAAAATTTAAAATCATTAAATAATTAGGCTCCAATTTAAAATTCCAGAAATTTAAAATACCCCAATTTAAAACGTTATGTTACTAGCCCGGCCTGGCAGAACAACAGGGTCTTCAGAGCGCAGCGAAACACCCGGAGGTCAGAGATCTTACGTATTTCCGGGGGCAGTTCGTTCCACAGGGCTGGGGCTCCCACAGAGAAGGCTCTCCCCCTGGGTGTCACCAGCCGACATAACTTGGCCGATGGCACCCTGAGGAGACCCTCTCTGTGGGAGCGGACTGGTCGGTGGGAGGCTATTGGTGGCAGAAGTCGGTCTCGAAGGTACCCGGGTCCTATGCCATGGAGCGCTTTAAAGGTGGTAACCAACACCTTGAATCGCACCCGGAAGACCACTGGGAGCCAGTGCAGCTCGCGCAGGAGGGGTGTCACGTGTGCGCAACGAGTTGCACCCATAACCACCCGCGCGGCCACATTCTGGACCAGTTGGAGCCTCCGAGTGCTCTTCAAGGGGAGCCCCATGTAGAGAGCATTACAATAGTCCAACTGGGAGGTGACAAGGGCGTGAGTGACCGTGCGCAAGGCATCCCGATCCAGAAAGGGCTGCAACTGGCAAATCAGGCGAACCTGATAAAAGGCCCCCCCCTGGCCACGGCTGTCATGTGCTCTTCTAAAGATTGCGAGCCCTCTCTGTGGGGGGCAAAGATTCACCCCCAATAGTCAGCGATGGCACCTGCTGACTATATCGGGGCGCCGGAAGCCACAGTCACTCGGTCTTGGAGGGGTTGAGTCTGAGCCTGTTCCTCCCCATCCAGGCCCGCACGGCCTCCAGGCAGCGGGACATCACATCAAGGGCATCATTGGGGTGGTCTGGGGTGGAGATGTACAGCTGAGTATCGTCAGCGTACAGATGACACTTCACCCCAAAACCACGGATGATCTCACCCAGCGGCTTCACATAAATGTTGAACAGGAGAGGTGAGAGGACCGACCCTTGCGGCACTCCCCATGCGAGATGCCTCGAGGTCGACCTCTGTCCCCCTGCCAACACAAACTGCGAGCGGTCGGAGAGGAAGGAGGAGAACCACCGCAGAACGGTGCCCCCTATTCCTAACCCCCTCAACCGCTGCAGCATGATACCATGGTCGATGGTATCAAAAGCCTCTGAGAGGTCTAATAGGACTAGGACAGAGGAGCAACCCCTGTCCCGAGCCCTCCAGAGATCATCCACCAACGCGACCAATGCCGTTTCTGTGCTGTACCCCTGCCTGAAGCCCGACTGGTAAGGGTCCAGATAATTATGTAATGATATCTCTTGCCTATGGAGAAGGATTTAAGGAGAAATTTTCTTATAAAACCAAATAAGCAACTCTGTTAATATAAAAAAGAAGTTTATTGGGAAAAGGAACACATAGAAAGATAAGCAAATCAACAATCCTTTTTTTTTTTTTTCCTTCCACCTCTTCAGGCTTTTTAGGCTTCTTCCTCAGTTTTATAGAATGAGGTTATAAGCAAAAGCCTCTTTGGGAAAATCTGTACCAAGGATAATGTTGCATCTACAATCCCCTGGATCAATCTAGCAAATCACTAATTATCTAAGGACCGATCCATATTCCTAATAACCCTCGGTAGAATTATAATGATGTACTTTGGTTTTCACCATTTGTGTACAAAAGCAAAATTTCATCTGTTCAAGTTTATCATCATGAGGAGGATTTATAAAATTACAATGTGGGGAAAAAAAGAAATAGAGGCTGATGATAATTTAGAAAGGGCTTAAGTGACCTATACTGTGTCTGTACATCCAACTGAGAAGTTTGGAAGGAGCCCTTTTCATTCCCATGAATCAGAATGATTTTTCTCTGTCCCCCATATTCAAACTAGCTTTTTCCTTCTTTAGAAATAGATATTATAGAAATGAGTAATGAGATCTATCCATTGTGAACAACTAATATTTTCTTCCCCCACAGCTCCCAGTCTGGTCTGAGAAAATGGAGTAACATATATCCTTTGTGATGAAATGAATACTCTCTCAATATGAAGAGGATGAAGGAAGTATATGTGTTTATGCTAAAGAAAATGACACTTCCTGGGAGATGAAGTTTGATTTATGCACAGTTTCATCATTGCTTTTGAATCTTATGCAGATGGGTATCAGAATGTAATAACCATCATGTTTGAAGTTGGAAAGCAATCTCGTCTCAGTGTGACTGGTAGTTACACGGTTCCTTTCTATATTATTCTTTCCCCTAAGGATGTAAAAGAAATCTTCTATGGATCCCTCTGGCCAGCTGCAACGTTTATAGTAGCAACATGCTTCTTAGAGAGCTATACATCTTCTAAAGAAGAGTCCTCCAGAGGGCGTGACATGACACAGGGGGCTCTTCTGATCTTAGAGAACAGGCCAATTGGAATTGGACATGGTTAATACTGCTTTTCAACTATAATGAATGAAACATAAGTAAAAGTGATGACAACAAGAACAACAAGAATTTCAGCAATATAGTATCTTAATCTTGACATTTTTCAAATTGCTTTTGACTTGTGTATTTCAGCCAATGTTCATACCCTTCTGCCCCCATTCTGCCTAGGAAAGGACTTGAAAATAAAGGGAGTTGTGAATTCAGTTTATGACATGTTTCAGATTATTGCAAGAGAAAGGAGGGGGTAGAAGAGAAATGTCAAAAATCCACTATAAACTCAAGCCCTTGGGCTAGCCTGAAGTAGCTCTGTGGAGGTCAGCTTTTTTGTTTTCTACAATTTTCATGAAATAAATGCAGTCCCTTACATGAACTTCTGGTAGACTAACTACCAAAGTTCTAATAAAAATGCTGGATAAGAAATACTTGTTAAAGCTATTTTTTATAAAACTGATTTGGAAAGAGTTCAAAGAGTTAAGCAAAGAACTTCCATGAGTCATTCAAACAGAGAAGGAGGGGGAGAAACCAAAACTGAAACATTATTTATATAGGAAGCAATCTCTAAGGAATGAGAAACAGAAATTTTACATGCAGAATCCCATCCTTGCAGTTAAGGGATAAGAAGATGCTCTTTAGAAAGTTATGGTTAAATCTATTAAAACTATTGTTAGAAAAATATATTGTTCTGAAATAATACTTTGTAACCTAACAAGATCTACAAAGAAGAATCATTATATGTAGAGTAAATACCTACAGAATTCATTATAGTTTCAACCTATTCGAAGAATTGGCACTTAAATTAAACTCTCCTGTTAAAATTATAGCAGCTTTATGTTAGTAGAAATCATGTTAGTACATTCTTAATGTAATGTAAACATTTTCATATCAAAATTCATGGGTTTTACTAGAAACAGTCTTGGAGATGCATAGCATTATAATTGGGCATCTATTCATAATCCTGAACATAGAAACCCATTTGGTAGCAAAGCAGATGGAATGGAACACAATTAATATCTGTGCTTATTGAAGTCAATAGTGGAGAAAGCAGTTGTCAGTCCTGGAAGCCATCTTTTACTTTGGATCTTCAGGGCTGTTTGCCGAGCAGGTTCCTTTCCTTCCAACTGGGAACAAGGAGACTCCAGCCAGAGAAATCCCTCCAGGCTCCGTCGAGAGGAGCAGCGGCAAAGACGACCCAATGGTAAGTGAAGCCATCCATCCTTTCACTATCAAAACCCAGATCCGCCGGAAACGGGGACGCAAGGGGAGGTAGAGGCCATCATAGACACTGGCTGCCCCAGATGCCTGATTAGCCTCCCCATAGTCCAACAACTAGGGATAGGCATGAGACCCCTGGCGTGCCCTATCTGTTTTGAACAGGTCAATGGGACACTAATAGGTGGAGGCCCAGCCACATTGGTCACAGAACTTGTTAGGCTGGAGATACTGTAGGCTGCCACCGAGAACTCATCCGATTCGTCATAGCTTCCAAAATGATTGAATCAATCATATTGGGCCTCGCGTGGTTAGACAAATGGGGACCGACCCTCACGTGGAAAGACAGCTACCGAAAACTAAGAATAGGCATCAGACCATTAGTGCCCATCAAGCTGGACCATTGCCAAGAGGCCACAAACCCCAGCAGCCTTAGCAAGCCTGAAACTGCAGCCCCCACTGCAGACGGGCTACCCAGCAGCCCACAGATGCCAAGGGAGTACCAAGACCTGTTGGGTGTCTTAAGTGAGGAAGATTGCAACTTTCCCCCCCCACTCATCACCCAACAGACTGCACAATCGAATTCGTACCGGGAGCAAAGCTACTTAAGCCAAAGATGTATTTCCTTAATTCCCACATTTCTTTTGGAGTCATGGAATACATCTTTACATCTTTGTTATCTGTGAGCCATGAGTCTGCTGGGAGCGCTGCTTTCAGTGCTGCTGTCAGTTTGTCATGTCCGGGATCGGGTGGCCGTCTGGCTGGCCCCTGGTGATGACTTGTGCAGCTTGTTGTGGGAGGGGGGGGGTTGATGGCATGGATGACTTCTTCCCTACGGCTATCGAATTGCAGTTTTCTCAATAAGGCATCAACTAGCAGGATCCCCACCCCCCAGAATGTATTTTAGCTCGAAGTTAAACCACCTAAAGTATTGTGCCCAATGGATTTGTTTGGGTTGTCAGAGCTTCGAGGTTTTTGTGATCAGTCCAGACCTCAAAAGGCACTTTGCCCCCTTCAAGAAAATGTCTCCAGGAGAGGAGGGCCCAGAATTATAGTCAAACTCCCAGAAAATGGGGGAAATACAGCGATTTGGATGATGAACTGTCTCTCTGGGTCAAGGTGTTGGAGGATCGGCCCCTCAGCAAAGAGCTGTTTTCATTTCTCAAAAGGTTTTGTGATCAGTCCAGACC
This sequence comes from Pantherophis guttatus, assembly GCF_029531705.1. The sequence goes on along the minus strand of NW_026844019.1, from coordinate 4,864,872 downwards.
TGAAAAGGCACTTTGCCCCCTTCAAAAAAAATGTCTCCAGGAGAGGAGGGTCCAGCGGACTGCATAGGCTTCCTTTCTCATATGTCCCACCTCCTCTTGGTGTTGATGAGCTTCTTGGACACATAGGTGCAGGGCAGGAGCTGTCCTTCTGGGTCCTTCTGTGGGAGCATGGCCACTACCACTATGTCACTAGCATCTGCTTGGATGATGAACTGTCTCTTTGACCGAGTGGATGGAGTCGCTGAAGAAGGAATAGGAAAACACCAAAAAGCGCTGGCAGAAGCTGCTGAGACATATAAAAAGCAAGCTGACAAACACCGATCTCTTCAACCCCCTTCCGTGTGGGAGATTGGGTTTATCTATCAACCCAAATACATAAAATTGAAGTTGCCCAGTAAAAAGCTGGGACCTAAATTTTTAGGTCCTTTCCCAATAGTGAAAGTAATTAACCCAGTGACAGTTCAGCTTAACCTCCCACGCATTCTAGGGAAATCAAAATCAAATAAAAAATCAAATCAATAAATAAATTGCATCCTGTCTTTCATTGCAGTCTGCTAAAGCCAGTGGTTGGGATGAGATTGAGACTGCAGACCCGACCAGCACCCAAACCTATAGTGGTGCAAGGGGAAACCCATTATGAAGTTAAAAGAATTGAAGACTCTAGATCAGGGGTCCTCAAACTTTTTAAACAGCCGGCCAATTCATATTGGGGGGCCGGACCGGCTGGGTGGGCATGGCTAGATGGTCATGTGACTGGGTGGGCGTGGCCAATTTATTTATGGATATGGATTTTTATGTTTTACATCTATAGTTTTTATATAGTTTTATCTCACTGTTGTGTGCCACCCAGAGTCACCTTTGGTGAACTGCTCTCATCAGGATCTAAGGCAAAAATATTCAGAAGGACCCAAAAGCTAATGCAGCTTCTATAAAAGCATTTGCAAGACTTCCCTCCTCTCCCTCCTCCTCTCGCGATCCCCTTGGGGCTGGGAGGGTGTGCACGAGAGGAGGAGGAGGAGGAGGAGGAGGAGGAGGAGGGAAGCCTCTTCTGCTCATTCCTCAGTAAGCCCGGATTTCTAAAAGGAAGAAAGAAAACCGGGTAGCAAAAAACCCCAAGGAAAGCACGCATGGCATTCTGAGTGAGAAGACAGACAGAGACAGGGAGAGAGAGAAAATGACACCCACTCACACACACACACACACACAGAGGGAGACTGGCTGATGGGTGAGCATCTTTGGTGAGGGCTGAATCAAGCCGAATCTGTCTTTCCCCTCCCCCCTCTCTCTGCCTGACTGGCAGGAAACAGCTGGAAGCTACTTCCAGGTTTGTTCTCTGCCCCAAGTGAGAGAAAGAGCTGCCAGGAGTGAGTGGGGCAGGGAATGGGCTCCTGGAGGAGGAGGGAATCCAGTCTCTCCCATTGTGAAGTGTGCTAGCTTTAGCTGTGCTATGCAAGGCACTGAGAGCAGCAGGCAGGCATGGAGGGGTTATTGGGTCTTCCCCCCCGCCCCACACCAAAGGAAAGCCAGCCAGGTTTCTCCTTCTCTCTTTCCCTTTCCCCTGCTCACTTTCACCCACTCAATCCTATTTTGGGACAGAGAAGCACGCACTGGAAATGCGTCTTCTGACCCTCTGGTGCTGTTGTGGCCTGTACACAGCTAGTAGCTGATTCAGACAGCGAGGAGGTTGGTGTGGTGCTGTGCCAGCAGCCTGTGCAGCTGGCACTCGAGTCAGACAATGAGGAGGCTGGAGAAGATGTGGTGCCAGAGGCGGGGATTCAGCCAGGGCCTTCAGAACCTCCAGAAGCTCCCTTAAGTGAAGAGGACGAAGAGGAAGAGCCTCTTCTCAATGCACAGGCATGCAGAGCTGCCAAAAGGCAGGAGTGGCTCCTCAGGAGGAGGTCTCCTCGAGAGTAAGGCTTGGGGCTAATTGACCATTCCCTTAGTCTATTTAAGGAGGAATGCTGACTGAAGCAATTTGCAGGGAACAACTTCGTTCACATACCTTCATGTCTTGTCTTGCTTATCTTATCAGCTTCCTGCAAATTGCTTCTGGGCATTCTGCCAACCACAGTAAGCTTTCAGTTATTATTCTCTGAATTCTTGGTGGCTGTTAATGCAGTTAATTAACAGCCGTTCTTGTAAAAGACTGGTTTATTTAGTAAACTAAGGTTTGAACGGACTTTGTGTGTGCTGTGTTCTTTGGGGTCCGTAGCTGGGGCAGAACAGGCACTCGTCCCCAACTCTCTGCACTCCTCCAGGCCCAGCTTGCTAAGGGGAGGATCAGCCCTGATGCCTCTGCTGTCCCCCCGGCCATCGCTGCCCGGGGAAGACACAGGCAACAGAAAGCATTCCGCTGTGAGAGCTGGGCCATCCAGCTCGCCAATGGAGGAGCTTCTGCCAGGCCATCGACCCCCCCCCCACTGGACTGTTGTGCTCGGCAGGGGAGGGGAGCACTTTCTCACGCTGACCTCTTCTTTCTCTTGCTGACAAGGGAGGAGGAAGGACAGGCTTGGGAGATGGCCCCCACCCCACAAAATCCGCTCCCACCATTCTCTCCCACATGCCAGCCCACTGGCTGAGTGTAATGGGTGCGAAGTGTGTCTCCCTCCCTTGTCATTTGCAGGCAGCCACGGTGAGCTTTGCAAGCCCTGCGGGCAGGAAGATGAGGCTGACGGTGCTCAGTCCCTCCCCCAGCCTACATCTCCCCCTGGACTCTCCACAGCACAGTTGCTGGGGGCAGCCAGGGACCACAAAGCTGTGCCATCAGCATCACCCCTACACCAGCTGGCACCCACCCACTGGCCTGTGGCCTTCAGCCTTACCTTATCAGTGAGCAGACTCCCATGGGCTGGAAGATAAGGGCAATGGCTGGGAAGGGTGGTGAGGGGGCGGGGCTTAATCACCACTGCACAGGGGCCGGATAGATTGCACCGGCTGGCTGGATCCATCCTGCGGGCTGTAGTTTGAGGATGCCTGCTCTAGATTGTATAGAGGTTGATTGCAATATTTAGTTCATTGGAAAGGGTACCCTTTGTCTGAAACTACTTGGCTTAGAAGCTGGGATGTAAAAGCAGACAGATTAGTGAAGCAATTCCATGATAAATACCCTGATAAACCAAAGGGTCCCTCTGGTGTGGGGGGAAAGAGGTGGTTAGGGAATATTGCATTAATCCCCTATGTTCCTCTCATTGCAGGACATGATCTTCAGTTGGGGGGGGGGTGGCCTTTCAGTCCTGGAAGCCATCTTTTACTTTGGATCTTCAGTGCTGCCACATTTAATGCTGTGGAAAGTTGGGAGGGAGGATTGTATGGAGTCGATAATAATTGTATTATCTAGCCATAATAACATTCTTTTCTCTGGACATCCTGCCCTGCACCTGGAGTGGTGTGACTGGGAGGCATCTCCAGTTGGGATGGTGCACTGATTGGACCATGTGATGGACATGTGGGTGCTGTGGCAGGGACTTGGACTTTCTTGGATCTGGAAGCTTTCAGATTCAGATTTTCCCACATGTGCCAATATGACATCTCTAATAAAATGGAAGTTTGAGGAACTTCTAGCCTCGGAGTCTTCTTTTGTTGGGGGTGTTACTTGGAACCCTGACAGCAGTGTCAACTACTTCGGAAGTTAGTAGAAGACTTTAATGCCATTAAATAAAATGGTGATAGATAAAACAAATAAGAGAAGTTTATATTTTTTTTGTTGGCTCCTAAAATAAATATGAAGTTGCGAAACTACCTTGCCCATTAGCCTGTCCTAGCATTTTTAGTACCGTGATTCCCCAAAAATAAGAACCGGTCTTATATTTTGGGGGGGCTCCAAAATAAACATTAGGGCTTATTTTGGGGGGCTCCAAAATAAGCACTAGGGCTTATTTTGGGGAAAACACAATTTCACGATGATCAGCCAGGCTGGGTGCCCTGCCCCCCTAGCACGCACACAAGAGGCGGCAAGCACATGGGGACCCATGGTCTCTGGAAGCAGCTGCAGCCTGCTGACCCCTTGGGTGGCACACTCTGGGGCTGTGCAACCCATGCAGGTGAGTTGATTCCCTATCCAAGCATCAGATGGAGGCAGAGGTGCAGGGGGAGGCAGGCAATCTGGATGCGCCGCATGGGCTGCAGGAAAGCCGAGAGTCAGTAGGCTGGAGTGGCTGGCTGTGGGAGGCTCATCTGGCAGCAGATGGAGGCAGAGGCACAAGGCGGAAGGGCAGGCAATCCCGATACACCATATGCAGTGGTGGGATTCTACCAGTTCGCACCGTTTAGTAGAACCGGTAGTTAAGTAATTAAGCAGTTCGGAGAACCAGTTGTTAAAAGAAATCTCCTTTTGTTTTTTTTCCACTTTACAGGGTTAATCCTGTAAGGAATTACAACATTTGGTGTTGTTTCCTAGCCTAATCTTTATTGCTCTGCTTATGGAAACTGCCTCTCCAGCAGTATGCCTAGACTTACTGTCGCTTCCGGTTCCAGGGGTTCTCGGAAGTTTTTTTTTTGCTTGACTTTCTTAAAGAGGAAGGGTTGTTTTAAGCTTTTTACACCACTGTGAGAGGAAATACTCCCCTGTTAGAGTTCTTCCAGCCAGGGTGCAATAATCAGCACTTTGAAAAAATAATTGAATAACAAAGCAGAAGCTTTTAATGACAAGGAAGGAACCAAGATGAGTGACATTCAGCAAGGCTTCTTGGCTAGCTAGAAAGATTGACATTCAAATGTGAGTTTACATACCCTTTCTGATTTTTGGTGTAAGACTGGTTTTTGGTGAAGTTTTGGTGAAGTTCTGTGCTTGGTGATGTTTAATCCTGTGTTTAGTGATGGGATAATTTTCCCTATTCAGCTTTGTTTGGAAGGAAAAATGTTAATCTCTGTTCCTGAAAAGAAGCAGCTTTGGAAATCTGACTAGTTCTGTGTCTATTTGTTCTGGTAATTGGTTTAACAAGCAACAGCTACTGTGTTTGCTCCTTTGCTTCATTCTGGAGAGCTTAAATGACCTCTCTGCTAAAGGGTTTCATTTTATGAACAAGAGTTGGCTGCTGATAGTTATCATTGCATTTTAACTATTTTAATTCCTCAAGGTGCTCTGGCACCCTCCCTGATTTGTAACTCCAGTTTGCAGGTATTTCTAATCTAATGATTGGTATTTAGGGCAGCTTTTTGCAAGCAAAGAAGCTTTTTGTATTTTTGTACAGGTAATCCTTGACTTACAACAGTTACAATGGCACTGGAAAAAGTGATTTATGACCGTTTTTCACACTTATGACCATTGCAGCAAATTGTCATTAGGGCAAAGAAGCAATGCCACATGACCACCTGGCCATGGCCACCTGGTCACATAAAGCACTGCAGTTGTGAAATGAGTGACACGGTTGTTAAGAATGCTGCAACGGGCATAAATGATGCATAAATGCTGCATAAATGCAGCAACCAGTCATAAGTGCGAGGGCCGGTCAAAAGTGTGAGAACATGGGAAAAAATTTGGGTTCAGAATGTTAAATTTACACAGTCGCAGAACTTGAGGGAAAATTTTTATAAAATGTTTTATAGATGGCATTTAGATCCCAAAAAGTTGTCATGTATGTACCCTAATGTTCAGCCAAAATGTTGGAGATGTGAATGTTTGGATGCTATGTATTATCATGTTTGGTGGACCTGTAGGAAAGTTAAGGCTTTTTGGATAAAAATTTGGTGGGTCATGCAGAATGTTTTGAAGAAAAAAATTCAATTCTCTCCACAATTGTTTTTACTGGGTATAGTTAAGGGTTTTACATCGGGTGAAACAAAACTGATATTGTATATGATAACAGCAGCAAGATTGTTGATAGGTAAACATTGGAAAAATGAAGCTTTGCCCACTATTGAGGAATGGACTTTGAAGATGGCCAGTTTTGCAGAGATGGCGAAGATTTCAGCATACTTAAAAGATTGTTCACAAGAGACTTATGAATGGGAATGGAAAAGGTGGATAGAATATGTTCAGAACAAATATCAAACTAGAAAGTATCAAATAGCTTTTATTTGAAAATAATGTATTAGAAATACTTTAATGTAATGAGGGTAAAAAGAAAAACTATAAAGGGGAGGGAGGGGTTCAAGTTTTTACATAAGTTTTATATTAAGGGTTTTTTTTTGTTTTTTTTTTATCTTTCTTTACCAGATATGAGTATAATATAGGGAAGTCTGGGGGGAGGGGAGGGTTAGGGAGGGTTAGGGAGGTTGGGAAGTTTGGGGTGGGTGGTGGTGGGGGAAAAGGGGTGAAAATGTAATTGTAAAACTTTTGCAATAAAAAAAAAAGTGTGAGGACCTGTCAGAAATCACTTTTTTCAGCCCTATGTGTAGTCCTTTTGTGCATATGGACTACTCAGAGGGCTGAAAAAGTTATTTTTGACCGGTCCTCGCACTTACAACTGTCCTCACATTTTACGTTTTGCGCCCAATCTTGTCACCGTGGTGAAGAAAAGTAATTGTGAAATGAGTGACACTGTTGTTAAGAATGCTGTAACGGGCATAAATGTGAGAATGGTCATAAGTATGAGGACCAGTCAAAAGTGCAAGGACCGGTCAGAAATGACTTTTTTCAGCCCTCTGAGTAGTCCCTATACACATAGCCACGCCCACCCGGTCACATGCCCACCAAGCCATGCCCACCAAATAAGCCATGCCCACAGAACCGGTTGTTAAAAAAATTGAATCCCACCACTGACCATATGGGCCACAGGCAAGCCAAGAGACCTGAAGACAAGCCTCCCATGGCCACCCACACACTCCAGCCCACTGACTCTCGGCTTTTCCATGGCCTGCATGTCAGAATATTCATGAACTGGCAGAGACATGGTAACAAGGTCAGCCAAAGAATAGGCATAGCAACTGGATCAGACAATGAGGGCTGTTTAGAAACAGAAACTTAAGCAAGAAGTCTGGGCATGGCTTAGCATTAAAATGAAACTAGTCTGCTCTGAACTGCTGGAAGAAAAAACTGATCTCTCCTCTTTGCCATGCTAGAAGAACCACTATTGGTATTGTACATTCATTCATGTGTTATTATGTATATAAAGAAGTTAATGAATCCTGCTGAATCAGTTTACCTGTGCGTGCTTTCTGGATTTGATTTTTGCAACAAACTCTGACACTGCACAGTGCATCGGGATCGCCTGCCTTCCCCCCGTGCCTCTGCCTCCATATGCTGCCAGTGCTGCCATGCAAAGATGAGCCTCTCATGGCCAGCTGCTGCTCCAGCCCACCAACTCTTGGCTTTCCCACAGCCTGTGCAGCATGTCCAGATCGCCTGCCCCCCCGCCTGTTGCTTGGACAGGTAATCAACTCACCTGCGCTGCGCAGGCTGCAGCTGCTGCCTGGCAGCATCAGCCCACCCGCACTCACCGCCTCCTGTGCTGTCCATGCCCACCCCCTTCATTAGGTATTATTTTTGGGGTAGGGTTTATATTAGGCTCACACTTAAAAATCAGGCTAGGGCTTATTTTCAGAATAGGTTTTATTTTTAGGGAAACAGTACTTATTGGAATGACAGTTCCAAAGTTCTCAGCTATTATGGTCCATGTTTCAAGGAAGGGAAATTGTTTTCTTTGGGCCAGGCCTAGGTTTTCAACTTCTATTTATTTAAAGCTTGCAGTATTATCTTGAACACTTCGGTAGTTATTTCCTCTCTCACGGACTTACACTGCAAATGATGAAAAATGATGAAAGATTATTATCCATTAAGACTTCTTTGTTTTACAGTTAACAATATCTAATGCTTCAGCATGCTTAAATACAATTCTAATCATTATTTAAATTCCTATAAATCACTCCCTGTACCCTCCTATGGTCACAAAGTTGAATTTTGGATGGCATTGTAAATTTAATAAATAAGCAAATGATAATCCTGTTATCAATGGAGCAATATTAAAAAAATATAATAACACCTCAGAATGATACACTGGTATACCATTTTAAGATAAGCAAGGGGTGTTCTGTGACAGCTGCTTTCAAGTGCAAAGCTAAAAATATTAGCCCCTTATTATTTATAGGTAAAACTGTTCCACCCAGAAGTTGAACTCCTATTCCAGAGTTTATGTGCTTCCTCAACCAGGAACATATCTATCTTCTCTAGATTATGTCTTAATTTTTTAACATGCATCCAGCCTATCAATGTCATCAGACACTGATCTACTCCAAGAGAAGTTTAATAACTTCTTTAGGAGTAGATAAAAAAGTAAATAACAGTACTAGAAATAACGAAGAAGAAGCTGAAAGAAAAGCAAGTAACAGTGTTTCTTGGAATTCTATGGCTTTTAGATCTCCCTCAATTTACCAATTTACATTGGTAGATGTACAAAGTACTTTATCCTGTCCATAATCAAGTTGGAATATTAACATCAGCAGATGTTCTCATGCACCCATAAGTAATATTGAATTCTTTCAATGCACCTTATTTTCTTCATACAAAAAGAGGAAAATTTGCTAAATCCTAGATCCTAGTGTTAAAGAGTATTGTCAGATGTAAATGCCTTATTCCCTAATGTGTAAATAATGTATATATGGGATATCGGGGGTTAACTTATTCTTTGTTTCCTAATGTATTCATAATTCACCACTCCCATTCTTGACTCCGCCCTTTGTATATATAAGGAGCCACCCTCACCATTTTCCTTGCTTCTATCTGTGAATATTCAGTGAATATAGAATGCCTGTTATGATTAAAGAGAAATATATATATACCTCTAATCTTTATTATCTTTATTGAGTCTGATCCTAAAAATATTGCAACAAACTGGTAGCAGAGGATGGTTAATTGACTCAATAAATACTTAAAAATGTCTAAGAAAGATAGGCCCAACACCAGGGCCTACAGCAAAGAAATAGAAACTGAACAAGAAATAATCAACGAATCCACAAACGCGATTTCGAGAGAATCCGAAGAGTACACCACAGAAGAAGAAGAACTAATAAATGAAAATAATGACCAGGAGGAAATCGAAATAGAAAATAACGAACTCAGGTCAGAAATATTGAAGCTATTAAAAAGCCAGAAGAATGATGAAAGTCTCATCGCGAATCTCCAAGAGATGCTGAAAAACAGCGGAGCAGCGAGAGAGAAAAACATCGTCAAGGAGAAACCCAAAGACCAAAAAACTGTGAGTGATATGACTACAGAGAAAGTCATTATGAAAAAGAAAAGATGTGATACCGCGCGAAATTTTGAATGGCAGCCATCTTGGTTTCAACAAGCCTCCAAAGGGAGCGAAGCAGAGCCAATCAAAATGTTCAGTTCAAAATTTCTGGCGCGAAAAACGTTATCAGACAACGAAAGTGAAAAGGAAGATTCGAATTCTCCAGAAGAACCCGGATCAGAAAGCGAAGACGATTTAACCAAATCCCAAATAAAATCAGCAATGAAGACGCTTTTTGCTGCATTTGGGCCAAAATTAAAAATTTCCAAAGCGCCAACGAAGAAGCAAGAGAACAAGCTGATACCTCAAGACCTACACGCTCCCATCCTGACTTCGAGAGCGACGACGCCCGAGCCCAGAGAGCCATGCCGATTCCGCCCCACGCCGCAGACTGGATCAAATACCAATGCACACAAGAGAAAGAGAAGAACAGTCGCCGCCATCAGAACTCCTAAAACCGAGCCAGAGACCGACTCGTCTGAAGAGGAGCAGAGCGAACGAGCTGAAATGGAGAGAACCTTCCACGACGATGCCAAAGAAGAAATGAGCAACGCGCATGTGCGAAACCACGTAGACGGTCCGGAAAGACTTGAACTGGCCAGAGAACCGCGCAGACTCGTTGCGAGCATCCCCATGCCGTTTTGCAATTTCCTGCACTTGCGAGATCACGGACTACCTCAGGTTGTAAGTAATGGACAAAATAATGTGGGAAACTTACCCAGTGACTTCCCAAAACTTAGAGTTGATGGCATTAATTTGCAAGAGTGGTATCAACAGCTCCAGGTTGTCTTTATGAAAGAAAATTTACTATTCTTTATCACTAGTCCTCCAAGAAGACCTTGGACTTTAAAAATAGATTGTTTACATCATAGAGCATTCTTCTTAATAATATCTAGCGTATCTCCTGCAATGTATCATAGTATCAAACCAAACCTAACTGTTTCAGAAATAATTCAATGCATGTTTAATCTGTTTCACAGCGACAGTGTAGCTACCACTACAAGAATGTCTAAGGATTTCTTTTCTTCCAGAGTAAAACCAGGGGTTTCCATAAGTGAGCATTTGATATCTCTAAACAAAATAAGAGCTGAGCTGCATCTGAGGGGGGAAGTGATTTCAGATCAAACAATGAAAAGTGTTATTATCAATTCACTTGATTCATCATGGGATAATTTTATGTCACACTTAGACACCATCAATCTAGGATATTTATCCATAGAGAGTCTATCTAACAAATTGATAGCAGAAGACAATTCAAGAAAAAATCGTTCTAGCAATCACACAGAACACAAACCTTTTAGGAAGGTAGCTTTCCAAGAAAAATACAATGAAGCTTTTAAATGCCACAATTGTGGGTCCAGGGAACACAATAGAAGAGACTGTCCCAAAATATCAAAGGAGAGACATAGGCCAAAATATAGAAGCAGATACAATTATAGACAGTCTTCCACAGATAGATATAAATATAGAAGCCCACCAAATTACAGAGAAAGTAGAGGGGGTAGAGAAAATTCAAAAGAGAGAAAATCTGGTTCACTGAATGGACTAAATAAACAAGACAGCACTAAAACACAACAAAATGAGAACAATAATTGGCTTATCGATTCTGGGGCAACCAATCACACCACTAATAACAAAAATATTCTGTCTTCATTTACAGAAGATAAGTTTGTAATAAAGGTAGCTAATCAAGAAAAGGTTCAAGTATTAGGCAGAGGAAACATAACATTGCCTGGTCTAGGAAAAATAGAGGGGGTATTGTTAATTCCTGAAATACCTCATAACATACTAAGTGTCATAAAACTAAGTAGAGATTCTGACATCAATATAGTTTTCTCAAAGGGGAAAGCAACTTTAGAGAAGGACAAAACAAATGTAGGCACTGTGATGATTAAAGGAGGCCTACCCTATCTGGTAACAAAAGAAAGATGGTTACATAACATTGATTCAAATATGGAAGATTGTATTGAGGCAGATGATGAAAATGTTAGTAACAGTGACAATGATGAATGTAAAATATCTCATGATCACACAAATACACACAAAGAGAAGAAACCAAGAATAGGTAAACCAATTCATGATGAGTGTGCTCACATCTTACATAGGAAGTTAGGACATGCAAGTTTTCCTGTAGTACAAAAAATGACTGAACACGCAGAAGGTGTCAAAATAAAAAATTGTGAAAATTATTTGGAATGCTCAGTATGTAAATCCACTAAACTAAAAACTAGTCCCAGGCCAAAAAAATCCAACAGATCAACTAACAAAATTTTTGACTTAGTACATATGGACTTAGTTGGTCCATTAACTCCATCAATCACTTATAGAAAACATTACTTCCTAACAATAGTAGATGACTACAGTCGCTATGGTTTTGTTTACACATTAAAACACAAGGATGAAACCTTTCAGAAATTTAAGGAATTCTACAAACGCATAGAAACACAACATAATATCAGGATAAAACAAATTATGACAGACAGGGGATGTGAATTCATGTCTAAAGAATTCTCCCAATGGTTAAAGGATAGAGGAATGCTACATTTCACGTCTAGTCCATTTTCTGCATTCCAAAACGGGATTGCAGAGAGAAAGAATTCCACACTACAAACCATGATTAGGTGCACATTAGAGGATGCTGGTTTAGGCAAACAATTTTGGTCAGAAGCCTTACATTATTCAAATTACACTCAAAATAGAACCTGGTCCAGTATTGTGAATAAAACACCATATGAGGTGATGTATAATAGGAAACCCAAAATAGCACACATGCACATATTTGGAGTCACTGCAGATGTACACATACCTAAACAGTTGAGAAGAAAGGGAGAAAACGTATCCAGAAGATTAAGATTTATGGGATATGAAACTGGCACCAAAGGGTACAGATTTATTGATAATAGTAACAAATTTATAGTCTCCAGAACAGCTGTGTTCCATGAACAAGCCAATTGGTCTAAATTACATCTTAATGAAATATTTCCAGATAAATGCAAAGATACAAAATCTTGTGAGGAAGGAACAATAGAAAATCAAAATATCAACAAAGGTACAAACAAAACCAGAACTTGGACAAATAGTCAGCACAAAATAAAGACAGACACATTAACAAAAAAGGAAGCAAGATATTTGCATGACAACCATAGCAAACCTGAAAGAGCTATTAGAAACAATAGAAATCAAATACCAGGTAAATACAGAGATTACATAATGCATATGGATGGTGAACAAATAGCACCTAATACATATGAGGAAGTATTAAAACTCCCTTATGAAGAAAAGGAAAAATGGGAACTAGCTATGAAAAAAGAGATGGAAAGTTTGCAAGGATTAAATGTATTCACACCTGCGACTGCACCTAAAGATAAAACCATCATAGGTACTAGGTGGATTTATAAAATTAAGAATCTAGAAGGAGGCAATACTCTATACAAAGCCAGATTAGTTGCACAAGGTTATGCACAAAAGTATCCGGAGGACTATACTGACACATACTCCCCCACAGTGAGAACAGAGAGTGTTAAAACAGCTCTGGTAGTGGCATCTGCACTCAATCTTGATGTATTTCAATATGACATACAGACTGCGTACTTACACGCAAAACTAGATAAGGAAATATATGTAAGGGCACCACACAGTCAATACACTAATAAGAATGAAATCTGGCTATTGAACAAGAGTCTATACGGGTTAAAACAATCTGGCAAAAGATGGTATGATTGTTTGGTAAAAGTACTTAAGACCATGGATTTTAACGCTACCACCGCTGATAACTGTTTCTTTGTAAAAAAAAGTGATGATCACATTGAATTCGTGTTAATTTATGTAGATGATATTTTATATATAGGAAAACACAAGGAGAGAAGAGAAACCTTTGTAAATAAGCTAAACGAACATTTTTCGTTGAAATCTCTAGGTAAAGTAAACAAATACCTTGGTGTACAAATTAACAAAACTAGAAGGGGATTCAAACTTACTCAGAAAGATAAGATTATTGAACTTCTAAACAAATGCAATTTAAACAATGCTAAACCATGTGACACTCCTATGCAAACTGATTTCCTTAGAAACACTGATGAGTCTTCCCCTGAATTCAAAGATAATACATTTTATAGATCAGTCATAGGTTCACTTCTTTATATATCTAATTGGACCAGGCCAGATATTGCATTACCTCTCAATTTATTGTCCAGACATGTTAGTAAACCAACTATGTATCATTGGGAAGCTGTCAAAAGAATTCTAAGATATCTAAAAAGTACATTAGACTTTTGTTTAGTATTAGAACCTAGTAATGACAAAGAACCAAAACTTACTTGTTACGCAGATGCGGATTGGGCTGGAGATATATCATGCAGAAAGAGCACTTCTGGTTATATTTTTCTATTAAATAACTGTCCAGTTTACTGGTACACTGGTAAACAAGAACTGGTAGCCACTTCAACCACAGAAGCGGAATATGTTTGTTTATCCAAAGCTGCAAATAACCTTGTATGGTTTAATGATTTGATTTCAGATGTCTGGAAAAAACCTGCTTTACCTTTTGTTATGCATGAAGATAATAAAGCAGCCATTGAAATATCCAGATCCGATGCCATTGGACAAAGATCCAGGCATATAGATATAAAGTTTAAACATGTGAGACAATTGTCTCAAGATGGATTTATCAAAGCAGTGCATTGTGATACCTCTGAACAATTAGCTGACATATTAACGAAGCCTTTACCTTCTAAACAGCACAAATATTTAACTTCAAAATTATATGTCTTATATTGTCCTGAATCTGAATGTAATTGGTGTTGTATAGCGAACCGGCATTTAGAGGGGGATTTGTCAGATGTAAATGCCTTATTCCCTAATGTGTAAATAATGTATATATGGGATATCGGGGGTTAACTTATTCTTTGTTTCCTAATGTATTCATAATTCACCACTCCCATTCTTGACTCCGCCCTTTGTATATATAAGGAGCCACCCTCACCATTTTCCTTGCTTCTATCTGTGAATATTCAGTGAATATAGAATGCCTGTTATGATTAAAGAGAAATATATATATACCTCTAATCTTTATTATCTTTATTGAGTCTGATCCTAAAAATATTGCAACAAGTATCTTTTAAATTTAATTAACCCACTGCAGCTTGAAAACAAACATAAATAAGATCATCACAGTACTGACAGAATCTACTGTACTTAACTTTACAGCAGTAAATTACAATAAATCCAATTGTTCCCTAGTGCTATATTTAAAGAAAAAGAGTTTTCAGTTATATTTTTCCTGTAGTGTAGAATTAATAGAAAAGCAACAATGACTTAAGATTCACTTGCTTTGTGGAGTTGTGGAATAAAAGGTGCTAACAATGCCAGAGAAGGATACCCCTTTCACTACATCCTCCTGCTCTCAAAAGGTAACTTAATGATTCTGGTAAACTTGATTATTATTGTCAATGCCAAGTAGAAGCCTTGACATTTTATCAATACCGCAGCACTTTCACAGTGCCGCCTTCAAACATGTTTAATAAACACAAAATTAAATTGACAATTAAAAGACCAGTAATTTAAGCAGATGTTCATTTCATAGAGTCTTGTCAAACTATTCAGAATGACTGCCAGCAACCACTCATTCTGAATTATAGAACATGTATTATACCAAATGATTTTTAAAGTGACATTATATACACTTAATGTACTGAAACCTCATTGCAGAGTTTTTAGTATATGCAAATGAACATGATATGATTAGGTCCTGAGGCAGTTTCACCTAAATGTTCATAGGAATAGTAATGGAAATGGCATAACAATATTTTATCCTTTATGTATGCTTTTATACATGTGGGACATCTCCATTTAATTCTGGCATTTATTTATCCTGGGCTGTAAAAGACAAAACTACAATTATATTTTTTATCCTGTTGTATTGTGGACATATTTTTTCCAAAAAACAAAGAATAAAAGATAACTTTCAAATACCAAAACCAAATTCACATTCCATATTGTTAAAAATCATATTGTGTTAGATTGTTCCATTTGATAAAGAATGTATTAGATAATGTAATATAGTTTGTTCATTTCTAAAAATAATTTGGAAAAAAATCAGTACATTTTAAGATAAGTAACACAGACTCTTTTAGCTTTTAAACAGAGAATGAGAGGCAGAGAAGGAAAAAAAAACCTGTACAGTACTACAAGAAAAATGTAACAGGGATCATGTTAATTTTTTTAAAAAAACCTTGGTCTATACTTAAGAAGATGCTTGTTTGAACTATGACATCTATGTTCTGTTATGCATTCTGATCAGACCATCCTCTATTTTTTAGTGTATGTGCAACTGTATAGTCTATGACCTTTTACTATGAAACATTTTTTCCTCATATAAATGAACTTATTCACCTTTAAATGAAGAACATCCTCAAATTAGTAACATGGAAACAACTGATGATCAAGAATCCAATTTTTCCAGTTCATGGCTCTTTAACCTGCACATAATTTCTTTAACCTTACCTTATACTTCTGTAAAAATCAGAGAGAAAAATGTATGGGTAGTGAATCCATTAAAAAGGGATGTAAATTTTCATGTTCAGGATGATACTACAAAAGGAGAAAGAACAGCATTATATGTAAAGAATTATGCACATATGAGAATATCTACGAAAATTGATTTATATTTATTTTATTTGAATATACGGTACATAACAAATAAAAGATAGGGAATTGCATTTTGGGAATTGCCTATTATCAAAAGTGCAAAAGAAATGTTGAACTGAAAGATGAAGTAACGGAGAGTTTGGGTGAAAGCCATAGGATCATCTAGAAATTAATAATACTAAAAAAGAAGGATGTTCAAACATAGTCTACCTTGGACTTTAGAAAAGCTGAATTCAGCAAGTATTAAAAATATTGTCAAAATTCAATAGTAGAAATTGAGAAAAATGACAAAGGTAAGTAGGAACATGACAATATGAGATGGGAAAGAGAATGTACAAAGAACAATTTCTTGCTCATCCATTGAACAAAAAAACAGTAACTATAAAGAAAGTCAGATTCAAAAATCAGCATCCATAGGATTCTTTGTCCTCTATTCTACTATTCTTTCCTTCCTGGTATTGCCATATCAATTATCACACTTGCTTCTTTTCAACCACAGTTAAATCTGGTGTGTTATCAGTTTATATTCAGAAAACCCACAATAGCAATAGCAGTAGAACTTAAGATTTATATATCACTTCAAAGTGCTTTACAGCACTCTCTAAGCGGTTTACAGAGTTTGCTTAGACTCTGTAATATTGCCCCCAACAATCAGGGTCCTCATTTTACTGACCTTGGAAGGATAGAAGGCTCAGTCAACCTTGAGCCTGTCAGGATTGAACTCCTGGCAGTGGGCAGAGTCAGCCTGAAATAATGCATTATATCCACTGTGCCATCTGCTTATTTTTGATTACTTTTTTCAAATATACTGTATGTTCCTGTATGTTCATTACAGGCAGATGATAATTTTATAGATGAATTGTTTTGGCAATAGTGGTATGTCATTGTTTATAATTATATAATCACATAATGACCAATCTTCCTGCAGGAGTTGAATATATGAATTACCAATTCTTCTGCTTTTTTTATACTTTGAATCATTGATGAGTTTTCAGTTTTGGCCTTGATTGCATTAGTTCAAATACCTTGCTCTTAAGCAACCAAAATTAAACCTGTAGTTTCATTTTATTTTTATCCACTTTTCCCTTGATCTTTTGTACAAATTGATCATATAATTCTTTTCCTTTCCAGCAATCTATTCATGTTTTTATTACATTATTTTGATGGTGGCTGAATTTTAACTTTAATCACATTTTCACTCAATTACAAGTAAAAATGTTGTCCAATCTGGGTTTGCTATTCAGGTCCCATTAAACATTATCTATTTTTTTGAAATAGAATAATGTTCTATTTAATATATATTCTTCTTCCTTTCCCTGTAACCCAGTTTTGTACTTGTTTCTATCTAAAGAACTCTTATAGAAATTAAAACAGGACATATTGTATTCTGTAATACTTCCCCCCGTTGTGACTTATTTCTTCCTAATGAACAGCACTTTACAATTTTTACAACATTTCTGTAAAATCTTATTTTTCAAGTCTTGTAAAACAAAAGAGAAAAAGAAGAAAAATATATATTTGTACTTTTAAATATATTGATGTTGTAATAATAAATTAAAACCATTAGGTCGTTTAATAAACTGGTATTTTAATGTAATAAAACTTTTAGTGATTCCCAGCATGTCTTGTTAAATCTTAACTTCCTCATTTGCATATCTGATGCTCCCCCAGAGACAGACATGCTTCAAGTTAATTATCCATGTCGGTGTAAGATCTCTTGTTGCTTTCCTAAGAACTCTCTAAAAAGAAAACTAACAATTATTAAATATTACTTTGAGTCACTAAAAGTAATCAAAATGCACTACAAGAGGCACTAAACAGACCCTTAAATTAAATAAAATATTACTCCTTTTTACAGACTAAATAAAATATCTATCATTTACAACTCTTACAGCAATCTTCAAAGAAAACAAATCAATTGAAATTAAACAGATGCATATCTCATGTAATTCCCCACTGCAACTGCCTGGCACTTCTTCGCATGATTTACATTATGCAAAGAAGGCCTGAAAGTTGGTGTTCTGATTGGCTTGTCCTACTTGGAATAGGGCGATAGGCTGGGAACTATTTTATTAAGAGTTCATCTTCAGGGTTTCTTCCATTTGTAATCATGGTTTCGATATTCCCACTATAATTTTTTTTTTGTTTTCTCCCAAACCCTATTCCATTGTCTATCCCTATTTTTTAAAAAATTGCAAAGATAAAAGAAATATTATTTTTAAAAACTACTATATAGGACAATGTTTTATTCTATGACATTTTCATTCCTTAAAGTATGCATATATCAAGGAAGGGTTATAACATGCTCTTTGGGATAAAAAGGATCCTTAAAAATGTTTTAGTAAATTATTTCAAGAATCCATCACTGAAATGGCCAGCATAGCATACACGTTGGTGGAACTTGAAAATGTGCAAATAACGGTAATCAACTAAAATAATTACTTACACATTTTATAGAAAAATAAAATTGTGCCATCTATTTCATAAGCACTCATCGCAGTGAGGCAAAGCACCTTGTTTGATTAAAGATTACTGATTACTTTTCATTTATTATATGCATCCAATAATTATATAACAATGGAGTTGGAATGAAATAACAGTCTCCTCTTCAAAGCAGACAACAGGTTCATTCCATATGATTTTGAGGGTCATTCACAAAGCAATTAAATCTTCCTTCAGGGGACTGGGACATTAAACACAGAGCGGAAAGCATTTTTCCGCCTTACAGTTTTTAAAATGTTCTGTTTTCTCTTTGTCTTCTGCAGATAAATGAATCATTCTGCAATGCATAAAGATGCAAAACTGTAATGAATGCTTCCTGTATTAGACCAAAGGAAATCATTTTGATATTATTTTTAATATGATACTGTTTTTCAACATCTATGTAAGGTTCTTTTTAACATACAAATCAAATGGTGGGTTATTGCATCAACATTTCATTTGTTATTTTTGGAAATTCTTTCATTAGGCAACTATACAAACATCTTCCAATAAAAAAGAGAAGAAGATTAAATCAGCATGACAAAGTTTAAATTTGCTTCATCTTTCAGCTAAATCCCATCTGGTTCTCGGCTCTTACTCATGCGATCTAGGTAAGGTAGGTGTCAGATCAGAAGAGTCTGCTCTATTTCTCCATTTCGCTTTTGAACAGATAATCCAGAATTCTGTAAAATGCATTCTTGCATGCTAGAGCAGGGGTTAAGGTTTTCAAACTTTTTAAATAGGGGGCCAATTCACGATCCCTCAGACTGTTGGGGGGCCGGACCGGATGGGAGGACGTGGCTAGGGTAGGCGTAGCCAATTTAGCAGTCCATTTTGCTAATTTAGCAGTCCATTAAACAATACACACAAATTAAAATTTTATTTGTTTTGCTCCTGGAGGTGTTTTATTTGCTTTTGTTTGCATGTTGCTCTTTTGGTTGACTTTTCTTTTTACTAGATCGTTTTTTAAAGTTGTTTAGTGGTCCACTTCAGGATACTCAGTTTTGCAGCAATATTTCTCAACCCCAAGGAGCTTACAATCAGCAAGTCTCTCTCTCTCTCCCCACCCTCTGTGTCTTTCTCTCTCTCTCTTTCCATATCTCTCTTTCTATATCTTTTTCCACATCTCTCTCTCTCTTCTGAGGCAACTTCTGCAGGATCCCCTTGAAACCTGGCAGTGCCCTGGGATACTTTGTTGAATTCCATTCCATTCCATTTCCATTTCATCCTACTCCCATTCCCATTCCAATTCCCACTCCCACTCCATCCTATTGCTATTGCTATTCCATCCCATCTCATCCTATCTCATCCCATCCTATTCCCATTCCATTATCTCCTATTTCTATTCTATTCCATTCCATCCTATCACTCCATCCTATTGCTATTGCTATTCCATTCCATCCTATTCCCATTCCCAGTCCATCCTATTGCTATTCCATCCTATTGCTATTCCATCCCATCCCATCTTATCTTATTCCTATTCCCATTCCCATTCCCATTCCCATTCCCATTCCCATCTCTCCTATTTCCATTCCATTCCATTCCATCCTATTCCCATTCCCACCCACTCCATCCTATTGCAATTTCTATTGCAATTTCTATTGCAATTGCAATTGCAATTGCTATTGCTATTGCTATTGCTATTGCTATTGCTATTGCTATTCCTATTCCTATTCCTATTCCTATTCCTATTCCTATTCCCATTCCCATTCCCATTCCCATTCCCATTCCCATTCCATTCTCTCCTATTTCCATTCCATTCCATTCTATTCGCATTGTGGAGGTCTCAATCTGCTTTTGGAATCTCGCTGCCTGTCCCAGAACTTCCTCTGCATGTGCTGAATGTGCGCAACAGGCTCAAGCAAGGGCTCCGCACATCTGGCAGGCACAATCACACTGGGCAGGCATCACTTGGAACAGATTTGGTGAGGAAGCCCCAAGGCAGGGGCTTAGTGGCCACTGAGACGTGAGCGAGCTAGGGAGAGGGTGCTGCAACAGCCGCCCTGCCGCCTTCTCCCCCCCACTGCTGCTTGGATGCCCTTCCTACCTCCCTCTCCAGGGGCAGAAACAGACATACTCCTTCAGGGGTAGGCAACCTCACTGGCTGCTGCCCTGGACCTGCTGAGTAGGAGAAGGATGGGCAGGCAAGAGGCGGGGGGGGGGAGAGAAGACAGTGGGGTGGCTGTTGTGTTGCCCACTCCCTAGCTCACTCATGTCTTGCCAGCCCCACTTCTCCATGGGCTGCCAAGCTCACCTCGCGAGTGAAGGGTTGCGCCTTTCACCAGCCACTAAGGAAAAAACTCAAAGATTTGCCACCGTTGCTCTGCTGGAGTGGAGGGGGAGCCGAAGGGTCCCAATGGGAGAGGCTGCACCTGCTGCATAATTAAGCAGTGCTTCCAAAAGTTGTGCTTAGTGCCAGGGTGGTGCTCTTCACTGAGGACCGCCAGCTCGCCCTCCCCCCCTGTCTCAGACCCCGCATCCAGCCCATGATCAGGGGATCTGCTGCTTCTGGGCTAGTCCAGCTGGCATGGGATAGTATCACGCTAGGGTGCGGCATGCACTCAGGCCTCCCACCCCTCTCTGCTTCTGCTCTGCTTCACCCAGGATGAATGGAAAGTGCAAGGTACCTGGCACTAAGTGCGACTTTTGGAAGTGATGCATAATTACACGGCAGGCACAGCCTCTCACATTGGGACCCTTTGGTCCCCCCCCCCATTGGAGCGATGGAGAACTGAAGTCCCTGGCAAATCTTCTAGTTCTTTCCTTGGCTGGCAAAAGGCACAGCCCGTTTTTTGGCCTCCCCCTTCCCCAAGAAGCACTCTGCCGGCCAAAAATGTTGGTCTTATTGTTAGATATTGACAGGATAGTTCTCCCTCTGGTCCACTGTTTGGGTAGGAAGAATACTTGAATATGATTGACTGGGCTCCCTGACAGCTCCCTATAAAAGGGCTGGCTGTTAGAGGGGCAGGCTGCTGGATTGTAAATAGTTGCTGAATAAAGAGCTGTTGTCTGAAGCCTATCTCCGGTCTCTTCAATCCATCTATCTAACACTGGCAATGAAGATGGGATCCTGAAGAAAACACTGAGACCAAAAAGAGCTGACAACGAAACAATCCAGCCCAGTGGCAAAAGCGAATGATGGCCATCTTGCACACCAAATTCAAACACTCAGAATTGTGGCAAGCATGTCTGCATTCCACCCATCGGCTCCATTTGACCCAGCGAAGGAGAAATGGGGCACTTATATGATGAGGTTTGAGTGCTTCATGGAAGCAAATGACTTCCTCCAGGCTATCGGAAAAGAGCGCTGTTCCTGAGCCACTGCAGGCACAACGTATTCGGCACCGAATGCAGCAGGATGGAGAATCTATCAATCAATTTGTCACTGCACTATGAAAAGTCACTGCCCACTGTGAGTTTAGAAACTTGGACAATATTTTAATTGACCAAATAATTTGGGGCATAAAAGACCTCCAGCTGCAGAGAAGACTCTTGGCAAAGACCAATCTAACATTGCAGGCTGCGTTGGACAAGGCAAGGGCAACTGAGTCATCAAACAGGGTGGCCGAGTCCCTTCAGAAGCTTCCTACAGCTCCGGCTGCAAGAAAACAAACTGCCACTATACATAAGGGCTGTCACCAAAATGAGGAATCTGAAAGCAGCGAGGATGAGGTCTATCACACGGAAAGGAAGAAACACAGAGAGCAAGCGAGTAGAAGGCAACCATGTGCCAGTTGTGGGGGGCAGCACCCTAGGGCATCCTGCCGTTACATGGACGCCATATGTCGCCGATGCAATAAAAAGGGACATTTGGCAAGAGTCTGCCGACCGAACCTGCCCTCTAGTTATCATGCGGACACAGACATTCCAAAAGTAGAGGCCTCAAGACCTTTTAGTCAGGAAACCTGGAAACCTAGGTGCGAAACTCCTAACGCAAGAGCACCAGAAACAAACTGCCAGACTAGAATAGGGCAGGCGAGCAGCCCCTGCAGGAAGAAATTACACGTCACTG
This sequence comes from Pantherophis guttatus, assembly GCF_029531705.1. The sequence goes on along the minus strand of NW_026844019.1, from coordinate 4,842,567 downwards.
TGCAAATAGAAGGGTCGCCCTGCGACATGGAAATCGACACCGGCTCATCGGTAACGATTATCTCCTGGCAAGCATTGAAGACTGCTTTTCCAAGACTTCATAAACACCAACTAGAGCGCCAACACTTGCGGCTCAGTGACTACCAGGGGAATTGGATCCCTGTCATTGTCTGCGGAATCTTCAAGGTCCAGTTCAACAAATTCCGGGGTGATCTGACTTTAAGAGTCATTGGTGGAAACCTTCCAAACTGCTTGGGTTGGACTGGTTCAAGTCCCTCAGACTGGGTGTGACCTGCATCAATGCCATCGCCAGCTTGTGGGCCGATGACCTGATCTGGGAATTCCAAGACGTGTTTAATCCGGAACTCGGCAAGTATGTGGGCACCCCAATATCATTCAGTCTGGGCCCCAAGGTGGCACTGATTAGGTTGAAACCCCGGAGGGTTCCATTTGTCCTAAAACCCAGGATAGACAGAGAACTAGATAAACTGATCCAGCAGGGCATTCTTGAGCCAGTTGACCACGCTAAGTGGGAGACTCCTATTGTCACCCCGGTCAAGAGTGATGGTTCTGTGTGCATCTGTGCTAATTATAAGTGCACATTGAATAAGGCTCTCCAGCAGAACGTGTACCCAGTGCCCATAGTTCAGCACCTTTTTCATTCCCTGGGCCCTGGAAGGATTTTCGCAAAATTGGACCTCATGCAGACGTATCAGGAGCTGCCTGTAGATGGTGCTACTGCTGAGGCCCAAAGCATTGTAACGCGTAGAGGGGCATTCAAATGTCACCATTTACAATTTGGCATTAGCGTTGCCCTGGGTCTTTTCCAGAATGTGATGGAAAGACTATTGCAGAAAATTCCCAGGGTAGTGTTCTGTCCCCGTCCCCCCCACACACACAAACAGCCAGCCGGGGGTTAAAGAATTACTTGGCATACACAAGGTTCGTTATCAGGAACTTGGCAGCAATACGATAACCGTCTGCCAAGTGCTTTACTTCAAGAAGAGGGAGTGTTCCTCACCAGATAATCACCAACAAATACACACAGTTTTCAAAAAACAGTCCAGCTCAAACAGAAACCTTCAGCAGATTTAGGCATTGTACAAAGTGACTAGCCAGAAGTTAGCTTTGTCCATCACAGAGTCTAAATGGCCACCACACTCTCTTATATAGCCTGTGGGGTGTGGTCTAGTGACTCAGCTTAATCCCTGGCACGCCTCCTCATCTGCTGCAAACGTTTATCTTGCCTTCGTTGGCGGGGATCCAGGAACGACTTATCACTGTCATTGCTGTCATCGGAGACACCTGGCTCCTGGCCAATCTCCTCTCCCTCGGCAGACACCTGAGGCATTGCCAGAGAGGAGGGGCCTGGAGAGGGAGGCCTGGCTGGCTCTCTTCTTCATGTTCGGAGCCTTCTTCCTCCGATAAGATGGGCTTGGGGGTCGGAGCCACAACAGGTAGTGCCTTACTTCAATGATGTCTTAGTTACTGCCGGTGATGAACAGCAACTACGCTCCCATCTGAGGGAGGTGCTGTCAAAATCGAGGGCTGCAGGGCTCCGCGTAAAGGGCAGCAAATGCCAAATCGGGGTTCCCAAAGTTGAGTTCCTGGGGTACAGGATAAATGGAGAAGGCATTCATCCTACCCAAAGCAAGGTCAGGGCAATCCAGGAAGCCCCAGCTCCATGAAATCAGATGGAATTGCAGGCTTTTCTGGGCTTGCTCAACTTCTATAGTGTATTTTTAAAGAATAAGGCCACCATTGCTGAACCGCTCCACAAACTATTGGCAAAGAAGAGCCTCTGGGTCTGGGGACATAAGGAGGTTGCCGCTTTTGCTGCGGTAAAACGCCTCCTTTCTGCTGACAGTTTTTTAATTCAGTATAATGACACCCTACCATTGGTGCTAGTTTGCAACGCCTCTCCTTTTGGTGTGGGGGCTGTGCTTAGCCACTGTCTCCCTAATGGGACCGAGGCCCTGGTCACCTATTTCTCCAGGACACTTTCCAGTGCGGAGAGGAACTATAGCCAGCTGGACAGGGAAGCACTGGTTGCGGTGGCTGGGGTCAAGCGGTTTCATGAATACTTGTTTGGGAAGCATTTTGAATTGGTGATGGACCACAAACCCCTTTTGGATCTCTCTCTTTTTTTTTAATTTGATTTATATGCCGCCCTTCTCCGGAGACTCAGGGCAGCTTACAGTGTGTTAAGCAATAGCCTTCATACTTTTGTATATTTTATACAAAGTCAGCTTATTGCCCCCACAAACTGGGTCCTCAATTTACCTACCTTAGAAAGGATGGAAGGCTGAGTCAACCTTGAGCCTGGCAAGATTCGAACTTACTTTAATTGCAGACAGCTGATGTTAAATTGCAGTGCCTTGTCTGCAGAGCTATCCAGGCTCTATGGCAGGGGACCACCACACATCGGTGGCATTGTCACCCCATTTTACGAGAAGGGCCATTTTCCTGTCGGTGTACTGCTACAAATTGATTCACCGGCCTGGAAAGACCTTGGGACATGCCGATGCTCTCAGCAGATGTCCTCTGCCTGACTTATTGGAGGACCTGACCCCAGGCATTCCTGTTCTCCTCATTGACTGCCTGGCCTCTGGCCTTGTGACTTCTGCCGCTGTGGCAAAGCACTCGGCTAAAAATGCAACGTTCGAATAACTTTTGAACTGGGTTTGGAGGGGCTGACCAAAGGGCCCGTTTGGCACAGAGTTTAAGCCATTTGCAATATGGCAACATGAGATCTTGGTGTAAGGGGTTGTTTACTGTGGGGGGACCAGGTAATTATACCACCCAGTTTAAGGTATTCTGTATTGAATGCACTGCATGAGGGTCATCCGGGGATTGTCCGGATGAAAGCCCTGGCTCGTAGTTTTGTGTGGTGGCCCAATATGGACCAAGAGATACAAGAGTGGGTAGCCAAATGCCAACCCTGCCAAGAATCATGGCCTGTTCCTCCTAAAGCACCCATCAAAGAGTGGGACTGACCAAGAGCCCCCTGGCTGAGGATCCACATCAATTTTGCTGGGCCCTTCCATGGCCAAACATTTTTTAATAATCGTGGATGCCTATTGCAAATGGATGGAAATAATCCTAATGGCCACCACCCCAGCGGATGCAATAATAAAAGTCCTCCACAAAATATTCACAACTCACGGGTTGCCTGATGTCCTTGTATTGGACAATGGCCCGCAATTTACAGCCACACAATTTGAAGATTATCTGGCTGAATTGGGTATATGCCATGCCCTCATAGCATCCTTTCATCTGGCCAGTAATGGATTAGCTGAAAGATCTGTAAGATCTGCCAAAGAGGCACTAGGCAGGTTGGCACCAGGAGATTGGCAAGAGTGGGTAGACAAATTCCTCCTGTACCAACACATAACCCCCAGTGTGATCACAGGTAGAAGCCCAGCTAAGCTATTGATGAGTCACCGGCTTCGATCAATCTTAGACCACCTGCACCCAAATTATGCACCATGAAACAACAATTGAAATGCAGAACTGCACCAGGTCCTTTAGCATCGGGGACCTGGTTCACTCACAAAACTTTGCCGAAGGACCTCTATGGCTACCTGGCAAAATAGAGAAAATCACAGGGCCCAAGTCATATATTGTTAGACTAAACAATGGGCATCAATAGAGGTGGCACATAGACCAATTATGCAGCTGCCTCAGCTCAAACAGTGAAAGTCTAGAAACTGAACAAAAAGAGTTTAATTCTAATCCCTTCCTAACAGACTCCAGCCCGATAGAACCAGAGAACACACCTGAAGAACCGGGAATCCGGCGACGCTTTTCCAGCGAACCAGTTCCTGTAGAATCCAAGGCCCCACTTGAAAGTTTCCAGGACTTTCCAGGGGCGGAGCAAGAGGCAGCAGCAGGCACAACCTCTCAGCCTGCCACCGCCATGCCAACTGAACTGTGCAGGTCAAGTAGAACTAGTAAATGCCCTGCCTACCTGCGCAACTACGTATGTAAAATGGATTGCTCCATCTAGGAGGGAGGGGTGTTAGATATTTACAGGATAATTCTCCCTCTGGTCCACTGTTTGGGTGGGAAGAATACTTGAATATGATTGGCTGGGCTCCCTGACAGCTCCCTATAAAAGGGCTGGCTGTTAGAGGGGCTGGCTGCTGGATTGTAAATAGTTGATGAATAAAGAGCTGTTGTCTGAAGCCTGTCTCCAATCTCTTCAATCCACCTATCTAACACTTACCTTCCAGTTCTAGCCTCGCAAAGGTAAGTCCTGCACTCTGCCGACTGGTGGGGGCCGATGGGTGGGCAGGGCGATGTGGGTGGGGCACCCTGGTGGTCCCGCACGGGCTGGAATAATGGCTTCGGCGGGCTGTACCGTCCCATAGGCTGTAGTTTGAGGATGCCTGTACTAGAGAATGCAAAATATTTAGACCAGTCACTTCACCTACTTTAATATACCTGGAAGAGTCATGTTTGTGGACCTTGTTTTGCAGTAGGAACCTACTAAGCCCTATATTTATCATTATTTTAATTAATCTTATTTATACTTGAGGGAAAGTATTGTTTGGTTATAACTATCTAGTCCATCATACTTAACCCAGATTGGATCCTAGCATGAAATGGAGTAAAACTGTGTATCCAATGGTAAACTTAATCCTCACAGAAGTCCTTTTCTCTTATTTAAATACAATTAACAGACTATCCAAGTTGGGATTTGCAGCAAAAGACCCCTCAATACAGGTAGTCCTTGACTTACAACCACAATTGAGTCAAAAATTTCTGATGTTAAGTGAAACATTTGTTAAGTGAGTTTTGCCCCAATTTATGACCTTTCTTGCTATAGTTGTTAAGTGAATCATTGCAGTTGTTAACCTAGTAACACAATTGTAAAGCAAATCTGGCTTCTCCATTGACCTTGCTTGTCAAAAGGGGATCGCATGACCTTGGGACATTGCAATGGTCTTAATTATGAATCAGTTGCCAAGCATATGAAATAATAATCACATGATCATGGGGATGCTGAAAATGTTGTAACTGTGAAAAATGGTTCTATGTTACTTATTTCAGTGCCGTTGTAACTTTTAATGGTCACTAAATGAACTGTTGTAAGTCGAGCACTACTTGTACAGTGGGAACCAGGACAATTATCAAGAAGATCCACTGAGTTACTGTTGTGGGCAGTATGGTGATTGAGAGGAGATGTCATTCAAGTCATTTCTTTTTATCACATACTGTTCTTATTTTCAACATGTCTGGGGGGGGGGGAGAATCCTCTCTCACATTTATTCAGTGACCTGTTCAAGAGCAAAAATTTGATTTGCATATTCCTGTCCAGTACAAAGTAAACCATACTTCTCAATGATGCTCATTGTTATGTCTCAGAATCTTTCGAACAGAATTCTTATTTTGTTTTGTTTTCTACTTACTGCAAGGCAGATAGAAAATAAGCTCAGAAGATATTTTCAGGCAAATGGATAGATTTACAACCAAAGACACTAAAAAGATGTTAGATCGGGTGAGTGAGGACACAGGAGATAGGTCGAAGTGAACAACAACTCTTTAATGTACAGTGAGAATACAGCAACTTTACAGTAGAACAGCTCTCCTTATATAGCTACTTGCTAAGTGTGTTAACCAATGATCATTGGCTAACATAGAGCTTTTTCCTGCTCTAATTTTCCCTCCAAAATTAGATACATAACACTCCTCCCCTCCCAGAAGGTATTTAACCAAACTATTTGCATACATAATCACGCAGGTGACTAGAGCGTTCCCTGATTCTAGTTGACCTGCACAATTCAGTCTGAGGTGGGGATTTGGGCTGGTCGGAGGGACCTTTTGTCTCTCCCAACCCAGCCAACCTCCTCGAATTTTTTATGGGCGTCGCACTCTTCGGATGGGCCTGGCTTCTCGAGTGGCCGGCACTGGACACCAAAGTCATCAGGTAAGTCCTCCAGCCACTTCAGGATTGAGTTAGCTGTTGGATGAATGATTGGTGAATCAGGGACTGGTTTGTCTGTTTTGTAGCTTGGCTCATCGGGCATTGTTTGGCCCAGACATTTCCTTAACTGGTCTATATGTCTGTGCTATACCCTTTCATTACTGACTTTGACAATATATGACCTGGGCCCGGTAATGTCAGAGATCTGCCCAGCTACCCAGAGGGGACTGTCCGCGTAATTTCTTGCAAAGACCGGGGACCCTATAGAGAAACTTCTAGTCTTACTTTTGACTTCCCTCAGGGGAGTAATTGGGGTGCAGCCTATCTAGGGTGCAGCAGTCTCCGGCCCATTAAGACCTCTGTGGGACTTTGTCCCGTTGCCATGCATGGGGTAACATGTTGGGTTGCCAGAAAAGTATCAATCCTGGCTTGCCAGTCCCCCGGCCCAAGTCTGGTCAATGACTCTTTGGCTTTCACAAATCTTTCAGCTTGCCCAATACTGGCCAGATGAAAAGGTGCTGTGAGTGCATGATGGACCCCTATCTCCTCTAGGTACCCCTCGAATTGACTAGTCATGAGTTGAGGCCCATTATCTGACCCTAGGGTGTCCGGTAGCCCATGCGTGGTGAATAGTTTCCAGAGCACTTTAATTACAGCCTCCGCAGTGGTGGAGTGCATTAATATGATCTCCAGCCACTTAGAATAATCCACCATGATTAGAAAGGTTTGACCATGGAATGGGCCAGCAAAATTGATATGAATGTGGGACCATGGTCCTCAGGGCCTTTCCTACTCTTTGGATGGGGCCATCGGGGGAGCGGGGCAAGATTCTTGACAGGAGGTACACTTGGCCACCCATTCAGCAATGCTGTCATCCATATTGGGCCACCATACATAGCTCCTCACCAATCCCTTCATCTTCACAATTCCCGGGTGACCAATATGCAATGTGGTCAATACTTGTTCTCTTAAGCACAGTGGAACAACCACCTGGTCACCCCATAGCAAACCCCTTGTGTAGACAGCTCATGTTGTTTACAGATAAACGGTTTAAATTCCCCGCCAACAGGGCCTTTTGGCCATCCCCTACACACCCAGCCAATAACAGTTTGCAACACAAAGTCTTTAGCAGAGGCCCTTGCAACTTCAGCAGAAGTGAGAGGGCCAGAGTCCATAGAGTCAATAAGCAGAATAGGAATGCCTGGAGTTGGGTCCTCCAGCAAGTCTGGCAGCGGGCACCGACTGAGGGCATCGGCATGCCCAAGGCTCTGACCCGGGTGATGGATGAGTCGATAAGAGTAGGCAGCCAGAAAAATAGGCCACCTAGTCAGACAGGGGAACATGGCTGCCGGAGTGGGGCGATCCCCAGCCAAAAGTCCTAGCAGGGGTTGGTGATCAGTAACAAGTTCAAAAGTCCTCCCAAACAGAAACTCATGAAAATTTTTAACCCCGGCAACAGCCGCCAGGGCCTCCCTGTCCAGCTGGCTGTCATTTCTCTCAGCACTGGACAGGGTATGGGAGGAATAGGCGATGGGGGCTTCTAGCCCATTCAGCAGTCTATGACTCAAAACAGCCCCCACACCAAAAGGGGAGGCATCGCAGACTAAGACAAGGGGAAGCAGTTCATTGTGTTGGATGAGCGGGCTGTTGGCTGAGAGGAGTCTTTTGACAGCTGCAAACGCCTCAGCTTCTGCCCTACCCCAAACCCACAGGGACTTTTTCGCTTAACAGTTTGTGGAGTGGTTCAGCCACTGTGGCTTTGTCCTTTAAGAAAATCGAATAAAAGTTTAAAAGTCCCAGGAACACCTGTAGCTCCACCCTGTTCTTTGGGGTTGGTGCATTGTGGATAGCTCTGATTTTACTTTCCGTGGGGTGTATGCCTGCCCCATCGACCTTGTACCCTAAAAATTCAACAGCAGGCACTGCTATTTGACATTTGTCTCTTTTAACTCGCAGTCCCGCATTTCTAAAAATAGTCAGCACCCTCCTTAGATGGTCCCCTAGTTGTTGCTCATCTGCTGTAGTGACAAGAACGTCATCGAAATAGGGGACGACCCCCAGTAGTCCTTGCAGCAGATGTTCTATCACGCTTTGGAATAGTCCGGGAGCAACACTAACCCCAAACTGTAGTCTTGTGTATTTGAAGGAACCTCTATGTGTTACTATAGTCTATGCTTCCATGGTAGCGCCATCTACTGGCAGTTGCTGGTATGCCTGTGCAAGGTCGAGTTTAGCAAAAACCTTGCTGGGGCCCAAGGAATGGAGTAGGTGCTGCACAATGGGGACAGGATAGGTGCTTTGCTGGAGGGCTTTGTTTAGGGTACACTTATAGTCAGTGCAGATGTGCATTGACCCATCAGATTTGAGAAGGGTGACTATCGGGGTCTCCCGCTTTGCATGGTCGACCGGTATTAGAATGCCCTGCCATATGAGCTTATCCAGCTGCTGATCTATTTTAGGCTTGAGCACAAATGGCACTCTCCTCACCTTCATTCTTTTTATTGAAAAAGTTTTTCAAATACAAGTTTTTCCCCTCTTTCCCCCCCTCCTCTCTAACCCCCCCTCCCCCTCCCCTCCCCCCATGGCTTCTTCAAAACAAAATCATTAATATCAAGTTGAATAATACTTTACCATCCTTTTGCACCACCCCCACATGCTGACCATTTCTTTCTAACATTGTTATTATATCCCCCTTATACTATACATTTCAAAGCAATCTTCAGCTATAAAATTTTATAATAATTCCTAATTTGGCATTTATTCAACTCATAATCTACCCATTTCCTCCACCCCCATAATTCAAATCTTTTACATATATTTATATCTAAACATAACATCCCTTTTACTAAGCTAAACAATCAGTAACCTAACCTATCTCCACCCAATTTGCTACACGTCTACCATACATGATATTTTAATATCTTCGTTCTTCTGCCCACACCACACCACTAAAAAATATTTCCATATATAAACAGAATCCTCAAATGACTTTAAATTTGTAATCCATATAATATCTTCTGTAATGTCTTTCAGCTAGATTGTTAATTCCATCGCCCATATTAGGGTAACATCCAGTTCTGTTTCCAACAGTGTATTCAGTATCTTCGATTACCATCTGCCCCCATCAGTAATAAATGTTGTCGTATATAAAAAACCACCCGAGTGACTTTATATTTATATTCCATATAATATCTTCTGTAGTGTCTTTCATCTAGATTATTAATTCCAACCACCGTGTTAGGGTAACAACCAGATCTTCTGCATGCCCCACCATAATTCTCGTGCCTTATAGCTCAACATATACGTAATCCGTTTTACAAAGAGTACAAAATAGAAAGTTCCAATCCACTCAGTTAGAGGCCTTCTTCCACATCCCTAAGGCACAGCACTGCAGAGATCTGTCATTCTTCTCAAAATAGTACAAGTCAATAATTTACTTCAGCTATATTTTCATTTTAATCGTCTCTTAAGTAACTGGCATTAGACTGTTGTTTAGTCTAAGATTTTTTAGTTTTGTAGGACCTGCTTCTTCTTCTCTTAATTTTTTGTGGTTTAGATCTCCATCCTGGATGCCTTTCTAGAACTTGTATATCAGCTGATTGATTTCCATGCTGGTCTGTAACTTGATGCAACATCGCATTAAAATCCAAAGCCGCCTCTCTTGTATTTGTAAGTAATCCAGCTATAACCTTTAAAGGAGAATCCAAAAGCGGCTTGTCCAAAGGAGCCTCTGTGACTTGTTGTTTTTCCATTATCTCCATCTCCATCTGCTTAGCCTGGGTTTCAGTCTCTTGTTCATTTTGCATTTCTTTATTCCCCTCCTGTGTTCCTAACACTGATGGCATACATGATGGCATTTTAAGAACCTTGTAGTAAAATTCTTCCGCTTTTTCAACAGTATTTAATTGATATTTTTCTCCTTGGTATCTCAATATTATACCAACTGGAGCATCCCACCTAAATGGGATGTTTTGTTTCTTTAGCTCAGTCACCAAAAATCCAAATTGCTTTCTATCTTTTAACATCTTGAACGGCAGCTCTTTATATATCCAAATCTTTCTTCCATTCAGTTCTAAAGTAGAGTTAAAAGATTTTTGCACAATATCATTTCTTGTTCCTTTATCTGTAAAGTAAATCACCACATCTCTAGGCAACTGCTTTGCTTTGCAATCCAAGAATTTACTCTGTAGGCCTTGTCAATCTTACAGGATACCTCTTCAGGACGAACCTTTAAAATTACAGCCAGAACTTCAGCAGACATCTTTCTCAAATCATCTCTATTATTATTTTCCTGTAATCCCCTCATTCTGACCGCAAATTCCATGGACCTGTATTGCATCATTGTAACTTCTTTTTCAATCCTTTGTTTTATATTATCTGCATTGTAAGTCTCGTGATCAGCTTCCCTTTTAGACTTTACTTCTGAGCTATTGTCTTGAATATTTATCAAATCATTTTCAATTCTTTGTATTTTATTGTCCAAATTATAAATCTTATGATCAACTTCCTCCATTTTAGACTCTAGTTCTAAATTTGTGTCTTTATCCATCTTTATAACTATTTCTGAAAAAGTTTTCAAAGCTGTTACAAACTGTTGTTTCAAATTGGCATATTTTTGTTGTACCAACTCTTTAATTTCCTGCCTGAATTTTTCAAGATTCTGGTTCACAATCTCATCATGTCTTGCCATCTCCTCCAAGACAAATTCTTTTAGGTTAAAACCATTCTTCTGAGTCTGCAAATTCAAAACTTGTTCATGTGGTTTGTAAATGGGAGACACCCCCCCCCCCGCTGCTTGTTTGTCTGGCTTTGTCAGTTTTAACGCCAACCTGCCACACAGACAAACTCTTTTTAAAGAAAAAGACTTCTCTCCAAACAATATCAATATCAAATCTCCAAGAAGAAAGAAGCATAAAGTAGAAATTTTTCTTTTCAATTCTAGCCAGCACTATTATTTCTGCTACTTTGTAGCTTGTTAAACTATTCAGGCGGAAGGACTTTCGCTTTCAGCTTTCTTCTTCTCAAGCCTCAGCCAGTCGCCATTTTAAACTTTTTTTCCTTCGCTTTTAAAATCGCTTATAAAATTGTTAAAAATACTTGCGATTTAGGGTCCAAAGTCCGGATCTCATCCTATTTGTTTAAACAATCTGTTGATTTTCATTGAATGGCTTGGTCCCGTCGCCTGGCTCTGCAAAAAGCAGAGTTCTCCCGAAGCCCGGAGCAGCGGCGAGCAGAATAGGGAGCCTCATCCTGCTTCGTGCCCAAGAGTAAAACAAAAACTCTGGGGACTTCGCAGAGGGTTCTACCTGCCCTCGCCGGCTCTATCTCACATTTCCTTAAGGAAATGGAGTTTTTCGAGCCGCCTTTCAGCTGTAAAGGCGGCTCTTTACGGGCGACGGGGCTGGTGGTCTCGAAAGACCATGTGATGGTGACGGAAGCCAAACCGGAAGCCCTCCTCACCTTCATTCTTATGGGGGCTATTTTAGGGTCCAGGTTAAAAGAAATAGGGGTCCCCACATACTTGCCAAGGCGGTCATCAAAAAGATCCTGGAACTTGTGGAGTAGGTCATCCATCAGGCCACCGCTGGTAGAATGGATGACCCCCATGCCCAGGGCTTTGAACCAGTCAAGTCCTAGGAGGCTCAGTAGACGTCTGCTGACCACGGTGATAGGCAGCCTCTTGTTCTTTTTTTTTATTGAAAAGTTTTACAAAAAGAAAAAGTTTTTCTCCCCAATATTCCCCCCACCCTTTCCCTCCTCTCAACCCACCCTCCCCCCCTGACTTCCCAGAGCAAAATACAGGATATTTCAATTAACAATCATAAGCTAAATTAAACTATCTATTCTTAGACTACTAGATCCCCCCCCCCGAAGCCTTAACTCCACTATAGATACCATAATACTTCTAGTATTTAGCATTCATTCATAAGCTATTTGATATTTTCTTGTCTGATACTTATTTTGAATATAATCAATCCACCTTCTCCATTCCAATACGTATCTTTCTTGTGTATAGTCCTTCAAATACGCTGAAATTTTCACCATTTCTGCCAAATTCATTACTTTCAGTATCCACTCTTCAATAGTAGGCAAAGAGTCCTTCTTCCAGTATTGCGCTACCAACAGTCTGGCTGCTGATATGAAGTTCAAAATCAATTTAGTCTCTAATACTGTACAATCCGTCGTTATGCCCAATAAGAACAATTGAGGAGTAAATTTCAACCTTTTTTTTCAAAATGTTCTGCATCACCCACCAAATTTTTATCCAAAATGCCTTGATTTTCTTACAAGTCCACCATATATGATAATAAGTTGCGTCATCATATTCACATCTCCAACATTTAGCTTGCAAATTCGAATACATACATGATAATTTCTTAGGATCTAAATGCCATCTATAAAACATTTTATAAAAATTTTCTCTCAAATTTTGTGCTTGCGTAAATTTAACATTTCTAACCCAATCTTTTCCCATGTTTCCATCATCACTGGTTCCTGAAAATTTTGTGCCCATTTTATCATACAATCCTTAACCAATTCCATTTCTGAATCTATTTCCAATAAAGCATTATACAACCTTTTAATATGCATCTGACTTTGATCTCTAATCTGTTTCACCAGATTTACCTCATTTTGCATAACACCAATTTTTTGGTCTTCCCTCCATCTAGCTTGAAGCTGAACATACTGAAACCAAGTATAAATTATCCCTTCTTCTTTTAATACGTCTAAAGATTTCAATTGCAGTTTACCCCTTTCCAAAAAAGGAGCTCTTTATAAGTAATCACCTCTGTTTTTTGCTCTATACTTATATTTTCTATTGCATGTCTGGGATTTACCCATATGGGTATTTTATAATTTAGCTTATATTGATACTTTTTCCAAACCTTCAGCAACGCATTTCTAAGTATATGACCCTTAAACACTTTATCCACTTTTTTTTCATATAACAGATAAGCATGCCATCCATATAATAAATCATAACCTTCTATATTTAACATTCTTTCTTCAGTTAAGTTAAACCAATCGCTAATTTGAGATAAAACAGCTGCTTCACAGTACAATCTTAAATTAGGCATTTTAAGACCTCCTCTCTCACGTACATCCTGTATAATTTTCAATTTCACTCTTGGTTTCTTCCCACCCCAGATAAAGGTATTAACCCCTTTCTGCCATTCCATCAAATTTGCGTCTTTCTTAAGCACTGATATCATTTGAAACAAAAATAAAAACCTAGGTAATACATTCATTTTTGTTACAGCAATCCTTCCCAGTAATGATAATTGTAGCTTTTTCCAGTTTTCCATTTCTTTCTGCACTTTTTGCCAAAAAACTTCATAATTGTTTTTAAACAATTTCGTATTTGAGGCTGCAATATATACTCCTAAATACTTAACCTTTTTAACTATTTCAAACCCCGTTATTCTCCCTAAATCTTCTCTTTGAGATATGGACATATTTTTAATTATCATCTTTGTCTTGTGTTGATTTACTTTAAATCCAGATACTTTACCATATTGACCTATTATATCCAACATATATGGAGCCGCTTCTATAGGTTGCGATAAAGTAACAACCAGGTCATCTGCAAATGCTCTTAGTCTATAATCCTGCTGTCTAATTACAATTCCTTTTTCTTTTTTTATCAGAGTCACGTAGCTTGTTCAACAAAACTTCTAAAGTTAAAATAAACAACAATGGCGACAAGGGACAACCCTGCCTTGTGCCTTTCTCAATTTTAAAAACATCTATTAGGCCTCCATTAACTATTATTTGTGCTGTTTGTTCCTGATATATTGCTCTAATTGAGTGTGTAAAATACTCTCCAAAATGCATTTTTTCTATTATTTTAAACAAAAATTGCCAATTCAGTCGATCAAATGCTTTCTCTGCATCCAAAAATATGAACGCTGCAGGGACCTGGTTGTTTTTTTCCAAATATTCAAATAAGTTTATAATTTGTCTAACATTATATTTCATTTGCCTCCCTTTTATAAAACCGGATTGATCATTATAAATTGTTTGCTGCATAACTGGCATTAGTCTATTCATTAATATCTTAGCAAAAACTTTATAATCAGTGTTCAAAAGTGAAATTGGCCTAAAATTTTCAGGTTTGGTACAATTTTGATCTTCCTTCGGGATCAATGAAACAAAAGCTGTTCTCCAAGAGGGTGGAACTCCTCCCCCTAATTGAATTTTACAAAATAGATCTCTAAGCGGTTCTACCATTTCAGACTGTAAATTCTTATAATAAACAGCTGTTAGTCCATCTGTTCCCAGAGCTTTCCCTGTTTTTAACTGCTTAATTGCAGCAACGATCTCCTCAGAAGCTATTGGCTGATTCAATCCTTCTCTCTGGTCTAATGTTAATTCAGGAAAATTCTCTTCCTTTAAGTATCTATCTATATATGTACCTTGTATTGAGTCACTAGCATATAACTTTGTATAAAATTCTAAAAAACCCTTTTTGATCATATCCTGTTGGTAAACTTCCTTACCTCTATATTCTATTTTACCAATGACTCGTGATTTCTGTTTTTTCCTCAAAATGTAGGCCAACCACCTACCTGGTTTATTGGCATTACAAAATGTATTATGTTTAGCATATTGTAAGCTAATTGCCACTTGATCAGCCATTAACATATTAAATTGCCCTCGTAGTATATTTATTGTTTCTTTCACTTTCTTATCTCCTGGATTGAGTATAAGTAATTGTTCATTCTTTTTTATTTCTTCCTCTATCTCTTTCCGCCTCTTTTGTTGTTTTAATCTATGTTTATTATTCATATGTATTAACGTACCCCTCATATAAGCCTTACTAGCATCCCAAACCATTTCCATAGAAGTACCCTTAATTAATAGCAAAAAACTCTTTCATTTGTTTTTAAGCTCTTTCACATTATCTTCATATCTAAATAAGTTTTCATTTAGCCTCCAGGACCTCCTTTCTCCCCTCTCCTGTTCAAATTCCACCCAAACCGGACTATGATCAGTTAGAGTTCTTGGACATATCTTCGTCTTCTTCACCCTGGAAATAAAATCATTTGTGGTTAGTATAAAATCAATCCTGGAGAAGGATTGATGTCTATCAGAAAAAAAAGTAAAGTCTCTTTCCTCCACGTTGCGTTCTCTCCAAATATCTCTCAATTCTATATCTTCCATCATATCAAAAAAAGATTTAGGTAATTTTGCATGTGTTGAGATCTTTGATAAACTTTTTTTATCTTTCTGTGTGTCTATTACTCCATTCCAGTCACCCATTAATATAAAAGATTTATAATCCCATTGTATTATTTTAGTATGTAAAAATTTATAAAACTTGTCTTGTTGCTGATTAGGGACATATATTCCAATTAAAAGCATTTTTCCAGTCTGCGTTAATAGTTCAATAGCAATATATCTCCCTTGATCATCTGCCTCAATTAAATTAGCTGATAATCCTTTCTTTACATATATAACTAACCCATTTTTCTTCTCTGATGCTGATGCCACAAAGTGTGTGCCTAATCTTGAATTTATCAAGTATTTTTGATCTAATAGTCTAATATGTGTTTCTTGCAGGCAAATAACATCATTGTTAAATTGTTTTAAATAATGAAATACTTTCTTTCTTTTTTGTGGTGAATTTAGGCCATTAACATTCCAAGATAGGAATTTAGTTGCCATCTTTAGCCTTATGAAGCCTCATAAGCATCAGCTGAACATCCTCCTCCACCTTACTCTTTGGCCTAGCCCGCCCCCCCCCCCCCCTGTGTTTTTTTCACTTCTTGAGATAGATCTTGAGATTGTTGCATTTTTTGTTGTTCTTGAAGTTTATAAGTTGATCGGGTCAGTCGTCGTTCTTTTGGCTCTCCCTTCTTAAGTGGTTCCAGAGTTGGGGGTGGGCCCCCAAGATCCAGGTCTTCTTCCATGGTGATTCCCCCAGCTGCAACTTCAGCATAAGTTTGTATCTGCTTTCCATCTTTTTCTTGTTATAGTATCTCCATTTTCTTTCTACCCCACCCTGGTGAGGGTGGGTATCCAGCCTTTAAAACATTGACATAAAAATCTTTTGCCTTCCAAACTGTGTTCAACTGGTATCTTTCTCCACTATAAGTCACTATTAGACCAGTTGGAAAGTCCCATCTGTACGCCACTTGTTGGTTTCTCAGCTCATTTACCAAAAAACCAAAGTCCTTTCTACTTCTCAACATTTTTGGAGGGATCTCTTTCAAAACTACCACTTCTTGCCCAGCCACCTGAACCTTATTCTTGTAAAAAGCTTGTAAAATATCATTTCTGATCCTCCTGGTTGTAAAATAAATCACCACATCTCTTGGCAGCTGTCTTTGTCTTGCCAGCCAGGAATTAACCCTATAGATTTTATCAATTCGACTTGCCACATCTTCTGGTCATTCTTTAATTGTTTCTGCAATAGCTTCAGCACAAATATCCTTTAGATTTTCCTTACTGTTTTCTTTCAGGCCTCTCAGTCTCAAGGCAAATTCCATAGATCTGTATTGTAACATTACCAATTCATCATCCACTCTCTCTGTTTTAGTCATGATATCTCCCATTTTGCTTTCCAAATTTAAATTGGCTTCGTTAATTTCTTCCACTCTCTCGTCCACCTGAATAACAAGTTTTGACAATCCTGATACTGCAAAAACAATATCATCTCTTATTTCATCATGCTTTTTTGCAACAACCTCTTTAATTGATTTTATATCCTCCTCAACTTTCTTTAATTTCCCTTCCAGAATTACTATTAGGTTATTCATTGCTGCAGCTTGATTATTCATGGCTTCTTTCATAAATTCTTTAAGATCATTAAGAGCAGCCTCCTGACTCTGTGAATCAGCTGGAAGTTGTGCTTTCTGTGTCACCACTGACACAACTGGAGAACCTCCCCCTCCTTTAACAACTCCTGGCTTAACTTGTTTAGAAGCCATCTTTTTTTCTTCCTTTAAAAAGATCTTTTTTTCCCCTTTCAAAGCCACAAAGTCCCTTGAACAACTTTAAAAAGCTTGTAATTTATAGTCTCTAATTTATCAGGCAAAATAGTCTTTTCTCCACAAGCTCTCAATTCCCAGCAGCTTAAATCCACTGTCACGGAAAGTTCTCAATAAGCACTTTTGTTTCTGACTTTCACTTTCAAAACCATAACAAAGATGCCATCTTCAGCCTCCAGCTCAAAGAAATTCAATTTAAAACAAAGTAAATCCGGAGTTAAGCTCTGTTACTCTTAAGGCTTGTTCTCCTGTTTCTGCTCTGCCTGCGCTTGTAATCAATCAGACTCACTTTTGACAGCAGGATCAGACGTGGCTTCTAGCTCTGTTTACACAGAGTTGTCCTGGATTCGGAGCTTCTTGGCGGGCTGAGTGGGGAGCTCTCACCCTCCAAGCCTCTGGAATTATTCCAGAGGACTTTCGGGGAGCTCTACTCTCACCCACCGGCTCTCCTCTCCTTCTTCTCCCGAAGGTGAGGTTTTTCAGCCACCAGACAGCCGGTTTGCGCTGTCAAAGCGGCTTTTACGAAGTCAGGGGGCTGGCGGTCTAAGGAGACTGTCCATGAAGCCTGCGGTGCCAACCGGAAGTCTGCAGCCACTTGTTAAAATGGCCGAATTTCACCTGGAACATCCCACAGCCTTCAACGGGAATGTGATTTCCTTGGTAGTCATTCAGTCTTAGGTGCTGATGCTTCAGATGGTGTTTCTTGATGTCCGGGATTGCTGCTTTTAGCTCGGCCCAGGACATGATAGTGATGGACGAGCCAGTGTCTATTTCCATTTGGCATGGGGATCCCTCAATTTCGACGGTTACATGCAGCTTTTTCTCTGGGGACGTTGTAGCTTGGCCAATGCGGGTCTGGAATGTCTCGGGTGTTTTGGAATCGGCGCCTCGTTTTTGCTGGACGTTTCCATCCTTCTTATGCGTTCGCATCTGGCTGGCTTGATTGGTGAATGCTCTCTGTTTGTGATTGGACAGTTGACTCATCCTGCACACCTGTGCCAAATGTCCCTTTTTGTCACAGCACCTGCAAATGGCATCTTTGAATCGGCACGTCTGTCTCTGATGGAATCCCCCACAGCTAGCACAGCTCTCTTTCCAGCCATCATCATCCCTCTTATTTCTGTCCATTTTGAAGATGTCCTCATCACCTTCTTCATCGCTATCAGTCAGGGCTGATTCTCTGTGGACAGGGGTAGACTTTTGTGCCGCCTGGGTTGGCACTGGCCGCTCCAGGGATTCTGCTGCCTTGTTAGACAATTCATGCACTCTGGCTTCTTCTAGGGCAATGTGCAGGGTGAGGTTTGTCTTGGCCAGTAGCCACCTCTGTAGGCAAATATCTCTAACGCCGCAGATTAGTTGCTCTAGGAGGGTATCCTTGCGGTAGATTGCGGTACTCACAGTGCATGGCGGCCTTGCGTAGCGCTGCCATGTATGAGTTTATCAGCTCACCATCCTTCTGGAGACTTTGCCGGAACTCATAGCGCTGAACGAATTTGGATGGCACAGGGGCATAGTGCGTCCTCAACGTGGTCTGCAGGACCTGCCATAGCACAGACTGCACCAGTGTTGGCTCTGACAGCGATTCGGCCATGTCAAACACTTCGGGGCCATAGTGACTCAAGAAGAAGGTTCGTGTTCTGTCCCTGTACCACGCACACACCCAACCAGCCAGCCGAGGATTAAATAAACTCTTCAAACACTCAACGTCAGTGATAAGGAACTTTGCAGCAACTCCGTGGCTGCCTGCCAAGAACTTTTACTCCAATAACACAGATAAAAATACACACAGTTTGAATAGTCCAGTTTGTAATTAAATCCACAGCAAATAGGCGTTGTGTCCAAAGGTGCAAAGTGCCTCGCCAGAGATTAGCTTTGTCCGTCACAGAGTCCGAATGGCCACCACACTCCCTTTTATAGCCTGTGGGGTGTGGTCCAGTGACTCAGCTTAATCTCTGGCACGCCTCCTTTTCTGCTGCGCACGCTTGTCTCTCCGACGCTGGCGTGGGTCCAACCACAATGTTTCTTCGTCACTATCTGATAGCTTGGAAACACCTGGCTCCTGGCCAATCTCTTCTCCTTCGGGAGACACCTGAGGCATTGCCAGAGAGGAGGGTCCTGGAGAGGGAGGCCTGGCCATCTCTTCTCCTTCATGTTCGGAGCCTTCTTCCTCCGATAAGATAGGCTCGGAGGACGGAGCCACAACAGCTCGCTTCCTATTGTCGGACAGCCCTTGGAGGTCATTTGCTTAGAGGAAGCATTCAAACTGCATCATGTACGATCCCCACTTCTCTTTCTGGGATTGAATGGCGTTGGTGGTGCGAAGGCAGACATTTCTCTGCTGTGCTCGGCTCTTGCAGACTTTCCCGCCTGGCTGGATTCTGTTGTCAGCTCTTATTTGCGCAACCTGTCTACCTCAATCCCATCTTCGTCGCCAGTGTTAGATCGGGTGAGTGAGGAGACAGGAGCCACGTCAAAGTGAACAACAACTGTTTAATATGCAGTGAGAATCCAGCAAATGTACAGTAGAACAGCTCTCCTTATATAGCTACTTGCTAAGTGTGTTAGCCAATGATCATCAAGCTTTTTCCTGCTCTAATTTTCCCTCCAAAATTAGATTCATAACAAAAGACATTTCCCTTTTAAATAGATATATGTAGCCCCCAATGGAGAAGGACTAGGGGTGACATGATAACAGTGTTCTGATATCTCAGGGGTTGCCACAAAGAGAGAGTCAAGCTATTCTCCAAAGCACCTGAGGGCAGGACAAAAAGCAATGGATGGAAACTAATCAAGGAAAGAAGCAAACTAGGTCCCCGCTGGACGTTCCTTCGGGATCGTCGAACCCACTGCCTGTAAGAGCCGCCTTTTTCAGTGGAATGGCGGCTCGAAAAAACTCCGTTTCCATTAGGAAACGGAGATAGAGCCGGCTGGGGTGGGTAGAGTCCTCTGCCTAATCCCAAAAGTTTTTTATTTACTTTTGGGAGGGAGCGGAAGAGACTCCCCGCATCCCCAGCCGATGCTTCGGGCTCTGGGAAATCTCTGCTACACGCAGAGCTAGGGGGCAAAAGCAAGCCTGTAAATCTGTCAAATAAATTAATTAAAGAAGATATGAGCTGGACCTCTGATCCTGAAGCGCAAGTATTCTTTTTATTTTATTTTGCCTAAGAAGTGAAGTGAAGGGAAAAAAGTCTTTTAAAATGGCGATTGCTGCTGCGGCTTGAAGAGAGGCTGAAAGGGAAACTCCTTCCGTTTTCAATTACAAAGTAGCGGAATGAATACTTTTGGCTGTAACTGAAGGCAAAACCTCACTCTCACTTCTGTTTTTTTTTCCTTTTTATTCCCTTGGGGATCTGATATTGATCTTGGTTGGAAAAAAGTTTTTTTTTCTCTTTTCCAGTAAACTTTGTCTGCGTGGAAAAATGGCACTGAGACTTATAAAGCTAGACAAACAGGCAGTGGGGGGGGATTCCCCCATTAATAAATTACATCAACAAGTTTTAACTCTCCAGTCTCAGAAACCTGACTTTAATATAATAGAATTTCTTCTTGAGGAGATTGTAAGAAGGGATGAGATTGTGAATCAGCAACTTGAAAAATTTAAGTTGGAAATCAAAGAAATTGGTGAATTGGTGAAATCTAAGTTTGGCTTTTTGGATTGAAAGATTTTAAGAACAGCTAATGGCTTAGCAGACTTTGTGATTCAGTTGGATGCAAATACTAAATTATTAGAGTCTAAAATGAAAGAAACTGAGGAGAATTTGGATGACAAGATCCAAAAAATTAAAAAGGATTTGGCAAACACTCAGGATAATAGTTCAGAAGACAAACTTAAAATGGAGGCTGATCAAAAGACTGGTAATGAAGAAAATGTACAACAGAGGATTGAAAGAGAAGTTTTAATGATCCAACACAATTTTACAGAATATGCAATTAGACTGAGAGGTCTGCAGGAAAATGACAGAGATGATTTAAGGAAGATATCTTCTGAAATTCTGGCTGGGATTTTAAAGGTTCAACCTGATGAAGTGTTTTGCAGGATTGACAGAATTTATAGAATAAACTCCTGGTTTGCAAAACAAAGGCAATTGCCTAGAGATGTGGTGATTTATTTTACAGACAAAGAAATTAGAAATAATATTGTGCAGAATTCTTATAATTCTACTTTGCAATTTCGTGGAAGAAAGATTTGGATTTTTAAGGAACTCCCGCCCAAGATGTTAATGGAGAGGAAGAAATTTGGTTTTCTAGTGAATGAGTTAAAAAAAAGGAATATTCTATTTCCCAGTTGGTTTAATATCGAGACACCAAGGAGTAAGATACCAATTGAATACTGTCGAAAAAGCGGAAGAATTTTATCAAAAAAATTTAAAAATAAATTTAACATCTTTAGGCATAACACAGGACAAGCAAAAGGAGCTGGAAATAAAGGGAAAACATCAAATTACAGAGGCTGTGGTAGATAAACTGTCTTCGGACTCCTTGGATACCCCAGCTGGACTGTCTATAAATTTGAGAGCAGTGTCATCTGATTCTAATGTGATGAATTATCAAGTTACAGACAAGTGCGTAAATCAACCAGTTGATATACAAGTGATGGAAAAGACATATGAGATAATAAAACAAAACCAACAAGATCAATTTACAAAGCAGAATGACAACCGATCAGCTGATACACAACTTGTAGGAAGGAAATCTGGATGGAAATGCAACCCGCAAAAGAAAAAGAAAAGAAACAGATCTCGTAGAAATAGTAGTTTCTAAACCAAGCAACAGTGAAGCCAGGGATTTTAAAAAATAAATGAATATGTGAAAAGATATTGGAGGCGAATTATCGTTTAATACTATCTTGAGAAAAGTGGCAGATCTCTGCAATGCCGTGATTTTGGGATGTGGAAAGAGCCTTACATTGTTGGATTTGAACTATCTATTTTGGATTTCTTTTACCGATAAATATATTATAATTATTTTGAGTTACAAGGCAAGAGAGTCATGCTGGGGCATGCAGAAGATCTGGCTGTTACCCACTAAGATGATGGGAATTTATAATCCTGATGAAAACCACAATTACAACTATATGGAATATAATTATAATGTCACTCGGGTGGTTGTTTTTACTTTTATATATACATGAGGATATTCATTATTGATGGGGGCAGAAGATGACTGAAGATTTTGAATAAACTGTTGCACCAGGATGCTATGTTACCCTATTATGGATGATGGATTTAATAATCTAGTGGAAAGACATCAAAGAAGATACTAAATGAATTATAAATTTAAAGTTATTGTCTTTTCTCTTTTTATAAAATGGAATGTATATATAGACATATGTATATTTTAGCAGAGTGGGCAGTGGATTATATTTAGAATTGTAGTGTATGGTAATCTTGCAGGAAACTGGGTTGAAATAGGCTAGTTTAGTGATTGATTAGTTTAAGAAAAAGGATTTTTAAGTCATATATTTTGGGGAGTGGAAGAATTGGATAGAACTGAATAAATGTTAAATTTGGAGAAGGCTGCTTTGAAATGTTATACTAATATATATAAAAGATTAAAGGTTATGTTGTAATAATAATAATATTTTATAAGTTTGGTGGAGGAGAAAAAGGGTAGATTATTGCAAAAAGCGGAGAAAAGCGGAGTTATAAGAATATTATGCTAAGGGTCAGTACTTTGAGGAGTGAGTAAGGGCATGGTAAAATATTATGTAATTAATTATGAATTAGCTTATTGTTGTGAAGAAGAAGTCACGGGGGGGATGGGTGGTGAGGGGGGGTTAGGGAAGAGGGGGGAAAGGGGGAAAAACTTGTATTTGAAAACTTTTTCAATAAAAAAAAAAGGAAAGAAGCAAACTAGAACTAAGAAGAAATTTCCTGACAGTTAGAACAATTAACCAGTGGAACAACTTGCCTCCAGACATTGTGAATTTTCCAACACTGGAAGTTTTTAAGAAGAGATTAGATAACCATTTTTCTGAAATGGTATAGGGTTTCCTGCCTGAGCAGGGGGTTGGACTAGAAGACCTCAAATTCTGTTATTCTATTCCAGGTATGCTCAATACAGCCCACTGACACAATGTATCCAGCCCGCAGAGTGGTGGGATTTAGCCCCACCTCCTGCCCCACCCCAGCCCCTGCCTGGACATTCCCACCCACTCCTCGCATAGCTGGCTTTTCCCGGATGACAGGGGCCTGGGGAAGAGATGCCTCACCTGCCAGAGGACCTGGGGGATGGCCAGGGACTGCAAGGTCCCTGTCTGGCAGAGGGACTCTGCAGCTGGCCCTCCAAGAAACAGGCATGTTGGCGGCAGCACTTGCATCAGCAGCAGGCAGAGTGGCAGGGGTGGGTGAGACACGTGATGCAGATCATGCACCTGCTCCATCCCATGTGGCTGGGACAAGGCATGTGGTTGCCTGACACATCCAGCCTGTGGGATTGCATTCCTCTCCCCTGTGCCTCTGCCTTTGGCTACTACTCCCACTGCGGGTGAAAACAAGGTGAGTAGGGTGTGAAGTGGCTGATGCCTACTGCCTCCAATCTCTTTTGGCTTGTGCTTGGAGATCTGGTCACCACTGGTCATCTCCTTGGCCCCCTTGTGGGTCTTGCCCTTGGCTTGCGCGTGAAGCATGTTCCCCTTGAGCACCCGACTGCAGCTGTGGGTGCACGAGAGGGGTGTTATGCCAGCAGGCCCTGCAGGAAAAGGGGGAAAGCATGGCATTTCCCCATCCACTACCAGACCCAACACATGGCGCCTGGCTGGGCTTCCCTGAAGCATGCGGAGGGCTGGGTAGGAAGCGGCACCCACCCCAAGGCTGGAGGAAGAGGGCCTTTGAGCCCCAGGTACCAGTTTGGGTAGTGCCCTGGCAACTCCCCCACTCGCACTCATGAGCCTGGCTACTCACGAGCCGCGCCTTCTTGGAATTTGGCTGCAGCCCTCCCACTCCAGATGGCTGTCCTCCTTCAGGCCAGTGCCATCACCAAGGCAAAACAGCCAGCTAGAAAGGCTGAGTAGAAGTGGTAAAAGCATGCCCATTTCCAGCAGGCAAAAGGCCACTGTGAGTGGGGAAAGCTCGATCCCCATCAGCGCTATGGCTGCCCAAGCCCAACTGGGATTGCATTCCTCCCCCCATCTCTGCTGGGCCTTGGCAGCCAGGGCTCTGATGGGGATCTGGCTTTCCCCACTCGTGGTGGCCACAGCCTAATGGGTCTGCGCAAGCTGCTGACAGCCTTGATAGTGTGCGAGGGGAATGCGCCTTTCTAACTGGCCTCTTTGCCTCCTTCGGGCTGCATAGGTCTGCTGAGCAGTGGTGAAGTTGCCACCCAGGAGCTACCAGGGGTAGAGACCCCCGATGATGTGTCTCCTTCACCAGGGCTGTTTGGCAAGGAGAGCAGAACCCTGCCCTGTCCTGCATGGCAGCAGCTCCACAGTGCTTCTGGAGCAGTGCCCGAGTGATGCAGCTCCTTCAGATGGAACCCCGAGGCTGCAGTCCCTTCCCTGGACTGAAGGCAGCCTTCTGCCTTGCAGACCCCATCACCACATCTCTGTTCTGAGCTTTTGTGCCTGTTGGCAAAGTGGGGCTGGTGTGATGCGAGCGAGCTAGGGAGTGGGTGCAGCAACAGCCACTGCCTTCTCCCCCCCTGCCACTTGGCTGCCCGTCCTTCTCCTGCTTGGCTGCCCACTCCTGAAGGAGGACAGTTGTCTCCGCCACTGCAGAGGGAGGTGGGAAGGGCTGGCTGGCCAGCGGATCAGCACTACTGAGCCCCCATCTTGGGGCTTCCTTGCCACATCCACTCCAAGCAATCCCTGCACAGTCCAATTCTGCCTGCCAGATGTATGGAGCCCTTGCTTGAGCCTATGGCATGTGTTTGGCACGTGCGGATGAAGCTCCGGCAAGTGAGATTCCAAAAGCAGATTGAGACCACTGCAATGCAAATGGAATGGAATTCAGCAAGGTTTCTCTTCCACACCCCCATTTGCTCTTCTTGAAGACTTTTCTTTCCTGCCAGGGAGATGAGAGAGAGAGAGAATGGAATGGAATGGAATTCAGCAAGGTTTCTCTTCCCCACCCCTATTTGCTCTTCTAGCATACCTCTAGACTCATAAACAACTTTTAAAAATGATCTAGTAAATAGAAAAGTCAAACAAAAGCAAATAAAACATCCCCAGGAGGAAAACAAATTAAAGTTTAATTTGTGTGTATTATTAAATGGACTGCTAAATTGGCAAAATGGACAGCTAAATTGGCCACGCCCACCCAACCATGCCCACCCAGTCACATGACCACCAAGCCACACCCACCCAGTCACATGGCCACTCAGTCACACCCACCTAGCCAGTCCTGCCTCCCGCCAGTCTGAGGGACTGTGAAGTGGCCCCCTGTTAAAAAAGTTTGAGAACCCCTGTTCTATTCTATTGTATTCTAAGGCAAAGGCTGAAATACACTTCTCAACCTTCGCTATCTCAGGTGAGGTGGATAGCTAAACAGAAACAGGGTCTCTTTTGGCCTCAGGTTCTTTTCTGATATCCATGTATATTCCTACTATTTTCTGAATATTAAAATCCTGGCAAAGGTTCAGGCAGGGCAGAACCTTATTCCAATTCCTCTAGAGATATTAAAAGAAGTCATAACATAAATACCATGAGAGAGTGAAATCTGAAAATATGAAGAAAGGCTGCAAAAATTGGAGAAAAAGGATGATCAAAAAGAGGTAAAAATGAAAGATATAGACAATAGACTGGGAGAGGTTGAACGAAAAAGGAGTGGTTTAATTGGATGGGAAATGAAAGCAGAATTTTACCTTAGATTTCAAAATGTGGAAGAAGAAAAGGGAGAAAATTTAGCCGACATTATGATTGACATGCTGGCTGATGGTTTAGAAACTTCCAAAGAGAAGATGATGGTTGGTGTGGATGACATATATCAAGTCTACACTAGATATGCAATGCGTAATAAGCTGCCATGAGAAGTACATATAAGATTTACTAAGAAATTGATTAAAGCCCAAATTCTTCAGGTGGCCAAAGAAAAACTTTGAAATACAAAGAGAAAGAAGTGGTGGTTTTGAAACAAATACCAAGAAAAGTGAGAGAGATGAGAAGAGAATACCAATTCTTGACCAAAATATTAATCCAAAAAGGAATCAACTACAGATGGCTGATACCAGAAGGGTTAGTCTTAACGTGGCAACTTCAAAGATATAGGTTGGATACAATTGACAAAGCGAGAGCCTTCCATGAAGAATTTCTTAAAGAAAAGGTAGTGGAAATGGAAACGGAAACCCAAGCTACAGTAGTGCCATTAAAATTTACAGAAGAGGAATTGGCAATGATTGAATCAACGGAAGGCGACATAGGTGGGATTGTGGAATACAAGGAACAACGTGAAGTAAGATCAACTAGAGCAACAAAACCTACATATAAAGTATGAATATGGAAGAAACGAAATTAATTTCAATAAACATAAATGGACTTAACTCGGTAGTGAAAAGGAGTGTTGTGACTCCGACTCCCGAGCCTGTCCTCATGGAGGAAGAGGACTCAGAAGGTGAGGGGGCAGAATTGACAAGGCCTCCCTCTCCAGGACCCTCCTCTCTGGCAATGCCTCAGGTTCCATCCAAAGGCCAGGAGGAACAGCCTGGGATGGACCAGGAGGAAGGCATTTCAGAGCACCCATTGATAGAGAGTGATAATGATGAATCCTGGCTTGATCCCAGGCAGCGTCGGAGGGAGAAGCGTGTGCAGCAAACGAAGAGGCATGGGAGGGCCAGGGATTGAGCTGAGTCACTGAGCCACGCCCCACAAGAAATAAAAGGGGGCATGATTGCTCAGCAGGCTTTGTGACGGACAAAAGTTTAAACTCTAAAGAGTCACATCGTGAATCCTGCACTTCGGCTGAGATATATTTTGGACTAAACTCTTGTGGATAATTTGTCGCTCTGGAAATGGACCGCAGATAAGGCCTCTCCTGCTTTTTGGGAGCACTAATTGGACTGGGCAGGTGTTTTACAGTTAGCTGCCAGAACTCTCATCTGCCAGGAATTCTGGTCTGTTTATACAAAAATTATTGGCAGGCGTGTTTGATATTGCATTTGTCTGTGTGAGGATGGGGGACAGAACAAGGAAAAAGGTGTTTCATAAATTAGAAAAATTAAAATTTGACATAATTTGTCTACAAGAAGTGCACATTAAAAAGCAACACAAACAATTATTGATGCAACCAAAATTTGGAAGAACCTTTTTATCATTGTCACAAAGTAAAAAGAGAGGAATTGTTTTATATATTAGAAATTCAATACTTGCGGAACAAATATATGCAGATTCAGAAGGTCGAATTTTGATGGTGGAAATAATTGACAATAATATGAAAATCCTTTTGGTAGCAATATATGCTCCAAACAGCAATCAAAGTGACTTTTATAAAAAATTACACATGAAAATAATTGAAATGGAGTATGACAATATATGTATGATGGGTGATTTTAATGGAATAGTGGATGAAAATTTGGACTATAAAACACACAAAACAGTAAGACATAATAGAAAGACACTACCGAAACCCTTTTTTAAGATGATAGAGAAAATAAATTTGAAAAATGTATGGAGAGATAGAAATGGGACAAACAGACAATATACCTTCTACACGGACAGACATCTATCCTGGTCTAGGCTAGATATGATATGGACAACAATGTATTTGACTTTGAATACAGAACATGTGGAATTAGATACAAATTTATGGGCTGACCACAATCCTGTGATAGTTACCTGGAAAGGTCAAAAAAGAAAATCCAGATGGACTCTAAATAACACAATTCTAAAAGAGAAAGACTTTGTATGGAAAATGGAGAGAGAGTTGGCCTTCTTTTTTAAGGAGAATAAGAAAGAAGATATATCGGCACAAAATTTTTGGGATACAATGAAGGCCTATGCCAGAGGTCTAATAATGGATTATACAAGGAAAAGAAATGTGAAGAAAAGACAAACTTCTAAAATATTAATTGGTGAATATAAGAGACGTGAAAAGGAACTCCAGAAAGATCCATGCAAGAAAGATGTAAAAATGAAAATGGATATAATAAAGCACAAAATGGACTTACTGGAGAAGGAAGAATTAGCCTAAAAATAAGAAGTGCTAAACAGAATTATTTTGAAAATACGAATAAACCAGGAAGATGGCTAGCATATAAACTGAAAAAAGAAAGAGAATCAAGAAGAATAACACAACTAATTGATGAACAAGGGCAAAGTAAATTTGGAAATAAAGAGAAGTGAAAAATAATACAAGAATATTATAGACAACTTTACAAGAGAGAGATGACAGAGGAGGAAAAAGTGGCAAGGTATTTACAAGATGCAAAATTACCTCGGATTCCCAAAGATATCGAGGAGATGTTGGAGGGGAACATAACAATGATGGAAGTAACAGAAGCAATCAAGAAGCAAAAGAATGGAAAGGCACCAGGGCCAGACGGTTTACCTGTTGAATACTATAGGACATTACAAGAATCCTTAAGTCTCCCATTATTGGACGTTATGAATGAAGTGATGACAAAGAAGAAAATACCCAAATCATGGACTGAGGAGTATATTACATTGATTCATAAAGAAGATACAAACCCACAACAAATCAAAAACTATAGGCCTATATCCCTACTAAAATCAGACTATAAAATCTTTGCTTCAATATTGGCAGAAAGGCTTAAGAGATATCTGAATATTTTTATACATACAGATCAAAATGATTTCTCCAAAAAAGACAAATTAGAGACAATAGAAGAATAATTCTGGACACTTTAGAATATTATGAGGCGCATCCTGAAAAGCAGATGGCCTTGATATTTTTAGATGCACAAAAAGCTTTTGACAATGTAAATTGGCGATTCATGATGCTTCAAATGGAAGAGATGGGTTTCGGCAGGAAATTTATTCAGGCAATTGAAGCTATATATTTTAAGCAAACGGCAAATGGAGAATGATAAATGGATAAATTTAATGATAAATGGAGAATTGACTGATTCTATCGAGATAGAAAAAGGCACTAGACAAGGATGCCCATTGTCCCCACTGTTGTTTATATATGTTGTTTATTACTTCAGAAGTTTTAAACAGAATTATTAGAGAAGAAAAAGAGATAAAAGGTATGAAAATTCAAAAAGAAGAATATAAATTACAAGCTTTTGCAGATGACCTGATCTTTATTATTGAAGAACCATTAATAACCATAAATAAATTGATAGAAAACATTGGAGAGTTTGGGAAAGTAGCTGGCTTGAAAATTAATAAAGATAAAACGAAGATAATGACTAAAAATATGTTGAAAAAGCAAAAAGAGGAAATGATGGAGATTTCAAAGATGCAGGTCACAAATAAGGTAAAGTACTTGGGGATATATTTGACAGCAAGATGTAGAGCACTTAAAGAAAATAATTATAACAAGCTTAAGCAACAGATAGGGCAAGATTTGGTGAAATGAGGAAATCTGCAGCTATCCTTGATTGGTAGGATCTTAACTATCAAGATGAATATTTTGCCTAGAATTATGAACCTATTCCAGACGATTCCAATCAAGTTGGGTAAGGATTTTTTTGTAGATTTGGATAAAATGCTGTTGAAATATATTTGGCAGGAAAGAAGGCGAGAATAAAATTAAAGTTATTACAAGATGCTAAAATGAGGGGTAGTTTTAGCCTGCCTAATTTTGAACTTTATTATCAAGCAGTGAGTTTAATGTGGATTAAAGAATGAATAACTTTGAGAAATACTAGATTATTGAATTTGGAGGGACATGATTTGTTGATGGGATGGCATGCCTTTTTATGGTACAAAGGAACAAAAATACAGGGGTACTTTAGAAGACACCAGATACAAGAAGCCTTATTGTTGAACTGGGAGAAGGTTAAAAAATATTATTATTTGAAGATTCCAGTCTGGGTATCTACAATTGAAGCCTTTTCATATTCAGTAGTATTTAAAAAGGAACAAATTGTAAGATATAGTGAATTATTGGGTGAACTCAAATTAAAGCAAGACCTAGAAGATCAGGGATGTAAGATGGATTGGTTTTCATACATGCAAATAAGTTCTAGATATGAAGAAGATCTCAAACAAGAAGGTATTTATAATGTTTTGACTAATTTAGATAAGATTTTAATAGGTTCTGATGATCATGTAATTAAAAAATTATATGGATATTTGTTAGAGTTAAAAATGGAAGAAGAACAAGTTAAAGAATCAATGATAGCTTGGGGAAAGAATTTTGGTCATGGTATTGATTTAGAGAAATGGCAAAAATTGTGCTCACATAACTATAAAATGACAATGTCTACAGCATATAAAGAGAATTTGTATAAGATGTTTTACAGGTGACATCTACCCCCGACGAGGATAGCCAGAATGTTCAAGAATAAATCAGAGAAATGTTGGAAGTGTCATCAGACTCCAGGATCATACTACCATATATGGTGGACATGCGTAGAAGCTAAGAGATTTTGAACTAAGATGCACACGTGGTTGGAAAAAATGACAAAGAGACATATTGACTTTAAACCAGAGATATTTTTATTAGGGATCTTACCAGAGACATATAATAGAGAATTGCATTATTTAATTGTGAATGTTTTAACAGCGGCTAGAATTGTATTTGCCAAAAACTGGAAAGGAGAGAAGATACCTACTGATGAAAAAATTATTAAGAAAATGATGGACTGTGCTGAAATGAGTAAATTGACATTTGAAATAAGAGAACAGGAAGATAAACAATATTATTTGATATGGGACTTATTTTATCAATGGATATATAATAAAATATGGAGATGAAATATGAAATATGAAATGGAAGTTAAGATAAAATATGTGAATTCTTTTTTTTTTTTCTATGAAAAATAAGTTTTGGTCAGATATTGATATTTTGAAGATGGGATTGAGCACAAAAGAATGTTAACCGATCGATACACTGTCTGTAATTGTTTGGAATGATTATGTTTTTATGTTTTGTTGTTGTTTTAAAATAAAAAAAATGTTTTTTTTAAAAAAAGAATATATAACTCCCTCCCTTATTGTCACAGGTCACGTTGTCCAATTAGATGTTCTGGCAACTCTTTGGCAACTTCTCTTAGTCTCTAGCCAGCACCTGTTGAGATGACCTTCGTTCCCACGGGATTGTCTGTCTGACATTCCAGACCTCTCCCCACTCCCATACTGTGTGGCAAGCTGAGAAACAGAAAGATGGCTGTGGCAGGTCTGATCCATTTCAAAGTTGACAAACTAATCATAGCAATTCAAGCTCTTTCAGTATCAAAATGAAAAACGTACCTAAGATAAACTAGACTTGTAAAGCAATATTTCTTTTTCATTTAATTTTAAAATTATATACCAAATTTACAGATTGTTTTAATAAACATCTTATTTTAGTCTGTCCACACTCTGAAGCATGGATAGTTCTGACATAGGAATCAGCATTTTTAGGTGGTATCTTGAAAAAAAAATAGCAGTGGGTGGAGACTGTCAGAATGAAGCAGAAGTAAAAAGAATAAGGTGAGCATTGATGGTCCTAATAAACAGCTCCATTAGGTATAAGTTCTTTCTCTTCTGTCATCATCAAATCCCATGAGTTTATACATTCCAATCTCATGAGCATCTATGCACAAACATTAAACATACACTCCTCTTCACAACCTCCCTGTCAGACCTGCCCCAATCCGATTACTTAGGAAAGAAAAGTCTTCAACTCCATTTCTTTTATTAAGAGTGTTGGTTGCAGTAAAGTCAAGCCAGCTCTGAAATTACCGCATTTGTTGGATACAAAAATAAGGTATAGATTTTCCCCCAGCCCATCCCTCCCCCTGTGACCAATCCGTTTCCAGCCAACCAGAGCTCAACAAGATGTTTTGAAAACTGAGATGTTTGGAGGGTAATCTACATATTTTCTCAGGGTACCTGGCTATGGGATATTGGTACGAACGTCTGCTCTGGTCCTTATCACCTGCAATTCCTCCCAATTTCCTATCAGATACACACAAAGCTTTATTGCCCTTTCATTCTTCCCCCCCCTTCTTCCCCCTTTTATCCTTCCTCCCTCCTTCTTCTTTTTATGGCAGGATGCCTGTAAGGCCCCCAAGCTGAGCCAGACACTTCTGACATTCTGCCTCCCTTGACAGAGGGGTTAGCCCTGAAAAAGAAAAGAGAGAGGAGAGGAAGAGATATACAAGCTTTCTCAATTAGTAAACAGTTAATGCATGGTTATTGGTCATGAAATTTTTAAAGCAGTTTGCGGGCTTTAATATGTGGGAGTCGACCCATTCAGTTTCTGAGGGGGAAAAGTCTCTCCAGTCTACCAAATACTGAGTTTTTCCCCAATATATGCAAGAGTCCAAAATGTCTTTGACTTCAAAGTGCTGCTTTCCCTCGATCATCATGGGGTCGGAAGGTGGTTGCGGTTTGGGATACAAGGATATGTGATTTCTGGTTTCAGTAGGCTACAATGAAACACCGGGTATTACACATCTGAGTGTTTTTGACAGTTCAAGTTCTACAGTTACTGGGTTAGTAATCCTCTTGATGAGGAAAAGTCCAATGTATTTTGGGCCCAATTTTTTTGACAGTTGTCTAGATTGTAGGAATTTGGTAGAGGGATAGACATTGTCTTCCTTCTTAAAGTCCTTTGCTTGATGTGCTTTTTATCAGTCTGTTTTTTATATGCTTCTGTAGCTTCAGCCAAAGCTTTGGTCAGGTGTTCTGTAGCTGGGCAACCCAATCTTTCAACAATGCAGTCAATGGAGGTGGCCTGAGATAATTCAGGGATAGATGCAAAGTCTTGTTCTCTAGCCACTTTAAATGGAGTGAACCCAGTGATACTGTGCACTGAGTTATTGTAGGTGACCTCCACAAAAGGGAGGAGGTCAATCCAATTGCCCTGTTGGTAATTAATATAGCATCTGAAGTAATGCTCCAGGACGCCATTGGCACTCCCCATTAGTAGCCAGATGATGCAAGGAGTGGTTCCCAAATGTTTTAGGAACTCCTGCCAAAGCCACAAAGTGATTTGAACTCCACGATCTGAGATAAATATTCTTTCTGTAGCAGCGTGCAGCCAATAGATATGCTGCATGAATAGTTTAGCCAAAGCGCGTGCTGGGGGGAATTTTTGGACAGGGTATAAAGTGCGCTTGTTTGGAGAACAGATCCGTTATCACCCAAATCACTGTATTCCCCAAGCTTTTGGGCAGTTCTACAATAAAATCCATTGATATCTCTTTCCTTGGAGATTTGGGCTCTGCTACTGGCTGAAGAAGCATGAGTATTTCTCCTTGTCGTCTCTTGGCACAAATGGGGCAGCTAGCCACATAGCTCTCTGTGTCCTAATCAAAATTACTGCTTGATTAGGGGTAGGATTTTTACAAAGCCAAAGTGCCCCACCACTTTTGAATCATGGCCATTAATCATTGGCATTGTGGGATACATAGTTTAGTTCTGACCCAAGCTAGACCATCTTGCATTGTACATTCTTCCTTGTTCATTTGGATCCACTCATCTTCCTCCAAAGCTGTCTTTAGGGTATCCTTTAAATCATTAGCTAGTTGGATTTTCATTTTGGCTTGTGCACAGGTGGTGACTTGGGCCATCAGTTGCCTGGAGAGGATGACACGTTTAATCATCTCTGGCTTTGAATTTTGTATTGCAGCAGCCTGAATAAAGCATCTGTTAGAAAGTCCCCCTCCCCAGGGAGGTACCTTAACGTGAATCAGTTGAAGTACTGGACCCAGCAAGCCTGTTTGGGTGATAGCCTCTGGATTTTTTTTTTAATGCTTCTAAATTTTTATGGTCAGTCCATACTTCAAATGGGGTTTTCCCTCCTTCTAGAAAATGCCTCCAAGTTAGGAGTGCCCAGGACATTGCATAGCCTTCCTTCTCCCAGGCTGCTCATCTCTGCTCTGTCTCATTTAGCTTTTTAGAAGTGTAGGCACAGGACTGCAGGATCCCTTGCTCGTTTTCCTGTAGAAGCATTGAGCCCACTGTGACATCACTGGTATCAGCCTGAATGATAAAGGGGGTGCTGGGGTCTGTGTGTTTCAGTACCGGCTCTGCTGTGAACAAGCACTTAAGCCTTTTGAATGCAAACTGGCATTTCATAGTCCATTTAAGCTACTGGCTGGGTTTGGGTTTCTCTTTTGTCTTTAGCAGGTTAGTGTGGGGGAGGGCTATCTGGGCAAATAAGGGAATGAACTGGCAGTAAATGTTCATAAATCCCAGGAATCTTATAGTTGCTTCTGGGTGCAGGGAGGACCCCACTCTAACACCGTCTGCACCTTTACAGGGTCTGTCTCTATCCCTTCATGGGAGATGTGGTAGCCCAGATAGTCGATTTTACTATGGTGGAATTGGCATTTGGACAGCTTGGCATATAGTTTAATTGCTAGAAGCTTCTTGAGCACAGCTCTGACTAGTTTTACATATTCTGCCATTGCCTCAATATAGATTAAAATATCATGCAGTAAACTAACACTTCCTTGTACAGATGTTCATGCAGCACTTCATTTATTAGATGCATAAACACAGAAGGTGCCCCTTGAAGTCCAAAAGGGAGAAACTGAAACTGAAAGCATCCTAAGGAGCAATTGAAAACCATTTTCCACTCATCCTCTGCTTTGATCCTCACTAGGCAGTACGCCTCCCACAAATCCTACTTGACGTGAAGACTTTTCCTTTGGCCAAGTGGGCCAGCATGTCTTTCATGAGGGAGAGTGGGTAAACATTTTCCACATACACAGTGTTAAGCCCTTGATGGTCACCTAGATGAAGGGACCCATTTTTCTTCTCATAAACTGTACCAGGGCAGCCATCCTCAGTCTGGCAGTTTGGATGAATCCATGCTTCAGGTTTTTGTCTATAAAAGTCCACAAATCCTCCAATTCCCTAGGGGTCATGGAATACAGTTTAGGTTTGGGTAGTTTGGCCCCTGGTGGGAATGTGTCTGACCCCTTCTTGCTAAAGATATCCCATACATCCCTGGGGCTGAGCCTTGGTGGCTACTCCCACCTCCCTTTTTGGTTTCATCCACTGCAGCTTCAAGATAGGTTTTTTTTTTTATTATTAAAAAGTTTTATCAGGTATTACAACAATTTTTCCCATCCCTCCTCCCCCCTTCCCTCCTCCATCCACCCCCCATCCCTCATCCCCCCTCTCCCTCCAACCCCCTCCCTCCACTGCTCTGGACTTCCCAGAGCAAATACAGGGTATAACATTTAACAAACATAAACTAAAATATGCTAACTTTCTGTAGGCTCCAAACTCCCTCTTGCTCTTTAAATCCCCTTTCAACTAACAAAACATAATTCAAAAAAAAAAAATTTGGTTTCATTCATAGGCTATTTGAAACTTTTTAGTCCGATACTTGTTTTGAATATAGTCAATCCATCTTCTCCATTCCGATATATATCTTTCATTTGAATGGTCCTTCAAGTATGCCGAAATTTTTGCCATCTCTGCTAAGTTCACTACTTTTAATGTCCATTCTTCAATAGTTGGTAAGTCTTCCTTCTTTCAATACTGTGCCACCAAAAGTCTGGCTGCTGTTATTAAATTTAAAATCAATTTAGTCTCTATGACCGTACAATCTGTAATTATACCCAACAAAAAGAACTGTGGAGTAAATTTTATCTTCTTTTTGAGAATGATTTGGATAATCCACCATATTTTTTTTTTGAAAAACTTTATTGAGTTTAAAAAAACATAAATATATTGACATTTCCATTAATATCAGATGTGCAGTGGTTTTAACTATATACAGAATATATTTCTGGTGACATTTCAAATTATTTTTTATTTTTATTTAACACACCTTTTTCTCTTTCTTTCATTTTATCATACATCCATTCATACCACCTTCCCCACACAGTATAATATTCTGAATTCTCATCATCATTTATTTCATGAGTTAATTTAGTCATTTCTGCGCACTCCAGTATTTTCCTAATTATAAGCTCTTCTGGTGGCTGGGTTTTCTCTTTCCAATATTGTGCATAAGCCAATCTGGCAGCTGTAATTATGTGTATCATTAAATGAATTCTTTCCTTTCCATATGGCTTCTTTACTATTCCCAGGAGAAATATTTCCGATGTTAATTCAATATCTTCCCCAATTATTTCTTGTAACCATCTCCTGATCTTACTCCAATATCCTTTCACTTCCGGGCATGTCCACCGCATGTGAAAGAAGGAATCCACCATATTTTTATCCAAAATGCCTTAATTTTTTTACATGTCCACCATATATAATAATACGTGGCATCATCACATTCGCATCTCCAACACTTAGGTTGCACACTTGGATACATACAGGATAGCTTTTTAGGATCTAGATGCCATCTATAAAACATTTTATAAAAATTCTCTCTTAAATTTTGGGCTTGTGTAAACTTCACATTTCTAACCCATATTTTTTCCCACGTTTCCATCATTATTGGTTCTTCAATATTTTGTGCCCACTTTATCATACAGTCCTTAACTAACTCCGTTTCTGAATCTATTTCTACCAATGCATTATACAACCTTTTTATATGCATTTGACTTTGATCTCTAATTTGTTTTACCAAGTTCTCCTCATTTTGCAAGATACCAATTTTCTGATCTTATCTCCATCTAGCTTGCAACTGTCCATATTGAAACCATGTTTGAATTATCCTTTCTTCTCTTAATTGATTCAAAGATTTTAGTTGTAGTATACCTCTTTCCTTGTTAAGAAGCTCTTTATATGTAGTCACATCTTGTTTTTGCTCTACACTTATATTCTCTATTGCATGTCTGGGTATTGCCCACATTTGTAACTTCTTGTTTAATTTATACTGATACTTTTTCCAGACAGGCAATAAAGCATTCCTTAATATGTGACTTTAAAAAGTCTTATCCACTTTCTTATCATATAATAAATAAGCATGCCAACCGTAAACCAAATCATATCCCTCAATATTCAATATTCTTTTTTCTGTTGAGTTCATCCAGTCACTCATTGCTGATAGGGCAACTGCCTTATAATATAGTCTTAAGTTGGGCATTTTGAGACCTCCTTTTTCACGTATATCCTGCATTATTTTTTGCTTTATTCTTGGTCTCTTCCCTGCCCAGACAAAATTATTAATACCCTTTTGCCATATCTTCAAATTTTCATCTTTTTTAAGTATTGGTATTATTTGAAAAAGAAATAAAAACTTAGGCAAAGCATTCATTTTTACTGCTGCTATTCTTCCCAACAAAGATAATTGTAATTTTTTCCAATTTTCCATCTCTCTCTGTATTTTTTGCCACAATGAATCATAATTATGCTTAAATAATTTCGCATTTGATGTCATAATGTAAACCCCTAAATACTTAACTTTTTTAACTATTTCAAATCCTGTTAGTCTTTCTAATTCTTCTATTTGATTTGTAGTCATGTTTTTAGTTATCTTTGTTTTCCCTGCATTTATTTTAAATCCAGTTACTTGTCCATATTGATTAATTATATCCATTAAACCTACAACTGACTGTAATGGTTGGGTTAAACTAACAACCAAATCATCTGCAAATGCTCGTAGTCTGTAGTCATACTGCCTAATTTTAATTCCATTTATTTTATCCGATCCCCGTATTTTACTCAACAAAAATTCCAAAGTCAAAATAAACAATAATGGAGACAAGGGACATCCTTGTCTTGTTCCTTTTTCTATATTAAAGGTATCTGTTAAACTACCATTAATTATTATTTGCGCTGTTTGTTTCTGATATATTGCCTTAATAGAGTGTGTGAAATATTCTCCAAGTTGCATCTTTTCTATTATTTTCAATAAGAAATGCCAATTCAATCGATCAAATGCTTTCTCCGCATCAAGAAATATTAGCACCGCAGGAATTTGATTGTTCTTCCCCAAATACTCTAATAGGTTAACAACTTGTCTTACATTACTCTTCATTTCTCTATCATTTATAAAATCAGTTTGATCATTATGAATCATTTGTTGCATGACTGTCATTAACCTATTTGCTAGTATTTTAGCAAAAATCTTATAATCTGTATTTAAGAGTGATGTAGGCCTATAATTTTTTGGCTGGGTGTGGTCTTGATCCTCCTTTGGAATCAGAGAAATAAAAGCTGTCCTCCAGGATGGGGGTACATCTCCTCCAGATTGTATGTTAGTAAATAATTCTTTAAGTGGTCTCACCATTTCTAACTGCAAGTGTTTATAATAAGTAGCTGTCAAACCATCTGTCCCAGGGGCTTTACCCACTTTCAACTGCTTAATTGCAAACATAATCTCCTCAGAAGTTATTAGTTGATTTAAACCCTCCCTTTTGTAATTATAGGAATATTCTCTTTCTGTAAGTATCTATCTATATCTATACTTTGAATTTTATCGCTAGCATACAACCTCGTAAAAAATTCTAAAAATGCTTTTTTAATCATATTTTGCTAATAAACCTCTTTACCTTTATATTCTATTTTCTCTATGGTCCGTGACTTTTGTTTTTTCCTTAACAGATATGCTAACCATCTCCCTGGTTTATTAGCATTGCAAAAAGTATTATGTTTAGCATATTGCAAATTAGTTGCAGCCTGATATGCCATTAGCATATTAAACTGCCCTCGCAGTAAATTAATTGCCTCTTATTTTTTTGTCTGCTGGGTTCAATATTGTTCTTTTGTTGTTTTGCTTGTTCTTTTTTTTTTTTGATTTCCTCTTCTAAGTCCTTCCTTTTTTTTCCTGTTTACGTCTAAGTTTATTATTCAAATATATCAAAATACCTCTCATATATGCTTTACTTGCATCCCAAACCATTTCCATAGATGTACCCTTATGCATATTTATAATGAAAAATTCTTTCATAATTTTTTTACATTCTTTTACATTTTCCTCATATCTAAATAGATTTTCATTTAACCTCCAAGACCTCTTAAATCCCTTTCCATACTCTAATTCCATCCAAACTGGACTATGATCCATTAAAACTCTTGGGCAGAT
This sequence comes from Pantherophis guttatus, assembly GCF_029531705.1. Next base: position 4,803,656 of record NW_026844019.1, on the reverse strand, counting down.
CTTCGTCTTCTTCACCCTAGAAAAGAGATCATTAGTAATTAATATGAAATCAATCCTTGAGAAAGATTGATGTCTATCAAAAAAAAAGGTAAAATCTTTTTCTTCAGAGTTTCTCTCTTGCCAGATATCTCTCAACTCCATATCATCCATCATTTCAAAAAACGATTTTGGCAATCTGGCACGCGTTGAGATATTTTGCAAGAGCCCCTTCTTATCTTTTTTAGTGTCCAAAACTCCATTCCAATCACCCAATAAGATGCATGATTTATAATCCCATTGTAGTAACTTGGAATGTAAAAGCTTGTAAAATTTTTCCTGTTGTTGGTTCGGTGCATATACTCCAATTAAAAGTATTTTTCTCCTTTTATTAAAAGTTCAATTGCTATGAATCTTCCTTGATCATCTGCTTCAATTAATTTAGCAATTAAGTCTTTTTTAGGTATATAACTATACCATTCTTCTTCTCAGGAGCAGATGCAACAAAATGTATGCCTAATCTTGCATTTATTAAATATTTTTGATCTTTCCTTCTAATGTGAGTCTCTTGTAGACAGATTACATCATTTTAAAACTGTTTCAAATAATGAAATATTTTTCTCCTCTTTTGTGGTGAATTTAGGCCATTAACATTCCAAGTCAGAAATCTAGTTACCATTCTTGGCACCCTGAAGCTTTCAGAGCATCTGCTGGAAATCTCCATGCATTTTGCTTTTTGGCCTTGCTCCTCCCACTGCTTCTGTTTTTGTAGTTTCTTGAATCATCTGGAGTTGCTGCACTCTTAATTCTTCTTGACGCTTGGCTGCTGCTCGGGTCTGTCTTTGATCCTTAGGTTCTTCTATTTTTTCGAATACCTCCAAAGCTTGAGCAATAGTCGAAAGTTGTATTAAATCTTCTTGAGTAATCAAAGCTCCCCTTTGGGCCTGTGCCAATGATTCTTCCTTCTTCCCCTTTCTTGCCCCCTCTGCTTCCATCTTCCTTCTAGCTTCTGGGGACAGTGGGCATCCAGCCTTTAGTACATTGGTGCAGAAATCTCTTGCCTTCCACACTGAGTTAAGACAATATCTTTCTCCTGAATAGTTCACCACTAGTCCAGCTGGAACCTCCCATCTGTACTGTATCTGATGGTTTCTCAGTTCTTCCACCAGAAAGGCATAATCCCTTCTGGCTCTCAACATTTTGGGGGCGGATTTCTTTCAGTATTAAAACCTCCTGCCCCTGTACTTGAAGTTTATTTTTAAAAGTGACTTATAAGATTTCATTGCGTATTCTCCTTGTTGTAAAATAGACTACAATGTCTCTTGGTAGATGTTTCTGTCTGGCGACCCATGAATTGACACGGTAAATTTTGTCAATTTGCCATTCAAGATTTGCTTTTTGATTTCCCATTATCTGTGCAAATGTTTCTGAAAAAAATCTCTTTCAAATTCTCTTCCTTATTTTCCTTGAGGCCTCTTATTCTCAAAGCAAATTCCATATCTCTATATTGTATCATTGTTACATCGGCCTCTGCTCTTTCCATCTTATTCTGAACCTCTCCCATTTTATTTTCCAAATTCTCATTAGACTGCTTAATTTCTTCCATTTTTTCATCTAATGCTTCAATATGGCCTGCCAGACCTTCAGGATAGGTTTTTGACAGCCATTTCCCTCTCCCCTTCACTGCTGGCAAGCCAGATTTTTAGCAGCCCCCTGCTCCAGTTCACACAGGGTTTCCATTTCTGGGGCAGAGGTCTTCGTGTGTGCACCCATCCTCATCTCTATTGGTTGGGTAACAAATTTCACTGGGGCCTCTTCTGCCACTGAGGGTGGCAAAAAGTTATGGGAAATTTAAAAAGTTTGAATCTCATGCCCAGTTGCTTTACCAGGGCAAAGTTGATCAGGCATCTGGTGCACCCTGAGTCCAGGAGAGCTACTAGGCTCCCTTTTCGCCCTGGGGATTGGATCACCAATTCTATGGAAATGGTCACTGGGTTGACCGGGTGACTTACATGCAGCTCGGGAGTTGGCAGCTTGGTGTCTCTCCTTCACACTTCTGAAACAGTCAGTGAATCATCAACATGGATTCTGCTCATGTGGCACCGGTTTTGAGACCTTTTTTTGTGGGGGAATCTTCACCATCCATGGCTGAGCCAGTATTTGGATCAAGCCAAGTCAATTTCCACTACCTCTGCTAGGACATACCAGCCATGGCGGTTGGGGGGGGGCACCTCTGGAAATGCAGGCGTTGTAGACCTCATCACTTAGCCCATCTCAGAAGCATCCAATCAAGATGTCTTCTGGCCAGCAGGCAGTCAGCAGGCCAGGTTGCAGATCACCTGGGTATATTTGACCATCTCCCTGGGCCCTTGGCTGATGGTTTTTATGTGATCCTGGCTTTTCAATTGGCTAAAGGGTCTTCAAAGCATTTCTGAAGTGCAAACATGAAGTGGTCAAAGTTTCTCAGCTCCAGGGTGTCATAGTTGTGGATGGTGACCATCCATTCCACTGTGGCCTCTCTAACACCATAGTCACGCACTGCACCTTAGCCCCTTCGGTGGCTATTTCTGGACCATACTCTTTCATGTATGCCCAAACCTGTGCCAGGAAGAACCCAACCTCTGTTGAACTTTATTCCCAGGGCTCATGTCTTACATCCTCTCCACCATGCTGGCACTTCTCCTACTGTTAATGGAGGCTGAGCTGCAGAGCCAGGCACTGGGGTGATTGTGGTTGTTGAGGAGCTTGCTGCTGCTGCTGCCCCACTCAGTGGCAGAGGTAGTTGCCTCCTCACTTGCCATGGTGGAGTTGGCTGGTCAGCAGGATGTGCCATCCAGGCTAGGGCTTTTCAAGCTTTTCAGGAACTTTATGGCTTGCTCCTTTATCCAGTTCTCTCACTTCAGCTCCCCTGTGCTTGATTCTTCCTCCAGTTTCTCCAGCTCCACTCTGGTCTCTCACTGGCAGCTGCCCCAGCCCCCATGGGTGAACATTTCTAATATTAGTTTCTCTTCCCATTCTTCCTTTTTCCCAACCCTGAGGGACCATCAGGGTCTTGGTGGGTCATTCCTTCCCAGCCATTTGGATAGATCCAGATGTTTTCAAGGATGCTTCCCCCCCCATGCCTCAATATCTTCCTGGTCTCTACCTTGAACCAACATTGTTTGCATGGTCTTCACGATAGAGGCAGTTTCCTCTCTGGGTTGACCAACTGTAGAGCTGGATGACTGTCAGACTGCCCCAGTCTGATCCCTTAGGAAAGAAAAACCTTCAACTCCAAAAAGCAAAGGGTTCTTTTACTAAGAGTGTTGATTGCAGTAAAGTCAACTCAGTTCTGAAATTACCATGTGCACTGGATACAAAAATAAGGTGTAGGTTTGCCCTCAGTACATCCCTCTCCCCCATGACTAGTCCATTTCCAGCCAACCACAGCTTGCCAAGATATTTTGACAACTCTGTGATTTTTTGGGGGGGGAGGGAATCTGCATATTTCTCAGGGTGCCTGGCCATCGGATCCTGGTACAAACAGGATCCGGCTGCTCTGGTCCTTCTCACCTGTCATTCCCTCCTCCCAATTTCTATCACATACACACAAAGATTTATTGCTCTTTCATCCTTCCCCTTTTCATCCTTCTCCCCTTCTGCCCCCTTTCATCCTTCCTCCTGTTCTTTTTTTTTATGGCAGGATGCCTGTGAGGCCTCAAGCCGACCCAGGCAGATCTGACACTCCCTACAGGCCACAGATGGGAGAGGGTTTTAACTTGTTAGTATTGTTCTATACATTATTTTTTCTGAATTCTGGAAGATATATACTTGGAAGGAGAAGCAGGCAAAATGGCATGGATCCCCTTGATTTTCAGATTAAAAACATGTTGCTATTTTTTAAAAAAGCAATTCATTAAATGTTTTTTTTAATGTAAGTAACACTATCAATTAAATCCAGAAGCAAATCCCAGAGTCAAATCAAATCAAAGTTTATTACAGTCAAAGACCAGAGACCAGAACAAATAAAAACACTCAAGGAATAACCAATTAAAAATTCTAGAATAAAGTAATAAATCTGTAATACTTGGGAACTTCGGGCTGCCATTGGGCTTTGGGGTAACTCCCAATTTTTAATCCCTATGGTGAGGCCCCCCTTTATAACTATTGTGGGGGGCTAAGACTGGGCATAGATAGGGTGGCTGGAGATCTGGGGGTAGCTAAGGAGGGTTGAGAGGCTGTCGGAGTGGCTACTGCGTCACCTCGGACAACCCTCCCCCCTCCCTCCTCCTTCCCCCACTGGGCCATTACCAGGCCCGATAACTAACATGCTTGCCCTGCCGGTTTCTGCTTTGTGGAGGTGGTTCCCACCTGTTTTCCATCCACCCGCTTGCCTATACTACCCAGCTATACGCTGCCTGTACGAACATTGTGGACAGCTTATTTTTTCCTGGAGACTTTGGACCTGGCTCTGTTTGTCATCCAGTACGCTGGCTGTATGGAAAATGGCAGTTTATAGGAGGTTGAACGGAGCCGGTGTCTATCGTTTCACCACCGAATGGGATGCACCATCTTCCCCATGGCCAGTTGGCCGACCAGCGTGAGAGGCTGGTTGGAGGATCACCCCGAGCTGGTTGGAACATTGAACTCTGCCACTGCTGTGAGAGGACAGTGGAGACTCTCCCGTTTATGGTCAACCTGCCTTGTTTTCCCGGACAATTTTGGACTATCATAATGGAGCCCTTGGCCATGCCTCAGGGCTTTGATGTATTTAAGGTCTCAGCTTCTTGCACTGCGAGACTCCCCCCCTCTCACAAGCCTGGCCCTCCACCTTATCGAGGGCCTACCTCAATGACAGGTTTTGGATCCCAGAGAGGTGGCATGTGGTGAAGAGGGGGTTGAGGGGTTTTCTATGTAAATTTTTGGATAAATTTTTAAGGGGTCCCGGGGGGGGGAGGGTAGGATTTGAACTAGAGCAGTGGGTTTGGGGGATAACCCACAAAGGGGAGGGTCGGGCCTGGCCATGATGTGCAGCGGGGGGGGATCCGGGGGTGATGGGGGGTCGAGCTTGTCCAGATTGTGTTTTTACCATCGGTACTGTGAGTGGGAGGGGTAGATATGGCGGGAGCAAGGGGCCATATCATGTTGAGGGAGCACGCGCCTGCTGTCTTTGAGCGGTGGCGTGCTCCGGCCCCCAAGGCTCCACTCGTTCTCCAGGTTGCACAGACCCTCAGGGTCTGGGCCTGTGGCTGATGTTGTGCAACGCCAGGTCTATAGTAAATAAAGCCCCACTCATTTGTGATCTTATTCAGGAGGAGGGAGCAGACCTGGCGGGTATTATGGAGACTTGGTTGTGCCCGGAGGGAGGGATCCCTCTGGTAGAAATGTGCCCACCAGGCTTCCATGCATTCCATCAGCCGAGGTCACAGGGGAGGGGTGGGGGAGTAGCGGTTGTTATTAGAGAAGGCCTTAGGCCGAGGAAGGCCACTGTCCCTCAGACGGCTGGCTGTGAGTCTCTCCTTGTGAAGTGGGGTCATGGGGTTCAGATGGGTTTGCTGATCACATACCTGGCTCCCTGCCACATGGCAGCAGCTCTGCCTGAGCTTCTCAACATTATCGCTGCGGTGGCGGTTGATACTCCCAGACTTATGGTCATGGGGGATTTCAACATGCCGTCCGTGGGTGAGGCATCTGAGGCGGCTTGGGAGTTCATGGCTTCCATGATGGCTATGGACCTGACCCAGCTAATTCATGGCCCTACACACATGGGGGGAAACACGCTGGACTTGGTTTTTGTCTCTGGACAGTGGCTGAGTGATCTCGAGATAGGGAATATAGTCATTGAGCCCTTGTCATGGTCAGATCACTCTCTCCTTCGCCTTGACCTTCGAACTGCTGCACCCCGCCGCAGGAAGGCGGAACTGACAAGATAGTACTGCCCCAGGCACCTGATGGAACCTGACAGGTTCCAGATGGAGCTTGGGCCAATCCCCGAGGTTCTGGCTCACGCCTCGACTGGAGACCTAGTGGCTGCCTGGGATAGGGCGGCCGCTGGAGCTCTGGATTGAGTCGTGCCTTTGCGGCCTCTGACCCGGCGCCGATCTCACCTGGCTCCTTGGTTCACCGAGGAGCTAAGGGAGATGAAGCGCCAGAAAAGACGCCTTTTCTGAGAGTAGTTGGAGGGCCAGTCGTGCTGAATTTGACCGGACACTGGTAAGATCTCATATTAAGAATTACCTAGTGGCGATAAAAGCAGCAAAATGTACCCATTTCACTGCTCTTATTGCATCATCAGATAATCGCCCGGCTGCCCTGTTTAGGGTGACCTGCTCCCTGCTCCACCAGGAAGTGCGGGAGGACCCCTTGGAGGGAAGAGCCAAGGATTTTGTTCAGTATCTGTATGACAAAATCACTCAGATTCGGGAAGATCTGGACTCCGACTGGGTAGATCCAGCGGGGGTGATGGAGGCAGGTCCTGAGAATGTTATCTGGGATGAGTTTGATCCTGTGACCCCTGAGGACGTGGACAGGATTCTGGGTAGACTGAATGCAACCACATGTCTGTTGGACCCATGCCCCTCCTGGTTAGTGCTGGCTTCCCGGGAGGTGACGTGAGGCTGGCTCCAGGGGATTATAGATGCTTCATTGGGCGAGGGTGTCTTTCCTGCCACCTTGAAAGAGGCAGAAAAGCCTTCCCTGGACCCGGCAGTATTGGCTAACTATCGTCCAGTCTCCAACTTTCGCTTTGTGGCAAAGGTTGTTGAGAGTGTGGTTGCACGACAGCTCCCCCAGTACCTGGATGAAATGACGTATCTAGATCCATTCCAGTCGGGCTTCAGGCCTGGGTACAGCATGGAAACGGCATTGGTCGCGTTGATGGATGATCTCTGGAGGGCTCGAGACAGGGGGTGCTCCTCTGTCCTGGTCCTGTTAGATCTCTCAGCGGCTTTTGATACCATCGACCATGGTATCATGCTGCACCGGTTGGAAGAGTTGGGGGTACTACGGTGGTTCTCCTCCTTTCTCTCTGACCAGTCACAGTCTGTGTTGACGGGGGGGGGCAGAGGTCAACCCCAAGGCCCCTTATATGTGGGTTGTCACAAGGATCGGTCCTCTCGCCCCTTTTGTTCAACATTTATGTAAAGCCACTGGGCGAGATCATCCGTGGTTTCAGGGTGGAGTACCATCAGTACGCTGACGACACCCAGCTGTACATCTCCACCCCAGACCACCCCAATGATGCCCTTGAAGTGATGTCCTGGTGCCTGGAGGCCGTACGGATCTGGATGGGGAGAAACAGACTCAGGCTCAACCCATCCAAGACCGAGTGGTTGTGGTTTCCGACGTTCTGATATAGTCAGCTGGTGCCATCGCTGACTATTGGGAGCAAATCATTGGCCCCCACGGAAAGGGCTCACAACTTGGGTGTCCTCCTGGATTCACGGCTGTCTTTAGAAGAGCGCTTGACGGCCGTGACCGGGAGGATTTTTCATCAGGTTCGCCTGATCCGCCAGTTGCGTCCCTTTCTAGATCGGGACTCCTTACGCACGGTCACTCATGCCCTCGTCACCTCCTGTCTGGACTATTGTAACGCTCTCTACATGGGGCTCCCCTTGTGGAGCACTCAGGGGCTCCAACTGGCGCAGAGTGCGGTCGTGCGGGTGGTGACAGGAGCGACGTGGCGCTCCCATGTAACACCTCTCCTGCGCGAGCTGCACTGGCTCCCAGTGGTTTTCCAAGTGCGCTTCAAGGTTTTGGTTATCACCTTTAGAGCTCTCCATGGCTTAGGACCTGGTTATTTACGGGACCGCCTGCTACCATCAATAGCCTCCCACCGACCAGTACGCTCCCATAGAGAGGGGCTCCTCCGGGTGCCGTTGGCCAAACAATTTTGACTGGGCAGCCCCCAGGGGGAGAGCCTTCTTTGTGGGGGCACCTACTATCTGGAACGAGCTCCCCCCAGAGATACAGAGGATCCTGGATATGCGTACCTTCCGTTGCGCACTCAAGGCTTTCTTATTTCATCAAGCTGGCCTGACCTAAGTCTTTCCCCTTTTTAAATGGAAATTTTAAATTTGGTTTTAAATTATTGGGGTTTTAAATTTGTTCAGCCAAATTATTTAATTCGTTTTAGTTTATTTTAAATTTTGTATCTATATGTTTTATTCTATGGCTGTTCACCGCCCTGAGTCCTTCGGGAGTAGGGCGGTATACAAATTCAATAAAAATAAAATAAATAAATAAATAAAATAACAGATAGTCTATATTAAAATCACAATTTGGCATCCAATCTGTCAGTTATACATGGCCTAACTATACTATAATATCAGAGTATAATATGAAGTATTATTCCAGAATGCTAACTGATGTAAGCCTCTGAGGAAAAAAAAAATACTACTGACTACTCTTGCTCTGTAAAGTTGTATTTGCTGAAGACCACAATCCTGGTCTACTTAATACATCATTAGTTACAGATCAAATATAATGAAAATGAACTAAAGGAATAGATGGAAAGCCTATGTCTCTCTTTACATAAGAACCATGTTAGAGTTTCTATCTCAGTTTTTGAAAGACAGAAGGAAATTGCTACTTTAATAAGCAGCTCATATCTATAAATGTATTAGTAACTTGATTTGTGAGGTTAACAGTACAACTTTGAGTGTTTGGATCCTGGGAGAATTGTGGAAAGTGAGGAAAACAAAACTACTTGTTATAACACTACAGTGCTATAAAGTACACATACCTTCATAGCAGCATCCATGGAGGAGTATTCCAAAAACATCAAGACAGCAGCATGGGAAACCAGAAGTGTTGCAGCAAGACCGGCTGGAAAAATAGCGGGCTCCGACGAGCTCCACAAAAATCCAGCTGTCAAGGGGTCTTTGCACCAGAACCGTCCTATGGTTGATGATGATGATGAAGAAGGAGAAGTGACTCGGATGACCAAAAAGGAACAGGCAAGTTCCTCAAAAGGTTGGAGGCTGCTCTTTGAACTGGCGGTGGGGGTGACGGCCATTGAAAAATGACTGCTCTGAAGCTGGGGCAATCAGACTAGGTCTTTTGTGCAGGAGCAGTGTTTGAATGGAGTGCTGGTACTGGGTAAGTGATTGGCCAATTCACAGGTAAAAAAGAAAATTTTTAATAACTTTAAAAGGTGTCCCGGAGTGGAAATGAGTGGCTTATTGGCACTTGGGAAAGTTAATGGAGGGAGAAGAACAAAGAGGAGGTTAAAATATCAAAGCCAAAGAAAGAAAATTTTACAACTGGATTTAAAATTGGATTTGGAGAAATTAAAAATAATAAAAGAAACCCAAGGAAAAGTACTTTTTATGTGGATTAAAAATATTTTTGATAGTTTTGATATTTGAAGGAGAAGAACAAAGAGAAAGTTAAAATACCAAAGCCCAAGAAAGAAAATTTTATAACTGGATTTAAAATTGAATTTGGAGAAAATAAAAATAGCAAAAGAAAAAGAAACCCAAGGAAAAGTCCTTTTTATGTGGATTCAGATTATTTTTGACAGCTTTGATACTTAGTTGTTCTGAGAATATTGTAGATTTGAGAGAGACATCTGCTGGCGGAAAGAGAGAACTGCAATCTGGGTTGGAAGATAGAAGAGGAAATAACAGCTGTGACCTTGACAAATAAAAGATAATTCAGAAACTGTGAGAACTTTTAAGGAGTATTTGCTTTTTTGAACTGTTTGGTTTCAATTCTCAATGGTTGTGGAAGATAACAAAGTCTTAACTTGGAGTGGATTTGATAAATATTTGAATTGGATACTATTTGAAATTAAAAAGAGAATATATAGACTCTAAAATTTTAATTAAATATAAATCAAAAGTTTTAACAATTTTTTAAATTGACAATATGGAGTCTTGGATGTGGAAGGAATTAATTGAGATGTTTAAAACGTGTGAATCATTAAAGGGTAATAAAAAGTCAGAAATTTTGCTGGAACACACAGAACGGGAAAAAGAGAGTATAAATGAGGAGCAAGAAAATAATATTGGATGAAAAGGAATTGAAAGCAAAAAGCAGTTTGATGATTTCACTGGGATTAACAGTGGCAAAAAAAAGAGTGGATGGGGAGGAATATTCTCCCAAAAAAGAATCAATCAAAGGGAAAAGAAGAAAATAGTGGAAAGAGATTAGGAGAAAGCTTGGGGAGAATTACTCAAGTAATATATCTAAAAGTGAGAAAAAGGATTCAGGAGAAAAGATATAATAAATACAAAAAGAAAAAGAAGAAAAAGAAGAAAAAAGAATGGGATAAAAGGAGGAAATTATTAAGAAGTGGAATTTTGGAGAGACCAAGAGAAAATGGTTAAAGAGGGGGAGAATAGTGGAAAAGAAGAAGTTAAATAAGATATATATTAGTTGATTTAAGGGAACTGTATTAATATTATTAATTGTGGATGGTCAATTAAGTTAAAGGGTTTTTAATGTAAGAAGTGAATATGATGATGTATATTGCCTATAGCAAAACAGAATAGCAGATGAACTATGAAATGGTAATGGGGTTTAATTATGAAGACAAGTTAAATTAAGAGACAAAATTGAAATGTTAAAAAATGGATGGGGATTTTGAAAAATATATTTTGCAAATGGAAAAATAAGATAATTAATTGAAGTTATTGTAAGAAATTAGGAATTAAAGGGCAGATAGTAATACTGTTTATGTATTATGTATTAAGAAGAGATTAAGATAAGATAAAGAAATATGGAAAAAGAATATTATGGCCGAAATTGGATATATGTAAAAGGTACTTGGGGAAAAAAAGAGAGATGAAATAACAAGATATGGTGAAAAATGATGAATTTGTGATAAAGAATTATATAAAAGGGATGAATTTGTAAAAAGCAGGAAGATTGGAATAGATTATAAAAATTAAGATATGTAAGATGTATAAGATGTGACCTGATCAACACTCTGTTCATAAAATATGTATGATGAAAGAAAACTTTTAATAAAAGTTGTTTGCAAAAAAAAAAAAAAAATAGATACCAGCATGGTAGAATGATAAAATCCTCGCCCTTTTGTTCATGGGTTAATATTCCATGCATATTAACACTTCACGTGATCTTGATACTATCTCTCTGTTTATGCAGCCTAGAACTCTGTTGGCTTTTTTTGGCAGCTGCTGCACACTGCTGGCTCATATTTAAATGATTGTCAACTAGGACTCCAAGATCTCTCTCACAGTTACTACTATTGAGCAAGGTACCACATATACTGTACCTGTGTATTTTGTTTTTCTTGCCTAAATGTAGAACCTTACCCTTTTTTTACCATTGAATTTCATTTTGTTAGATAGGACTCAATGTTCAAGTCTGTCAAGATCCTTCTGTATGTTAAGCCTATCTTCTGTGTTGGCTATTCCTGCCAGCTTGGTGTCATTTGCAAATTTGATGAGTTCCCCATCTATCCCCTTGTCCAAGTCATTGATGAAGATGTTGAAGAGTACTGGGCCTAAAACAGAGCCTTGGGGTACTCCACTGCATACTTCCCTCCATGTAGATGCAGTTCCATTGAGGACTACACGTTGTGTGCGGTTGGTCAGCCAGTTATGAATCCATCTGGTGGTGATGCTGTCTAACCCACATTTTTCTACTTTATTTAGTAGTAGGTTCTGGTCTACTTTATCAAATGCCTTATTAAGTCCAAGTAAGTAAGTCAGCTCTTTTCCAGTCCTCTGACAGTTCCCCAGGATCTCCAGGGTCTTTGAAAATATAGTTCAGTGGTTTTGAGATCTCATCTGCCAGTTCCTTCAGAATCTTGGGATGTAATCCATCCGGTCCTGGTGATTTGAACTTATCTAGGGTAGACTTACCATTTTCACTTACCATTTTCTTCCCTATTTTAACTTGGGTTCCTAATCTGTTTTTTGTAGTGCTGTTTTTGATAGGTTGGACTGTTTTTTCCCTTTGTGTAAAGACAGATGCAAAAAACGAGTTAAGTAGTTCTGCTTTCTCCCTGTTGCTTGTCATCTTCTTGCCACTTTCTCCCAGCAATGGACCAATTGTTTCCTTCACTTTTTTCTTGTTTTAAATTGTTGGAAGAAGCTTTTTTTGATATTTTTTACTTTTGTCGCAAGCCTTTGTTCATTGTGAGCCTTAGCTTTCCTCACTTCATCTTTACAGGCTCGGGCTATTTGCTGATATTCTGCCTTAGTTATTTGCCCCTCTTTCCACTTTTTATATTTGTCCTGGAGAGTAACAGATAACAGATTAACAGAGTTTGAAGGGACCTTGTACTGTAGGTCATCTAGTCCAACCCTCCACCCAAGCAGAAGACCCTACATCATTTTTGACAAATGGCAGTCCAATCTCTTTTTAAAAGCCCCCAGTGATGAAGCTCCCACAACTTCCAAAGGCAAGCTGTTCCATTGGTTGATTATTCTTACTGTTAGAAAATTTCTCCTTATTTCTAGGTTGAATCTCTCCTTGATTAGTTTCCAAACATTATTCCTTGTCTGGCCTTCAGGTGCCTTGGAAAATAGCTCTCTGTGGCAGCCCCTCAAATATTGGAACACTGCTATCATGTCTCCCCTGATCCTTCTCTTCATTAGATTAGCCATGCCCAGTTCCTGTAACTGCCCAGTTCATGTAATAGTTCTTCATATGTTTTAGTCTCCAGTCCCCTAATCATCTTGGTTGCTCTTCTCTGCACTTTTTCTAGAGTCTCAACATCTTTTTTATAGTGTGGTGACCAAAACTTGATGCAGTATTCTAGGTGTGGTCTTACTAAGGCTTTATTAGTACCTCACTTGATCTTGTTAATGCAATTTAGGATTGCATTGGCTTTTTTGGCTGCTATCGCACACTGTTGGCTCATATTTAACTGGTTGTTCACTAAGACTCCAATATCCCTCTCACAGTTACTGCTATTAAGCCTGGTTTCACCCAGTCTATATGTGTACTTTTGGTTTTTCTTTTTATTTATTTATTTTTATTTAGTTTGTCAAGCATGTATGAGTAAACAAGTATAAGTATGAACAAAATATATAAACATAACATATAAACAGGTATAAGTATATACATATTAAATGAGTATGAATAAATGGGAACAATAGGACAGGGATGGTAGGCATGCTGGTGCATGCCCCTTTACAGACCTCTTTGGAATGGAGTGAGGTCCATGGTAGACAGTTTAAGGTTAAAGTTTTGGGGGTTTGAGGATGTAACAACAGAGTCAGGCATTGACCACTCTTTTGCTGAAGTTGTATTTTCTGCAATCAAGTTTGGAGCAGTTTACTTTGAGTTTGTATCTATTGTTTGCCCATGTATTATTTATTTTGAAGCTGAAGTAGTCATTGACAGGTAGGACATTGTAGCAGACAATTCTGTGTACTAAGCTTTGATCAGCCCATAGGTGGTGTAGTTCTAGGTTGACCAGGTCCAAAATTTCAAGCCATGGCATAAGGTATTCTATTGCGAGCAGAGGAATGGAGTACTCTTCTCGTGAAATACCTCTGGACTCGCTCAATTGTATTAATGTCCATTATACAGTGTGGATTTCAGGCAGATGAGCTGTATTCAAGAATTGGTCTGGCAAAGGTTTTGTATGCCCTGGTTTGCAGTACAATGTTACCGGAGAAGAAGCTTCGCAAAATTAGGTTAACAACTCTTAATGCCTTTTTGGCAATGCTGTTACAGTGAGCTCTGGGGCTTAGATCTTTTGAAATGAGTACTCCTAGGTCCTTGACAGAGTGAGGGTCATCTACGAGGACGTATTCACCCAGTTTGTATTTAGTGTTCTGATTTTTGTTGCCAATGTGTAAGACAGAGCATTTGCTAGTTGAGATTTGAAGTTGCCAATTGTTCGACCATTCTGACACCTAGTCAAGGTCTCTTTGTAGGGCAGCAGTATTGTCAATGGTGTTAAATAGTTTTACATCATCAGCGAAGAAAATGTAGTTGCTTATAATACGATCTCAAAGGTCATTTATGTAAATTAGAAAGAGTGTGGGTCCTAGAACGCTACCTTGGGGGACATCGCTGTTAACTGGTGCAGGGTTTGATAGGGCACTCCTTATTTTGACTACTTGTTGCCTGTTTGACAGGAATGCAGCTATCCATTGTGCAGTGATCCAGAAATGCTGTAAGATCTTAGTTTTAACAGTAGTTTGTCGTGGACCACTGAATCAATGGCTTTGCAGAACTCTATGTAAATTGCATCTATTGCTTTACTTTGGTTGAGTTGTGTAGTCCAAATGTTTCTACAGTGTAGGAGTTGTAGATTACAGGACAAATTTTTCCTGAAACCAAACTGTTTGTTAGAGAGTAGGTTGTTTGTCTCTAAGTGGAGGGTAATGGATTGGTTGATGATTGATTCCATGACTTTGCAGGTGACACAACATAATGAGATTGGTCTGTAATTTTCAACTAGGCTGGAGTCTCCCTTTTTGAAGATAGGAATGACTGTGGCTAATGACCATAGGTTGGGAAAAGAGCTGGTTCTAAAAGATACCTCTTTTAGATATTTTTTATATTTTAAATACTTATTTAAAATATACTATATTTTATAATATAAAATATATAATAAAATATATAATAAAAATATAATATAAATATAATATATTTTATAATATAATATAAATGTATTAAAATAATATTTTATATTTTAAGAATCTTAAAAGATTCTTGCCTAAGAGTAAGGCTTTACTTTTCTCTACACTGAATTTTATTAGTGAATTTCATACAGTGATTGATGCTATTGAATGCTACTTTGAGTTCCAAAAGACCAGAAAGGGTACTAAATGTTTTAACTTTTATACTGAACTTATTCCAATTAAATATGTGTAAGAATGAAAAAAAATCCTCTTAAATATATATTTGTCTTCACTGGCATCCCCAAACCACACTACTAATTTAAGACTTAAGTAGCTTTGGTTTGGGGCTTGGACTATATGTGAAGGATGATACTTCTAGATATTTGCAAAACTTAATGAGAATTATAATTCACCAGTATTTTGAGCCACATAATTTGAGCCACATAATTTCCACCACTCTCTCTGGGGCTGCGAAACAGGCCGCCAAGATGAATAATATGGTCACCATCAGAACGGGGAAGTTCATGACAAACTGGCTGCTTCAGCGTAAGCATATGGTAATTGACATCCTTCATCCTGGAAAAGCCACTGTACCCAAAACAGAAATCCGTGAGGAGTTGGCAAAATGTATAAGACAATACCAAATGTCATTTTTGTCTTTGGCTTCAGGACCCATTTTGGTGGTGGGAAAACCACTGGCTTTGGCATGATCTATGATTCTCTAGACTACACAAAGTCTAGAAAAGAAATAAATAAAAGATTTACTTTTTATAATGACAGTCTAAACCAGTGGTTCCCACCCTTTTTTTGGACATGACCCACCTAAGCATCTCTAAAATCCTGATGCCCCCCCACCGTGACATATAATTCTTAATATTCAAAAAGTGAACTCCTACTCACATGGAGGAAGTCTAAAAGGCAGTGGTGGGATCCAGCCTGTTTTTTCCAGATTGAGCGAACGGGTAGCGGTGACTGCAGGAGGCTCCACCCACCTACCCAGACGTAATGCTTGACTACTGTGCATGCACAGAGGTGGCGCGTATGAACGAAGCTAGTGTGCATGCACTCACATTTGCAAACTGCTATAGAAAGTAAGTGAATCCCACTTCTGCTAAAAGGCCATTAACTTGGTTTAAACGAGGTTCCAATTGCTCCAGAGGTGGTATTCAGCCGGTTCACACCGGTTCACACGAACCATTGATGGAAATTTGGCCAAGGTCACCGGACTGGTAGCAATGGCCGGCTGCCATGCCCCCGAACTGGTCTCCCAGTTGCCACTTGCTCAACCTGCCTGCCATGTTCATTGCCGCCATGTTCTTCATGCACGCGCATCCCATTGCTTTGCAAGTCCAATGGGATGTGCATGCACGAAGAACATGGCGGTGATGGCAGCAGCATTTTCCATGACCTCTGGTACTTTTCGGCAGCACCCAGCCATCCACCACAGTTGCAAAGAGGCTCTCAAAGAGGCGGCAGCAGCAGCTGGCTGGAGACTGCCGAAAACTCCAGTCAGCTTACCTTATGGACTCTGGACCAGCCACCATGGAAGGTAAGCAGCCCGAACAAAGAGGGAGTGGTGGGGGATGAATCGGGGCTAGGGCTGGGGCCACTAAAGGAGGGGAAAAGGGGGCAACTGGCAAAGGTAGGGAAGGGGTAGATAGGTGGAAATTCCAAAAATTTTCCTACCTTTTCCTGTGGGTGTGACTAGGTGGGGGTGGGGTCAGGAGACTGAGTGGGCATGGGCGTGAATGATGTCAAGTTGGCCCTGCTCACTCAGTCACATGCCCCCCACATAGCCATGCCCACCAAACCGGTAGTGAAAATTTTTGAAACCCACCACTGAATTGCCCCCATTAAAAATCAAATTGCCCCCCTGTGGGGCATGGGCCCCACATTGGGAACCACTGGTTTAAACAGTGTATTTCAGTTTTGCAGTATAAAGATACATTCAGAGTCATACAGTATAAAAGAGAATTGCAGCCAGCCTTAATATCCATTGAGTTCAATTAATATAAAATATTGAATTTCCATTGAGAAAACACTGATGATCAAGGAAGTGCCAAGAAGCATTCAATGCCTCTGCTTTACAAATAGGGACTTCTTGAGAACTAAAACTCTCCAAAAGAACCATTTATTAAAAGCATGTGAAAAGGGTGTCTTTCCCGCCGCCTTGAAAGAGGCGGTGGTGAGGCCCCTCCTCAAGAAGCCCTCCCTGGACCCAGCTGTGTTAGCAAATTATCATCCTGTCTCCAACCTTCGCTTTGTTGCGAAGGTTGTTGAGAGTGTGGTTGCACGACAGCTGCCTCAGTACCTGGATGAATCGACTTATCTAGATCCATTCCAGTCGGGCTTCAGGCCCAGGTACAGCACAGAGACAGCATTGGTCGCATTGGTTGATGATCTCTGGAGGGCTCGGGACAGGGGTTGCTCCTCTGTCCTGGTCCTATTAGACCTCTCAGTGGCTTTTGATACCATCAACCATGGTATCATGCTGCACCGGTTGGAAGGGTTGGGGGTGGGGGGCACTGTTTTACAGTGGTTCTCCTCCTTTCTCTCCGACCGGTTGCAGTCTGTGTTGACAGGGGGCAGAGGTCGACCCCAAGGCCCCTTGTATGTGGGGTGCCGCAAGGATCGGTCCTCTCGCCCCTTCTGTTCAACATTTATGTGAAGCCGCTGGGTGAGATCATCCGTGGTTTTGGGGTGAAGTACCATCAGTACGCTGATGAAACCCAGCTGTACATCTCCACCCCAGACCACCCCAATGATGCCCTCGAGGTGATGTCCCGGTGCCTGGAGGCCGTACGGATCTGGATGGGGAGGAACAGACTCAGGCTCAACCCATCCAAGACTGAGTGGCTGTGGTTTCCGACATCCCGATATAGTCAGTTGGCGTCATCTCTGACTATTGGGGGTGAGTCGTTGGCCCCCACAGATGAGGTTCGCAACTTGGACGTCCTCCTGGACTCGCGGCTGTCTTTAGAAGAGCATATGGCGGCCGTGGCCAGGAGGACTTTTTATCAGGTTCGCCTGATTCGCCAGTTGCGTCCCTTTCTGGATCGGGACTCATTACACACGGTCACTCACACCCTTGTCACCTCATGCCTGGATTATTGCAATGCTCTCTACATGGGGCTCCACTTGAGGAGCACCCAGAGGCTCCAATTGGTCCAGAATGCAGCCGCGCGGGTGGTGGTGGGAGCGATGTGGCGCTCCCATGTGACCCCCCTCCTGCGCAAGCTGCACTGGCTCCCAGTGGTCTTCCGGGTGCGCTTCAAGGTTTTGGTTACCACCTTTAGAGCGCTCCATGGCTCAGGACCAGGGTACTTACGAGACCGCCTTCTGCCACCAGTAACCTCTCACCGACCAATTCGCTCCCATAAAGAGGGGCTCCTCAGGGTGCCGTCGGCCAAACAATGTCAACTGGCGGCCCCCAGGGGGAGAGCCTTCTCTGTGGGAGCACCTGCCATCTGGAACGAGCTCCCCCCGGAGATACGGAGGATCCAAGACTTACGCATCTTCCGCCGCGCCCTAAAAACGTTTTTATTCCAACAGGCTGGTCTGGCCTAACTCTCCCTTTTAAATTGGCTTTTAAATTGGGTTTTAAATGTTTTTTAGATAAATTGGATGTTTTTTAATTTGTTTTTTGAGCCTAAATTATTTAATCTGTTTTTAATAGTTTTTTAACTTTTGTATGTCTCTGTATTTTATTTTGGCTGTTCACCGCCCTGAGTCCTTCGGGAGTAGGGCAGTATACAAATATGATAAATAAATAAATAAATAAAAAAGTCAATGGATTTGACAAAGTTTCAACTATATTCCTTCCCAGTATAGTTATCAATAAGAAGCTGACAATGGCATTATTGCTATTTACATATTGGTTCTGTGCTGGTAAGAATTTGCATAATATATTGTGGCTCTATGCTCTAGGGATTTACATTGTAACATATTGGTGCTTAATGAACTCTGAAAAAATTGATTTTCCACAGAGTAAATTAAGGAATGCATTATAGCTGTTAAAGCAATCTTAAGGGAAATCTGAGGCTTCCACTGCAGCACCATGCTTAGTAAGTAATAAATTACATGTTATACTTATCTGCCTTAATTCATGCTAATTTTGTCCAATTAATGTATCACAGTAATTCAGAAGCCTGTCACAGGAGAGCTAATTATTTACTAGATTTTTGTGTTTGGCTCCCTAGGAGTCTGCTAGCAAACAAACTTATGAACATCTTTCCATTTGGGCCATGGTGACATTTTTATGTCTTATTAGGAAGAAAAGTCCTGTTCTTCAAAAAGTGAGCCATTATTCACTCAAGATACCATCTTTTTGTTGTTCAGTTGTAATAGCAAGAACATTCTCCTGTTCTACAAAGGATATGATGACGTGTTCTTTTCCCATCTAATTCTTTCCTTTTTTCATTAAATCACAATGTACAATGTGATCATCAGAAACTTGTATCTAATTTGCAGAATTTGACAGTCTTGGAAGGAGTTATTAACAACAAAATCATAGTTCATTGTTTGCATGCATGCTTTCTACCAAGATGGACCCACATTCAACTTCTCCCATCTCCATTTACCCGAGACCTCAGGTAGCAGGTGATGTGAACATCTTGTATTCTTGTTGTGGTAAAATGCAGAGTGAAAAATTCTTGTTTAATCCATCCTTCTTTTCATCATCACTTATATATGGGTCTTTACATATTACTTTACATATTATTAGCTGCAGGAAATTAAAAGAAAACCCTCACAGACAATATATATATTGGCTTGACAGAAGGAGATTCTTAATTTGTGGCAAGCATTTTAATCTGAAGGAAAAAAGGTAAAGGAATGAATTATTTATGAGATTAATTTGTGTAGTTCATACCTATAAATAAGATGGCAGCTGCTAAATAATTTGCACCAAGTGATAATATGCAGACATCAGAGTGAAAGCAGTGAAAGATTTGCCAGCTGTAAGGAGTGCCACTATTTGTTTCCAGCTTCTGCTGCACAATGTTTACATAAACTCATAGCTATCCATAGGCATATCTTACTACTGCTCTTTTTCCATGAAGATCAGAAGCCTTGTCAGATGATTAGCACTTTGAGCTCCTACTTGATAAAAGAACCCATATTTCTTTAAATCTATAATGCAATATGGCGTTACCAGCAAGCTATAGAACTCATGTGATTCAGCTTGATCCAATATGAAGTGTGTAGCAGTGACACAAATGTAAAGCAGTTAATTTAACTAAAGAAATAGAGTTTAGGAAAAATATTTCTAACTGATACACTCACACACAAGTGTGCTTACACACACTTACCATTTTCCCATCATTTGGCAGTGATCTGTCCTTTCTAGAGCCAAATAAATACTTGAAAATTCAGCAATATAGTACCTTTATATTTGCAACATCTCTCATAGTCTCATTTTAAGACAAACCATTAAATACTTCAGAGTTTGGGGTATTGTTTAATAGTTCCATTTCTTGAAATGTTCCTAAACCCTGGAAAGATTTCTCTCGCTTTTGGCAAATGATTGTCTTTTATTTAGTGATTTTTCTTCCATTTCCGCTTATGTCAATGTTTCGAAGTATGTAGAGGTGGCAGTTCAAGAGTTAAAATGCTGATTACTCCTTGCAAGCTCAAACTGATTCCATGGAAATTTAATAAAACCATGGCATTTTATCTTTTCATCTTGAATTGGAGAGATGTAAATATAAAGGTACATTTGTTACTCAGTTCGTTGATCTGCAAATTACATTTTCATTTGGATGGCCAAAAATATCTGTGTATACAAGGAAGGAAATGAGTAAGATGTTAGCCATGTTGTCTCAAATTTGGGGCAATGAAGTCCAAACCCAGCAGCAAGAGATTGGGGAATTTTAGGTAAGCCACTGCAAACTTGGGTCTTCCACTGGGTGTCACAAGAGAGGGTTGGACAGTGCACTGTCTGGAAGCACTTTCTCCTGAAACATTGGAGTTTTCTTCAGTCACAAATGTTTTGTATGGAGACTAAAAAACACATGAAAGCCACAGAGTATGTCTAAAATAGCATAGTGAGTGTCCCACACACTCAAACTAATTGAAAAAGAACACATCCAAATTGTATGATATGGTCTAGTATTTCTCAGCCTTAACGATTTTAAGATGTATGGACTTCAACTCCCAAATTCCACAATCCACACATCTTAAAGTTGCCAATATTAAGAAACAATTATTTTGCCCCACATATGTATGCCTTTCAATCACCTTGCAGGGGAAATGGGCGGCATAATAAAAGAATAAATAAATAAATTTTGGTCCTACAAAAACTTTAAAGTGCAATCTTAAGCCCCCAAAGATCATCTTTTCTTGTCATCCTTGTCATCATTTAATGTAATTGAATGGCTGTAAGGATTGCCTCTCCTTCCAATTTAAGAAAGTAAGAACTCTTGAAACGTGGTTGTTCAAAAGGATTCTTTTATTAAGCAGAAGTGATAGCTACCCACTTAAAGCAAGATCTGAATACCCTTAGGCAAGATAAGTAGGATTAAATCAGTAGAGACCCCTCCCTTTAGGTCAGAATGCAGATTTTAGCCAATACAGAAGTGTGAAGATGCTTTCTTTCCCAGTTTCCCTGAGAACCCGAACAACCATGCATTCACACTGTTATCTTTTAAAGTGAAACAACCCACATGGTTATCATAAACATTCCTCCAGGTAAAGAGGATCTCAGGGCTCTTTGGCGCCAGGATATAGATTGTAAAATATCTATTGACACAGGCAATGCTATTAAATCGAATGCAAGTCTCCCCCTTCTTCCAATTGAATGGTAGTATCACTTTTAGGGATCTGACATGCTACCCTCCTTAGAAAATGAAAGGGTCCACCTGTAAAAAAAACAAATATAACAAAATTTCATGATAGTATATTAATAAGGTTTGTTAGAGTATTGGGAGTGAAATTTTCTCAGTAAGGTTGGAGCCCTAACATGGTGTTTAGTGACCCATTCATTGTGTGCTGATGGTAAATGTTTCCAAGTGACTAAGTATTGGATTTTGCCTCTGTGGATCCTAGAGTCAAGGATTTCTTTGATTTCAAAGTGTTGTTCACCTTCAATCTTGATGGGAACAGGTGGTGTAGATGCAGGTGGTCTGAGGGATGAGATTACTTCTCGCTTGAGTAAACTGATATGGAATACTGGGTGGACTTGTCTGAGTGTCTTTGGAAGTAGTAGTTCAATTGCTACTGGATTGATGACTCTAATGATGGGGAAAGGTCCAATGAACTTTGGCCCTAGTTTCTTCAATGGTTGTAATGATTTCAGGAATTTTGTACATAAGTATACTCTGTCTCCAATATGAAAAGGTTTGGGTTCCATCCTTTTCTTGTCAGCTTGAATTTTAAAAGCTTCTCTAGCTTCCTTTAAGGCTAATCTAACCACTGGCCATGTGTTTTGCAAATTATCCATCCACTCCTTAAGTGAGGGGATGGTGGGTTCTTCTGTGGGTAGTTCAGGCATGGGATGAAATCCTGGCCTGTTGCTACTCTAAAAGGGGTAAAACCAGTGCTTGAATGTACAGCATTATTAAACGCAACTTCAGCAAAAGGCAAAAGTTTGGTCCAGTAATCCTGTTGAAAATTAATAAAACATCTTAAATATTGCTCTAGCACCGAGTTCAAATTTTCAGAATTTCCATTAGTAGATGGGTGGTGAGAGAAGCTCAACCCCTGGCCAGTACCAAGTAAGTCCAAAAATGCCCTCCAAAATTTGGAGGTGAATTGAATCCTTCTGTTGGAGATGATCCTTTGTGGAGCTCCATGAAGTCGATAAATGTGTATTAGGAATAATTTGGCTAAACCTTTAGCAGTTGGGATCTCTTGGCAAGGTATAAAATGTGCCTGTTTTGAAAATAGGTCTGTCATGACCCAAATAACAGTATTTCCCTCACTGTTTGGCAATTCTACGATGAAATCCATAGCAATCTCTCTCCAAGGCACTGAAGGTTCAGCTACCTTCTGCAATAGACCTGGGGTTTTCCCCTGACATCTTTTTGCTGCTGCACAAATGGGGCAGCTAGCTACATAGCTTTCTATGTCCTTTTTTAGTGATGGCCACCAAAAATGTCCAGCTAATTTGGAGTCGTGGCACCTTACCATTAAGCATAGTCTTTGGCTGGCAGGAACATACAACTTCCCTCCCACCCAAGCCAAGTCTTCTTTCATCAGACCTCTGGATTTGTTGTTCAAAAACCATTCATCGGTGGCCAATGCTTGTTTAAAAGTTTGGGTGGTATCGTTGTCCGTCAATATTTTTTGTTTTGCCTGGGATCTGGTGATTACTTTAGCGGCTAGTTGATTGTTTTGTACTATGGGTTTGATTACGTCTGACTTTGCACTATTGTATTGCAGTTTTCTGGATAGCGCATCCGCCAGAAAGTTTTTTCCCCCCGGGAGATATTTTAGAGTAAAATCAAACCATTTAAAGTACTGAGCCCATCGTACTTGTTTAGGGGAGAGTTTCCTTGGGTCTTTAGGGCTTCTAGATTTTTATGATCAGTCCAGACTTCAAAAAGAGTCTTACTGCCTTCTAGGAAGTGCCTCTTACTGCATGTACATGCCCAACGTACTGCAAAAGCCTCTTTCTCACAAATGGCCCATCTTTGCTCAGTCTCATTCAACTTTTTGGATGTGTAAGCGCAGGGTTGTAGTTGGTCTTGCTCATTCTTCTGAAGCAAGACCGCTCCTATTGCCAGATCGCTGGCATCTGCTTGTATGACAAATAGTTTCTCCATGTCTGGGTGTTTTAGAATTGGTTCTGCCGAGAGCAGCTGTTTAAGTTTTTCAAATGCCGCCTGGCATTCCATAGTCCAGTTCAATGGCTGCTTTGGTTTAGGGTTGTCCTCCCCCTTCGTTTTTTAAGAGCTTGGTGATGGGGAGGGCAATCTGAGCGAATGCAAGGATAAACTGGTGATAAAAGTTGGGAAAACCCAGGAACCTTTGTAACTGTTTACGCGTGCATGGACGCTCCCAGTCAAGTACAGCCTGCACTTTTAGAGGATCCATCTCAAACCCCTGGTGTGAAATGTGGTACCCCAAATAGTCAATTTTCTCTTGGTGGAATTCACATTTGGAAAGTTTAGCATAAAATTTGGCAGAGCGGAGTTTGTTTAAAACCGCCCTGACTAATTTTACATTTTCTGCTTTGGTCTCGGTATAGATTAAAATGTCATCCAAATAGACTAGGACCCCCTTATATAAATGCTGATGTAGCACTTCATTTATTAACTGTATAAACACTGCAGGGGCTCCTTGTAACCCAAAGGGGAGCACCTTGAATTGGTAGCAGCCAAGTGGGGTGTTAAATGCCACTTTCCACTTGGCCCCCTCCTTAATTCTGACACGGTAGTAAGCCTCCCTTAAGTCCAGCTTTGAAAAATTTTTTTCCCTTTAGTGAGGTGTAGCATATCTTTCATAAGGGGGAGGGGATACATGTTCTCCACACTGATCATATTCAGGTTTCGAAAATCAACACAGAGACGTTGTGAGCCATCTTTTTTCTCTCTAATTAGCACTGGAGCTGCAATTTTTGGTTGGGCTGACTTGATGAAATCCCTTGCTAGGTTTTTCTCAATAAATGTTCTCAGCTCTTCCAACTCCCTCGGTGACATGCTGTACATCTTGGGTTTAGGGAGTTTAGTGCTGGGTACGATTTCTATTGCACAGTTGGTGGCATGGTGGTGGGGGAGCTCATCTGAGGCTTTTTCACTAAAAACCTCAACGAAATCCTTGTATTCTATGGGTATGCCCTCAGTTAGTATGGCGTGACCAGGCATGGCTGTTTCTCGATTCTCTGCCCCCTCAGTTTCTTTATGTGGATTCTCAGCAAAAGTCACATTCATCTGAAATTTTATGATCTCTTGTTTCCAATTGATTTTTGGGTTCCATGCCAGGTGCCACTATAAATGTAAGCATTTCCTCGTGGCTTCTGATGCCTATATGTAGAGGCTCGGTAGCAAAAGAAGCTGGCTCCCTCCTGCTATTGACCCATCTAGTTGGCAGAAAGCGATGGGGTTTTTCAGCTTTCTTATGTTAATCCCTAACTTCCCTACTAGGGTTGGGCTGATCAAACAATGGGTGCACCCTGAATCCACTACAGTGGAGATATTTATCTCCCTGTCCTAGTTTGGGATAAATAGTCTTAAGGGGAGGGTAAGCACTTTAATTGGTTTGCTTACCAGTGGTTCATCATCTGGATCACTTCCGAAATAGTGTGATTCTTCCTGTTCAGATGCCAGGGTTTCCTCCCTAAAGGGGGGAGGAGGTGGAACTTCTACGGTCTCCCTGCTCCTCAGGGCAGTCTCCTTCCCACGCCGGCCTGGTTTTGCAGGGTTCTCCCCCAGTGAAACAACCCACTCATAAAAATTCCTCCAGGTAAAGAGGATCTCAGGGCTCTTTGGTGCCAGGATATAGGTTGTAAAATATCTGTTGACACAGGCAATGCTAGTAAATCGAATCCAAGTCTCCCCCTTCCTCCAATTGAATGGCAGTATCACTTTTAGGGATCTGACAATGGCTGAAAAAGAATCAATGAAGTTGTCAATGAGTGTTTGTTTTTTTATGTTTTCTGAATAAGAGAACAAATTGTTTAAATATACATACAAATACCACTATTTATGTATTTGCATCAGATATAAGTGTGCAATGCTGGCACTTACATGATAACATACCATGAATAGCAATAGCACTTATATACCGCTTTATAGTGCTTTACAGCCTTCTCTAAATGATTTACAGAGTCAGCATATTGCCCCCAATAATCTGGGTCCTCATTTTACTCAGAAGGATGGAAGGCTGAGTCAATTTTACTGTCATTTTAGCTCTGTCTCAGTTTACTATGTAGGCTGCTGTATGAAAGCATCTTGAGCTGTACTGTATGATGAACCTGCAGCAATCAGTAACTTGACACAATGCTACAGTGAAGGGTTTGGTTAAATGTTAATGGAAAATTTATAGAGGAAACTCCTTCCAGGGTTCCTTTTCAAATCAGGAAGCATCTGGGTGACTATAAAGCAATGGAGAGACATGTGAAGGGTGGCATAATAAAAGAATAAATAAATAAATCTTGATCTCATAAAAACTTTGAAGTGCAGTCTTAAGCCCCCCAAAATCCACTCCCCCCCCCCCAAACCCAGCATTTTCTGCCATCTTGTACCATAGGAACCGTGTTTCCTAATGTGAGTTACAAAAATCTGGATGACTGCTATATGACAGATTCAAGAAAATATACAAAACATTAATTCTTGGTTCCACTGCAGATATCATCTTGAGTTTTGCAATCCAGACGTACTAGCCCTAAGGTTTCAGTTCCAGGACATCGTACAGAAGATAAATCTGCCTTCCATTATGTTAAATATGAAATAAATTAGCATATTCTTTTTTGCATCTTCTTCGAATCCCAAAATTGTTGTCACTATACCTTTGAGTCTATCTTGACTCAAGGTAAGTGCTTGGACAAGTCCCTAAAGTTTTATTGGCAAGATTTTTCAGAAGTGGTTTGCCTTTGCTTCCTTCTTAGGGCTGAGAGAGAGGGACTGGCCCAAGGTTACCCAGCTGTCTTTGTGTCTAAGATAGTATTAGAACTCACACTGTCCCAGTTTCTAGCCTGATGCCTTAACCTGATGCCTTACCTACTACAGCACATCTGGTTAAGGCATCTAGCCTGATGCCTTAACCACCACTACATCAGATTAAGGCATCTAGCCTGATGCCTTAACCTGATGCCTTAACCACTACACCAAACTGTCTGAATCTATTCCCAAAGACACATACAGAATGACATAAGTATTATACATATTCATCACATTGTTCACTTTTGGGATAAGCAATACTATGCAGTGGGGAAAAGTAGTAAGAAATACTAAGCTCCCCAAACCAACTTTTTATTTCCATCAAAGGCACCTTTGTATTCTATTTCTTTTAATCTTAATGGTTCTATGTTCTCTTCAATTCCACGCCTGCAACTAATTTATTTATTTATTTATTTATTAAATTTATATACCGTCCTATTCCTGAGGGACTCAGGGCGGTGAACACTGAACGATAAAAATACACGTAATACAAACGTTAAAAAAAAAAACCAATTAAAAAATATACTAAACACTCTGGTC
Source organism: Pantherophis guttatus (assembly GCF_029531705.1). The sequence continues at coordinate 4,777,009 of NW_026844019.1, read as the reverse complement.
CTAGATAATTCAAGACATCCCAGTTTAAAATAAAATCAAAAGCAATATAAAGGGAAAGTTAGGCCAGGCCGGCCTGCTGAAACAGGAATGTTTTGAGGGCACGGCGGAAAGTGCGCAGATCCGGAATCTTCTGTATCTCTGGGGGGAGCTCGTTCCAGATGGTGGGTGCCCTCACAGAAAAGGCTCTCCCCCTGGGGGCCGCCAGTCGACACTGTTTGCCTGATGGCACCCTGAGAAGCCCCTCTCTATGGGAGCGTACTGGGCGGTGAGAGGCTATTGGTGGCAGAAGGCGGTCTCGTAAGTACCCCAGTCCTAAGCCATGGAGCACTCTAAAGGTGGTAACTAAGACCTTGAAGCGCACCCGGAAGACTACAGGGAGCCAGTGCAGCTCACGCAGGAGGGGAGCCACATGGGAGTGCCATGCTGCTCCCATAATTACCCGCGCGGCCGCATTCTGCACCAGCTGGAGCCTCCGGGTGCTCCTCAAGGGGAGCCCCATGTAGAGAGCATTACAGTAGTCCAGGCGTGAAGTAACGAGGGCATGAGTGACCGTATTTAACGAGTCCCGATCCAGAAAGGGACGCAACTGGCGAATCAGGCGAACCTGATAAAAAGACCTCCCGGCCACAGCCGTCAAGTGTTCTTCTAAAGACAGCCGTGAGTCCAAGAGGACGCCTAAGTTGCGAACCCTCTCCGTGGGGGGCAATGACTCGTCCCCAATAGTCAGTGATGGCACCAACTGACTATATCGGGACGTCAGAAACCACAGCCACTCAGTCTTGGATGGGTTGAGCCTGAGTCTGTTCCTCCCCATCCAGATCCGTACAGCCTCCAGGCACCATGACATCACTTTAAGGTGGTCCGGGGTGGAGCTGTATAGCTGAGTATCATCAGCATACTGATGATACTTCACCCCAAAACCATGGATGATCTCACCCAGCGGCTTCACATAAATTTTGAACAGAAGGGGTGAGAGAACCGACCCCTGTGGCACCCCACATACAAGGGGCCTCGGGGTCGACCTCTGCCCCCCTGCGACCGATCAGAGAGAAAGGAGGAGAACCACCGCAACACGGTGCCCCCCACCCCTAACTCTTCCAACCGGTGCAGCATGATACCATGGTCGATGGTATCAAAATCTGCTGAGAGGTCTAATAGGACCAGGACAGAGGAGCAACCCCTGTCCCGGGCTCTCCAGAGATCATCTACCAATGCGACCAATGCCGTTTCCGTGCTGTATCCAGGCCTGAAGCCCGACTGGAATGGATCTAGATAAGCCGATTCATCCAAGTACTGAGGAAGCTGTCGTGCTACCACACTCTCAACAACCTTCGCAACGAAGCAAAGGTTGGAGACTGGACGGTAATTAGCCAACACTGCTGGGTCCAGGGAAGGCTTCTTGAGGAGCGGCTTCACCACCGCCTCTTTCAAGGCGGCGGGGAAGGCACCCTCTCTCAAGGAAGCATTTATAATCCCCTGGAGCCAGCCTCATGTAACCTCCCGAGAGGCCAGCACCAGCCAGGAGGGACACAGGTCCAATAAACATGTGGCCGCTATCAGTCTGCCCAGTATCTTGTCCATGTTTTCCGGAGTCACAGAATCAAACTCTTCCCAGGTAATATTCTCAAGACTTGCCTCCATCCTCCCTCCTGAATCTACCCAGTCAGAGTCCAAATTTTCCCGAATCTGAGCGATTTTGTCATACAGATATTGTACAAAGTCCTTGGCTCTACCCTCCAAGGGGTCCTCCCGCGCTTCCTGGTGGAGCAGGGAGCGGGTCACCCTAAACAGGGTGGCCGGGCGATTATCTGATGACGCAATAAGAGCGGAAAAATAGTTACACTTTGCCACTTTTATTGCCACCAGGTAGGTCTTAATATGAGACCTTACCAGTGTTCGGTCAGATTCAGAACGGCTGGCCCTCCAACTGCTCTCCAGGCGTCTTTTCCGGCGTTTCATCTCCCTCAGCTCCTCAGTGAACCAGGGAGCCAGGTGAGATCGATGCCAGGTTAGAGGCCGCAAAGGCACGACCCGGTCCAAAACTCCAGCGGCCACCCTATCCCAGGCAGCCATTAGGTCTTCAATCGAGCCGTGTGCCAGAGCCTCAGGAAATGGCCCAAGCTCCATCTGCAACCTATCCGGATCCATCAGGCGCCTGGGGCGGAACCACCTCATCGGTTCTGCCTCCCTGCAGCGGGGTGTGGCGGTTTGAAGGTCAAAGCGAAGGAGGGAGTGATCTGACCATGACAAGGGCTCGATCGCTATATCCCCTATCTCGAGACCACTCAGCCACTGACCAGAGACAAAAACCAGGTCCAGCATGTTTCCCCCCGTGTGAGTAGGACCATGAATTAATTGGGTCAGGTCCATGGCCGTCATGGAAGCCATGAACTCCTGAGCCACCTCAGACGCCTCACCGACAGATGGCAGGTTGAAGTCCCCCATGACCATAAGCCTAGGGGTATCAATCGCCACCGCGGCTATAACGTTGAGTAGTTCAGGCAAGGCCGCTGCCACGTGGCAGGGAGCCAGGTACGTAACCAGCAGGCCCATCTGCACCCCATGACCCCACTTCACAAGGAGGGACTTACATCCGGCCGTCTGAGGAACAGTGGCCTCCTTCGGACCAAGACCCTCTTTAATGATAACTGCCACCCCCCGCCCCTTCCCTGTGACCTTGGCTGATGAAATGCCCGGAAACCGGGTGGGCACATCTCTACGAGAGGGACTCCCCCCTCCTGGCCCAACCAGGTCTCTGTAATACCCACCAGGTCCGCTCCCCCCTCCTGAACAAGATCACAAATGAGGGGGGCTTTATTTACCACGGACCTGGCATTGCATAGCATCAGCCGAAGGCCCAGGGCTTAATTTGAGGAATTATCTTTTCTGAAAGCACATGGATTGCTACTTATAACTTACTTGCTTACTGTTTTGTTACATAGCATGTAATTCTCACCCTCCATCGTCTCTCATAGGTATCCACAACAATGTAGGTGGCACCAATTCATTCAGAGATATAGTATAGCATTTTTCATTCATACTGTAATTAAACACAGACCCTTGCTTCTCTGCATATATTAATTAACTCTGTTCTACTAGTTAATATCACCTTCTTTCATATCACCTTTGTTTAAATTTCACAAATATCTATTCTTTTTTAATTCATTTATTTCTTTACTTATGCTGTTTACCTCCCTTATCTTATATTCCGACTCACAATTTCCCATATGCCATGGTCTTTACTTGATAGGCCTATAGATATTGACTTCCATCCTTTATCATAGTTTTGGTCATCCAAAGCTGTCACATTAATGCTAATATGAGTATTATAGATTAACATAGTTAACTTGTTACACAGTGAACAATTAACAAGTATGTGGGGCATTAATTAATAAGTGAGTACTCTTAATTAAGAAAATGGATACTATAAGTCAACAAAATAGCAATTAACACATTCTTATGTTAATAAGAGACAGAAGAGCAGCAGTAATGAACATTCTTGTGACAGAAAACAAAGTTTGGTACCAGTATTAGATCATGGACAAAAAATTCAAAATATACTACTATATACCAACAAAAAAAAAGCACAGTTAACCTCTATCACAACCAGTTAGCACAATAAAATACACAAAAAACTCGGAGTATCCTTTTTCTACACTGAAAATTCTGTTGGAGCTATATTCCAAGTCATCAAAGACACTAATCAAGCAGAATGAATTATGAAAGGCATGCATTGTCAAGTCAACAGAGTATTGCTGTACAGAATAAGAAATAAATCTAAAAATAAGATTTAGAATTCCTGGCTGAATTCTATATTCTAAAGTGTCTGTGTTTATTTCACTGTTAAACTGATATATTTTCTTCTGCTAGATCTAGCAGAAATCCTTAAAATGACTTCAGTGTCACCTTGCCTGATATAGACATATTGACAAATATCTTGGGTACAGGCAGCTTGGTTAATAGATTTTGGTTACAATTTGACAGTTCTTTTTTGCAGGAACAGCAAAGACTTGCAAGTGCACTAGAAACTGGAGGTTTTCCCTTCTAGAAAAGTACAATTTACATCAGGCCAGAAACACAGACAGCATGATTAAATAATTTCCCTGCTTCCTTTCTTATAAACTTCTTGTATGTAATTAATTGCTTATTGTGCAACAGAACCACCTCCATTTGGAGATTTAAACTTATTCCTGGCACAGCAGAGTCATCCTTTGATTTCAGACTGGTTCACCCTGTTTTACAATTTGAAACTCCTGTGGAAGAGCAGGCTGGTGAGATAAATGGCAGGACCTGTGCTGCCTTATTCCCTCCCATAATCTAAGCCTCCCTTGCCCCCCACTTTCCACATCTGCTCTAGCATGATAGAGTTGTCAATAAGTTTGAGACCAGTATTGTGTTTTGGAAGCTCTGCAGCAACAGGCAAAGTACAACTGCAAAACAAAAGATGTTTTTCCGTCAGAAGGTAGAGAAAATGAAGTCTAGATACCCAGCAAGACAAAGCACAAAATTAAAATGGCACAAGAGCTTTACATATTAGTAATTAACGGAAAGAAAAAGAAATCTGAAAGAGGTTATTTAAGACAGAATAGATTTAAGAAAAAAATATTGATGCATACTAGTAATCGATAGAGTAGAGTAGAGTATACAGTAATTGTAATAGGTAATAATAAGTTTATTAACAGCTGTCCAGCTAGCGAATCCAAGAAAGGAACTCCTGAAACATTGTTCTTCCCCAAAAGTAATACTTTATTGAATACACTACTTTTGAAACCACTCATCCCCACCCATGGCTTCTTTTAGTTGCTGGATCAGTGAGTCTCCTTCTGATCGAGGGAGGCTCTTCTGTGGCTATCTCATGCGTGCTGGCACCAACAGTTGGTTGGAGGGGATGATAGAATTAACTACCTCTTCTCTGGTGCTTTTATATTGAGGCAGGCACAAGAGAGCATTTGTTAGGAAGTTTTATCCCATGGCAAATAGTGTAGGGCAGGGGTGGGTTCTAAATTTTTTTATTACCGGTTCTGTGGGCGTGGCTTATTTTGTGGGCGTGGCTTGATGGTCATGTGACAATTCTTTAGGATTTAGCAGAGGTACTGGTCTACCAGGCTTTTAACTGCTTGCAGAGCTATACCGGTCTACTCATTTGTTTTTTGGAGGCACTGGTCTACCCATTTATTTTTGCAGGCGCCGGTCTACTCATTTGTTTTCGGAGGCACTGGTCTACCCATTTATTTTTGCAGGCACCGGTCTACCCATTTATTTTTGCAGGCACTGGTCTACTCATTTGTTTTTTGGAAGCACTGGTCTACCCATTTATTTTTATTTTTTTTATTGAAAAGTTTTAAAAGGTTTTACAGACATTTCCCCTTCCCCCTCCCTCTTCCCCTTCCGGCCCTCCCCCCCCCACTTCCCAGAGCAAAATACAGGGTATAACATTTGACAATCATAAGCTAACATAAGCTAATTATCTATAGCCTCCTATCCCCCTCTTGAACTTTTAACTCCCCTTTTACTAAACTAAATTTAAGTACTTTATAAAATCTCTTTGATCATTCATAAGCTATTTGAAATTTTTTTCGTCCGATATTTGCCTTGAATATAATCAATCCATCTTCTCCATTCTAACATATATTTCTCATTTCAATGGTCCTTTAGATATGCTGAAATTTTCACCATTTCTGCTAAATTTACTACTTTTAATGTCTACTCTTGAATAGTAGGTAAATCTTCCTTCTTCCAGTACTGCGCCACCAAGAGTCTTGCTGCAGTTATTAAGTTCAGAAGCAAATTAGTCTCTATAACTGTACAATCTGTAATTATACCTAACAAAAACAACTGTGGAGTAAATTTTATCCTTTTTTAAAAAATATTTTGAATAATCCACCATATTTTTATCCAAAATGCTTTAACTTTTTTACAAGTCCACCAAAAATGAAAATAGGTAGCATCAACACAATCACATCTCCAACATTTGGGTTGTAGGTTTGGGTACATACAAGCTAACTTTTTAGGATCCTAATGCCATCTATAAAACATTTTATAAAAATTTTCTTTCAAATTTTGAGCTTGTGTAAATTTTACATTTCTTACCCAGATCCTTTCCCATGTTTCCATCATTATTGGTTCCTCAAAATTTTATCATACAATCTTTAACTAACTCTGTCTCCGAGTTTATTTCTATCAATATATTATACAACCTTTTTATGTTCATTTTACTCTGGTCCCTAATTCGTTTTATCAAATTTTCTTCACTTTGTGTAATACCAATTTTCTGATCTTTTTTCCATCTATTCTGCAGCTGTACATATTGAAACCAGGTTTGAATTGCCCTTTCCTCTCTTAGTACATTCAGAGGCTTTAACTGTAGTACATTTCTTTCTGTAATCAGAAGTTCTTTATAAGTAATTACATCCTGTCTTTGTTCTATACTTATATTTTCTATCACATGTCTGGGTACTACCCACATGGGTATCTTGCCATTCAATTTATATTGGTATTTTTTCCAAACACACAGGAGGACATTCCTTAATATGTGACTTTTAAAAGTCCTATCCACCTTCTTCTCATAAACTAAGTAGGCATGCCAACCATATAGCAAATCATACCCTTCAATATTCAGTATTCTTTCATCTGTTAAATTAATCCAGTCACTAATTGCTGACAAAACAGCTGCTTCATAGTACAAATTTAGATTGGGCAATTTCAAACCTCCTCTTTCACGTATATCCTGCATTATTTTTAATTTAACTCTCAGTCTCTTCCCTACCCAAACAAAGTTATTAATGTCTCTCTGCCATTCCTCCAAATTTGCATCCTTTTTAAGTATTGGTATCATTTGAAAGAGAAATAGAAACTTGGGCAGAACATTCATTTTAACTACTGCTATTCTTCCCAACAAAGACAGTTGTAATTTTTTCCATTTATCCATCTCTGTTTGTATTTTATGCCATAACAATTCATAATTATACTTGTATAATTTCCCATTTGACGTAATAAAAATTCCTAAGTACTTAACCTTTTTCACTATCTCGCATCCTGTTACTTTTTTCATTTCTTCTTTTTGATTTGTATTCATATTCTTAGCTATCATCTTTGTTTTCCCTATATTTATTTTAAACCCTGACACTTGACCATATTGCCTAATTATCTCCATCAAACCTGTAACTGAATTTACTGGTTGGGTTAAAGTTACAACCAAATCATCTGCAAATGCTCGTAATCTATAATCATGTTGCCTGATCTTAATACCCTGTATGTTATCCGAGTCCCGTATTTTATTCAGCAATACTTCCAAAGTTAAAATAAACAATAAATATCCCTGTCTTGTTCCTTTCTCAGTTTTAAAAGTTTCTGTGAGACTATCATTAACTATTATTTGTGCTGTTTGTTTCTGGTATATTGCCTTAATAGATTGTATGAAATGCTCTCCCAACTGCATCTTTTGTGCTACTTTCACTAAAAACTGCCAATTCAATCGATCAAACGCTTTCTCTGCATCCAAAAACATAAGCACTGCAGGGACTTGGTTGTTCTTCCCCAAATACTCCAGTATATTAACAATTTGTCTTACATTACTTTTCATTTGTCTCCCTTGTATAAATCCAGTTTGATCTTTATGAATCACTTGTTGCATAACTGACATTAGTCTATTTGCCAAAATTTTTGCAAAGATCTTATAATCTGTATTAAGCAATGATATGGGTCTGTAATTTTTGGGTTGACTATGATCTTGATCTTCTTTCGGAATCAGGGAAATAAAAGCTGTTCTCCAGGATGGTGGCACCTCTCCTCCCCGTTGTATTTTAGCAAATAACTCCTTAAGAGGTTCTGCAATTTCTAATTGAAAATTTTTATAATACACTGCTGTCAAACCATCTGTGCCAGGAGCCTTCCCACTTTTTAATTGTTTAATTGCCGAAAGAATTTCCTCAGTGGTTATTAATACATTCAATCTTTCCCTTTGTTCATCAGTAATTGCAGGAATATTCTCCTTCTGCAAATATCTCTCTATATCATTACCTTGTATATTATCACCAGCATATAACCTGGTATAAAAATCTAAAAATGCTTTTTTTAATCATATTCTGTTGATATACCTCTTTACCTTTATACTCTATTTTTTCTATTGTACGAGATTTTTGTTTTTTCCTTAACATATATGCTAACCACCTGCCTGGTTTATTTGCATTACAAAAAGTATTATGTTTAGCATATTGCAAGTTCATTGCAACTTGATCTGACATCAACATATTAAACTGTCCTCGCAATATTGCAATGGCTTCTTTTATATTCTTATCATCTGGTTTATCCACTAACGCCTGTTCCTTCTTTTTTATTTCCTCTTCCAATTCCCTCCATTTTTTCTCCTGTCTATGTCTATAGGAATTATTCAAATTTATTAAAACTCCTCTCATATATGCTTTACTTGCATCCCATACCATTTCCACAGGAGTACCCTTATGCATATTTAAAACAAAAAAATATTTCATAAACTTTTTACATTCTATCACATTTGCCTCATATTGAAATAAGTTTTCATTCAGTCTCCAAGATCTCCTAGACCCCTCCCCAGACTCTAATTCCATCCACACCGGATTATGGTGTGTTAAAGTTCTTGGACATATCTTCGTCTTCTTTACCCTGGAAAGAAAATCATTTGTAATTAGTATAAAATCAATTCTAGAAAAAGATTGGTGCCTATCAGAAAAAAAAAGTAAAATCCTGTTCTTTAAAATTTCGTTCACGCCATATATCTCTCAACTCCATATCATCCATCATGTCAAAAAAAGATTTAGGCAATTTAGCCCGTGTTTGAATATTTGGCAAAAGGGTCTTTTTTAGAGTCCAATACACCATTCCAATCACCCATCATTATACATGATTTGTAATCCATTTGTATTAATTTTTTATGCAAAAGTTTATAAAATTTATCTTGTTGTTGATTAGGTGCATATACTCCCACTAAAAGTATTTTCTTCCCTTCTATTAATAATTCAATCATTATATATCTTCCTTGTGGATCTGCTTCAATTAATTTAGCCATTAAATCTGTTCTTAGGTATATAACTATACCATTTTTCTTCTCAGGAGCTGATGTAACAAAATGATTGCCCAGTCTAGCATTTATTAGGTATTTCTGATCACTTGTTCTGATGTGTTTCTTGCAAGCAAATTACATCATTTTTAAACTGTTTCAAGTAGTGAAATATTTTCTTTCTCTTTTGTGGTGAGTTTAGGCCATTAACATTCCAAGTCAAAAATTTATTTGCCATCCTTGGCCCCTGAAAGCTTATGGAGCACCGACTGGAAGTCCTCCTGGAATTTCCTCTTCGGTCTAGCTCCTCTCACAGCTTCCATATTTGTAGTTGCAATTTCTTGGGTTATTATCTGACTTTGTTGCTTCTTTAATTCTTGTTCTTTACGTTTGGTTGCTGCTAGAGTTTGTCTTTGATCCTTGGGGTCTTCCATTTTTTCAAATAAATCCAAAAGATGAACATCCTCTGAAAGTTGCAATAATTCTTGTTGAGTAGTCAAAACACCTCCTTGAGCTTGTGCCTGCATAATTTCCTTTCCCCCCCTTTCTGGCCTCTCCTGGTTCTTTCCTTCTTCTGGCTTCTGGAGATGGTGGGTTTCCAGCCTTTAGTATGGTAGTGTAAAAGTCTCTTGCCTTCCAAACTGAGTTGAGACTATGTCTGTCACCCAAATAATTCACCACTAATCCGGCTGGAGCTTCCCATCTGTACTGCAACTGACGCCTTCTAAGTTCATCAACTAAAAATGCATAGTCCTTTCGAGATCTCAACATTTTGGGGGGAAATTTCCTTCATTACTAAAACCTCCTGTCCTGCCACTTGAAGTTTCTTCTTATAAGAAACTTGTAAAACTCCATTTCTTGTTCTCCTTGTAACAAAGTAAATCACAATATCTCTTGGTAGTTGTCTCTGTCTGCAATCCATGAATTAACGTGATAAATTTTGTCTATTTGCCAGTCACACTCTGCTTTAGATTCTCCAGTAAACTGAGCAAGGGCTTCTGCAAAAATCTCTCTAAGATTTTCCTGTTTATTTTCTTTCAAGCCTCTGACCCTCACTGCCCATTCCATCACTCTATATTATGTCATTATGAGTTCTGCTTCTGCCTTTTCCATCTTGTTTTCAGCCTCTCCCAATTTAGCTTCCACATTCAAATTAAACTAATCAATTTCATCCACCCTTTCTTCCAATGATGTAACATGACCCACCAATCCCTTAAATGCTTCCACAATATCTTCTCTTATTGCATCATTTTGGGTTTGAATTGTTTCTTTAATTTCAAGCAGTTCCTCAGACACTTCTTTAATTTTTTCCTCAAAACGGAGTGTGATTTTTTCTTCCAAATCAGTAGGCAGCACCGCAGGCATTGGCAACAGTTCCTTTGGGAGCGCTAACCCCCGCGATCTCATAAAGCCGCTGGAGCAGCAAAAATCAGCTGTTCTAGTGGCTCGGAACTTTCCCCTTGGGAGAAGAGGGGAAGGCGAGCAGGCAGGTGTGGGTAGAGCTCCCCAAGACACCCAGGATTAATCCTGGGGCACGGAGGGTGACAGCTCCCCAAGCACCTGAAGAAGCTCCGGATCCGGGATGTTTCTGTTTTAAACAGAACAAGGTACCGCGACCACCCCTGCGAACTAAATGATTGCACATTGATTGGACTTTAAAGCAGGCAGAGCAAAGACAGGAGAAATCACAACTGCAAGTACTAAACTTTAATTCTAATAAACTACTACTTCCTTCGGACCTTGAGATGGGAGAAAGCTTAAAAAAGATGGCGCTGAGTTGTTTAAGGGCGTGAAAATGAAAGTTAAAAGAGAAAGTGCTTGTTAACACTCATTAACGCTCGTTAATGCTGTCAGTACCTTTTAAAAGACTTTGTTGGGGAATTTTGAGGATTGGGATTAAAGAATACAATATTGACTTATCAATAAGCGATAATAATTATTAAGGACTGAGATTAAGAAGACCTGTTGGTTCTACTGAGTGGCTGGTGGGAAAGTGCAGTTTGGAGATGGCTGCGAAGCAAATAAAAACTGTTGTGACTAAAAGTGCGGGGACTTCTCCAGCTCAAACATCAAAACTGCAGTCTTTGTAGCCCCACCAGATACACAAACACTGACACTAGAAGTTCTTCAGGGAGCTTTAAAGAAACTGTCTACCCATTTATTTTTGCAGTCTACTCATTTGTTTTCTTTTAACACTGATCAGTTTTTTCCCCTCTAGCCGATCAGCTGGGACTCAGGAGGCAGCAATAGATTGGGGGTGGGGCCAAATAAAAGGTAAGAATAGACTATAGAGAAGGCATCCTTAAAAGTCCTTCTGGATTCGGGGTGCACCAGATGCTTAGTGAGCCCAGCCCTGGTTGAGAAGTTGGGAACACACCTGAGAAGGCTAAAGATACCAATTGTGTTTTGCCACCTGGATGGCTCAGTCGCAGGGGCCATTCCCATCACATTCACCACCCAACTCCTAGGAATCCCATTCAGCGACTTTGAGCTTCATAGTAGTCCCTTGTCCTGGTGATGGCCTGATGGAAAAAAATGGAACCCATGTATGAACTGGAGAAGGGGGTTATTGAAAATCCCACCAGGGGACAAGCCACCACATAGCAGAGAGTGGTTGGCCAGGTGGGCTTTATGCCAGGAAATGGGTCAACCCTAAACCTGATGGATGTGTTTAGTGAAAAGGGGTCAGATGAGCTGCCCCTCCCACTGACTCACAGACTGCACTATTGAGATGATCCCCGGGGCCAAGCTACCAAAATCAAAACTCTAATCAATGACCCCCAGGGAGTTAGATGAGCTATGTGCCTACATTGACAAGAACTTAGCCCAGGGTTTCTTTCCAACTGGCACAACCCAGAGTGGCCATCCTGGTCCTGTTTAGGGAGAAAAAGGACAGGTCTCTTCATCTCTGTGTAGACAATCACAGGCTGAACATCGTGTGTGTGGAAAATGTGTACCCCCTTCCCCTAATGAAGGACATCTTGGCTCATTTGGCAAAGGGGAGGATTTTCACAAAATTGGATTTGTGAGAAGCATACTACTGAGTCAGAATTAGAGAGAAAGATAAATGGAAAACTGCTTTTAACTGCCCACTTGGCTGTTTCCGGTTTACAGTGCTCGCCTTTGGGCTGCAAGGAGCACCCTCCATATTCATGCAGCTGATTAATGAAGTGTTGCATGAACACCCGTACAAAGGGGTGCTGGTGTATTTAGACAACATTTTGATCTACATGGAAACAAAAGATGAGCATGTGAAACTGGTTAGAGTTGTCCTACAGAAGCTCCATGCTGCTAAGTTATATGCCAAGCTATCTAAGTGTTAATTCCAACAAGACAAGATCCATTATTTGGGCTATCAAATTTCCCATGAGGGGGTTAAATGGACTCAGAAAAGTTGTGAGCAGTGCTAAAATATGTGCCCCCACACACTAGGAAGCAGCTGCAAAGCTTCTTAGGATTTGCCAACTTTTACCGGCAGTTCATTCCCTCCTTCTCTCAGATAGCCATCCCCATCACAAACCTGTTGAAAATGAAGGGAGGGGACAAGCCTAAACCTTGCCAATCTCTAAAATGGACTATGGAATGTCAAGCAGCATTTGAAAAGCTCAAACAGTTGCCTCTGAACTGGTGCTAAAGCACCCTGACCCTGAGAAACCTTTTGTCATCCAAGCTGATGCCAGTCATGTAGCAGTGGGAGCCATTCTGATGCAGGAAGATGATCAAGGACAGCTGCAGCCATGCACTTACACTTCTAGAAAACTAACCAAAACTGAACAATGATGGGCTGTGTGGGAGAAGAAAGCATATGCTGATAGATGGGCACTCCTCTTCTGGAGGAATTTCTTAGAAGGGAGCAAAATCTCATTCCTGGTATGGACCAATCACAAGAACATGGAAGCTTAAAAAACCCCTTGAAAGCTATCCCCTAAGCAAGTGTGATGGGCCCTTTGGGGCTACCACCGGGGAAGAGAAGGAGCTGCAAGACCCCACCACTGGGTTTGAAATTTAACAGAGATTCCCAACAACTGGGGGTTTTCCTAACCCCCATGCATTTGGACCTACATGCAGGAGTATGGTCCTGAAATATTCACAGAGAGCGGCATGTTTCTCAAAACATCTCAGTGGTGCTGGATTGGCTATGCCCAGATGGATCACCAGGGGATGGCTAGGGAAAACCAGGGGTTTAGTTCAGGGGTGAAATGCTCCCGGTTCAGACCGGATCACCTGATCCGGTAGGAACCAGTAGCAAAAATCCCTGCCCCCCCCATGCCCAGCTGAGCCACGCAATCATCAGACTTTTTAAAAAAAATTTAAAAGCATTTTTTCTACAACCTCTTTGGCCAAAAAAATGCTTTTAAAAGTTTTTAAAAAAGCCTCTGACGATCATGCGGCTCAGCTGGGATCGTCAGAGGCTTTTAAAAGCATTTTTCTACAATCTCTTTGGCCGAAGAAAAAAATGCTTTTAGAAGCCTCTGACGATCCCAGCTGAGTTGCCTGATTGGCAGAGGCTTTTAAAAGCATTTTTTTACAACCACTTCGGCCAAAGAGGTTGTAGAAAAAATGCTTTTAAAAGCCTCTGATGATCCCAGCTGAGTTGCCTAATCGGCAGAGCCTTTTAAAAGCATTTTTTTACAACCTCTTCAGCCGAAGAGGTTGTAGAAAAAATGGTTTTAAAAGTTAAAAAAAAAAGTTGGCCATGCCCACCCAGTCACATTACCCTCCCACCAAGCCACACCCACAGAACCGGTAGTAACAAATTTTATATTTCACCACTGGTTTAGTTCTGTATTAGCACACAGGAACTTTCAATTCTGCTTGACTCTTCTGCAGTCAGCCTCTCTTAGTAAAAGTACCTTTTCATTTCAAATAAAGTCAAGATTCCTTAAGGGATCAGACTAGGGCAGGTCTGACACCCTGCCTGACTTGGTCTGAGTCCAGGACAGTTATGTCAGAAGGATTGCAGACTGCTCCTAACCTGCTTTTGAAGATGAACAGCAATGGAAAGTGGGAATGCTGCAAAGTAAACTATTGGTCTCAGATCAAGAGGCTCTTCCTAAACCTCTACAACCTCTAAGAAAATACAGGAATTCCCATTCCTAGTAAATTACTCAGCATAGTTCCATTCTCCTGACCATATATTTTCTCCTCTCCCTGAACTATTTATACCGACTGCCTCCAAAATGATCACACTGAAAAGAAAAAAGGACAAGATACAGTTTTTATTTTATTCCATTATATTGGCAGTTCGACCATGGTTGCTCTTTTAATATCATTTTTGTTGCTTTAATATTATTTATAATTTAGTGGAAGTGGGCAATACATGTACACACACACACACACACACACACACACACACACACACACACATTTTAGGCATATATTTTAAAGAAATGCAGTAAGCAGAAAGTTTTAAAATGCTTTCATGTCAAAAGGAAAAATGACACAAGCACTAAAAAAGGTAAATATTAATTCTGGAATAAAGACTGGAACATGCTTTAATAGATCTGGCAAGATTCATGGAAAACATTTTTCACTCCTAAGGTTGTTCTTATTTTCCCAGTTAACATAGCTTAATTTATCCCAGAATTAACAGGGCAAAAGGAAGCTATAGGATCTGTAGGCAACATTTCCTTACATCTACCACCACCATGTCCTTATAAACTAAAGCAGGCCACTTGGGAGACAGATCAATATAATGTATGTTATAGCTGACATCAAAAAGAATAGCTATATCACAGAAAAACTCAATCTATTAAAAAATTTAAAGCACTATCCTAGCAATTGTTTTTCAAAGCCTTCTTGCACAATTGGTTTTTTTTCTGATGATAATGAAACTATAGGCTTGATTCTATAGCCTTTAAACAAAAACATTTAGCTTCCAGTCTATTTTATAAATCTTCAAGGAAGAATATTTAGAAAATCCATTAACCTAAAATGCAGAAATTCAGGAAACTTTTCAAAATCTCCATTTCTAAATGAAAGGGAGGGGGTGATATTGAGAGCTGCCATAGATTATAATGGTAGGAAATTTTGCCAGACAAAAGCAAGATCAGGCAGGAAAAAAATTCTGAGTAAAATAAGAGAATAGGTAGGTTTAGCCCAAGCATGATGCCTACCCTGTTTCATGTATAAAAGTAAATTACATTGGCAAAATAATCTTTCTGCAGTATAAACTGCAAAACAGAATTCTCCACTGAAAGTGATGCAGTTGGCTAACACAGGAGTCATAGGAACGGTTGAACTGGATGCAGCACCTCTTTCTTGGTAAATATCACCAACCTAACTTTTACTATGTAAAACAATTGTTTCTCTTTGCATTATGATATGGCCAGCCTGGAAGAACGGCTTAATAAAATGAATTCTAGGATAGGGAAGAGAAATGCTGGCTGGCTGAGTTGCCTATTGCTCAGCTTCATTTGTCTCTTAGGGAGAAAAAAACGCAGGGAATTTTTTTTGGGGGGGGCAGTTTTTCCTTATTAAAAAAAAGAGTAAGGGAAAGACTTCTTAAACTACATGCCTTTGCTCCAAGTTTCTTGGAAACATTACTGAAACAGCACTATTGTTCTCACATTCTGTTCATTGATAGACTAAAGGCAGCTCCCAGCCTGCCATGGGAAAAGACCACTGGATTCATCTAGCAGGGCTCCATTAACATTCCCAAAGCTTTGCAAGATAGAGAGCAGGGAGCTGGGGAGTTAAATAGTTATCTGAGTTGGAATGTATATTGTAGGCCAGGAGAGGGGTTTTTTTTCCATGAGGTAAAGGAGGTAGCAGCTATTCTCTCAAAATAAACCTATAGATTAATTTTTAAAGTGTTCTTAATATGTTTGGGATTCTCTAAGAGAAGCAGAGATAACATGGTTGATTTTCCCTAAGAAAATCATATGGAGATAGAGGAAGTGAGTAAATCCACATAAAATTATGGGTTTGCAAGCTCGTCTATCAGTTCTATTGAGCCAGGACAAAGCAGAGATCAGAAAGGACAGCACACCTGAACCAGTTCTTAACCTGTTCACTCTTTAAACTAAACTCAATTTGGTTTTAGAGTGAGAAATTCCCTGAGGATGGGCTCCAGCATGAGTCTGAAAGCTTGGAAGACTAAACCTCTTGTCCCAGTGACCAACCCAGATTGTATCCTGCAACAATATTCTGAGGCACATATATTTGCCTTCATTCGTGATTCGTTAAGGAGTTGCAATCCTTCAGCATATTAATAGATGAGCAGAATAGCAGCAACATTTTGCTTTTTCCATTAACAGAACACAAGTAGATTCTTGTGGTAGAATCTTAGATGTCTTTATTTGGAGAAATTCTTTACAACTGAGCAAACAATATATTTTGTATTTTTAAACATCTGTGTCTTTGTTGTGGTCTGCTAAGTGTTAGCAATCCCAGGATGGTAGGCTAGACTTGGAAGATTTACACATATAAGGAGTCCTCAATTTACAATCTGTCACTTAGAG
Organism: Pantherophis guttatus; assembly: GCF_029531705.1. The sequence goes on along the minus strand of NW_026844019.1, from coordinate 4,760,512 downwards.
ACCATTCAAAGTTCCAGCAGGCCTACTTGGGAAATATATATGATCCCAATTCAAAGTTCAAATTTCAGGCACTTGGCAATCAGGCATATTTATGGCCATTTGCAGTGTCTCATGGTTATATGATCATGTTTTATTATTTTGTCCAAACTCAGTATTTACTTGGTTTTCAGCAAAACTGTACTCATAGCAAATATTGGTTTGCTTAATGACTGCAGCATTCACTTAACAGCCGTGGTGATTTGCGTAATGACTGTTGCAAAAAGTCATAAAATTAATCACTTTATGACCATCACGAGTTATGACCATGACAGGCAAGATTATGGTTGTAACTGGAGAACTACTTGTACACTCAAACAAAGAAGGGTTGGAAGGGACCTTGGAGCATTTCTAGTCCAATTCCCTGCCCAAGGCAGGAGTCAGTTATCATCCCTGACAAAAGGTTGTCCAATCTTTTCTTGAAAACCTCTAGTGATGAAGCAGCCATAACTCTGGGAGGCAAACTGTTCAATTGATTAACCTTTCTCCCTGTCAAGAAATTCCTCCTCATTTTGAGGTTGGATCTTCCTTTGACAAGCTTCTACACATTGCTTCTTGTCCTGCCTTTGGGTGCTATAGAGAATAAATCAATACCCTCTTCTCTATGACAGCCCTTCAGGTATTGGAAGACTGCTATCATGTCTCCCTAGTCTTCTCTTCTTTAGGCTAAACATATCTAGTTCCTTAGCTGTTCATCTTATAATTTAGCCTCCAGACCCCTTATCATCTTGTTTTCTTTTCTGCAGTCTTTCTAGGATCTCAGCATCTTTTTTGTACCATGGTGACAAGAACTGGATGCAATATTCCAAATGTACCCTCACTAGTGTAGTATAGAGTTGTACCAGTGGTGGGTTGCCCCTGGTTCAGACCGGTTTGCAAGAACCGATAGTAAAACTGGTGGGAGGCCCCGCCCACCACCCCGGATGTTGTCATCAGCGATCTGCCCATGCGCAAAAGCAAGGCGCACGATCCTGTTGCGAACTGGTAGTAAAGGTAAGTAGAACCCACCCCTGAGTTGTACTATTTCTTCCTGTGATCTTGATGCTCCCCTACCTTTGTTGATGTAACCTAGGACTGTGTTGAGTTTTTTGGCAGCTGTAGCACACTGCTGACTCATACTTAAATGGTGATCCATCAGGACACCTAGATCCTTTTCACAGATACTATTGTTGAGCCAGTACTCCCTATTCTGTAACTGTGCAACTGGTTTTTCCTGCCTAGGTACTATTGTTGTTGTTGATGATGCTGTTCTTGGAAACTCCAACATTCATGCTGAATTCCACAATTTGCTAAGAAAGCACAATAAGGGTCATTTATTTCTGTTCATATCTTCAATATAATACTGACCTTTGATACTATTGATCAAGGTATTCTTTCTAGTTTTTCTTCAACTTAGGTTTCAAATGACAGTATCAGGGGGATTTCTTTTCTAATCCACAGCCTTTAGAGTGAAGGAGGGCACAGTCTGATTCCATTTCCCAAATTATTTTGCAGGTTTATTGGGCTCGGGTTTGTCTGGTGCTGTATGTCATTTCTATATGGATGATGTTCAGATATTATATTCATTAGGCATGCTACATTCCCTGATTGAATTCTAGGTGGATAGGATTTTTGTCTGGAGGAAGTATAACTGACTGAAACTGAGTTGAGGCACCTCTGAGGATCCAGAGAGACCTCAAATTGAGAAACCCTTTCCAATCCCTTCCTATTCTTCTCCCAAATAATAAAGTTCATAACTTGGGAGTGGTTCTAGACCTTGCACTGTCCTCATGAGGTCAGTATAGTGGATAGGAACAACATCTGAGGATGAACTAACAGCTCTGCCCCTTATCTATACACTGGTTACCTTCCAATTAGGTTAGGGCAATGGCATACCAAGTAAGTCCTTAATGGAGGTACAAAATATAGCAACACGGCTCTCTTTGGGATACCATAGAGAGAGATTGTTTAAGTTGCACAGGTTTTCAATTACTACCAAACCTTCAGTTTGAAGGAACATCTCCACTGTAACTCATGCTTTGCAGATAAAGGTCTTCTACAGGTGCTGTGTTGGAAGGAGAGTCACATAGACACAGGTAAAGTTATGGTTTTTGAGTGATGTTGCCAAAACTCTGGAATTCCATCTACCAGTCTGTCCAAACAGTTTTTTCTTCACTATACCTTAATAAAAAATCATGGTAGAGATAGAGTTGGGAAGAATAGAGTAGAGCAGAGCAGAGTGGAATGACAGCAAAGAAATGAAGTATTTGATGCACTTTATTACCCACAGTGAAAAAAATCCACATTTGTAATTAGCTTATCACTGGCAAGGTGCTATGTTTTTTCAGAGAACAGTACTCACTTTGAAGGTGAGTTCTCTTTGAAGGCTGTCCAATAATCCAAATTTGAGAAGTCATGAGCCCTAGTATTTCCCAGGGAGCCATAGCAAACTGAAGAAGCTCCACAGAGACAGAGTCAATGATTATGACAAAGACCAAAGAACCAGTGAGTATACAAGGAGAGGACAGGAGATCACCCACATATGCTCTGGCCAACTGTTCCTCATGAGAAGATGGCAATAGTCTTTTGCTGATTTGAGTGCCAGGAGATGAAGCAATCAGCTGTCTTGCTTGCAATCATGGTGGAGCCTTTTAAAGGACACTAAATTTATAAGACTAACTTTCTAATCAGTTTCAGAAATGGCTTATTATTTATTTTAAAGCTATTAGTGACCTTCAAAATAAAAAGTTTGAAAAGTTGGCAGACGAATATATCTTCAGCTCTGCACAAAGGAACATAAGCTTAAAAACTTAAAAGAATTTGAGGAAATTGAAGTAATCAGGAAAAGCTAAACAAGATTTTGATCTTAAAAAGATATAAATGGATTAAACAAAGATAAATTTGGAATATTGACTTTTATTATAAGAGTTCTGATTAACTATATAAAGTATAGGTTCTTTAGTACTTGTAACAACAAGATTTATCTTGGCTATTGTAAATCATAACAAAAACAAGCCACTTTATGATTTTAGAAACTGGACACTAAAAGACTAAAGATTCTAAACAGGAGAAAATACAATGATGAAATCTACATTGGGTGATTGATCAGCACCAGCCTGATAAAAAGTGATATTGTGCATTCTATCCATTTGGTATCTCTTTTCAGTTGTTACCTGAAGAGACAAATGATCCAGCCATTAGACACTGGCTTCTATCCCATTCTGATAATGATCCTTAGCTTGGGAATGTCAGGGTCCTGCTGTCTGTTTATTATATATTATATATTAATATTTTTAGCACCAAGGATTAGAATTAACAATTATGTGCTTTAATTAATTCTGAAGTAGCTGTTTGATGTTGAAGACCAGCTCTTCAGCATTTGCTGAGAGTGAGTGAAGTCACCTTGGATTATGAGGGTTTATTTTGTACTCGTCTGGTTCTTGTCTTTTTTGTCATTTGTTATTCTTGTTTTGTTTTGGTATCTCTGTCATTTATGTTTTTATTTGTGAGCTGTCCAGAATTATGTTGTGTCAAATAGCATACACATTTAATAAATCATCATCACCATTAAAGAAATTAACTTAACATTTGCTTTTTAGAAGCCAATAAATAATTCAAGTTCCTGTTATGGTTGCATTTTTGAAATAATAGTAAAAATAAAAAGGAATTTGTGCATTGGAATACAGAATACAAGAATCTTTCATTTTCCTTTTCTAGATGTTAGCTCAAAAGCAACAAATAAAGAAAAAACTTTTTTTCTTAGCTGTGTTAAGAAAATAAGGCAAAGAATTGGATAAAAAGGAGCAAAGATTCAAAATAACATTGACAGACTAGTGGGACTGGTTGGAAATACATTGCATTGAAAACCTAGGTAGTAGAGTTGTCAGGACTGTTTCTGATCAATCCCTAGGAAAGAAAACCCTTGTCTCCATAGATTCAGAGAAAAGGTACTTTTACTAGGAAAAAACTGATTGCAGCAAAAGCCAGGCAAGATCTGAAGCAAATGCATGTGAAAAGACAAATTGAAAATAACCCCAGAGCCCATCCCCCCAGTAGTCAGGCAACCAGAGTCCAAGCATGAGCCAGGAAGATGTTTTGGGAATGTCTCTGGTCCACCAGCTCCACTCTGCCTTTGTGCATGCTGTTCCCAGGACAGCAGACCTTGAAGATGTTAAACAACCCAAGCTGGCCTCTCTGAGTCCAAGCCTCCTTGTTGCTTGTCAGCAATTCCAGTCTCACACCACCTGCATGCTTCCCCTCTCCAATACCCATTGCTCCCTCCCTCCAATTCCATGGCAGCTGGCAGCAAGCTTGAAGGAAAGTGATGATGGTCAGGCTAACAAAAGTAATTTAAATCAGGAACTCAATTTTCCATGAGTTACTGAAGCTTATCATGTAACTTTGGGACAATCCTGATGATGAGACTAACAACCTACTCTCTAACAAGCAATTTGGCTTTAGAAAAAAATTGTCCTGCAATCTGCAACTATTACACTGCAAAAACATATTGGCTTCAAAACTCAACCAGGGTAAATCAATCGATGCAATTTATATAGACTTCTGTAAAGCCTTCGATTCAGTGGAACACAACAAGCTACTTCTAAAACTAAAATCTTATGGCATTTCCGGATTCCTGCAGAAGTGGATAGCTGCATTCCTATCAAACAGGCAGCAAGTAGTCAAAATAGGGAATGTCTTATCTAACCCTGCACCTGTTAACATCAGTGTCTCCCAAGGCAGCGTTTTAGGACCCACACTCTTTATACTTTATATAAATGACCTTTGCAATCATATTATAAGCAACTGCATTTTCTTTGAGGATGATGTAAAAATATTCAACACCACTGACAATGCTGCTACTCTACAAAAAGACCTCAACTATGTGTCAGAATGGTCAAACAATTGGCAACTCCAAATCTCAAACAACAAATGCTGTGTCTTACACATTGACAAAAAAAATCAGAACACAAAATGCAAGCTGGATTGATACAACCTAAGAGACAACCCTCACTCTGTCAAAGACCTTGGAGTACTAATCTCAAATGATCTAAGTGTCAGAGCTCACTGTAACAGCATTGCTAAAAAAGCATTAAGAGTCTTGGTAGTTTCTTCTCCAGTAATATTGAACTGCAAACTAGGGCATACAAAACCTTTGCTAGACCAATTCTTGAATACAGCTCATCTGTCTGGAACCCACACTGCATATCGGACATTAATACAATCGAACGAGTCCAGAGATATTTCACAAGAAGAATCCTCCACTCCTCTGCTCGCAACAAAATACCTTATGCCACCAGACTCAAAATTTTGGGCTTAGACAACTTAGAACTTCGCCGTCTTCAGTCTGACCTAAGCATAGTACATAAAATCATCTGCTACAATGTCCTACCAGCCAATGAATACTTCAGCTTCAACCAAAACAATACAAGAGCACACAATAGATACAAACTCATGGTAAACTGATCCAAACTAGACTGCAGTAACAGAGTTGTCAATGCCTGGAATGCACTACCTGACTCTGGTTTCTTCCCCAAATCCCCAAAACTTTAACCTTAAACTGTCTACTGTAGACCACATCCCATTCCTAAGAGGTCTGTAAGGGGTGTGCATAAGCGCACCAGTGTGCCTGTCCTAATGTTTTCTTTTATTTGTATCCTTTTTATGTATTTATAATTATGTTTACTCTTGTATCTGTCATAAAATACATATTTGACAAAATAAATAAATAAATAAAATAAAAATAAATGTTGTCATTGTGTGGAAAAATGAGAAGGGAATGATATTTATGCAGTATTGAGCTCCCAAGGGAATGGTAAAATATAAATCTTATAACTAAACAAATAATATAATAATAAGTTTCTCCTCCTAGTCACAACTTTTAAAAAGCTGGCAAAAAAAGCACGTTGTGCAAAGTGCTGGTTGTCTGGAAAGAAATAGCCTTTTTATTTCTCTTCAAAGCAGTTTTGCAAATGGACCTTAGCAAACTGTCACAATATTGTGCTTCCTAACTGCATATTGCAACTATAAGTAAAATAGAGCAGAGCCACATATGGTCATGTTCAACTGGGAACCACAAGTGACACTACAACTTAATTGTATCTCTGGTGCACTGACTGAACCAAGGAAAGCTTAATTTCTTGGCACATATCTTTTGTGAATTTTGAAGCCATATCAAACTGGATTCAATGGGGGATGAAAAGCCTGTTGTGATTTCTGTTATAATTCTACATCTGCCTATCCTATGATGTTTTGAGAAGTAATATTAAAACTGGAGAATATAAGACTATTCTAATTAAGAATTTTTAAGGAATCCAATGATAGCAAAATAATGCTCTAAATCCTGATGATACTGTATTAAACTAACATTTTAAAAAATCCTTACCTGGATTTATGACTTTTTTTCCCCATGAGACAAAGGACAATATGGAAATTTCCTCTAGTCCACTCTATATACAGGGCCTCACTATAATGGAAGTTGATTCTTGAATCAATACTGGTAATGGAATGAAGTCTGCAATCTGTTCTGAGGACATCATACTAGTGTAAGGGGTAGAGAAAAGGCCATGTGGCTTATACAATTTTGTTCTTCAAGTGAAGCATAGAAGGATCAGTTGGGAAAGCTGCCAGTACCTTTCTGCAGCCAGTTGCCCAGATCTTTATTTCTTTACTACTGTAAATATGGGACATCTCAATTAATGACCCAGAGCTTGTCAGCTGGAAAGTTGGCAATCTCAATTTGAGACCCAAGCACTGCGTGGTGAGGTGAACTCCTTGAAAGCATGCAAATGCGAGTAGATAAATAGGTACCTTTCAGAGGGGAGGTGACAGTGTTCCATGCACTTTGGCTGGTCACACAACTATGCAAATCTCTTCAGACAATGCTGGCTCCCTTGGCTAAGAAATGGAGATGAGCACCACCCCCTAGAGTCACAAATGCCTGGATAGGAGAAATCTTTACCTTTTTTTATTTTCAGGACAAACCTGAAAAAGCAACAAATCTGAAAGAGGTTCTCAAGGGGGTGGGAGAATTAATTGTTTATGTTTGTAAACAATTTGTAACTCTGCTTTACAAAAGAAAATTCACGACCAAAATCAAGAAAAGCTTTCCAAAAGACATATTCAAATTAAAATATAGAACCCCCCCTTAGGATAAAGGATGTATGGTCTCTGTACATAGAGAAACAGATCTATAATCCATTGCCTGATGCAAAATATATAATCTGGGTATCTGGTTAAGGTGTATCATGGTTCTTTTTCAGCTTTTCTCCTTCCAACTGGATAAAGGCAACATGCAAAGTTAAGCAATCACCAACTTATCCCTGAGTTCTCTGAATTGGAAAGCAGAAGCTCTCATCTTCAGCAGTTCACGCTTTCTGCTGAATAGTTTTATATTCACACTGGCCATATTAAGGTCTGCTAGCTCTATACAGTAATCGGAGGCATGACTTGTTAACTACAGTGTGACCAAATATAAAAATATCATCTTAGTTATCACTTGCTATATGAAAATTAAGGACATCAAGAGAAGCAGTAGAAAATGGCTTAAAGACTGAACTTTCTCCCCACCCTGCTGTGTCTCTGTCACTTTTTGGCAGAAAAGAATGGCATATGCAACCATCCTGCACACACTGAAATCACTGAACCTTTATTTCAAGAAGAAACAACATGAACAACTCCAGGAGATATATCTATGCAGACATAAAGATTTAAAAAGAAAAATAAGCCAATTGTTCTGAAAAGTTATATGAAATATTTGAAATCTCTTGAATGTTTTATGCAAAATTGTTTGACTTTTCTTAGTTTGGTCAGAATTAAAATAGAAATGGTTTCAGTCTAAAAATGTTGTTTATACAAAATGACAATGACCACAAATACTATAAAAAATAAAAATGTATTAACCTGGGGCTAAGGAAAATAAATCTTGACTATCTCTCTCTTGGCTATATCTCTTACCTCTTATCTATCTCTCTGACTAGCACTATAGTAAAATATTATATAATTCAGGTATAAAAAATATCATCCACATATAGTGCCTCAAAGCAGATTATATCTGAATTCAAATATCATATTCATTTCAATATGAAAATATTAGGCAAAATATCTCTTGGCCTCGTAGTCATGATGGTCAGCAAGCACATTTCTGAGTTGATAGAACACCTTCCATATAGAGTATAGAATGAACTGGCCTATATATTTGGCTAAGTCAACACTGAATAAACTACAATTTGATAGGTTTACAAATTATGCCAAGTCATAAATCATGGTTTATTAAAGTTTAGCATGCTGCATGAACCCAACTGGTGTTAAGCTATTAATAGCTATAGGAACATATTGGAAAACATACCATTAAAAAGACAGTATGCCTAGATCACAGGTCAACAACCCGTGACTCCGCAGCCACAAGCGGCTCATTGGGCCCTCTGCCACGGCTCCCTGTCCCATCACTGGTTCACCACACCCCTCTTATTTCTTTTTTGGACTCTAGCCCAAAGTGGCAGGAAGTGAAGGCTGCCTTCTGGGCAAATGTGGTATGAAGGCAGGTACAGGGCAGCTTCACTCCTGCACTCTCCTCCTCCTCTCGTAACCCCCTGGCCAGCTGTGGCTGAGCTGGGAGTGTGCATATGCATGGAGAGACCTCCTTAAGGAAGCCGCTGCCTGCCCTGCGCGCACCTTTCCTGAGCTTTGGCACTCACTTGAGGAAGGTCTCCCTGTGCATGTGCATGGTCCCGGCTTGGCCACAGCTGTCCCGGGTGTCCTGAGAGGAGGAGGGGGAAGAGGGTCGCTGGAGAGTGCAGGAGCGAAGGCAGCCTTGTACCTGCCTTCGCACCATAGTTGCACATAAGGAAGCCTTCGCTTCCTGCCACTTCAGGCTGGAGTCTCCCTGCATGTAAGGAGGGGGGAGGAGGAGGACAGTCACCTGAAGGGAGGGGGGAGAGACACACACAAACACATAGACACACAGACACACACAGACACACAGAGTGATACTCAGAGAGGGTGTGAGAGAGACATAGAGCGACACATTCAGAGTGATACATAGAGAGGGGGTGAGAGAGGAGGAGAGGGAGAGGGAGAGATACAGAGGGAGAGAGACACAGAGGGGGGAGAGAGGGGGAGAGACATAGAGAATAGTTTTGTGGTTGGGTAGGCATGGCTAGGTGGTCATTTGATTGGGTAGGAATGAGTGACATCGAGTTGGTCATGCCCACCCAGGTTTTGTGGCTCTCGGTGTGTTTTTTTTTTCTGTAGGAAATGGGTCCAAGTGGCTCTTTGAGTGTTTAAGGTTGCCGACCCCTGGCCTAGATGTCAAGGGGAAATCAAAAGTCACTTGTGTTTATATATATCTAACCCTAGAATAAAATTCATTGGCATAGCTATCCAGATAGCATTAAGAATCCAATTATAACTGCCAACCTTTGCATCCCAAATAGATATTGACTAGGTTCACATGACATAGCTAATCATGGATTCTTGAATAAAATTCTCAATATTTACAATTTCATTCAGCTGTACTGCCATTTTTCATTTAAATCGTAAATGAATTGCCCTGCTCAAGTCAATGAGGGCAGATATTATATTGTTGCCATTATAGAAACCTGGTGGGATGAAATCCATGAGTGAAATGTACAGATAGAGGGATTTAAAAAAAACAGGCCAAATAAAAGAGGAGATGGAGTTACACTAAATGTAAGAAATAACTACATCTTTACAGAAATAGAGCAGAACAATGCTAGAAACCATCTTAAATGCATTTGGGTCAATTTAAAAAAAGGGGGGATGGCATTGCCATAGGTGTATACTATAGGCCACCCACCCACCCAGAGGAAATAGATTAACTTTTTGTTAGTCAGTTAACTAAGGTACGTAGGAAGCACATCACAATAATAATGGGTGACTAACTACCCCGACATCCACTGGGAGACAAACTCTGCACCAAATGGAAGATCAAACTGATTCCTGACAAACCTGCTAGACAACTTTGTCTCCCAAAAAGTAGAGAAGGGAACAAGGGGATCAGCCACATTGGACTTAATTCTCACTAACAGAGATGAAATGATAGAAGGTGTTGAAATTACAGGAACCTGGTTGGGAGGTGGGGTGATCACACAATTCAACATTATGCAAGTACAAGAAGTAGAACAAAGTCAAACTAGAGTCTTGGACTTTAAGAGAACTGATTTCAATAAACTTAGAGAGAGCTTAGGAAGGATTTCATGGAGGAGAATCCTCAAGGCAGAAAACAACCCAAGAACCTTGGGAAATTTTGAAAAGTCAGATTATAAAAGCCCAGTCTAGCACAATTCCAATGGAAAAGAAAAATAACAGCTCTCAGAACAACCCAACATGGTTGCATAAAGAACTCCCTGATAAACTGAAAGACAAAAAGGACACATATAAAAAGGGGGAAAAGAGGGCACATAACTAAGGCAAAATATCAGCAAATAGCCTAAGCCTGCAAAGATGCAGTCAGGAAAACTAAGGTTCAAAATTAAGTAAGTAAAAGTAAAAAAAGACCAAAATAACAAATAACAAAAAAAGCTTCTTTCAACATGTAAAAAAAAAAAAAAAAGTCAAGGAAATGATTGGTCCATTAATGGGAGAAAATGGCAAGAAGGTGATGAGTAACAGGGAGAAAGCAGAACTACTTAACTCATTTTTTGCATCTGTCTTTACCCAAAAGGAAAAAACCAGTACCATAAAAAATAGGCTAGGAATACAAGTTAAAATAGACAAAAAATGGTAAGAGAGCACCATCCTGAACTATGGGTTTGTCAAAAACAGATCATGCCAGACAAATCCTATTGCATTTTTTGACAAAGTGAGAAAATTAGTGGACCAGATAAATCTTATGAATCGAATTTACTTGGATATTTGATAAAGTAGACACAACCTACTACTTGATAAAATAGAAAAATGTGGATTAGACAGCATCATCACCAGATGGATTCCTAACTGATTGACCAACCTCACTCAATGTGTTGTCTTCAATGGAACTGCATCTACATGGAGGTAAATATGCAGTGGGATACTCCAAGATTCTGTCTTAGAGCCAGTACTTTTCAATATCTTCATCAATGATTTGGATGAGGGAATAGATGGGGAATTCATCAAATTTGCAGATGACACCAAGATGGCAGATTATTCACTTCAGAAGATAGGCTTAACATACAAAAGGATCTTGACAGACTTGAACATTTGGGCTCTATCTAACAAAATAAAATTCAGTGGTGAAAAAAGTAAGATTCTACATCTAGGCAAGAAAAAAAACAAATGCACAGGTATAGTATAGATGGTACCCAGCTCAATAATAATAATTGTGTGAGAGATTTTGGAGTCCTAGTGGACAATGAAGCAGCAGTGTGCTGTAGCTGCCAAAAAAGCCAACACAGTCCTAGGCTGCATTAACAGAGGGATAGTATCAAGATCATGTGAACTGTTAATACCACTTTATAATGCCTTGGTAAGACCACACTTAGAATACTGCATCCAGTTTTGGTCATCATAACGTAAAAAAGATGTTGAGACTCTAAGAGTACAGAAGAGCAACAAAAATGATTAAGGGACTGGAGGCTAAAACATAAAGAACAGTTGTTGGAATTGGGTATGTCTAGTTTAATGAAAGGAAGGACTAGGTGACATGATAGCAGTGTTCCAATATCTCAGGAGTTGCCATCAAGAAGAGGGACCTATTTTCCAAAGCAGCTGAAAGCAAGACAAGAAGTAATGGATGGAAACTAATCAAGGAGAGAAGCAACCTAGAACTAAGGAGAAATTTCCTGACAGAATAATTAATCAGAGGGATGACTTGCCTCGAGAAGTTGTGGATGCTCCAACACTGGAAATTTTTAAGAAGAGATTGGACAACCATTTGTCTGAACAGGGAGTTGGACTAGAAGACCTCCAAGGTCCCTTCCAACTCTGTTGTTCTGTTCATCTAAATAAAACCCATGTTTTATTAATTTATGGGAAACCCTGCTTAGACTGCCCTTAAGAATCCTATCAAACAGCTGTAAATGTCCCAGTTAATACATCCTGTGCTAAACCTAAATTTTCAATAAACAACATTAGGTTCACTTTTTTTATTATTATTATCAAAGAAGTCAGTATTCATGAGATGCTCAAGATGATGTTTGAAAATATAGTAAAACTGTTTCCAATCCAGCTATGCTACAGAACAAGCCTGGATACACAATTTTAGATCAAAATAACCTATCTTTATAAGCTTTGGTTTGTTCATTGAGTGGCAATTACTTATTGTTCATAGCAATAAATCTCCTTCCAAAAGTGTAGCAGATATTCCCAAGAGAAAATAGTAAAACAGAATGCTTTGGTTAGGATATGGATGAACTGAATGATTCTAGAACACAATATGTCCTGAATAAAGGTGCTACAAAGGAAACTAAAAGTGAGTGCAACTCATCACTTAAAAGATATGATTTTTTTTTTACCACATAAGTATTCCACAAAGAAGTACTCTGTTTTATCTATGCAACACATATTTACATATTTTACAACTTGAGTTACCATAACAACAGGTCCTGTTCTTGAAATACTGCATCAATATTTTCCAGAGAAGATGCTTTAAAAGACAATGTGTAAAATGTCATACAGAATAGCAGTAAAGTGTAACATAGAAAGCATAAGAAATAAAACTCCATTAAATACAGCAAAACCTTACTATTTCTATTTCACGTGCAAATTAATTTGTGGAGAAAGTATTTCATGAACTTGGGAAGAATATAATTGGGAACAGAAAGACTCTACTTACAACTACTTTGCTCTCTTGCTCTGATGAAATCAAATCATCATCTGTATCAGATTTTTATTTAATTAAGCATGGCAATACCGTGTTTCCCTGAAAATAAGACCCTGTCTTGTATTTTTTTTTTTTTTGAACCCTGAAATAAGCACTTGGCCTTATTGCCATGTGCTCAAAAACCCAATTGGGTTTATTATCAGGGGATGTCTTATTTTGGGGGAAACAGGGTAATTCTCTCTGCCCCCAAATGAGAACAAATGCTACATTTACCAAACATCCTTATCTCTGTGTGATATATTAGAATTAGTTTTTGACAGTATGAAAAGAGTATTGGACTTAAAACCGGAGTCAATCTGAAGATCTTATCAAAATGTTGATAATGTTGTTGCAATACAAGCTCTGCCTCTTATGGACTGATGTCACAATCCACATACAAAACCTTCAATAGCAAGTACAAATATCCAGGGAAATACTCAGCATCCCTGCTTTGTGCTCCTACTGATGGTAAATGATTCAGTATTCCAGAGGTTTATTTAGATCATTGAAAAGGAGTTACCATATCTTTTAAAATGCTAATGTGAAGATGTTCCACCAATGTAATCGAGTAGATTACATTGATTTGATTGTGGTCAATCAAAGCCTTAAAAACCTCTAAGGTAAGAATAGATAAGAGAATGTTAGGGTCTCTAATATAATGCAGACAATTCAAAATGCAGTGAAATGGATCTGCAATATATCTGTTTTTAATAACTGTCATGTTCAGAGTTTATATATACTACCTTATGAAATAATTTAGTTTTCTTGCCAAACTATGAAAATCTTTAAATCTTGATTCAGCAAAGTTATAGAAAAATAAGATTATACTAACTTGTGCTTTATCTTTATTTGACCATGATTCTGAAATTAAACTCTGCCTTACAGTTAAAGAGTTAAAGAGAACTAAGGAACTAATTGGGAATTAAGATATTATACCTTTGTTAGATCAGACCAGGTTGTTTTGTTTATCAACAAAGCTGAGCATAAAATCAATCTCTATGCAGACAAAATAGGCCTAATATTAGCAGACCCTATTGATGTGAATCCTAAATTACAAGAGGAAACTTGACAAAATTTTGTAAAATTTGAATTTTGTAATTCGGCTATGGCAGAATGAAAAATAAGCTTCGCAGAATCTGAATTATATTCTTGACTTGAACAAAAACCCCAGCATAACATTTTGATATTTCTTGGTATTCCAAAAATTGCCAACCCCTCCCTTTCTCCACAGTATTGAGTCACTGTTTAAAAAAAACCCAAGAACACTATCTGTAAGGATTGCCTCTCCTTCCAACTTAAGAAAGTAAAAACTCTTGAAACGTATGGTTGTAGTTGGTCTTGCTCATTTTTCTGAAGCAGGACTGCTCCTATTGCCACATCACTGGCATCTGCTTGTATTACAAATGGTTTTCCGTGTCTGGGTGTTTTAGAATTGGTTCTGCTGAGAACAGCCTTTTAAGTTTTTCAAATGCCGCCTGGCATTCCATAGTCCAGTTCAATGGCTGCTTTGGTTTAGGGTTGCCCTCCCCCTTCATCTTTAAGAGCTTGGTGATGGAGAGGGCAATCTGAGCGAATGCAAGGATAAACTGGCGGTAAAAGTTGGCAAAACCCAGGAAGTTTTGTAACTGCGTGGACGCTCCCAATCAAGTACAGCCTGCACTTTTAGAGGATCCATTTCTACACCCTGGTGTGAAATGTGGTACCCCAAATAGTCAATTTTCTCTTGGTGGAATTCACATTTGGAAAGTTTAGCATAAAATTTGGCAGAGCGGAGTTTGTTTAAAACCGCCCTGACTAATTTTACATGTTCTGCTTTGGTCTTGGTATATATTAAAATGTCATCCAAGTAGACCAGAACCCCCTTATACAAATGCTGATGTAGCACTTCATTTATTAACTGCATAAACACTGCAGGGGCTCCTTGCAACCCAAAGGGGAGCACCTTGAATTGGTAGCACCCGAGGGGGGTGTTAAATGCCGCTTTCCACTCATCCCCCTCCTTAATTCTGACACGGTAGTAAGCCTCCCTTAAGTCCAGCTTTGAAAAAAAAATTCCTTTTAGCGAGGTGTGCTAGCATATCTTTCATAAGGGGGAGGGGATACATGTTCTGCACACTGATTGCATTCAGGGTACAAAAATAAATGCAGAGATGTTTTGAGCCATCTTTTTTCTCTCTAAATAGCACTGGAGCTGCGATTTTTGGTTGGGCTGGCTCAATGAAACCCCTTGCTAGGTTTTTCTCAATAAATGTTCTCAGCTCTTCCAACTCCCTCGGTGACATCTGTACATCTTGGGTTTAGGGAGTTTAGCGCTGGGTAAGATTTCTATCACACAGTCAGTGGCTCTGTGGGGAGGGAGCTCGTCTGAGGCTTTTTGGCTAAAAACTTCAGCCAAATCCTTGTATTCTATGGGTATGCCCTCAGTTGGCATGGCATGACCAGGCATGGCTGTTTCTTGATTCTCTGCCCCCTCAGTTCCTTTATGTGGATTCTCAGCAAAAGTCACGTTCATCTGAAATTTTATGATGCCTTGTTTCCAATTGATTTTGGGGTTCCAGTTTTTCAGCCATGCAAGGCCCAGAACTAACGGCCATTCCATGCCAGGTGCCACTAGAAATGTAAGCATTTCCTCGTGACTTCTGATGCTTATATCTAGAGGCTCGGTAGCAAAAGAAGCTAGCTCCCCTCCTGCTATTGACTCATCTAGTTGGCAAAAAGCGATGGGGTTTTTCAGCTTTCTTACATTAATCCCCAACTTCCCTACTAGGGTTGGGCTAATGAAACAACGGGTGCACCCTGACTCCACTAGAGTGGAGATATTTATCTTCCTGTCCTGGTTTGAGATAAATAGTCTTAAGGGTAAGCGGTTTAATCAGTTTGCTTACCAGTGGTTCATCATCTGGATCGCTTCCAAATGAGGTGATTCCTCCTGCTGAGATGCCAGAGTTTCCTCCCCAAAGAGGGGGGGGATGGAAATGCTACAGTCTCCCGGCTCCTCAGGGCAGTCTCCTTCCCATGCCAGCCCGGTTTTGCAGGGTTCCCCCCTGGTGGGTGGTTCCAGGCAGGTTTTTGCGAACAACACTCTGCCCCTCTTTTCCACACTTGAAACAGTTTGAGGATTTCAGAGAGAATGCGGTTTGTGGTTTGAGGGGCTCTTGCTTCCATTGGGGTGGGGATTTCTTCCATGCTCGCCCTGCTCGATACTGGTTTCTGGCCATATTGATCTCAGCTTCTTTGGCGGTGATGGTGATTCATGTAGGTGATTCGGTGCACCTCAGGCCACACAGACATTGTATAGATCATCACTCAGCCTGTCCTTGAAACAACTCACCAAAATATCTTCTGGCCAGTTCACATGAAACACGAGATTCCAGAATTCTTCAGTATACTCTGCTACTGGCCGTCACCCCTGCCTCACCACCTTAATGCGGTCGCATGCCTTGCGATCTGCTAGTGGGTCCTCAAACTGTTGCCACAGGGCCATCATGAAATGGTTGAAATCCTGCAGTTCTGGTGCATTGGCATTATGCAGGGTCACCATTTGGCAGTGGCACCCTCTAGGGCTAGGGTCACAACTCGAACTCGGGATCCTTGGGTTTGGGAATCACACCCATACTCTTGCATGTAGGTGAGCACTTGTGCCACAAAGAATCCTAATTTCTGTGGATTCCCATCAAACTTCACCCCAAGGGAAAGAGTTTCTCTTTCCAGTTACGGGACTCAGGGCTGATTGGGGATGGGTGCCGGTGTGCGTGCTGCCTGGGAGGGAGGGTTTGCTGGGTCTTCTCCCACTGCTGCTGCGCCATCTGCTCAATAGGCAGGCTCCAGAAGGTGGGTGCCTCCCGTGGCATCATCCACGACTGCTGCCCTTTCCACGCCCTTTGGTTGTTGCCCTGGCTCCCCTCGGATGTTGAGATTTTCCAAAGTTTCCATCACCAATTGGGTTATATGCCTCTTCAGACAATCCTCCCTCAGTGGTGCTTTGGTTAGTCCCCCCTGGTCAGCAAGGGCTTCTAGTTCCAGTTTCCACCCTGGTTTCAGTTGTCACAGCTGAGGGTGACTCCTCTGGTTCTCTCATCCCAGCTATCTTTCTTCCCGATGCCAATTGACCAGCGGGGCTTTTCAGGATTCTCCAGGGTTACCCTCTCTTCTCCGATGGGGTGTACAAAACAGACATCTGACTGGATGGCGGTTGATGTCTCCCCCCAGCAATCGGCTTCTTCCAGTTCTCTGCTTCGTTCAGACATGGTTTACAAGGTCCCCTCCATAGAACGAAGATTGCTTCTCTGGGTTGACAGTTTTGCTGATCTTGCTTTCTGTAAGGATTGCCTCTCCTTCCAACTTAAGAAAGTAAAAACTCTTGAAATGTAATCGTTCAAAAGGATCCTTTTATTAAGCAGAAGTGATAGCAACCCACTTTGAAGCAAGATCTGAATACCCTTAGGCAAGACAAGTAGGATTAAAGCAGTAGAGACCCCTCCCTTTAAGTCAGAATGCAGATTTTAGCCAATACACAAGTGAGAAGATGTTTTCTTTCTAGTTTCCCTGAGAACCCGAGCAACCATGCATTCATACCATTATCCTTTAAAGTGAAACAACCCATATGGCTATCATAAACATTCCTCTACGTTAAGAGGATCTCAGGGTTCTTTGGCACCAGGATATAGGTTGTAAAATATCTATTGACACAGGCAATGCTATTAAATCAAATGCAAGTCTCCCCCTTCTTCCAATTGAATGACAGTATCACTTTTAGGGATCTGACACTATCTCATCTTGTAAATTGAAGTTTGCCCTTGTAATAAAAGCTATTAAACTTAAAAACAGAAAATGAGATAATATTAAATTATTATGGCTCAGAAGAAACACCACCATTAAGACAGTTTTACTTCCTAAATTGCTATTTTTATTTCAAATTTTATCAATTTGTTTGTCTTGTTAATGCTCATACAATAGCAAAAAGTATTTCTTAACTATACTTTCTGGGAAAGGATTGTGGTGTTGTAAAAATAAAAGACTTATACAGTACTTATAAACATCTCATGGGTTGGTTTGGAACTCAGACTTTATCTTTTTATTATGAGACTTCTGTTCTAGGTGTAAAACTTTGGCAGAAAAAAACAATTCCAGAGGTTAAAATCAGCTGTTTATACTTTTGTGTTTATGCAGGTGACACTGCAACTACAGATTGACTTTTGCAGTCAACTAGTGTGCCCAATAAAATATCCAAGTACTGTCTGGAAATTGAACCTGCTAACAGCATTGAATAAAGACCCACCAAGAGTAAGTTATGAGATTCTGTTTTTATGTTATTGTTTTTGTCACTGCGTTATTTTATTTACCAGCTGAGCTAATTATTTCTGGACAATCAGACTTTCCGTACCTTGCCAAGAATTGTTATCAAAAGCTATTACGCATGTCCATCCACCCACATTCCTTCACACTCTTTCTTTTGTTCTCATGCCACGGAGGTGTCGACTGCTGAAAAGCAGCCGGCCCGAACTATTTCAAAATGTAGCAATTATTTTTCTTAGTTAGTGAGATGTTTTATTTTCTTTACAACAAATAAATGAGTTTTATTAGAGAACTTTTCTTCAGGTTTTCTTTTCAGAATATTGCAACTTGGAGAAAGCCACGACCCATCCTCTAATTAATCAGGGTGATTGTCCCAGAGCCAATGATGGGATTAATTGATGCCCTGACATCTGGTAGCAGACGGACAGTTGATTTATGGCTTTTTCCTTGTTTTGTTATTTCTGATAAGAGCGCATAGGCAATTAGTTTTTAGCTATTGAGGTACGCTAATTATTTTTGCTAAGATGCCGAAGAAGAAGAAGAAAAACAAATACAAAATGTATTTTGCTGAGAAAGTGGCAGAAAGGAGGTTTTCAAATTTCCAGCCTCTTGCTACAGCTACGCAACTGGAACAAGAAGGTGCCATAGGTGATGAAGATCTGAAAATGCTTTCGGAAACACATCAAAGGAGAGATATCAGAACAGCTGCTTTTGAAGATAATGAATTGCGACTGAGGTCGGTAGCTTTTTCTTCTCAGATTACGATGTGCTTGGTGCTAGGCCAAGAAAGTTTCCACAAACTGCCGAGCATTCTTCCTCACATATATAGAGAGAAGTAATTTACTATCCTCCTCAAAGCCCTGAAATCACCCAGCATGAGATGGCCATCAAATCCTACCATGAGCATGTAAAATATTATGAAAATGAACTGTTTCGATTTAAGAGAGATTTGTTTATGCTGAAACAAGAAAAGGCAGAGCCCCGTGACTTAAGTTTTTCAAAAAGCGCCATCTTGTCTTCTTCCTCAGAGCCAAAGACACTCCCCCTGGTGGATTCTGTGTCAGGCCAATTAAGGCAGAGAGCGCTACATACGTCACATGAAAGTCTCCCTGATTAAGTTACACATAAACCTGCCACGCAGTCATTTCTTGTAACTGCAAAGCTGCCCGAAACTAAAGGTGCAGCACTATCTGCTGGCGAAAGTAATTTACTACAGGAAGCTGAAACAGAATGAAGTGTAGATGAACACTTTAAATTACTACAGCAGACCCTGGCAAACCTTTCTCTAACTCATTCAGAGATTCAAGCTGAAATGCCACAAGTGTCTCCACGGGCCCAAACTCCAACACCCCCTGGTGGTGTTGGTGCCCTTTTAGATGGAACACAACCACGCTTAGTGCAGCAAAGGCAAATGACTGCATCTCCAGCAGGTCATGCTAATATTGCAGCTCAAGCACAAATGGCAACTGGAATACAGCACATTCCATATATGCCCCAGCTAAAATTCCTGCATATGTGCCACAGCCACAAGTGCAAATAGGGCCAGCTCCTGGTCCACCTCCAATGGCACAACCAAGACCATTTTTAGGTCCACAACAGGCACAGCAAATACCACAGGCATTTCTGCCAGCATAGCCAGTATACCAAATGCAGGCTCCTTACCAGGCATTTTCTGTCTCTCCACTAACTGGGGAGTCAAAACTAAAAATGTCAGGACATAATTATAATTATACACTATTGCTTCTTAGAGAAGGCAGTCACTGTATGGTTTTCAACCCTCCTGCTCAGCCTTGGACTTTTGCAATAAGAGATTTAGAGATAAGGGCTTGCACAACATTATTGATGTCCATGGATACTGAACTGCAGGTCACTTTTCCACCAAATACAACAGCCCGACAAATTTGGGCTGAATTGGAAAATTGCTACAGGCCTGTCTCAATTGAATCTTCATGTTTACTCATGTCTGAACTCCACGGTTCGAGATTGAAACCTGGTGAACAAATTGGAGGACATTTGACCAAACTGAAAGGACTAAGAACAGAATTAAGAGAAAGAGGCCATAACATTGAAGATATTCAAATGATCAGCATCATTATTAACTCTTTGGATTATGAATGGAAAGATGCTGTTACAAAAATTAACCAAGTCCCAATTGCTCAACGCACAGTGGACAATGTCTGTAGACTTTTAATTGAAGAAGAGGCATTCATGTTGGCCACGCCACATTTGAGAAGACCACCCACATCAAGAGCTCCAGCTAGGTGCCCCTTCTGAGGAAGGACCTATGCTCCAAGGATGCCAAGGTGCAACACCTGCGATCGTGTGGGACATGCCACTTGGGATTGTCCCCAACGAGTTCCAGCTCCCGTCATGTACCAGCCCAGAGGAACAGATTCCAGAGGCAGAGGCGGAAGACAAGGTCGTCGTGGTCCCCGGCATGATCCACAAACTCCACTCGCCACATTGGCTTTAACCAACGATCCACAACCTCAACCAGAGTACAACAGACAATTCCTGTGGACTTTGGACAGTGGTGCAGCATTGCATGTTACCTACAGAAAGGAACTTTTCACAGAGATGCACGAGCCTGAACCAGAACTACGTGAACTTTATTCTTTTTCAAATCATCCTTGTCAGGTCAAAGGAAAAGGAACTGTTTATGTTGAAGAGCTCGATGCATTCATTCCTGATGTTTATTACATACCAACAGCAACCAGTAATTTGCTTAGTCAGAGTCACTTGTCTAGAATGTTAAAATTCCAGGTTCACCACCTTGAAAATGCAAGTTACATAGTTATATTGTTGCTGGAACCATATTAATTGGTGGTGTTTATTACTTAAAGCCAAAGCCTAAAACACAAACACAGGCAAGTATGCAAACTCCAAAAAGGGAGAGCACAGGCCCAGAGAGAGATGCTCCAGAGAGAGATCCTGTTGCTATTCCAAAGGGTCCTAAAGCCAACAAAAATAGAGTTGGTAAACAGGTTGCTCAGAGCAAGCCTGAGGTTCCTCATAAAACTGTTAATGTTGAGAATTCACTAACTGGTAAACCTTTGCATTCCAGGTGTATCCATAAATGGCATAGAAGATTGGGGCATGCCAGTTTCCGTGTTCTTAGGAAGATGCCGGAGTTCGCAAAAGGTTTGGATCTAAAGGGGTGTAAGGTGTTTTTGGATTGTGCTGTCTGCAAAAAGGCCAAATCCAAAGCAGCAGCCATTCCCAAACGCGCTACACGCCTGTCAACAAGCATTTTTGATTTCGTTCACACTGACATAGTTGGTCCATTCCTGCCATCATTTGATGGTAGAAAATATTTTCTAACAATTGTTGATAATTACTCTAGGTATGGATATGTATATCCTATGAAAGAAAAATCAGAGACCTTTCAGATCTTTAAAGACTTTGCAGCCCTTGTTTCTACCCAACACCAAGTTTGCATCGCCAGAATCCAGAGTGATCGTGGTGCCGAATTCATGTCTCAGCGTTTCCAGGACTGGATGCGTAAGAATGGAATTATTCATCAGACTTCAGCCCCTTACACACTGGCTCATAATGGGGTCGTAGAACGAAGACAAGGGGTACTGCAAACCATGATGCGTTGTCTCCTAGAAGACGCCAACCTTGGTAAGATATACTGGGGTGAAGCTATAAAATATGCAAATTACATTGTGAACCGTACTTGGAGCAGTGTAACAAATCAGACTCCTTTCTTCATGTTGTATGGCTACAAGCCCGATCTTAAAAACATCCATATTTTTGGTTCATATGCTATGGTGAACATTCCCTTAGCTCAAAGAAGAAAAGGAAGTCCAGCAGCAAAAAGATCTAACAATGCATATGAGATAGTTCTTGTTTATGTTGATGATATTGTTTATATTGGTCCAAATAAGCAAATGAGTGAAATTTTTGCCAAAGCTTTGCAGAGATATTTCACATTGAAACCATTAGGTCACATTAGCACTTATTTAGGTGTTCAGATTGAAAAAACACAGAAGGGGTTTAGTCTTTCACAAGAAGATAAAATTGAACAAATTTTGCATCATTGCAACATGAAGGATGCTAACACAACAAAGACACCCATGCAAACAGATTTTCACAACTTGACACAAGAAGCAAGTCCTGAGTTCGAGGATCAAACACTTTATCGTTCAGTTATTGGGTCACTATTGTACATTAGTAGTTGGACCAGACCCGACATTGCACTTAGTGTTAATTTTTTATCTCGACACGTAGGTAAGGCAAAGCAGTTTCATTGGACATGTATTAAGAAATTATTGAGATACCTAAAATACACCAAACACATGAAGTTATTGTTAGAACCAACACATACTGATTATGCAGAATTATGTTGTTATGCAGATTCTGATTGGGCAAGTGATAAGAAATCACGTAAAAGTACTTCAGGTTATATGATGTTCTTAAATGGATGTCCTGTTTATTGGCAAGTACGTAAACAGAATTTTGTTTCTTGTTCATCTACTGAAGCTGAATATGCTTGTGTTTCAGATGCATGTAATTCTCTAACTTGGTTTGATGCTTTAGTCACAGATATCTGGACACACCTGATCCGACCGATCACCATGATGGAAGACAATGAATCGGTGGTTTATATTTCTGAATCACATTTCACAGGTTCTAGGTCCAGACACATTGACATCCGTTATCAAAACATAAAACATTTAGTGAAAAAAGGTTTTGTTAAAATGCAATATGTATCTACACATGATCAAATTGCTGATATGCTCAACAAACCACTTCCAGCAGCTCAACATGAGTATCTGCGTAAGAAGATGTGCCTTATTTGATGATGTACTGATATTCGCTCAACTGGCAAAAGAAGGGGAATGTCACTGCGTTATTTTATTTACCAGCTCAGCTAATTATTTCTGGACTATCAGACTTTCCGTATCTTGCCAAGAATTGTTATCAAAAGCTACTACGCATGTCCATCCACCCACATTCCTTCACACTCTTTCTTTTGTTCTCATGCCACAGAGGTGTCGACTGCTGAAAAGCAGCCGGCCCAAACTATTTCAAAATGTAGCAATTATTTTTCTTAGTTAGTGAGATGTTTTATTTTCTTTACAACAAATAAATGAGTTTTATTAGAGAACTTTTCTTCGGGTTTTATTATTATTTATTATTTATTTATTAATCAAATTCTTTTCAGAATATTGCAACTTGGAGAAAGCCACGACCCATCCTCTAATTAATCAGGGTGATTGTCCCAGAGCCAATGATGGGATTAATCGATGCCCTGACATCTTTGCCTTCCTTTGTCTTGTTTTATTCTCTAGTTCCCTACTGAGATCTCTGCTTTTTAAACCAAGTATTTTATTCTTAGCCATATTTTATTGGACTGACAACTAGAAATGGTATAGCTCGTTCAATGGATTTTTTAAAATTTAAGATATAACTTGCTCTAACATGATGCTTTAATAATGTTGCCAACCCTCTGATAAATTGTTCATAGCTGATATTTAGCCCCAGTACGTAAAGCTTAAGAATCCACGTTGATTCCCTTCAAGTTCAGCCAGATCCATGAATATTAAATTCTGCTTGCCCCAGAGCAAAAGTATATTCACTAAGATATTTGCTGAGATCATGAGTCTCCATGCCCCATTTTTAAAACAAAGGCATTAATAAGGAAGCAGAGCAAAAAGTAAGACATTCAAAAACAAAGAAAATGAACATTCAGTATTTTTATATTGTTGTTAATAATGAGAAGTCATGCTTCAAAGAAAGCTTTTCTGAGTTACGCTGAATAATGCAAAAAGAGCAGCATTTACAAGGCCAATAAAGAATTAGCTCTTCCTAGATACATATTGAAATGAAATGAACACTACAATAACAACATAAGAAATATTTGTAATGTGATAAAAACCTTCACGTAATGCTAGCTACTGTATGACTATATCTCCCATCAATGGCTAAATGGATAAATCTTTAGGTCAGAAAACTGTACAACATTACAAAATATCTGGACAAAAAAGAAGTGTATTAAATTTTTGTTTTTCTTGTGTTACCATCAATATATTTGTAGTAAGATCAAATAACATGTAACATAAGGGCTGGTTTCACATACTTTGGTAAGCCACCAGGTTTTTTTTTTCCATCACGAATTAAATAGAGGCTTGATTTACATATAAGGCTATGATATAAATATGCTATATTCGGTGAATGGTATATTAAGTAGACACACACTGTAAGCTAAAGTGCATTCTATCCATCTATCTAGTCTCCAGTCTGCCACAGAACATTCTAGAAACAAATCAACCAGCAATTGTAAGAATCCAAAACAATATTTTCTCACACAACATTAGTTCTGAACATTATTCTTCAGCTAATAACATGTACCAGTTAAGATGCTGGTTTAGGTGCAGGAAGATCCAGATTCCAGTCTAACTTTAACCACAAAACTCACTAGTGACTTTGGGCTTCTCACCTACCTCATAGGTTGTCATTTTTGGGAGAATTCTCAGAGTTGAAGTCCACACATCTTCCTGAGATTTAGGAACACTAGTTTATTAGATTCCTGGTGTTGATTCATGGCTTGTCTAAGTCAACCAAGAAAAGATAGCCAAAATATGGGTCTGGGTCTGGCTCACCTGGCTTCTCTTCCTCTTACAGCCAGCTTTCCCAGTCTAGCTTGATGCAGGCTTCCTTCCTAGGCCCCTGTCCATTTTCCCCCTGACAGCTGGACAAAGCTAGGAAAAAAGCCAGCCCTCACGCAGTGCCCAGCTTCATTGACAGCGGGCTTGGAAAGGGCAATGTGAGCTGCACTGTTGCCTGTGTCAAGCTAGACTGGGGGGGGGACATGAATGAGCACTGAAGAGACTGTGGAGGAGGGAAGCGAGGCAAAGGGGCGAGCGGGGGGCATCTGCGCATGCCTGGCCTGGCAGACTTTCTAAGCCTGCCTAAAGCAGGGGGGGAGAGAGGGAGAGAGAGAGAGAGAGAGAGAGAGAGAGAGGGAGGGAGAGAGAGATCTGATCTAACCTCTGTGTGTGTGAGAGTGTGTGTGAGAGAGATCTGATCCAATCTCGGAGAGTTATATCAGGGCTGGCGGCGGTGTGCTTTCTCTCTCTCTCTCTCTCTCTCTCTCTCTCTCTCTCTCTCTCTCTCTCTCCCTCCCTCCCTCACACACACACACACACACACACACATACACATATATAAACACACAAACAGGTTGGAACTTTCTTTCCTCCCACCATCCTCCCACCTCCCCCCCCACTGGAGACCCCTGGATTCCCTCCCCAACCCTGCCTGTCTCATACAGGCACTACCCACATGAGTGACATAGAGTTGGCCATGCCCACTCAGTCACATGAACCCCCCCCCTCAGCCACACCTACCTGGTCATTAGGAAGAAACAGTTGTTAAATTATTTGAATCCCACCACTGGTAGTAAAAACGTATTATTCAGGTTAAATTGCCATGTTGACACTTTGCAATAAATAAGTGGGTTTTGGGTTGCAGTTTGGGCACTCTGTCCCTAAAAGGTTCACCATCACTGCCCTATGCTATTTCTGAGACAAGAAGAGACTGACTGGTAGTCCAGTCTCTTCTTGAAAGCTTCCAGTGATAAAGGCAAGCTGTTCCATTGGTTGATTGCTCTGACAGAAAATGTTTCCTTATTTCCAGGTTGCATCTCTACTTGTTCAGTTTCCATCCATTATTTCTTGTCTGACCTTCATGTGCTTTGGAAAATAGACTGATCCCCTCCTCTCTGTGGCAGCCCCTCAAATATTGGAACACTGCTATCATGTCTGTCCTGATCCTTCTCTTCACTAGACTAGCCATGCCCTGTTCCTGCAACCATTTATCATATGTTTTAGCCTCAAGTCCCCTAATCATCTTTGTTACCCTTCTCTGCACTTTTTCTAGTCTCAACATCTTTTTTAAAGTGTGGTAACCAAAACTGGATGCAGTATTCTAGGTGTGGTCTTACTAAGGCTTTATAGAGTGGTATTAGTACCTCACTTGACCTTGATTGTATCCCTCTGTTAATGCAAGTTAGGATTCCATTGGCTTTTTTGGCTGCCGCTGCACACTCTTAACTCATATTTAATTGCTTCTCCACTAATATTCCACTATCCCTCTCACAGTTACTGCTATTAAGCCTGGTTTTACACAGTAAATATGTGTATGGTTTTTCTTGCCTAAGTGTAAGACTTTACTTTTCTCTACCTTGAATTTCATTTTGTTAAGATCCATCTGGATGTTAAGATCCATTTGGATCTTGAGCCTATTATCTAGGGCTGTGATGGCGAACCTATGGCATGTGTGCCAGAGGTGGCATGCAGAGCCCTCTCTGTTGGCATGTGCGCCATCGCCCCAGGTCAGATCTCCATGGCGTTTCTTTTGTGAGCTTCTGTTTCCCTGCAAACGATGAAACAGAAGCTCACGAAAGAAAAAGATCTTACCTCTTTCCCCGCTGCCAGTGTTGGTATGCCCTGCCTCCCGCCGGCCAGCTCTTCAGGTCTCTGCTGTGCATGCACACATGTCCGGGCATGCGCATGTCCATGCATGCACGTGTTCGCACATGTGCACACACCTTTCAGTTTCAGAAAAAAAGAAGGGAGTGTCTAAAAGGTTCGCCATCACTGATCTAGGGTGTTGGCTATTCTTGCCAGCTTAGTATCACCCTCAAATTTGATAAGTCTAATGCCTTGCTGAAGTATAAGTATATTATGTCCACAGGATTTCTCTGGTATAGTAATTTAGTCACTGTGTTGAAGACTGAAATAAGATTGGTTTGGCATGATCTGCCAAACTGCATCACTTATGGTCAGACTTACGTATTGTATACAAAATTGTACATAATAATGTTTTGCCTGTAAATGATCTTTTCTGTTTTAATCGCAATAATATGTGTGGGAACAACCGCTTCAAATTCAATGTAAATCGTTCTAAACTTGACTGTAAAAAAAAATGATTCTTTTAATAGAGTTGTCAAAATCTGGAATGCTCTACATGATTCAGTTGTCTCAGCTACAAATTTTCAGTTTTAGTCACAAATTGACTTCTGTGGACCTCACTTAATACTTAAGAGGTCCGTAGAGGGGGCGTGCATAAGCGCACTAATGTGCCTATCATCCCTGTCATTGTATTTTTATATTATTCCTGTTTTTGTTTCTGTTTCACAAATTACAATAAATAAATAAAAAATGATCTGTTTTTAATAAACACATGCTGACTTTTAGTTATTACTTTACTCGTTTCTAAATGTTGGTGGATCTGTTTTTTTATTATCTTCCTGGGTATTGATGTTAGGCTGATTGATCTGTAGTTTCCTGGGTCTGTTTTTTTTTTTCTTTTTTGAAGATTGGAAACACATCAGCTCTTTTCCAGTCCTCTGGTAGTTCCCCAGTGCTCCAGGATTTTTGAAAGATGTGGTGCAGTGGTTCTGAGATGATATCTGCCAGCTCCTTTAGAACTCTGGGATGTAATCCATCAGGTCCCGGTGATTTGTATTCATCAAGATCAGACAGGTTTTCTCTTACCATTCTTTTTGCTTATTTTAACTTTTATTTCTAGTCTGTCTTTTACAATAATGTTTTGATAGGTTGGACTATTGTTTCTCTTTGTATGGAGATGGATGCAAAGAATGAGTTAAGCAGCTCTGCTTTTTCTCTGCTGCCTGTTACTTCCTTGCCATCTTCTCTTTAGTCAACCGACCATTTCTTTGATTTTTTTCTTGTTATTTATATGTTGAAAGAAACTTTTTTTTATTATCTTTGACTTTTGTTGTAAGTCTTTGTTCATTCTGAGCCTTTGCTTTTCTGACTTCGTTTTTGCAGATTTTGGCAATCTGTTGATAGTCTGCCTTAGTTATGTGTTCTTCTTTCCACTTTTTGTACTTGTCCTTTCTGTCTTTCAGTTTATCAGAGAGATCTGTGTATAGCCAGGCTGGTTTCTTCTTTGATTTCTTGGCTTTTCTTTTTCAGTGATATTGTGTTGGACTGGGCTTTTATGATAATATTTTTCAGAGTTTCCCAAGCTTCTTGAATTATTTTCCCCTTTATGATTTTGATCCAAGGAATCTTTCCTAAGTTCTCTCTGAGTTTGTTAAAATCAACTCCTTTAAATTCTAGGACTCTGGTATCATTATGTTCTATTGCTTGTGTTTGCATTAATTCTAGTATGACATGTCACTTTCACACAAGGTTCCTGCGGTTTCAACTCCCTCTATCACTTTGTAAAAATTAAGTTCAGTATGGCTGTCCCTCTAGTTCCCTCCTCTACATTTTGGACAACAAAGTTGTCGGCTAGATTGGTCAGGAACCTATTCAATTTCTCACTTGGTGTGGAATTAGTATTTCAATTGATGTCAAGGTAATTGACTCATTGACATCAATGAGTCCCCCATTACTATTGTAGTGTGTTTCCTACATATATATGTTAGTAGGTTGGCAAAAAGTACATCTATTTTTTTCTACTTGGTTTGGTGACCTGTAGTATACACCTATGGCAATGTCATTCTTTTTTTCTTTTATATTGACTGATATGCATTCTAGGACGTTTTCATCTTTGGTTTTGTGCATTTCTGTAGCAATGTAGTGGTCCTTTACATACAGTGCAACTCCACCTCCTCTTTTATGGGGTCTGGTTTTTTTGGACAGTTTGTATCCTTCTATCAGTATGTTCCAGTCATGGTTTTCATCCCACAAGTTTCTGTAATTCCAACTATATCATATCTACCTTCATGTATTAATAATTCAAGTTCACCCTGTTTGTTCCCCATACTTTGTGCATTTGTATATAGGCACTTGAGATCTTTATGTCTGACTCTGGGTATGCTTCCTATGTCTCCTATTTGGTGTTTGAGTTTGTCTTCCTTCCCATCCCGCCTTACCTTATTATTTGACTTGTTTTCTATTTTCTATCTTGTTTTGTTTGGAATTGGGTCCTGGAGATTGGCCACCTTCCCCCCTCAAATTTAGTTTAAAGCCCTCCTGATAAGTTGAGCCATTCATTTTCTGAAAACATTCTTCCCAGTCTTTGTGACGGAAGCCCAATCCTTGCCAAAAGCCCATCATGGAGGTAGTGCAGACCATGGTCCAGGAATCCAAATTTTTTGGCAACACCAACCCTTTAGCCAGTGGTTCACTTCTAGAATCCTTTGTTCTCTTATCGGATGTTGACCTTTCATTGGAAGTATACATGAAAAAATTACTTGTGCACCTAACTCCTTAACTTCCTTGCCTACCTGCTCGTAATCACTCAATATCACTCCAGTGCCTGGAGGCTGTACGGATCTGGATGGGGAGGAACAAGCTCAAGCTCAACCCTTCCAAGACTGAGTGGCTGTGGTTCCCGGCATCCCGATATAGTCAGCTGACTCCATCGCTGACTATCGGGGGCGAGTCTTTGGCGTGCAATCTGGGTGTCCTCCTGGATATGCAGCTGTCCTTGGAGGAACATCTGACGGCTGTTGCCAGGGGGACCTTTTGTCAGGTTCGCCTGATCCGCCAGTTGCGCCCCTTTCTTGATCGGGATTCCATGCACACAGTCACTCATGCCCTCGTCACCTCTCGCCTGGACTACTGCAACGCTCTCTACATGGGGCTCCCCTTGAGGAGCACTCGGAGGCTCCAACTGGTCCAGAATGCAGCCGTGCGGGTAATTATGGGAGCTGCATGGCACTCCCGCATAACACCGCTCCTGCGTGAGCTGCACTGGCTCCCAGTGGTCTTCTGGGTGTGCTTCAAGGTGTTGGTTACCACCTTTAAAGCGCTCCATGGCATAGGACCTAGCTATCTTCGAGACCGCCTTCTGCCACCGACGACCTCCCATCGACCTGTGCGCTCCCACAGAGAGGGCCTCCTCAGGGTGCCATCAGCCAAGCAATGCAGGCTGGTGACCCCCAGGGGGAGGACCTTCTCTGTGGGGGCTCCCATCCTCTGGAATCAGCTGCCCCCAGAGATAAGGAGAATCCAAGACCTCCGTGCCTTCCGCCGTGCCCTTAAAACTTACCTTTTCCAACAAGCCGGGCTGGCCTAACAAATCTTTTAAATGATTTTAAATTTGTTTGTCTTTTTAAATTTTGGGCCAAATTGAGATATTTCTTTTTAATCTGTTCTTAATGTATTTATTATGTGTTTTTATTTGGCTGTACACTGCCCTGAGTCCCTAGGGAGAAGGGCGGTATATAAATTTGAAGTAAAAAAAAATAAATATTGTTCTGAAGTTCTTTTTTGTGTCATTTGTCCCTACATGTAGTAGTAGAAAAGGGTAGTAATCTGTGGGTTTTATTATTTTGGTTAAGTTCTCAGCTACATCTTTGATTTTTGCTCCATGCCTCCCTAATTTGTATATCTGGTCTGCAGATGGCTGGTTCTGTTCCTTTGGGAATAAAATTCCCTATCACCAACACTCACCTTCCTTTCTTAGGGGGTGCAGTCTGGGGTGCTTTTCTGTTTATCTCAGGTGAGTTTGTTGATGTGACTTTTTAGGGATATTTGATGATGTCTCTTTTCTAAGTGTTTGCATGTTTTCTTTGAGGGGGAGGTTGTAGGTCTGAGTATTTTCAACTAGGGGGAGAAATTGAAATGCTCAGTTTTAATAGGGGCTGCTTCTGTTTGGATTAGATTGGGCAGCAGGGGTTTGTTAGATGTGTGCTGGTGTTTTATTTGATTATTGTGTTTCCTTCTATGTGTGACATACCTCCATTTGTCTTCCTCCAAAGGTTTATCAACAGGATCAAATCCTCTGGGAGTTATTTATTCATTATTTGGTTCAATTTGGGCATAGCTTTCTTGCGTAGGTTGGAGTTTGGCTAGAACTGCCTCTAGATCCGTTACTTTCTCTCTAGTAGTTCACACACTTACACTTAATACATGTATAATCTGGGTATTCTTTGGGCATCAGCACATACCTAGAACATATATTGCATACCACAATAGTATCAGTTACCTGTTCCATGAGTTTGTTTCTTTTTGCTGGTTCTTTTAAGGGTAAAAGAACCAGCAGTTTTTTCTTTCCTATCCTTTTTTTTTTTTTGGGGTCTTTTTATGCTTGTTTTTATACCTTGTTATTTATTTTACTTGCTTACTATTATGTTAGTTTTATTTATCGTTTTCTTCCCTATATTTTAAAAATTGTTTCAGCTCCAGTTCCTCCCTATCTTATTATTTAAGATTTGCCTTATTTGATTAATCTTTATTAATCCTTAATTATTCTTCCTATATATAGTGTCCACTATTTGCAGCTGCAACTCAGTCTCTAGTTGGTCAGACTAGATTTGATTTCCAGAAGAAGGGAGGTGGAAAGCCATTGTGCATGAATCTCTTTTGCATAATGGCTGTTAAGTACTACAGTTTTCATCTCCTTTCATAACTTCCCATAAAGCTTGACCAATCCTAGCATGGAATGGCCCCATACCTCTTAGTACTTTTCCACTTGAATGCCATAGCTGCAATCAGTTTATTCGAGAATAATTACTTATTTAAACACCATTTCTTGTTGAGTTTTCATTCTGTTGTTCAGTTGTTTTTATGCATGCTATATAAATTGAAATCTATCAGAACAAATAAATTTGTAATTGAATCAGCAAGGGCTGAAGGTTCACTGGAATAATACAAATTTTAATTGTTTACAAACTATTAGGTGTGTAGAGGCTGAATGAACTAATGTGGGAAGAACATTGCAGAGATCGGGGGCTACTAAAGAGAAATCCTGTCATCTGGATAATCCCCCCTTCACTTTTTGAAGTGAGAAGGGAATTCTTAGCAGGATCTCCTACCTAGACAACTAATTCAGATTTCCAGATTCAGTATTTTTCATCACTTTCAAGTATGTGTGGAAGCATATTGTATTTTGCATTCGTATATATTAGATTTATATCCTGCTTTTCAGTCAAGAGTTTAAGGCAGTTTGCAAAGAGTGGCTTTCTCCTATTTTTCTTTGGAATTCTGCGAGTCCACAAGTGTTAAACCTTGCTAAGATTGAGAAACCCTGAAATAAATAAACAACAAATCCAAAGCAACAGACGAGAGATATGGTAAAATGGAATCCAGAGTTCAAAGCATGGCACAAGGAAAACATGACAGAGTTGAGACTGCAAAAGTTCTCAGTATTTTATCTCAGAGAGGGCGGCCAATAAATCAGCCATGCTTAGCCAGATGTCCAGCTGAAGTAAATTACTCATTGAGTCGACTCTCTTGCCAGCCTGACCTGTATCTGACCTGCAGATCAGCCCTCTGCTGTTGCAACTCTAAAGCACACTTCTGCTTGGGACAGGGTGGGGCCTGAAGGGCTATCAGTGGATGTTCTGGGGACTTGCTGAATCTGTCTCAGCTGGAGTGGAGTTACTGATTTTAACGTTGTTGGGATAACCCCCTCTCCAATATTATTATCCCTAGAAGCCCTTGGTTTTACTTTCTCTTCCTCATCAGAAGATGAATGCAGCAGGAACATATTATCATCAGATAGATACAGAGTTGGTTGAACAATATACCCAACAGGTGTATTTCAGTGGTTCCAAGAATGTATGGAGTGAAGTATTTTCCATTTTTTTTATTAATTAAATTTATATAGCATCCATCTCACTGTTAAAGTGACTCTGTATCCCAAGATACTGTCTAGTTTTCCAATTTTAGGGGACAAGGGGGAATTACTTGGGATTAAAAATTATTTGAGAAGCTGGAGGAACTGGCAAAAACCAGCAAGATAAATGTCAATAGGTGCATATATAGGATCTTGATAGGAAAAGTGAAAGGCATGATGAGGGAATTTATATTGGGTAGCAATACATGCAAAAAGAATATGTGTACCTTGGTAGATCAGAAGTTGAACTTGAGCCAACAGTGCAAACAAATATAATCCTAGAGTTACATCAGGCGAGTGAGGAGCCAGGAGCCAGGTTGAAGTGAACAACAACTCTTTAATATACAGTGAGAATCCAGCAAATGTACAGTAGAACAGCTCTCCTTATATAGCTTCTTGCACAGGGTACTAGCCAATAATCATCGAGCTTTTTCCAGCTTAATTTTCCCTCCAAAATTAGATACATAAAACTCCTCCCCTCCCAGAAGACACTTAGGCAACTATTTACATACATAATCATGCAGATGACTAGGGCATTCCCTGATTCTAGTTGACCTGTGCAATTCAGTCTGAGGCGGGGATTTGGGCTGGTCGGAGGGACTCTTTGTCTCTCCCAGCCCAGCCAATGGAACCTCCTGGATTTTTTAATAGGTGTTGCACTCTTTGGATGGGCCTGGCTTCTTGAGAGGGCGGCGCTGGACACCGAAGTCATCAGGTAAGCCCTCCGGCCATTTTAGCTGTTGGAGGAATGGTTGGCGAGTCAGGGACTGGTTTGTCTGTTTGGTAGTCTGGCTCGGTGGGCATTGTTTGGCCCAGGTGTTCCCTTAACTGGTCTATATGTCTGCACCATACCCTTCCGTTACTCACTTCAACAATATAAGACATGGGCCCAGTAATGTCAGAGATCTGCCCAGCCACCCAGAGGGGACAGTCTGCGTAATTTCTTGCAAACACCGGAGACCCAATGGAGAAGCTTCTAGCCTTACTCTCAGCTTCCATGTAACTGTCAGGGGAGTAATTGTGGTACAGCCTATCTAGGTTGCAGCAGAGTCTCTGGCCCTTTAAGAGCTCAGCCGGACTTCGTCCCATCAGAATGCACAGGGTTACATGTTGGGCTGCCATGAAAGTATCAGGAAAGTATCAATCCTGGCCGCCAGTCTCCCGGCCCGAGTCTGGCCAATGCCTCTTTGGCTGATCTCACAAATCTTTCAGCTTGACCATTACTGGCTGGATGAAAAGGTGCTGTGAGTGCATGTCGGACCCCAATCCCCACGAGGTATCCTTCGAACTGTGTAGCTGTGAGTTGAGGCCCGTTATCGGACACCAATGTGTCTGTTAGCCCATGTGTGGTGAATAATTTCCGGAGTGCTTTAATTACAGCCTCCGCAGTGATGGAGTGCATTAATATTATCTCCAGCCACTTAGAATAAGTGTCCACCACTATAAGAAAAGTTTGACCATGGAATGGGCCTGCAAAATTGATATGAATACATGACCAGGGTCCCCGGGGTCTTTCCCATTCTTTAGCTGGGGCCGTTGGGGGAGCAGGGCGAGATTCCTGACAGGAGGTACACTTGGCCACCTGTTCTGTTCCCATCGCACGCATACACACAAACAGACAGCCAGGAGTTAATGAATCAAACAGTCAGGAATTCCTTTAAGATAACAGTATTGGCAGCGAACCATGAACTGCCTGCCAAGAGATTTTACTCACTAAGGGAGGTTTTTTTCTCCTCAGTCCGATATACCAAATTAATTCCTCAAAGCAAAGAATTGTCAAAGTCCAGTCCGAAGAAATCCAAAAAGAGATTCTAACAGGGTTCTAGAAAGTCATGATATGACTTCCGAGCTTTTCAATTTGTCCGTCACAAGATCTGAATAACTGACACACCCCCTTTTATCCCTTGTGGGGTGTGGTGCAGTGACTCAGCTCAATCTCTGGCCCGCCCATGCCTCTTTCTCTGCTGCGCGCGCTTATCCTTCCGACGCTGTCTGGGATCCAGCCAAAACTCATCCCCCTCACTCTCTATCTGTGGCTGCTCTGAAGTGCCTTGCTCCTGGCATATCTCTTGGCCTTCAGAGGAAACCTGAGGCATTGCCAGAGAGGAGGGTCCTGGAGAGAGAGGCCTTGTCAAATCCTCTCCTTCACCTTCTGAGTCCTCTCCCTCTGTTAGGAAAGACTCGGGGGTTGGAGTCACAACACCACCCATTCGGCAATGCTGTTGTCCATGTTGGGCCACCATACATAGCTCCTTGCCAATCCCTTCATCCTCACAATTCCCAGATGCCCAACAT
Organism: Pantherophis guttatus; assembly: GCF_029531705.1. The sequence continues at coordinate 4,725,561 of NW_026844019.1, read as the reverse complement.
GCAATGTGGCCAACACTTGTTCCCGTAGACACATCGGCACAACCACCCGGTCTCCCCACAGCAAGCAACCCCCTTGAGTAGACAGCTCATGCTGTTTGCAGATAAATGGTTTAAATTCCTTGCCCACAGAACCTGCCAGCCACCCCCTATGCACCCAGCCAATAACAGTTTGCAACACAGAGTCTTTAGCAGAGGCCCTTGCAACTTCAGCAGAAGTGAGAGGCCCAGAGTCCATAGAGTCAATAAGCAGAACAGGAATGCCAGGAGTTGGGTCTTCCAGCAAATCCAGCAGCGGGCACCTGCTGAGGGCATCGGCATGCCCAAGGCTCTGATCCGGGCGATGGATGAGGCAATAGGAGTAGGCAGCCAAAAAAATAGCCCACCTAGTCAGACGGGGGAACATGGCTGCCAGAGCGGGGCGATCTCCAGCAAAAAGTCCTAGCAGGAGTCAGTAATCAGTAACGAGTTCAAAAGTCCTTCCGAACAGGTATTCGTGAAACTTTTTAACCCCTGCAACAGCTGCCAGGGCCTCCCTGTCCAGCTGGCTGTACTTTCACTCAGCGCTGGACAGGGTGCGGGAGAAATAGGTGATGGGGGCTTCTAGTCCATTCGGCAGTCTATGACTCAACACAGCCCCCATGCCAAAAGGGGATGCATCGCAGACTAAGACAAGGGGAAGCAATTCATTATATTGGATAAGGAGGCTGTTGGCAGATAGAAGCCCATTGACAGCCACAAACGCCTTGGCTTCTGCCTTACCCCAAACCCACAGGGATTTTTTTGTTAACAATTTGTGGAGAGGTTCAGCCACTGTGGCTTTGTCCTTTAAGAAAATCGAATAGAACTTTAAAAGTCCCAGGAACGCCTGTAGCTCCACCTTGTTCTTTGGAGTTGGCGCGTTGTGGATAGCTCTTATTTTACTTAAGTGGGGTGGGGTGAATGCCTGTCCCATCTACCTTGTATCCTAAAAATTCAACAGCAGGCATTGCTATTTGACATTTGTCTTGCTTAACTCGCAGTTCCGCGTTTCGAAAAATAGTCAGCACCTTCCTTAAACAGTTCCCTAATTGTTGCTTATCTGCTGCAGTGACAAGGACATCATCAAAATATGGGACGATCCCCAGTAGTCCTTGCAGCAGACACTCCATCACACTTTGGAATAGCTAACCCCGAACTCTAGTCTTGTGCATTTGAAGGCACCTCTATGTGCTACTATAGTCTGTGCTTCTGTGGTAGCGTCATCTACCGGCAGTTGCTGGTATGCCTGCGCAAGGTTGAGTTTAGCGAAAACCTTGCCGGGGCCCAAGGTATGTAGTAGGTGCTGCACAATGGGGACAGGATAGGCACTTTGTTGGAGTGCTTTGTTTAGGGTGCACTTATAGTCGGCGCAAATGCGCACTGACTGATCAGACTTGAGTGGGGTGACTATCGGTGTTTCCCATTTTGCATGGTCGACCGATATTAGGATGCCCTGCCAAATGAGTTTATTCAGCTCCTGATCTATTTTAGGCTTGAGCGCAAATGGCACTCTCCTCACCTTCATTCTTATGGGGGCTACATTAGGGTCCAGGTTAAAAGAAATAGGCGTCCCCACATACTTGCCAAGACGGTCGTCAAAAATGTCCTGGAATTCGTGTAGTAGGTCGTCCGTCAAGCTGCTGCTGGTAGAGTGGATTCCGGTGACCCCCATGCCCAGGGCTTTGAATCAGTCGAGGCCTAGGAGATTTGGTAGACCACTATGATGGTCAGCCACTTGTCAAACTGGCTGAATTTCACCTGGAACGTCCCACAGCCTTCAACGGGAATGCAATTTCCTTGGTAGTCATTTAGCCTTAGGCGCTGGTGCTTCAGCTGATGTTTTTTGATATTAGGGATTGCTGCTTTAAGCTCGGCCCACAACATGATAGTGATGGATGAGCCAGTGTCTATTTCCATTTGACATGAAGATCCCTCAATTTCGACGGTTACATGCAGCTTTTTCTCTGAGGATGTGGTAGCTTGGCCGATTCGGGTCTGAAATGTCTCGGGTGTTTTGGAATAGGCGCCTCACTTTTGCTGGACGTTTCTGTCCTTCTTTTGCAGCTGCTGCTGGCTGGCTTGATTGGTGAATGCTCTCTGTTTGTGACTGGATGGCTGATTTGCCCTGAACACCTGTGCCAAATGTCCCTTTTTGTCACAGATCCTGCAAATGGCATCTTTGAACTGGCATGTCTGCCTCTGGTGGTATCCCCCACAGCTATCACAAGTCTCTTTCTGGCCATCATCATCATGCTTATTTCTGTCCATTTTGAAAATGTCCTCATCACCCTCTTCCTCGCTATCAGTCAGGGCCGAATCTCTGTGGACAGGAGTAGGCTTTTATGCCATCTGGGGTTGTGCCGGTCGCTGAAGGGTCTCTGCTGCCTTGTTGGATGATTCGTGTGCTCTGGCTTCATCTAGGGTGATGTGAAGGGTGAGGTTTGTCTTGGCCAACAGTCGTCTCTGGAGGCGAATATCTCTAATGCCACAGATTAGTTGCTCTAGAAGCACATCATTGAGGTCTCGGTACTTGCAGTATGTGGCAGCCTTACACAGTGGTGCCATGTATGCATTTATCGGTTCTCCATCCCTCCGTAGTCTTTGCCGGAACTCGTAGCGCTGAACAAATTTGGACGGTACCAGGGCATAGTGTGTCCTCAACATGGTCTGCAAGACCTGCCATTTCACAGACTGCACTGGTGTTGGCTCCGACAGCGACTCGGCCATGTAAAACACTTTAGGGCCACAGTGGCTCAAAAAGAGGGCACGCTTCCAATTGTCGGACAGCCCTTGGAGGTCATTTGCTTTGAGGAAGCATTCAAACCGCATCATGTACGATCCCCACTTTTCTTTCGTGGGATTGAATGGCGTTGGTGGTGCGAAGGCAGACATCGTTCTGTCATGCTCGGCTCGTGCAGATTTTCCCGCCTGGCTGGATTCAGTTGTCAGCTCTTTTCGTGCAACCTGTCTACCTCGATCCCACCTTCGTCGCCCTTCGTCCTTCGTAATTCCCCCTTCGTCACAAGGGGGAATTACTTGGGATTAAAAATTATTTGAGAAGCTGGAGGAACTGGAGGAGCTGGAGGAACTGGCAAAAACCAGCAAGATAAATGTCAATAGGTGCATATATAGGATCTTGATAGGAAAAGTGAAAGGCATGATGAGGGAATTTATATTGGGTAGCAATACATGCAAAAAGAATATGTGTACCTTGGTAGATCAGAAGTTGAACTTGAGCCAACAGTGCAAACAAATATAATCCTAGAGTTACATCAGGCGAGTGAGGAGCCAGGAGCCAGGTCAAAGTGAACAACAACTCTTTAATATGCAGTGAGAATCCAGCAAATGTACAGTAGAACAGCTCTCCTTATATAGCTTCTTGCCCAGGGTGCTAGCAAATAATCATCGAGCTTTTTCCCACTTAATTTTCCCTCCAAAATTAGATACATAACACCTAGTCTGTATCAACAATGGAGGAATAAAACCAGTAATTATTCTGCTTTGGTTAGATCACACATGGGCTCTACATTTAACTCTGGGAATTGCATTTTAGAGAAGAGATTGACAAACAAAACAGGTCTACAGCAGAGCTATCAAGATAATAAAGTTATTGTTGTTAGTTGAGAAGTTGTGTCCGACCCATTGTGACCCCATGGACAATGTTCCTCTAGGCCTTCCTGTGGTCTACCATCCTCTGGAGTCCATTTAAGCTCAGGTGATAAGGTACCCATAAGGAAAAAGGCTCAAGAAAATGTTAGAGTTGTTAGTTATAGTCAAACTAGAAAAAAGAAGGGAATGTAAGCAGACACAATGGTTGTCTTTGAATATTGTTTATTTTTTATTTCTTATTATTCTGAACACTTTCATTTATTTTAAAACATCTAAAGAACAACATACATGAATGCATAAAGGAAAATGACTATTTGAAGAACTGTTCTATAGAAAAGAAGGAATGCTATCGTTGAAAATTGTTGCTGAAGACAAAATAAATAAAATGGATTTAAATTACAAGAAAGCAGATTTCATTTGAACACTAGAAATAACTCCTAAACCCAAGAGCTACTCAAAAATGGCATTTACTGACTTATGGATCTTCTTTTGTTGAACATACTTAAGTAGATGCTGAGATGATGTAATAATGGATACTTGGCTGAGCAGGAGCTTGATCTATAGGTTCCATCCAACCCTTGATTTCTATGAAAATGTTCTTCATAAGGGATTATATTCTGCATCAGTAGGATCATGTGAGACAAAGAGGGACCTTGAAGATTGAATATTTGCTAATTCTTTCTCTTCAGGGTAGTACCTTACACTTCAAAGATTGCAAAAATCAAGCAGCTAAATTTTTGGAAGAGAAACTATGTATTCCCTTGGGTGGGATCTCAAGTAAGTACCCTTCCCTTTTCCAGAAGCTCTCTGTGCTCTATCCTTACTGGTCAGAAAAAATGTCCTAATGCCCTGAAAAGGCATGCAGGAGGAAGGGGGAAGGCTGGCACAGAATTGTATGCTAACAGCTCTATTTCTATAAATGAATGGGGTGAAATCATTATGGAAAAAAAAGAGAATCATATGTAACTAGCACAATAACAACTTAGCAAAACAAAATGCTTGGCAATTAAAGAGGAAATCAGTCTATAGAAAACTGATGCATATATTTCAGTCACCCTTACTTCATTAATTATATGGAAATTATACTAGCTTTTTAATTATAAATGATCATGGATAGATTTGTTTTGGTTTTAAGTTTCCAAACTGGGATATATCTACATGCTGATAAATATCTGCATGCCAAACTGGGATATATCTGCATGTCATAGTTTTAGTTTTGCAGGGCGCTTTGCAAATAAAGAAATAAAATGTTCTAATGGGGAGGTATTGACCTGAAAAAGTATACATATTATTAATATGCAGCATATAAAACAAATAGCATTATCCAGCAACTCAACTGTTTAAAATATCATGATACATAGACAAATTAAATAAGTATCAATCATTTATCAAGGCAGAAAATATTCCCGTTGTAGTTTATAAAGTACAATTGCACAATATTATTGCTACCCTATGTTTCTAATTACATCACTTACATGCATTAATGGGTCCCATAGCTGGTCTCTAGGAAATAATAAATAGCTTAATTTTAAGAGAAACCCATCTCATTAAAATAATTTAAGAGATGCAACAGCATGACATAATTTGTAATTTTTAACTCAGATTTTTATATTAAACTAAACAGAATCCTGCTATGCTTGTTGTAGTAAATACCCCAACAGGAAAGAGCAGCACATAAAGAATTCCCTGCAGGTGATCTGGAAGCCATAATAGAAATAACTCAAATTATTTTTCAAAGTTCATTGCTCTTGAAATGCAAGTTATCTTAATATATTTCATACTATTGCAACCATGGAACATTAGCATTGCAGTCATTTCTAACTCATGCAATCTCAACAGCATATTCAGTAGAACAATTAGACCACATGGTTGCAATGGTCACATGGTTGAGAAAAAAATGCACTTAAATTTGCTTGCATAAATGCTCACAGCTGATATCACATATTTTAAAACTGTGAAACCATAATATATTTTGGTCTTATGAGTAATAGACTGGCATCTACTACTTGAATGGCTGGATCTTATCAGTGAAAGCCTCAAATTATAGCCCAATTCAGCTAGGGGGCATTGTTTTGGGGTCCCCCGCTTCTAGCTCACAAAAAATTACCATTACTCAGTAGTCTTGTTTGCCCCCAATGTTAAACTATAATTTATCATTAAGAGGAAGAACTGCTCATAGTCTCCTTTATTAGGATGGCCATGGCTGGAACTGTTATTTTCATTTTTTATTAAGTATAGTTCTTCACCCATTTAAAGAGTGGAGTAGTTGAAGTTAAACTTAACTAATAGAAATAGTTAATAGAAATGAAGAAACTGGGATCCACTTTGGTCTAGTGGTTAAAGATACCAGGTTAGAAAGTAGGGGACTATGAGTTTAAATCCCACCTTAGCCATGAAATCCAGCTGGGTGACTTTGGGCCAGTCACTCTCTCTCAGTCCAACCCATTTCATAGGGTTATTGTTATGGGAAAAATAGGAGGAAAGTGTGTAAAAATAACAAAAGGATACAAATTAAATAAAATAAACTTCATACTAAGTTTATGAAGCTAGTCTGCTTTAATAATTAAATAATTTAATAATATCAATTAATGTTGGGGTTCAAATGCACAGGTAGCTCTTGTTCAGCAACCAATTTGGAGTAATGGTTAAGGTGCTGGCCTAGAAACCCAGAGACGATGAGTTCCATGAAAGCCAGCTGGATGACTTTGTGCCAGTCATTAACTCTCTCAGCCCTTCACTTCACAGGGTTATTCTTGTGGGAAATATGGGAAGAGGAATGTTGGCCACCTCGAGTTACTTATAAAGTAATAAAGGCAGGATAAAAATGAATAAATTAATTAAAAATATGATTGGGATTGCCAACTGGACAGCTAAACAAAGCAGCCATTAAGTAAAACTATGACTCTGCTTATGATCTTATTTCAGTTTTTCTTTACAGAACTACAAAGGCTGTAAATGCTAGAATTGATTAGAAAGTTATTTTTTCATCAATGTTGTAACTATGAATAGGCACTAAACATAAGGTGGCCAGACGTCCCGCTTTTGGCAGGACAGTCCCGATTTTTAGCAATTTGTCCCGCGTCCCGCGGCGTTTTAAAAAAGTCCCGATTTTTCATTCTGCCTCCTGAGTCCCGGCTGCCTCCTGAGTCCCAGCTGATGGCTAGAGGGGAAAAAACTGTTTAAACTCTTGCCACGGGGCTTCAAAGGGCCGCCCTACAGGTGATCAGTGTAAAGAGTTCCTGGAGCAGATTTTTTTTCCCCCTAGCTATGCTGAAGAAGCGAAAGCAAAAGCAGGGTCTTTGCTGCAACATGACAAAATGAGGCAGAGAGAGATTTCTTTTTCTTTTTCCTCCCCAAAAAAGGTAGGTGCAAAACTGCAAACAATGGGAAATTTAGGAGGAGAGTTCAAGATTTTAAAACACAAAAGAAAAAAAAGCTCTATTTAACTAGGGAATTGTAATAATTGAGATACTATTAATTGTATATTGTGTTGAAAGCAGAAATGGTTAAGTTGTGGTTTGGAGGAATATATGGGGGAAATTATTTGGTTTATTATTATTGGTAAATATAATTAATTGATTTGTAAGAAATTGGATTGCATGGAAATAATTGGAATATTCACGTTCATATTGATATACAAAAAAGATAGTTATATAACTAATTGATTTATATTCAAATGTTGAATTTGTATTAAACAACTGTATTACATAATTAACCAATGTGAGGATGGATATAAAAATAGATGACAATGGGAAGGGGTATAATATAGAATAGAAGGGAAAAATTGAATTTGATTAAGATTAGAGATGAGGATGAAGGGTAATATTGTTTTTTTAAAAAAAATAGATGAGGAATAAATATGGCAAAAAGGAAATATAGAAATTGTAAATTTAATTGAAATGACTAAACACTGTTTAAATTTGTGAACTGGCCAAATATTCTGTTCAAAGAAAATACATTGTATGTTCGTATGTGTGTTTCTAATTATTGCTATTCATTCATATTTGTTCTCTTTTATTCTTTAAAGTTTAACAATTCATTCTTTATCTTAATATCTTTATATTTGTTTGGGGTTGGCTTTCTTCCCTTTCATCTTTTTTATTGTACAGCAATCTTTCTCCTCAAACCTACCACCTCTCTCTTTTCTTTCCTTCTTACTTTCTCTTCCCCCCACCCTCTTCTTCTCCTCCCTACTTCCTCTTCCTTTTTCCTTCTCCTCCTCTCTTCCTCCCTCTCTTACCCTCACTCCTACTCTAATTTCTCTTCCCTTCCTTCATCCTCTCTATTGCTGTATCCTTTTATGCATATGGACTACTCAGAGGGCTGAAAAAGTTATTTTTGACTGGTCCTCGCACTTTTGACCAGTCCTCAAACTTACGACTGTCCTCACATTTTACGTTTTTTGCCCTATCTTATCACCATGATGAAGAGAAGCAGTTGTGAAATGAGTGACATGGTTGTTAAGAATGCTGCACGGGCATAAATGTGAGGATGGTCATAAGTGTGAGGACCAGTCAAAAGTGCGAGGACCTGTCAGAAATGACTTTTTTCAGCCCTCTGAGTAGTCCCTATACACATAGCCATGGCCACCCGGTCACATGACCAGCTAGCCATGGCCACCCAGTCACATGACCTCCAAGCCACGCCCACAAAATAAGCCACGCCCACAATGGTGTCCCTCTTTACCAATGTTAAAATCTGGTCACCTTAACTAAACAGGGAAGTCACTAAATGTGGACTATCTATAATGTTGAACTGGTTAGTGGAAGATTAATCAATGGAAGATGTATTAAAGGAGCCAGCCAGAAGCTTTTAAAGCTACACAAAGGTTTAGCATTATATGTGAACCCAGTCAGTGTCTTAGGGTAGCAGAATTGGTTCTAACTTTGAATATGTTCTGTATGGTGAAATCCTTATGAATTAATGTATTATACGCCTCAGTCCATGATTTGGGTATTTTCTTCTTTATCATCACTTCATTCATAACGTCCAATAATGGGAGACTTAGAGATTCTTGTAAAGTCCTATAATATTCAACAGGTAAGCCATCTGGCCTTGGTGCCTTTCCATTCTTCTTTTTCTTAATTGCTTCTGTTAATTCCATCATCATAATGCTCCCCTCCAGCATCTCTTTAATATCTTTGGGAATCCGAGGTAATTTTGCATTTTGTAAATACCTTGCCACTTTTTCCTCTTCTATCATCTCTCTCTTGTAGAGTTGTCTATAATATTCTTGTATTATTTTCCCTGTCTCTTTATTTCCAAATTTACTTTGTCCTTGATTGTCAATTAGTTGTGTTATTTTTCTTGATTCTCTTTCTTTTTTCAATTTATATGCTAACCATCTTCCTGGCTTGTTCGCATTTCCAAAATAATTCTATTTAGCACTTCTTATTTTTTGGGCTAATTCTTCCTTCTCCAGTAGATCCATTTTGTGCTTTATTATATCCATTTTCATTTTAACATCTTTCTTACATGGATCTTTCTGGAGTTCCTTTTCAAATCTCTTGTATTCATCAATTAATATTTTAGAAGTTTGTGTTTTCTTCACATTTCTTTTCCTTGTATAGTCTATTATTAGACCTCTGATGTAGGCCTTCATTGTATCCCAAAGATTTTGTGCCAGTGTGTCTTCTTTCTTATTCTCCTTGAAGAAGAACACCAGCTCTCTCTCCATTTTCTGTATAAAATCTTTCTCTTTTAAAATTGTATTATTTAGAGTCCATCGGGATTTTCTTTCCCAACCTTTCCAGGTAACTATCACAGGATTGTGGTCAGCCCATAAATTTGTTTCTATTTCCACGTGTTCTATTTTCAAAGTCAAATCCATTGTTGTCCATATCATATCAAGTCTAAACCAAGATTGTCACTGCATTTTTGTATTTACCAGATGAGCCTCTTATTTTTGAACTCTAAGACTTTCCGTAGCTTGCCAAGTCCTTATCTCTGATCCGCTACACATGTCCGCATTCCTTCACTTTCACACTTTCTTTGTTCTCCTGCCAAGAGGTCTGGCTGCAGAGGGGTGGCCGGCAGGAACGTTGCCAAAATGTAACTATTTAGATTAGTGAGATGTTTTATTTTCTTTATAACAAATAAATGAGTTTTTTTCTTAGAATATATATCTTTGGGTTTATTATTTTCTTAAATGTATACTTGCAAGGAAAAGTCTCGATCCACGTCTCTAAATCAAGGTGCGATTACCCAAAAGCAGAATGGGATTAATTAGCACCCTGACAAAGATGAATGTCTATCGGAGTAAAAGATATATTGTCTATTTTTCACGCTTCTATCTCTCCATGCATCTTTAAAATTCATTTCCTCTATCATATTAAAGAAAGATTTCGGTAGTGTCTTTCTGTTATGTCTTACTGTTTTAAGTGTTTTATAGTCCAGATTTTCCTCCACAATTCCATTAAAATCACCCATCATACATATATTGTTATACTCCATTTCAATTATTTTCATGTGTAATTTTTTATAAAAGTCACTTTGATTATTGTTTGGAGCATATATTGCTACCAAAAGAATTTTCATATTGTTATCAATTATTTCCACCATCAAAATCCTACCTTCTGGATCTGCATATATTTGCTCTGCCAATATTGAATTTCTCATATATAAAACAACTCCTCTCTTTTTACTTTGTGGCAATGATAAAAAAGTTTTTCCAAGTTTAGGTTGTATCAATAATTGTTCCTGTTGCTTTTTAATATGAACTTCTTGTAAACAGATTATGTCAAATTTTAATTTCTCTAATTTATGAAATACCTTTCTCCTTTTCACTACCGAATTGAGTCCATTTATATTTATTGAAATTAATTTCATTCCTTCCATATTCATACTTTATATGTAGATTTTGTTGCTCTAGTTGATCTTACTTCACATTGTTCCTTGTGTTCCACAATCCCGCCTACAGCGCCTTCTGTTGATTCTATCATTACCAATTCCTCTTCTGTAAATTTTGATGGCACTACTGTAGTTTGGGTTTCCATTTCCATTTCCACTTCCTTTTCTTTAAGAAATTCTTCATAAAAAGCTCTTGCTTTATCAATTGTATCCAATCTATATCTTTGAAGTTGCCACGTTAAAGTTAACCCTTCTGGTATCAGCCATCTGTAGTTAATTACTTTTTGGATTAATATTTTGGTCAAAAATTGGTATTCTCTTCTCATCTCTCTCACTTTTCTTGGTATTTGTTTCAAAACCACCACTTCTTTCTCCTTGTATTTCAAAGTTTTTTCTCTAACCACCTGAAGAATTTGTGCTTTAATTGATTTCTTAGTAAATCTTATATGTACTTCTTGTGGCAACTTATTACACATTGCATATCTAGTGTAGACTCGATAAATCTCATCCACACCATCCATCATCTTCTTTTGGGTAATTTCTAATGATCAGCCAACATCCCAATCATAATATCAGCCAATTTTTCTCCCTTTTCTTCCTCCTCATTTTGAAATCTAAGGTAAAATTCTGCTTTGTCCATTTCCCATCCAATTAAGCCACTCCTTTCTCATTCGACCTCTCCCAATCTATTATCTATATCTTTCATTTTTTCCTCTTTTTGATCATCCTTTTTCTCCAATTTTTGCAATCTTTCTTCATATTTCGACATTGTTTGCTGAATGCTGACCACTTTTCATTTGTTTTAAGTAGTTGTTGTTCCATTCTTTGGACCTTTTTATCTGTTCTAAGTAGTTGTTGTTCCATCCTTTGAACTGTTTGAAGTATCGTCTGTATCGATGTGTCTTTGTCTTTGTCTTTCTCTTGCTGAAGCATTGCCTGGATGGTGTGTTGTCCTCCAGATGGAGATGAGGAAGGCATGGATGCAGCAGCTCCCACTGTTGCAACTTTTCTGCTCATTTTATTCAGTGATCAGCCAAAGCCAAAACCAAAAAAGAAAAATAATTTTAAAAAATGCCAAAAGGAAAAAATGAAAAACTCTTCAGGTTCTTCCAAACCCTAATCCATCAAGTGTAAGTCAGGAGGGAAAAAAAAGGAATAAGAAAAGGACAAGCCAGCCAAAATTAAAAAGAAGGAATTTTTAAAAAAAGAAAAAAAAATAAGTAAAAATAAAAATAAAACTCCAAATTTAAAATCAACAATAAATCTTCAGGCTCTTGAGTGGCCTAGTCCAATATGATTATATAGAAATCTCAAAAGAAAGAAAATTCATCAAACACATTGTACCTGGAAAGCATATGGAGAGTTATCTCTTAGCCAAGCCACAAATAAAAAAATAAAAAAACAGTGACTGCCCAAAAGAAAAGAAAAAAATCCTTCTATAGTACTTCTAGACTCCTATTTCAAATAAATTCACCAAGAACACCTGTGTAAACAATGCAGATAGTTTCACTTCCTCAGATGTTCTCATTACACATTCGTCCATCTGAGAGTTCAGAGTCCCTTTATTTTGGCTACAATATATCTCTTAGCTTGTTACTTGTATAAACATAGCAACAAAGTTTCTTTTCCAGCAGATGGCAGCACTGCACTCTCTCTTGTCTTTCCTGTACTTTAAAGTCCAGAATTTCTTTGTTAAAAATTAATAAAAAATTAGAGAAAAAGAAAAAAGGAGGAAAGGCTTCAATCACCAAAAAATCAAACCCAAGTCAAACAGTCTTTTTAGAAAGGCAGGGCTCCAATAATATCAATATTAATCTCTTTTCTTTCAATCCAGTCCCGGTCAGAAGTAGAAAAAACTAATTTTAAAATCCTTCCAAATTAAATAATTGGGTTTAAAAAAAATCATTCCAAATTAGGTTCGCCACTTAATTTCTCTTACTCTTACTCTCCAAGTCTCTTAACCCTCAGGGTGTTCTTTGTATTAATTGAAAAATAAAGCTCTCTCACCTCATCGATTGACTGTCATTCTTCTTTCTTTTTCTTGAAGCTGTCCCAGCCTTGGCAGCCGCAATTGCTGCTACTCTGCTGCGGGAAAAAGAGCTCTGCAACTGATTCAAAGACCCCCCTGGCTGACCAAAAAGCCAGATATCGCATAAAAATCATCAGCCAGAAAGTGTCAGATCCACCACCTTCAGCTTGGTGTCTCACAGGTTTCCTGCCATCAATGAACCAGGAAAGGGAGGGGAAACAAATGGGCAATAAAACTGCCCAAGTCCAACCTCAATGACTCCTCAGGAGCTAGAGGAATTGCGTTCTTTTATAGACAAAAACTTAAAACGTGGGTGATAAACCAGCCTAACTCAGTGTAGCTGCCTCAGTCCTGTTTTTTTTAAAAAAGGGACAGGTCCGTTCACCTATGCATAGACTAGAGGGCTAAATGCTGCATGTGTGGAAAACATCTACCCGTTGCCGCTAATGAAAGACATGTTAGCCCATCTGGCAAAAGTAAAAAAAAGAAGAAGATTGTTACTAAACTGGATTTGCCGGAAGCCTTTTACTGAGTTCAAATCAAAGAGGGAGATGAATGGAACTGCCCCTTAGAATGTTTTCAATTTAGAGTTCTCCTTTTGGACTACAGGGGCCCCCTGCTGTCTTCATGCAGCTGATAAATGAGATGCTGCATGAGCACCTGTACAAAGTAGTATTGGTCTATCTGGTGACATACTGATTTATACTGAGAGTATGATGGAACGTGTCAAGTTTGTTAGGGTAGTCATTAAAAAACTTAGGGCTGCTCAGCTGAACTCTCAAAATCTGAGTTCTACCAGAGTAAAATTGACTACTTGGGCTACTGCATCTCCCATGAGGGGATAGAAATGACCCTGAGAAAGTCAGGGCTGTACTAAAGTGGGTTCCATCCCACAGCAAAAAGCAACTGCAAAGGGTTGGGCTTTTTTTTTTTTTTTTTTTTTTGCAAACTTCATGAACTTTTACCACCAATTTATCCCATCATTTGCTCAGATTACCCTCCCCATCGCCAACTTGTTAAAGGCAAAGGAGGAGGGGAAGCCCAAACCCAGCCAGCCAATGAAGTGGACAATGGAATGCCAAGCAGCATTCAAGAAACTCAAATGCCTGTTTGCCACTGAGCCAGTGCTGAAATACCCAGACCCTAATGCACAATTTATCATTCAGGTGGACACTAATGATGTAGTGGTGAAGGCAGTTCTGTTACAAAGAAACAGCCAGGGTGCCCTGCAACCATGTTCGTACACCTCCAAGAAAATCACTGACACCGAGCAGCAATGGGCGGTGTGGGGAAAGGAAGCTTATGCAGTGCGCTGACCGGTCTTGGAGGGGAGCAAAACAACTTTTGAGATGTGGACTGACCATAAAAACTTAGAACCTCTAAAAGTCCCATAGGTTATCACCCAAACAAGTCCAGTGGGCTCAGTATTTTAATCTGTTTAATTTCACTCTCTGATACCTACCAGGGGAAAAAATTTTCTAGCAGACACATTATCCAGGATGCCTCAATACAACAGCTCCAAACAGGAGATAGTCAGACTGGTCCTCCTGTCCCGCCAGCTTGCGGTGCCAGTAACCACCCAAGCGCAGGCAAAGGCAAAACCCCAAATATGAGAGAGCATATTGGAGACCCTAAAGATGGTGCTAGAGGGAGACAAGTGGTTGCGAGCCACAGGAACAAATGTACAATACAGGATGGTGTAGCCTGAGTAGGAGCTAAACTATACATTCCCAGAAGCCAAAGGTTGCTGATCCTGGAGAAAAGGCATGATTCAAAAACTGCAGGGCATTTTGGCTTTGTAAAAACATTACACTTAATTAAGCAACAGTTTTAGTGGTCACTGTTTTAAAAACACATTCAAAGTTATGTGGCCAGCTACAGGGTGTGTGCTTCAGCCAAGCAGTGGCAGGGAAAAACACCAGGACTCCTCCAATCAGTGGCAGAGCCCAGTGCCCCATGGAAGGAAATTTCGATGGATTTCATAGTGGAACTACTGGAAAGTTCATAGACTACTGTAATCTGGGTGATCACTGATTTGTTTTCTATGCAAGCACATTTTGTGCCCTGTCAAAAAATTCCTTCCACTGAACCTTGGCTAAGTTGTTTATTCACCATGTTTATAGACTGCATGGTGCTTTGCAACATATGCAGTTGTGGAATGCAATTCACTTCAAAATTTTGGCAAGAGTTTAAAAACTTCTAGGTGTGTCCCAAGGGTTTAGTTCTAGTCATCATCCAGAAATGAATGGGATGAATATACAAATGGGGTCCTAGAACAAAACCTGAGATGTTACATTAATTACCAGCAGGACAATTAGACAGACCTCCTCCCATTTGAGGAAGTGGTTTACAACAACTCTATGCAAAGCAGCACTGCGTTCACCCCATTCAAAGTCTACAGGAGAAGACTTTATGTCCGTGCCTGAATTACCCCTGGTTACCTCTCCTATTATATCTCTGAAGGACTGGGTTACTCAGTTACAGAATACCTGGCCAGATGTTAGAAAAACATTGGAAGAGGCAAGAAAGACTTATAAAAAACATATGTATGATTAAGTATGTTGTTTCTTTTCCATACTGTCCATTTACTAAACCAAGTAGGATGGTTTCTGGTCTTAATTCTATCTTTTGGTGTGTTGTTTCCTCTATTTGTGTTTTAATCATTTGCCAATATTGTTTTGCCATTGGGCAGGTCCACCACATATGGTAATAAGTGCCTTTGTGGTGTTTTCATTTCCAATATGTTGGTGACGTGCTGGGGAACATTCTTGCCAATCTGGCTGGTGGCAGGTGCCACCTATAGAACATTTTATAGAGATTTTCTTTGTAGGGTACAGACATTGTCAATTTATAATTTATTGTCCATAATTTTTCCCATTTATCTAGTTCGATATTATAGCCAAATTTCTTTGCCCACGTTATCATATTTTCTTTCACTACCTCTTCTTCTAATTTGTATCCTCTTAAGTAATTATAAATTTTTTTATCAGTTTATCCTGTGTCCCTTGCAAAATTTTATCTAATTCAGTTTGACCTTTTAGGAATTCAAATTGTGCTGAATCTTTCTTATATCTTTTTTTTTTTTTTATTGCAAAAGTTTTACAATTACATTTTCACCCCTTTTTTCACCCCCCCCACCTCCCTCCCCAAACTTCCCGTCCTCCCTAACCCTCCCTAACCCTCCCCCCCAGACTTCCCTATTATGTACTCATAACTAATAACACTGATATATATACCTGAACCCATCCCTCCCCCTACATAATTTTCCCTCTTTGTCTCTTTATATTAAAATATTTCTAATACATTGTTTTCAAATAAAAGCTATTTGATACTTTCTAATTTGGTATTTGTTCTGAACATATTCTATCCACCTTTTCCATTCCCATTCATAAGTCTCTTGTGAACAATCTTTTAAATATGCTGAAATCTTCGCCATCTCTGCAAAACTGGCCATCTTCGAAGTCCATTCCTCGATAGTAGGCAAAGCTTCATTCTTCCAATATTTACCTATCAACAATCTTGCTGCTGTTATCATATACAATATTAATTTTGTTTCATCCCGTGTAAAACCCTTAACTATGCCCAATAAAAACAATTGTGGAGAAAATTGAATTTTTTTCTTCAAAACATTCTGCATGACCCACCATATTTTTATCCAAAAAGCCTTAACTTTCCTACAGGTCCACCAAACATGATAATACGTAGCATCCAAACATTCACATCTCCAACATTTTGGCTGAACATTAGGGTACATACATGACAACTTTTTAGGATCTAAATGCCATCTATAAAACATTTTATAAAAATTTTCCCTCAGATTCTGCGACTGTGTAAATTTAACATTCTGAACCCAAATTTTTTCCCATGTTTCCAACATCACTGGTTCTTCAAAATTTTGTGCCCACTTAATCATGCAATCTTTAACTAATTCCGTTTCTGAATCCCTTTCTAGCAAAACATTATAAAGCCTTTTAATATGCATTGGACCTTTCTCTCTTATATGTCTAACCAATTCTTCCTCATGCAACATAATACCAGTTTTTTGGTCCTCTTTCCATCTCAATTGTAATTGATTATATTGTAACCAGGTTAAATTAATCCCTTCATCCAACAGTGTCTGCAATGTCTTCAGCTGCCATCTGCCCGCATCTGTAAAAAGAACCTCTTTGTATAAAAACCCCCCGAGTGACATTATATTTGTATTCCACAAGGTATGACCAAGATCCAGCCATAGCGGTATTTTATAATCCCATTTGAGTCGGTGCTTCTTCCAAACTCTCATCAAAGAGTCTCTAAGTATATGACTTTTAAATACTTTATCAACTTTGTCATCATAAAATAGGTAAGCATGCCATCCAAATTCAAGATCAAAACTTTCTGCATTCAATATTCCAGCCTTTTTACCCCCAAACCAATCACTTGTTAAAGTTAAAGCTGCTGCATCATAATATAACTGTAGGTTTGGAAGTTTAAGGCCTCCTCTTTCTGGAACATCTTGCATAATTTTCAATTTCACTCTCGGCTTTTTCTCGTTCCAGACGAACTTATTAAGTCCAGTTTGCCAAACTTTCAGTTGTTTATCACTTTTAAGCACCGGAATCATTTGAAACAAAAACAGAAATCTTGGCAAAATGTTCATCTTAACTGCTGCTATTCTTCCAAGTAAAGACAGTTGCAGCTTTTTCCAAGTCTCCATGTCTTTCTGAACCTCTCGCCACAACACCTCATAGTTATTTTGAAACAATTTCATGTTTGATTCTGCAACCTGAACTCCAAGATATTTTACCTTAGGTACAATTTCAAAACCTGCCCTCCTTTCAAGCTCATGTTTACGATCTTGTGTCATATTTTTGACTATCATTTTAGTCTTTTTTGAATTCAGTCTAAAACCTGAAACTCTACCATAGTCTTGTATAATGTCATTCATCAGGATTGTTGATTCCATTGGTTGTGATAGGGTAACCACCAGATCATCTGCAAATGCCTTTATTCTATAATCCTCTTGCCTTATCATTATGCCTTTCAAAATTTTTGAGTCCCGTATTGTATTTAGCAAGACTTCCAATGTTAAAATAAATAAAAGTGGGGACAACGGACATCCCTGTCTTGTTCCTTTTTCAATTTTAAACTCTGTCGTCAAACTTCCATTAATAATAATCTGTGCTTTTTGCTCTTGATAAATTGCTGAGATCGCCTGTGTAAATTGGTCCCCAAAGCCCATCTTTTTTAAAGTCTTTAGTAGAAAATTCCAATCCACTCTATCAAAGGCCTTCTCCGCATCCAAAAAGACCAGCACTGCAGAAATCTGTTTATTCTTATCAAGATATTCCAATAAGTCTATTACTTGCCTTACATTGTCCTTCATGTATCTGCCCTCAATAAATCCCGCTTGGTCCTCATGAATCACCTTTTGGATTACTGGCATCAACCTGTTGGCTAATACCTTCGCATAAATTTTATAGTCTGTGTTCAAAAGAGATATTGGTCTGTAGTTCTCTGGTTTTTTAGGACCAACTTGTTCCTTTGGTATCAAAGATATATAAGCAGTTGTCCAGGATGGGGGTATTTTACCCCCTTGTTGAATATTGCAAAATAAATCTCTAAGTTGTCCCACCATTTCAGCTTGTAAAGTTTTGTAATACACTGCAGTCAAACCATCCGTGCCAGGAGCTTTAGCTGTTTTTAGCTGTTTAATTGCTGCTATTATCTCCTCCTCTGTTATAAGATAATTCATTCTTTCCTTTTGTTGATCAGTAATTTTTGTAACTCTCTTATCCTTTAAATATTTTTCTATAAGTCCATTCTGCACCTCTTCTTTAGCATATAGTTTAGTATAATAATCCACAAAAGCTTCTTTAATTAATTTTTGTTGAAAAATTTCTTTCCCTCCAATATCGATACTGTCAATAATCCGCATACTTTGTTTTTTCCTCAATGTATAGGCCAACCATCTGCCCGGTTTATTAGCATTGCAAAATGTATTATGCTTCGCGTATTGTAAACTTGTTGCAACTTGTTCCGCCATAAGCATTTGGAATTGGTCTTTCAAAAGTTTTATAGCACTTCGTATTCTTTCATCTGTTGGGTTTTTAATAAGTAACTGTTCTTTATTCTTTATTTCCATTTCCAACTCAGATCTTTTCTTTTGTCGGAA
Source organism: Pantherophis guttatus (assembly GCF_029531705.1). The sequence continues at coordinate 4,706,902 of NW_026844019.1, read as the reverse complement.
CAGTCTATGTTTAGAATTCATGTAGATAAGTACCCCTCTCATATAAGCTTTACTTGCATCCCAAACAATTTCAACTGGGGTACCTTTATTCAAATTTATTTCAAAAAATTCTTTCAAATGCTTTTTAAGTTCTATTATATTTTTTTCATATCTAAACAAGTTCTCATTTAATCTCCAAGAACGTCTCTCAGCCTTATCCATCTCGATTTCTATCCATACAGGACTATGATCAGTCAAAATTCTTGGAAAAATCTTTGTTCTTTTTGTCTTAACAAGTAGATCATTTGACAACAAGATAAAATCAATCCTAGAAAAGGATCTATGTCTATCAGAAAAAAAAGTGTAATCCAATTCATTTGGATTATGTATTCTCCAAACATCTTTTAGTTCCATATCTTCTTTCATATCAAAAAAGGTCTGTGGTAATCTAATTCTAGACTTTGCCAAGCTCTTTTTATCTAATTTAGAATCAATTACTCCATTCCAATCTCCCATAATTAAAATAGATCTGTAGTCCCATTGCAATATTTTAGTATGTAACATCTTGTAAAAATAATCCTGTTGTTGGTTGGGAGCATAAATTCCAATCAAAAGAATTTGACCATTTGCTGTAAACAATTCAATTGCTACAAATCTACCATCTTGATCTACTTCTATAACTTTTGCTGTTAATTTTTTATTTACATAAATAACCACACCATTCTTTTTCTGCGAAGTTGAAGATATATAATGTGCTCCTAGTTTTGAGTTTATCAAATATTTTTGATCTTGAGTTGTAATATGCGTTTCTTGTAAACATATTATATCATTATTAAATTGTTTCAAATATGTAAATAATTTTTTCCTTTTCTGTGCTGAATTCAACCCATTGACATTCCAAGATAAACACTTAAAGATCATTAGCCTCTTTCTGGAGCGCAGAGCAATATGCTTGAAGTTCAACCGAGAGCTTCGATCTCGCTCCTCCCATAGCGCCAATCTCTTGTGCAGTGCTCTTAACTGCCTTCTTGTCTTGTCTTTCCTGTTGTTGTTGTTGCTTTTGTTTAAGTAGCTTGGATTGAGCTCTAGTTATACGTTGATCTTTAACTTCAGTCAACTGAATCAAATCCAAAATTGGAGAAGAATCCAGCGATGGCTCACTCAGAATACCTCCTTCTGCACCTTGCACGTTTTCTAATTCCTGCTTAGACTGTTCTTTCAATTGCCTCTCTTCACTCTCCTTAATCTCCAGAACTGTAGATGTACGTGGAGATGGTGTTCTTTCATTAAGAATAGTACTGTAAAAGTGTTGCGCCTTCTCCACGGTATTCAACCGATATCCTTCTCCCTTATATCTGAAAATTACCCCAGCTGGTGCATCCCACCGGAAGGGTATCTGTAAATTTTTCAATTCCTTAACAAGAAAACCAAATTCCTTTCTAACTTTCAGCATTTTAGGAGGTAATTCTTTAAAAATTACAAGCCGTGAGCCCCCCACTTGTATAGAAGTGTGAAAAGATTTTTGCAGGATATCATTTCTAATTTCTCTCTCAGTAAAGTATATGACCACATCTCTGGGTAGTTGTCTTTGCCTGGCCACCCAAGAGTTCACTCTGTAAATTTTATCTATTTTATGAAATACCAAATCAGGATTAACTTGTAAAATCTTAGCCAGGGCTTCAGAGCAAACTTGTCTCAAGTCCTGTCTTTCCTCCTCTCGAATTCCCCGAAGCCGTATGGCAAATTCCATCGCCCGGAATTGTATCATAACAATCTCATCTTCAATTCTCTGCATTTTATTGTCAACTTCATCAATTTTATAATCATTGTCTTTCATCCTAACATTAACTTCTGATTTAAATTCTTCAACTTTAAAATCAACTTTCCCAATAAAATCTGCCAGGCCAGACGCCACTTCTGATATTTTTTTGGTCACCATAATTTGATTCTGTTTCACCATGTCTTTAACTTCATTAATTTCCTGCAAAAATTCCTGATGTGATTTTTGAAGTTCCTGTTGTGATTCTTGAAATTTATCATCCAAAGTTTTAGAAATAAATTCTTTTAAATCTGCCACATCAAATTCTTTTTTCTGAGTTTGTAACTGTTGAGCAGGAGGAAGTTGCATTTGATGTTTATGTGTGGGGGATCCCCCCCCTGATGCCTTCCCTTCCTGCTTCTTTGAAGCCATCGTGCCACGTAAGCTAGTTTTTTTGAAGAGGGAAGTTCTTTTTCCTTTCCCTCTTCCACAGAAACTTCTAAAAAAGTCCCCCAGATTTAATCAGGTGGAACTAGAATAATGCAAAGTCAATTTTTAGCAAAAGAAATTTTTTCTTTAGATAGAGCAACTTTGTAGCAATTTTACAACTTTGTAGCAAAGCAGGGAGGCTTCACAAATCCACTTTCACTAGCTCGTTAACTCAAACGCTGGACGCCATATTTTTTCAAATCACTTTCACTCGCTCACTTTCTCTTTTGATTTAAAAAGTCAACAAAGCACCAATACTTGCAGTTTTCAAGTTTCTGGATTCAAGTTGATATTTCCGCTGTTTGTTAAAATTAATTCCTCTCACTTTAAAAGTTTGCTGCTGCCGGCTTGTTCTGCTGAAGGCAGAATCGTCCCACGCCGCCCGGAGTCTCCGCAGGTTGGAAGGGAGCCACACCTGTTTTCACCCCCAGAAGCAATTCCCTGGGGGGGTTACAGGGGCTCAACCTGTACCCTGCTGTCTCTGCTCCTGCAATCTTCAAGATTTCGGAGTTTTCGAGCCGCACCTCGTTCGCGGGGCGGCTCTACAGGCGGCGGGGCTGGCGGTCTTTAAAAAGTCACCGCCGTCGCCGAAGCTCGCAAACCGGAAGTCCCCAATCTTTCTTATATCTTGATTTTATTTGTGCATAGGGCCACCAGTCAATGTCTGTACCCATCTCCTTCAGTTCTTGCCTAGTTCTTAGTTCCCCCAAGTTATTTAGTAGATCTTTATAGGTTTTCGTTTTGTTATAGTCCATGGCGTTTGGGTAGATCTGGGCTTCCATTGTTGACAACCATTCTGGAATCTTGTTGTGGTGTGCCTTTTTAATACTCTGCCATGTTTGATATAATGCATGTCTAATTGTATGTCTCTGGAAATATTCGTGTCTTTTGTCCGTACCTTCCCATAGGAAGGCATGCCATCCTCACTGGAGATCGAATCCTTCCAAATTCAGTAGTCTTTGGTTTTTGAGTTCCATCCACTCCTTGATCCAAATTAGTGCTGATGCCTTATAATATGTTTCCCAATCGGGTAGTGCCAGTCCTCCTCTTTCTCTTGTGTCCTGCAAGTGCTTTAATTTAATTCTTGCTTTCTTCCCCTGCCATATATAATCTGCTATTAATTTGTTAAAGTCCTTGAAAAAGTTCTTCACTTTGTGTTTATTTAATTGAGATGTGAGGAAGCTGTAGTTTTTCCTCTGGTCTCTCACACATCTCGGGATTTACTTCAATGTTATTATTTCCTTTCCTTTGTGGTACATCGCTTCCTCTCTCATTTTTCTGTATATCTCCTCTTTTATTATTTTCTTTGTGAATCGAATGTGTACCTCTTTTGGGAGCTTGTTCCTACGTGCATAATTGGTGTGCACCCTGTAGATTTCGTCAATATCTCTTCTTATATTATTTTTATCTCTCTGCAATGCTTCTGCAAAAATCTCCATCATAATCTCTCCCAGGTCTTCCTCTTTGGTTTCCGTTATATTCTGGAACCTTAAGTATAGTGATGCTTTTTCCATTTCCAGGAGTTGAGTGAATCTTCCATCTCTCGATTGCTTACCAGCTGTTGATGTTCCAACATTTCTACTTTTTTCATCGTTTGTTCCATTTTAAGTTCCGTTTTTTGGATCCTTTGTTCCTTTTGGGAATGTTCTGTTGGATCTTTCCTATCTTATCATCCATTTTCTGTATGTTGTCGTTTATCTTTCCCACATCAGATTTCAAATCATCATGGTTTTGTCTTGTCTCTTCATGATTGTTAGTGATCGTTTCCTGGGTTTTGCTCATCGTTTCCTGTATCATTGCCAGAGCTAATTGAATATTTTGCATGCTGGAAATGGAGGCTGCCTTTTCTTTTTCTGTTCCTAATATCGTTTCTATAGATCTCTGTTGGGCAGGGGATGCCGTAAGAGAGGCCTGGCTTGGTGTTATTTTTTTTAGTTGTTTTAATTATGGTGGTTATGCCGGTGCTTGTCATATTAATTCTTTTTAGTAGGTTCTCCCAAAATCTCATAAAATTAAGTACTCTTTTTGTTTTTCAGTTTTGTTACTTATAATGATATGTTTATCAGTAATAGTATCTAGAGCTTATGTTGTATAGATCTTCCAATATTAATTAACATGTAATTTCTATAAGTATTCTCGACACTTAACACTCTAATAAGCAGTTAAATATATAAATATATAAATATAACTTATGTATTCTAATGAGGAAAGGGAAGTATAGAATGGAGGAGGTATGGGGAAAAACTTAGAATTCTAACACTTCACTGAATCTTAATATAAGTAGTACAGTAAAATAATCAATTTGTCAAGTTAAATCTATCAGTTCAAATGTCACTAATGTAGATATGTAAATAAGGATTGAATGTTATTAAATATTAAATATTATTTAAACTCTATTATTGTTAATTAATTCCTAAACAATCATCCATGTAATTAGGTAAATATCAATTATTCAGAATCACACAAACACAAAGTAGTTAATCAAGCTTTGTACTTACTAGAAAAATTAATCAAGTATAGATATAAGGTTATTTAACAGTTGATATACAGTTCTTTTCGGCTCTTACGTGCAAATGTTCTTGTGGCATGATTTTGTATCGTTTAGTCTTTGGTGTCTTTGATGTCTCTCAGGCTTCTCAAATCACCAAAAGCTCACTGTCCAAGTTTCGTCACCTTAATACAGTCTGTTTGCTAATATTAGTCAGTTAATTAATGGATTAATTCCTCCGTTGTTATCTTAAATCACCGCTTTTCCACTTGCTGTCCTATTGTGCCACTTTCGTTTGCTCTCGCCGCTTCAATGGCGCCGCCACTCTCGCTTTCACTCTTGCTGTTTCTTTATCTTCCTGCTATTTCCTTTCTGGATACTTTTGTCTGTCACTCTGTGGTTCTTTATTTAAGTCCAAACACCTTCCTTCTCTATTCAGTTCAAATCCAAAGTCTGGTCTCACTCAGCAGCATATAGATTTTTTTTGAAGTTTCTCGTTCTGAGCAGTCTCTCTCTTTTTCACGCAGTCACCGCCCATCAGTCTTCTTTTGCCCCTGTCATCTTTCGTTCTTTCGCTCTCCGCTTCCTTTGGGGTCTTGAATTCCCTGCTTTCCACTTTCTGGTATATTTTGTTGCTGTGCTTTACTCACTCGCTTTCGTCTCAATCAGCTTCCAAATTAAACTGGATACAGTTGCGATTCTTTGGTTTAATCTTCACCTCCCTGCTTTGCGGTTTCAATGTTTCAGGCCAGCCAAAATGGCTGGTTTTTTCCCCTCCGGAATTAGGGGGTTTCTCCTGAACCTTCGGGGTGGTTGCTTTCCCCCCGAGGTCCTTGGAGGTTCCTCCTTGTTCTATTGACTCTCCAAGATCAATAGCGCCTAAATCGGCTTCCTAGGTGAGAATCTTGGACTTTCAAGAATGGAGCCCCGTTCTCTAATTCCAGATGCGCTGACGTCACCGCCGGAAGTCTTGAAATCAGTCTATAGTTTTTAATCAATTGTAGATATGTATCATCTTTAGGTATGAGTGTCAGATATGCCTCTTTCCATGAATCTGGCATTTTGGCCTTCAATAATAAGTCATTAAATAAGCCCAACATTACATTACTAATCGCTTCTTGTAGTGTTTTATGTAACTCAGCTGGTAAACCATCTGGTCCTGGTGCTTTTCCACTTTTTTGTCTTTTTATTGCTTCTATTAGTTTCATCATTGTTATTCTTTCTTCTAGCATTCCTTTATATTGTTCTGATATTTTAATTAAATTTGATTTTTCCAGGTAACTTTGTATCTCCTCCTCGGCAATCTTCTCTTGAGAGTAAAGTTTTTCATAATATTCTTGAATTACTTTCTTTTTTTCCTCAGTTCTATATTGTAATTTCCCTTCTCCATCTTGTAAATATTTTATAGTTTTTTTCTCCTTCTCTTTTCTTAATTTACATGCTAGCCATCTTCCTGGTTTATTTGCATTTTCAAAGAAATTCTGCTTTGATGCTCTCAATTGATTTACTAATGATTCTTGTTTGTTTAGAGTTATTTCATGCTTCTTCAATTCCATCAATTTCTTAATTTTTTTTTATTTTGAACATCTTTCTGGAATTCTTTTTCCAGGCTTTTATACTTTTCTTCCAATCTTGCTTGTTTCTGCCATTTCTTTTTGTTCTTTTTTCCCAAGTATGTTATTGCCAAACTTCTGATATATGCTTTTATTGTATCCCATACATTCTGAAGTGATGTATCCTCCTTTTTGTTTATTTTAAGGAAAATTTCCAATTCTTTTCCCACAAATTTCTGAAATTTTTTTTCATTTAATATTGTTGCATTCAAAGTCCATCTTGTCTTTTTCTTTTGCCCTTTCCATATTATTGTCATTGGGCTATGATCTGCCCAGATATTTGAGCCAATATTTACTTCTTGCACTGCTTTTATGTCCAGTTGACATCCATATCATATCTATCCTTGACCACGATAAATGTCTATTTGAATAAAAAGTATATTGCCTCTCTTTCAAGTGTTTTTGTCTCCAAATATCTTGAATACTTAGTTCTTCTATCATTGTGATCTTCTATCATTGTGATAGAAGGAGGGGGGTGCGGACCTGGCAGGTATTACGGAGACCTGGTTGGGCCAGGAGGGGGGGTTCCCCTCATTGAAATGTGCCCACCAGGTTTCCATGCATTCCATCAGCCAAGGTCACAGGGGAGGGGAGGGGGGGTAGAGGTTATCATTAAAGATGGTCTGAGACCGAGGGAGGCCACTGTTCCTCAGATGGCCGGCTGTGAATCCCTCCTTGTGAAATGGGGTCACGGGGTTCAGAGGGGTTTGCTGATCACGTACCTGGCTCCCTGCCATGTGGCAGCAGCCCTGCCCAAGCTACTCAACATCATCACCACGGTGGCGGTTGATACTCCTAGGCTTATGGTCATGGGGGATTTCAACCTGCCGTCTGTGGGTGAGGCGTCTGAGGTGGCCCAGGAGTTCATGGCTTCCATGACGCCCATGGACCTGACCCAGTTAATTCATGGCCCTACCCATACGGGGGAAAACACACTGGATCTGGTTTTTGTCTCTGGACAGTGGTTGAGTGATCTTGAGATAGGGGATATAGTCATCGAGCCCTTGTCATGGTCTGATCACTCTCTCCTTCATCTCAACCTTCGAACTGCTGCACCCCGTCTCAGGGAGGTAGAGCTGGTAAGATGGTTCCGCCCCAGGCACCTGATGGAGCCTGACAGGTTCCAGATGGAGCTTGGGCTATTTCCGGAGGCTCTGGCACACTCCTCAACTGGAGAGCTAGTGGCCGCCTGGGATAGGGCGGCTGCTGGAGCTCTGGACCGGGTCGTGCCTTTGCGGCCTCTGACCTGGCGCTGATCTCATTTGGCTCCTTGGTTCACTGAGGAGCTGAGGGAGTTGAAGCACCAGAAAAGACGCCTAGAGAGTAGTTGGAGGGCCAGTCTTTCTGAATCGGACCGGACACTGGTAAGATCTCATATTAGGAATTACCTAGTGGGCGATAAAAGCAGCGAAATGTAGCTATTTTGCTGCTCTTATTGCATCATCAGATAACCACCCAGCCACCCTGTTTAGGGTGACCCACTCCCTGCTCCACCAGGAAGCACGGGAGGACCCCTTGGAGGGTAGAGCCAAGGATATTGTTCAGTATCTGCATGACAAAATCACTCAGATCCGGGAAGATCTGGACTCCAACTGGGTAGTCTCAGGGGGAGGGACTGGGGCAGGTCTTGAGAATGTTATCTGGGATTAGTTTGATCCTGTGACCCCTGAGGACATGGACAGGATTCTGGGCAGACTGAATGAAACCACTTGTTTATTGGACCCGTGTCCCTCCTGGTTAGTGCTGGCTTCCCGGGAGGTGACGCGAGGCTGGTTCCAGGGGATTATAAATGCTTCGTTGGGTGAGGGTGACTTCCCTGCCGCCTTGAAAGAGGCGGTGGTGAGGCCTCTCCTCAAGAAGCCTTCCCTGGACCCGGCAATGTTGGTTAATTATCGTCCGGTCTCCAACCTTCGTTTTGTGGCTAAGGTTGTTGAGAGTGTGGTTGCACAACAGCTCCCCCAGCACCTGGATGAAACGACGTATCTGGATCCGTTCCAGTTGGGTTTCAGGCCCGGGTACAGCACGGAAATGGCATTGGTTGCGTTGGTAGATGATCTCTGGAGAGCTCGGGACAGGGGGTGCTCCGCTGTCCTGGTCCTGTTAGACCGCTCAGCGGCTTTTGATACCATCGACCATGGTATCATGCTGCACCGGTTGGAAGAGTTAGGGGTGGGGGGCACTGTACTGCAGTGGTTCTCCTCCTTTCTCTCCGACCGGTTGCAGTCTGTGTTGGCAGGGGGGCAGAGGTCGATCCCAAGGCCCCTTATATGTGGGGTGCCACAAGAGTCAGTCCTCTCACCCCTTTTGTTCAACATTTATGTAAAGCCGCTGGGTGAGATCATCCGTGGATTCGGGGTGAAGTACCACCAGTACGCTGATGACACCCAGCTGTACATCTCTACCCCAGACCACCCCAATGATGCTCTTGAAGTGATGTCCCGGTGTCTGGGGGCCGTGCGGATCTGGATGGGGAGAAACAGGCTCAGACTCAACCCATCCAAGACCGAGTGGCTGTGGTTTCCGACGTCCCAATATAGTCAGTTGAAGCCATCACTGACTATTGGGGGCGAATCGCTGGCCCCCATGGAGAGGGCTAGCAACTTGGGCGTCCTCCTGGATTCACAGCTGTCATTAGAAGAGCATTTGATGGCTGTGACCGGGAGGATTTTTCATCAGGTTCGCCTGATTCTCCAGTTGCGTCCCTTTCTGGATCGGGACTCCCTACACACAGTCACTCATGCCCTCATCACTTCCCGCCTGGATTATTGTAACGCTTTCTACATGGGGCTCCCCTTGAGGAGCACCAGGAGGCTCCAACTGGCGCAGAGTGCGGCCGCGCGGGTGGTTATGGGAGCAACATGGCGCTCCCATGTGACACCTCTCCTGCACGAGCCGCACTGGCTCCCGGTGGTCTTCCGGGTGCACTTCAAGGTTTTGGTCACCACCTTTAGAGCGCTTCATGGCTTAGGACCTGGTTATTTACGGGACTGCCTATTACCACAAACAGCCTCCCTCCGGCTGGTACGCTCTCATAGAGAGGGACTCCTTCAGGTGCCATCAGCCAAACAATGTTGACTGGCAGCCCCTAGGCAGAGGGCCTTCTCTGTGGGGGCACCTACTGTCTGGAATGAGCTCCCCCCGGAGATACGAAGGATCCCAGACCTGCGCACCTTCCACCGTGCTGTGAAGACCTTTTTATTCCACCAGGTGGGCTTGGCCTAATCCTTTCCCTCTTTTTTAATATGTAAATTTTAATCTGTTTTAAATTATTGGGGTGTTTTAATTTGTCAGGGCCAAAACTATTTAATTCGATTTTATCTGGTTTTTTAAATTTTTTGTATCTATGTATTTTATTGTTTGGCTGTTCACTGCCCTGAGTCCTTCGGGAGTAGGGCAGTATACAAATCAAATAAATAAATAAATAAATAATAATAATAATAATAATAATAATAATAATAACAACAACAATATGATGATGATGATGATGATGATGATGATGATGATGATGATGATGAAGGATTTTGGCAGTCTTCTACATTTTTCATCTATCTTCACTATTTTGTAATCCAAATCTGCATTTGTTACAGCATTGAAACACCCATTATACATACATTTTCATAATCCAGTTCTATAATTTTCCTGTGTAGTCGCCGATAGAATTCTTCATGTTTTTCATTTGGTGCATATAATGCTATCAAAAGTATTTGTTTAAAGTTCATTTTTATTTCCACCATCAAAATCCTGCCTTCCTCGTCTTCAAAAATTAATTCAGGTTCTAATTTTTCTTTAATATATAATACCACATCTCTTTTACTTTGTTGTATCACTGATGTGAATAGAACTCCTAGTTTTGGGTATTGTAATAATTTTAAATGTTGTTTTCTAATGTGAACTTCTTGTAAACATATAATGTCCATCTTCAAGCTATTTAATTTAGTCAATATTCTATTTCTTTTTCTCGATGCATTTAGTCCATTTACATTTAAAGATATTGCTTTTATTTCTTCTTCCATGTTTATTTGTTACTAGTTTTTAATTTCATCGCCCTGGTCTCTCTTTGTTCAATGGGTCTTTAGATCTCGCCCCTTCTCTTAGAGCCCTTTCCTCTTTTGCTTTTTCCTCTTTATCCTTTTCTTCATCTTTCTCTTTTGTGATGCCTACAGCTCCCAAATCTTCTTCCAATGGTCCACAAAATTGTTGATAGAGTAGTTTTGCTTTCTCAATTAAATCAAGTCTATGTCTTTGTTCTTGCCATGTCACCATAATTCCTTCAGGTATTAACCATCTAAAACTCACTCCTTTGGATATTAAAAATTTCGTTAGAAATTGGTCTCCTCAAATCTCTAACTCTTCTGGGTATTTGTCTTAAAAGCACAAGTTCTTTATCTTTGTGTTTCAGTGCTGTGATCTTTCCTGGTTGTACTATTTCTGTTTTCATTGCCCTCTTTGTGAATCTTGTGAATGCACTTCTCTTGTTAATTTATTCCTTATTGTATATCTAGTATATATTCTGAATGCTTCATCAATCTCACTTAAAATCTTTTCCTTAGAATGTTCCAAAGTTTCAGCCAAAATCTCTGCAATTACCTCTGGGAGATTTTCTCCTTTTTCTTCTTTTATGTTTTGGAATCTTAAATAGAATTTAGACCATTCCATTTCCAACAGGATAATTGTTCTTTCTTGTGATTTGTCTGTTAAACTAATTTTTCTTCTAATGCCTCAACTTTTTTTCTGTCATTTCTGCTTTTTCTTCTACTTTCTAGATTCTCTCCTCGTTCTTCCCCATCATTTCTTTCATTTCTTTTAATTCCTGTTTTATATCATCATGAAGCAATTGCATAAAATTTCATAGTTCCATCATCTCTGAAGCTGCTGAGGGATTTGATGCTGGATGCAAATGAGCTGTAAACTTCTTCATTTCCACTTTTCCCGAATAATTTATAATCCACTTGTAGTTTAGTTATGGTTCAAATATCCAATTCAACCAATAATTGAATTAGCAAATTAGAATAAAATAGCATAAAGTGAAATAAAAAAGAATCTCAAACCATCCCCACCCTTCAAAAATATTACAAAAGTAAAAAATAATAAGATAAAAGAGGGGAAGAAAAGAAAAAGTATAATCGAACTGTCTCAGAAGAAAAAAAATAAAAAATTTAAAATAAAAATCAAAAATGAAAATCCAAGGGAAAATCAGTTTGGCAAAAAATTTTTTTTGAAAAGATTGAGAAAGTTTCTTCTGACTCTTCAAGTCTTAATCCAAAGGAAGACAATACATAAAAAACTAATTTCATTAAGTTCAATAAAAAGTCTCTAAATATAACCAAAGGGAGGGAAAAAATAAATCTAAAGGCTTTTTTTAGTTCTCAAAACAAAACTAATCAGCCCAGAAAAGAAATAAAAAGTTATAATCCACAAGGCCAAGAGAAAAAAAATTCAAAGCAAGTTTAAAGTCTAATCTTCACTCTCCACAGCTGTTCTATTATCTTCTAGTCAAAATGTCAAGGTCAGTTATTTGTTAAGTTTTCTCCAAAATATATGTTGCTTTTTCTTCTGCCACTAGATGACACTGCAGGTTAACTTTTCGTCTCAGCTCAGTACTTTCACTTCTTTAAACAAGTTATAATTTAAGCAATCAGCATTTGTAACAATCCATTCGGGGGGGGGATGTATATTCCATTCAGTCCATTCAAAACCTTAATGTCCAATTGTTTTTAAAGTCCCCAAATCTTCTTTTTTTCCAATAAAAATTTGGTAAAATTTAGTAAAAAAATTATTTAAAAATTTAGTAAAAATTTAATAGGCTTTCAGTCGCACATTCCTTGCCACCCAAATTTCCGGATGTGGATGCAAATACACACCTGCACCCACTCCTTACTCTCAGCCAATCTTCTCCACCCTATAGATCTTCTAGGTGAATTAAAGAGAAACTGTCTAAACAAATAAGATTAAATCAATCTCACCTTGATGTCACAGGCTGGCTCTTTACTTTCTCTTTTCTTGCCCCAGCCCCAGCTTTTTAAAATAACATTTTTGAGAGGTCTGAAATAAGTCTCTAAAGCATCTAGAATAACTTTGGTATCGCTTTCTTGCTCCACAGAAAGGGTTAAGTTGTGTTTGTAAATCTGGAGGCATTCACTGCCCATCAACCTCCTTAATGTGGTGGCTTGAACTACTGCTGGCTTATCATCCAAGCCTGTAGCTAAGGCATAGTCTTCTAACTCTGCCCTGAACTTATCCCAATTGCTGCTGCAGTCTCCACTCACCCTCATAGCCTCAGGCAGAGGTATACTGTTAGCAGCTGTCATGCTTCCACTGCTTAGTTTCTGGGAGTATGCTTCAAATGAAGCATGGATGAAGACATGGATTCAGACTTCTGGCACCATGCTTCAAGAAGTTTAATCGTAAGAGAGACACTGAATAAGCCATCATTACAAGTATATATCTACATAGTACAGGAGCCAGAAATACCTCATAGGAGCAGCTGAAGGCAGCTCCTCGAGAGGCAGGGAATGCATCTCAGACTCATCCTGCCAACACAGCAGACATAATTACTTTCTATCATATTTTCTATTTTCCCATTTATGTCTTGCATTTATTGTCTTTATCTCTCTGTGATTTTGTTGTCATAGTACCCCCTAATGCTTTGAAACATCAATGCCATTTCTCTTGAAATCTCATTCATTTCCCCCTGATGGAACATCTTGTCTTATTTTAATAAGTCCTGCTCTTACTCAAGTCTAAAAACAATATTTTCAAATCTTGAATATTCCGTTGACAGTTGCAAAACAAAATGGCAGCTCAGAGCTGAAACTCCAAGGCTAGGAGGGAGATGTTTTGACATTTTCAAGAGTGTGGGGGTCAATTAACCATCCACAGACACCCTCCCAGCAAGCTGAGGTATTTTCAGCTCAATAGAGCTGTGGATGGAGCCCAAGGATAAAACCCGAGCCGAACCCGAAGATCAGCTGTTTTTTGGTAAAAAGACTGAGGGCGGTGCGGAGGATGTCAACATCAAAGCCTGGCTGTCATGACCGGGTCAACCACTGAGTCTAATACAGCTGATGAAATGGTTGGCGAGATGGTGGCAACATCAACTCAGGATAGGGTGTTGATAATGATGCCTGGGCTAATAGGCACTGCATGTAGCAACACGGCGGCGATGATGTCTATGGCAAGGGGGGTTACCACAATGGCGAGGGGAATGGTGCTAATGGCAGCGACGGCAACACCAGGAGGCTGCAAGGAAGCCCTCGTTGTTAATAGAGGAGAGGGCAATGCTGCAAAGGCTATAAATGTTTGGATCCCTTCAACCTCTAGGGATCTGTTGCACTCCTCTTTCTTGAAATTCTGAGGACTTATTAAACTAATTGAACTAAGTAACCTGAGCAAGGTGATGGATAGGGACTGAGGATTACGAACTGGAGATGATGACTTACTCTCCCCCTCAACTGTCCCTCTATGTCCCTTTATCAGATCTAGGTCTATTACGACCACTCAGCGTTAACTTGCAATCTTAGATCGATCTGCAGCTTTATTTACCACCTATTCCCCAAGATTACCCTGATTATTTAACCCTAAATACTTTGTCCAGTGGCTCTGCCTTACTTTTTTGATCTAATCCTCGGCCATCGCTGGTATCAGGACTGGAGGAGATACAGACATTGAGAGTCTTGGATTATGGGGAGATAGACCACCTTCTCTTTGTTTGTTTCAAATGGTTTCGTCGCTGTGAGAGGATGACCCTTTGAGACCTCTACCCCCACCTCCTTTGGATGGACTTACTACAACCACAAGACTTCCCATTGTCGTGAGAGGGCGATGATGTTCCAATGTATTGACATTTGTAACATACTGGTCTTCCTTTAACATCTATTTCCTCCCTTATTTTAAATTACCTGTCTTAACCATCTCTAACACTCTTAGAAGAAAATGATCCTTCATCTCCTTCAACTCGCTCCTATCTTTGATGTATTCAACTGCGGAGCTCCTTGCACTGCGAGATTCCCCCCTCTCGCATGTCTGGCCCTCTCAGTTATCAAGGGCCGCCCTTGAGGACGGGTTTTGGAACCCCGAGAGGTGGTTTGCAAAAAACAGACAGCTTTGGGGGTTTTTAGATAAATCTTTAAGTTCTATTTTAAGGGGTTCTGGGAGGGATTGTGGGAATGGATCTGGGGGGATCCATAAATCCACTGAAAGGGGTAATGGGTCTGATGATCACGGTGGGGAGGATGGGGACAGAAATCTGACAAGGATGCAGGGGGATGAAGCGATGGGCATTAGTATAGTAAGTGGGAGGGGCAGATATAATGGCTGCAGGGGGCCATATTATGTTTCGGGAGTCCGCACTCGTTGTTTATGAGCGATTGCCCACTCCGACCCCCAAAGCACTGCTCGTTTCCCGGGTTGTTCAGAGTCTCAGACCCTGGGTCTACGGCTGATGTTATGTAATGCCAGGTCAGTGGTAAATAAAGCCCCCCTCATTCATGATCTTATTTCAGAGGGGGGTGCTGACCCGGCAGGGATTACGGAGACCTGGTTAGGCCAGGAGGGAGGAGTTCCCCTTGTGGAAATGTGCCCACCAGGTTTCCGTGCATTCCATCAGCCAAGGACTCAGGGAAGGGGTGGGGGAGTGGCAGCAATCATTAGAGAAAGTCTTTGCCCAAGGGAGGCCACTGTTCCTCAGATAGCCGGATGTGAGTCCCTCCTTGTGAAGTGGGGTAAGGGGATTCAGATGGGCCTACTGATTGCGTACCTGGCTCCCTGCCACGTAACAGCGGTCGTGCCTGAGCTGCTCGACATTACAGCCGGGGTGGCGGTGGAAACCCCCAGACTTATTGTTATGGGGGATTTTAACCTGCCATCCGCTGGTGAGATGTCGGAGACGGCTCGGGAGTTCATGGCTTCCATGATGGCCATGGACCTGACCCAGGTAGTTCAAGGCCCCACCCACTTGGGGAATCACACTCTGGACTTGATTTTTGTCTCTGATCAGTGGCTGAATGATCTAAGAATAGGGGATATAGACATCAAGCCCTTGTCATGGTCTGATCATTCTCTCCTTCACATGGACTTTCAAGTCACTTCTACCCACCGCAGGGAGGTGGAATCAACCAAATGGTTCTGTCCCAGGCGCCTGATGGACCCCGAAAGGTTCCTGATGGAGCTTGGGCCATTTCCTGAGACTCTGGCTCACGACTCGACTGAGGACCTGGTGGTCGCCTGGGACAGGGCGGCTACTGCAGCCTTGGATCGTGTCGTGCCTTTGCGGCCTCTGACCCAATGCCGATCTCGTCTAGCTCCTTGGTTTTCTGAGGAGCTGAGAGAGATGAAGCATCAGAAAAGACGCCTGGAGAGCGATTGGAGGACAAGCCGATCTGAATCTGACCGAACACAGGTGAGATCTTATATTAAGACCTACCTAGTGGCGATAAGAGCGGCGAAGTCTAGCTACTTCTCCGCTCTTATTGCATCTGCAGAGAACCGCCCAGCCATGCTGTTTAGGGTGACCCACTCCCTACTTCAGGTGGGGGTACGGGAAGATCCCTTAAAGGGTCGAGCTGAGAATTTTGTACAATTCCTGCATGATAAAGTCGCTCAGATTCGGGAAGGCCTGGACTCCGATTGGGTAGATCCAGGGGAGGAGACAGGGGCAGGTCTTGAGAGCGTTATCTGGGAAGAGTTTGACTCTGTGACTCCTGAGGATGTGGACAGGATTCTGGGCAAGCTTAACGCTGCCACATGTTTATTGGACCCATGTCCCTCCTGGTTGGTACTGGCCTCCCGGGAGGTTACACGAGGCTGGCTCCAGGGGATTATAGCTGCTTCTCTGAGTGAGGGTGTCTTTACCGCTGCCTTGAAAGAGGCGGTTGTGAAGCCCCTCCTCAAGAAGCCTTCCCTGGACCCGGCTATATTATCAAATTATCGTCCAGTCTCCAATCTTCGCTTTGTTGCGAAGGTTGTTGAGAGTGTGGTGGCGCGACAACTACCCCGATACCTGGATGAAGTTGTCTATCTGGATCCATTCCAGTCGGGCTTCAGGTCACGATACAGCACGGAAACAGCATTGGTCGCGTTGGTGGATGATCTCTGGAGGGCTCGGAACAGAGGTTGCTCCTCTATCCTGGTCCTATTAGATCTCTCAGCGGCTTTTGATACCATTGACCATGGTATCTTACTGCACCGGCTGGAGGAGTTAGGAATAGGGGGCACCGTGCTTCGGTGGTTCTCCTCCTTCCTCTCTGACCGTTCGCAGTTTATGTTGGCAGGGGGGCAGAGGTCGACCTCGAGGGACCTTATTTGTGGAGTGCCACAAGGGTCAGTCCTCTCACCCCTTCTGTTCAACATTTATGTAAAACCGCTAGGCGAGATCATCCGTGGTTTCGGGGTGAGTGTTCATCAGTATGCTGATGACACACAGCTATACATCTCCACCCCAGACCACCCCAATGATGCCCTTGCTGTGATGTCCCATTGCCTGGAGGCCATGCGGATCTGGATGGGGAGAAACAAGCTCAGACTCAACCCCTCCAAGACCGAGTGGCTGTGGTTTCCGGTGTCCCAGTATAGTCAGCTGGTACCATCACTGACAATAGGGGATGAGATCTTGCTCCCCACAGAGAGGGCCCACAACTTCGGTGTCCTCCTGGATTCACAGCTATCTTTAGAAGATCATTTGACGGCCGTGGCCAGGGGTGCCTTTTATCAGGTTCGCCTGATCCGCCAGTTGCGTCCCTTTCTGGATCGGGACACCTTGCGCATGGTCACTCATGCCCTAGTTACCTCCTGTATGGACTACTGTAATGCTCTCTACATGGGGCTCCCCTTGAAAAGCACCCGGAGGCTCCAACTGGTCCAGAACATAGCCGCGCGGGTGATTATGGGCGCAGCTCATTACGCCCATGTAACACCTCTCCTACGCGAACTGCACTGGCTCCCGGTGGTCTTCCGGGTGTGATTCAAGGTGTTATTTATCACCTTTAAAGCGCTCCATGGCTTAGGACCTGGGTACCTACGAGACCGTCTTTTGCCACCAATAGCCTCCCACCGACCAGTTCGTTCTCACAGGGAGGGACTACTCAGGGTACCGTCAGTCAAATTATGCCGACTGGCGACTCCCAGGGGGAGGGCCTTCTCTGTGAGGACTCCAACCCTTTGGAATGAACTGCCCCCGGAGATACGGAATATCCCTGATCTCCGTGCTTTCCGCTGTGCCCTCAAGACCCTGATGTTCCAACAGGCAGGGCTAAACATATGAACATGTGAATGATTTTTTTAAATGTGATCTAATTCTGGGTTTTATTTAATTGACCAAACTAAGTAATAATTTTAATTAGCAATTTTATGATGTTTGTGTGTCTATATTTTTCTTGACTGTACACCGCCTTGAGTCCTACGGGAGAAAGGTGGTATAGAAATATAATAAATAAATAAATAATAAATAAATCCAGTGTTGCTCCTCAGAAAGTTCAATAATCATAGTTCTTTATATCTCAGGATTATTAATCAGTTCCATTTAAGTGGTCCAGGCAGCTTTCCAAAAATCAAAAGTCACTTTACTTAACAGTTTTCCTTATTCTCACAACAGAGTTTCCAGTAATC
Organism: Pantherophis guttatus; assembly: GCF_029531705.1. Next base: position 4,688,973 of record NW_026844019.1, on the reverse strand, counting down.
ATAAAGTGGATAGCTGTAGAACAGTAAGTATCACCACAGCCCGCCAGATGAATGTAGTTTATTTCTCTTAAGAATTTTCCTAGTCTGGTAGGGGTATGGTATATTTTCCATTCACCAGTAGATGGCACCCTCACCTTAGGTTTCAGTGTTGTTTCAGTTCTGATAAATTGATTAATCCAAATTTAGTTCAATTTATGGAAGCAATATCGGCTATTCAAATAAATTCAAGTAGATAGTTCCAGCCAGCAATGGGTTCCACTTACCTTCGCTACTGATTTGGGACTGTGAGCACATGTGTACACATGCTCACTTCGCTCATGGGTGGTGCTTCTGCGCTTGCACAGAACCTCCTGCACATGTGCAGAGCACCCATAATGACCTCCAGGCAGGTGGGCAGAGCCTCCTGCTGCCACTACTACCGATTTGCCCAAACCAGGGTGAACTGGTAGAAACCTACCACTGGTTTCAGCATTTTATAATGCCTTTCCAAAATGCCTACCCAGTTTAAAAGTCCAATTTTCTATGTTTTAAAAAGGTCTTTAGCTTTTCTCCCCTTAGTTCCTTTCTTTTGGGTCTAGGATTTTTCTCTCTATGGTAGTTCGCTACTTTAAGAAATAATTCTAAGAGTCTCTTTTCCTGGATTTTCCTCTTTCTTTTTTTCTTTAAAGTTAGGGTATAAATAAAAAGGAATCTTCCCATTCAGCCCCAATCACTGTTCATCTGCACATTTCTTTATTGCCTCAAATGTCCCAACTTCATGGCAGCCATGATGGCTGCTTCTTCTTGTCAACAGAGAGGGAAAAAGCCCTGAGTCCAGCAGGAGAGTTGTTGCTCTCCCCGAACTACAGGGTGCCCCTCTTTTCTTCACCACCCCTACACGGTGGCTTTAACTCCTTTTGGAGCCCTCCAACAGGGAGAACTCAGTGTGGGAGCATGGACACCCGCTCCTTACGTCTGATTTTGCCACAACATCAGCCGAAAGTCCCCCTGGATGACATTTCAATCTGTACTGAGACAACGTCAGAACACATAAAACCAGTCAGAGTTGTGCTCAAGAAGCTTTGAGCAGCCAAATTATATGCCAAGTTGTTCAAATGCAAATTCCACCACAGTAAAATTGACTATCTGGGCTACTGCATCTCCCATGAGGAGAAATGGACCCCTGAAAAGGTGCAGACAGTATTAGAGTGGGCTCCTCCCTACACCCAGAAGCAACTACAAAACATCTGGGATTTTACCGCCAGCTCATCTCCATTTGCCCAGATAGCCCTTTCAACCGCTAAAGACAAAGGGGGAAGGGAAACCCAAACCCAGCCAGCTGCTTAAATGGACTATGGAATACCAGGCTACATTTAAGAAGCTTAAGTGCTTGTTCGCAGAAAAGCCAGTACTGAAACACATAGACCCCAACACCCCCTTATCGTTCAGGCTGATGTCAGTGATGTCACAGTGGGCTCAATGCTTCTACAGGAAAATGAGCAAGGGGTCCTGCATCCCTGTGCATACACTTCTAAAAAGCTAAATGAGATGGAGCAGAAATGGGCAGTCTTGGAGAAGAAGCCTATGTGATGCGCTGGGTGCTCCTTACTTGGAGGCATTTTCTAGGAGGGAAAATCCCATTTGAAGTATGGACTGACTGTAACAATTTAGAACCCTTGAAAAACCCTCAGATGGACTTGTTGGGCCTAGTACTTTACCTTCATGTTAAGGTACCTCCCAGGGGAGAGGAACTTTCCATCAGATGTTTTATCCAGGCTGCTGCAATACAATAGTTCAAAGGTGGAGGTGATTATACCAGTCACCCCTCCAGGTAACTGTTAGCCCCAGTCACCACCTGGGCACAAGCTAAAATGAAAACCCAACTAGCTGATGATTTAAAGAGCACCCTAAGGCAGCTTTGGAGAAGGATGAATGGCTCCAAATGCACAAGAGAGAATGTGTAATGCAAAATTGTCTAGCTTGGGTGGGAGCTAAACTATGTGTCCCACAAAGCAAATGATTAATAGTTCAACAAAAAAGCCATGATTCAAAAGTGTCAGGGCATTTTGGCTTCATAAAAACTCTATAGGTAATCAAGTGGCAATTTTGGTGGCCGTTACTAAAAAAGGACATAGAGAGCTATGTGGCTAGCTGCCCATTTGTATCTCTGCCAAGAGGCAACAAGGGAAAATACCCAGGCTTCTCCAGCCAGTAACAGAGCCCAAAGCCTCATAAGAAGAGATACTGTGTTTCCTTGAAAATAAGACTGGGTCTTATTTTCTTTTAGATTTGAAAATAAGCACTTGGGCTTATTTTCGGAGATGTCTTATTTTTTTGAGGTGCAGGAGGCGATGAGCATGGACACCTCATGGCTGCTTGGTCCCTTAACTGTGACCCACAGATCAGCTGAGCCAGTGAGGGCCAAGAGTTCTGTCTCTCCGGGTGCCTGGAGATGTTTCTGGCCTACTCTTGCTATCCCCAGCTCTGCCCATGATGCCAGGCAACCTTGCAGCTGAGGGCTCCTCTCTTCTGCACTCACCTTGTGGCTGTGGAGCAGGCGGTGACCACAGTTTGTGCTCTTCCAGGCCTGGAGCTCAAGTGTTGCTCAGGCTGCTGCTACAATGAGGCAGAAAGCCATGTGGCTCGTCAGAATTGGCTCTCCCCCCACCTCCAACTCAGTGCCTGCTTAGGGTGGTGCCCCGAGGCCCAGCCTCTGCGTGGGTGACCCCTTCCTGGCCAACACAAGAAATGGGCTCCCTCACAGTGCCTCATCTCCCACATGAAGCCAGCTGGGCTCGATCCCCACCCCCCAAGCCCAAGTCTCCAGCTCAGGGTTTTGTGCACACTCAACTGGCTGCACGCAAGGAAAGCAGAAGCAGCAGAGACCATGACTTGTTTCTCTCCCCCCAACTCTGCCAGAAATGAGTCTTTGTGAGGCTCATTGCACCAGCATAGCCTCTTGGAGGAGGACACTGCAAGGCTTCTTTGCTGTTGCGCTCAGGAGCGATGGCACCACCATGAGGTTTATCATATTAGCGCAGCCTCTTGGAGCAGGACCCTGCAAGGCTTGTTGTTGTGTTGCACTTGTGAACAGCAGCACTGCCATGAGCTTCATCACACCGGCACAGCTTGTCAACATCCTGCTGTGAGCAACCGTGCCAGTATGTCGAGGTGCTACCACTGCTCATGCACAAAGTGCCTCAGCAATCCTTGCAGGGTCTTGCTCCAAGAGGCTGTGCTGATGTGATGAACCTCATGGCGATGCCACCGCTTGCACGCCCAATGCTACAACAAGCCTTAAAGGGTCCTGGGATACGCTGAAGGCTCGGAATGAAGCCTTTTTGGTGAATGGCAAGAAAATGGGGAAGAGGATTTTCCTGCCTGTCCTTTTCTCAAGCTCAGCAGATTGAGAAAAGGATGACAGGCAAGAAAATCCCCCTCCCCATTTTCCTGCCATTCACCAAAAATGCTCCATTCCGAGCCTTCAGGGTTGCAATTGTGGGATAAACTGAAGGCTCGGAATGGAGCCTTTTTGATGAATGGCAAGAAAATGGGGAGGGGGATTTTCCTGCCTGTCATCCTTTTCTCAAGCTCAGCACAGATGGACATCCCCAAAAGGCTCCATCACGAGCTTTCAACGTTGCAATCCTAGGATGTGTATCTTTTTCTCAAGTGACATTTGATCACTTGAAAGGGACAGGCTGCACCCGGAGAGAAGGAATGAGAGGCAGCTCCTGGCCCTCACTGGCTCAGCTGATCCGCAGTCCTAATTAAGGAGCCGAGCAGCCATGAGGTGATTGGGAAAGGGAAGGGCTGCCTCCTGTGTTGGCCATGCCCTCCCCCTTCATTAGGGCTTATTTTTGGGGTAAGGCATATATTAGGTCCACCCCAAGAAAAATCAGACTAGGGCTTATTTTTGGGGTAGGTCATATTTTCGGGGAAACACGATATCTGTCAGCCTCAGCTTTGCCTGCTTCAGCTGCCATAAGAAATGGGGGGGGGAGGGATTAGTTATGGAGCAGAGGGTGGGAAGATGCAGGAGGTGTTTTTTTTTCCTTGTAGGATGTGTCCTCATAAGAAACGAAAGTGGATCTTCAAAGGGGATGGCTGACCAACTGCCCTACATTCCTGATGAATGACGCTGCCAGACGTGTTGCCACCTGACCTTTGGAAGACCTTTGGATTGGCTGATGATTTTTGAACACGAGGGGGGGAGAAGCTTAGTAGATGCAATTCGCGCGTTTTGCTCACTTCCAGCTTTACCTGGGTTGCTATCATTTCATATTCAGTAAAAGTACTAAATTCTTCAAAATGCTGAGTTTGGGGTTTTCTTTCCTGGATACTGAAGGAAGCATACCTGACAATATCAATGGACTTTATTGAGAACTGCCCGAAAACTTGGGAAACACAGTGATTTGGGTGATAACTGATTTTTCTCCAACAAGTGCACTTTATACCCTGTCAAAAAATCCCCTCAATGTGTGTTTTGGCTAAAGTATTCATGCAGCACATTTATTGGCTGCATGGTGCTCCAGAAGGAATAATTTCAGATTGCGGAGTACAATTTACTTTGCAGCTTTGGCAGGAGTTCCTAAAACCTTTGGGGACCACTTAGGTGTGTCAGTGTCCAATAGTGGCCAATAGTGTCCTGGAGCAGTACCTCAGATTATCAATCATATTAATTATCAACAGGACATTGGATGGAACTGCTCCCTTTTGCGGACTGCATCACTGATTGCCCAGTTACAGAACACTTGGCCAGTGGTGAGAAAAGCTTTGAATGAAGGTAGGAAAGCATACAAAAAACAGGCTGATAAAAAGTGCATCAAGCTAAAGGACTTTAAGGAGAGAGACAAGGTCTATTTCTCTACCAAATTCCTACAATCTAGACAACTGTCAAAAAATTGGGCCCAAAATACATTGGATCTTTCCCCATCAAAAGGATTATTAACCCAGTAACTGTAGAACTTGAGCTGCCAAAAACACTCAGCTGCCCAAAAACACTTGAGCTGCCCATGAAAACACGTGGTATTTCATCGTAGCCTGAAATCACATCTTCCTTGCATCCCAAATCGTTACTACCTCCTGACCCCATTACAATTGAGAGAGAGCAGCACTTTGAAGACAAAGATATTTTGGACTCTCATATAGATCGGGGGAAAACCCAGTATTTGGTAGCCTGGAAAGACTTATCCCCATCAGAAACTGAATGGGTTGACTCCAAATATATTAAAGCCCCCAAACTGCTTAAAAAATTCCATGACCAATATGCAGAGAAGCTGCATTGAACTGTTTTGCTAACTGAAGAAAAATATGTATCTCTCCCTTCCCTTTCTTTTTTTCTTTTGCAGGACTAACATCTCTGTCAAGGGGGGCAGAATGTCAGATCTGCCTGACTCAGTCTGGTGTCTCACAGGCACCCTGCCATCAAAAGCTGGAATAGGGAAGAAGGGGGAAGAATGAAAGGGTGAAAAGCGGGGGAAGGATGAAAGGGAATAAAGCTTTGTGTGTATGTGATAGGAAATTGGGAGGGGGGAATGATAGGTGATAAGGACCAGAGCAGCTGGGTCCTGTTTGTACCAGCATCCCATGGTCAGGAACTCTGAAAAATATGTGGATTACCCCCAAACACCTCAGAATTCTCAAAACATCTTAGAGATGCTCCAGTTGGCTGGAAACGTACTGGTCATGGGGAGGGGGGAGAGAGGGTTCGGCTGGGATCTAACCTACACCTTATTTTTGTATCTAGCGAGCATAGGAGATTTCAGAGCTGGTTTGACTTTACTGCAATCAACATCCTTAGTAAAAGAATCTTTGCTTTAACCCAGGGGTCTGCAATCTTAAACACTCAAAGAGCCATTTGGATACATTTCCCACAGGAAAAAAAAACACTGGGACCCACAAAACCTGGGTGGGTGTGGCCAACTCTACATCACTCACTCCCACTCAGTCACATGACCCCCTAGCCATGCCTAGCCAGCAGGTCATTAGGGCAGAGAACCGGTTGTTAAAAAACAAAAAAACACCACACCGGGAACAACAAAAACCTTTTCTTTCCCTCTCTCCCTCTCTCCCTCTTCCCCCCTCTCTGTATCTTCCACTCTCTCTTCCCCCTCTCTCTGTATCTATGTCTCTCCCCACTCTATCTCCCCTCTCTCTGTATCTCCCTCCCCCTCTCCCTATCTTCCCCTCTCTCTCTATCGCTCTCTCTGTGTATCTATGTCTCTCTTCCCCTATCACTGCCCTCTCTCTGCCTGTCTCCCCCTCTATCTCTCTCTCCCTCTGTATCTCTCTCCCCTCTTCCTATCTCCCCCTCTCTGCATTTCTTTTCCTCTCTCCCCTCCCCCTCTCTCCCCCTCTCTCTGTATCTCTGTGTGTGTCACTCTCCCCTCTCCCCCCTCTGTATCTGCCTTGCTCTCTCCTCTCTCTCTGTATCTCTCCCCCTCTCCCTATCTTCCCCTCTCTCCCCCTCTCTCACTGTATCTCTCTGTGTCTCTCTCTATGTCTCTCTCTCTCTCTCTCTCTCCCCCCTCTCACTATGTGTGTGTGTGTGTGTGTGTGTCTTCTCACTCTCTTGGAAAGCCCAGCAAGCTCTCCTTGTGGCTCTTCACTACTTCTTTTCTTTCTTCTTAGCAACTTTTTGGAAATTGGGGTGTCTGAGGAACAAGCACAAGCCACAGTGGAGGCTTCCCTCCTCCTCCTCCTCCTCCTCTTCCCCCTCCATCTCCTCTTGCAAACCCCTGGCCAGCTCTGGCGGGGCCGGAGAGCATGGGTACGAGCAGGAAGACCCTCCTCAAGTGAGTGGCTGGGCTCAGCCAAAGCGCAGCAAAGGCATGCACTGGGCAGCTGGCCGGTAACTCACTTGAGGAGGGTCTCTCCACTCGTGCATATACTCCCAGCCCTGCCACAGCCAGCTAGGAGGTCATGAGAGGAGGGGAGGAGGAGGAGGGAAGCCTCCACAGAGGCTCATGCTTGTTCCTCAGTCAGCCCAAATTTCCAAAAAGTTGCCAAGAAGAAAGAAAAGGAATAGTGAAGAGCCCCAAGGAGAGCTTGCTAGGCTTTCCGAGAGAGTGAGAAGAAACACAAAGACAGAGAAAGAGAGAGAGAGAGAGATAGACACCCATACCCACACCCACACCGAGTCATATATATAGAGAGAGAGACAGAGAGAGACAGAGATACAGAGAGTCGGGGGAGACTGGCTGATGGGTGAGCATCTTTGGCGAGGGCGCTCCTGCTTTCTCTGAGCCTGACTCCTAGGGTGGGCATGCAAGGTTCAGTCGGGCCAGCCCAGTGGTGAAATGTAAAATTTGTTACTACCAATTCTGTGGGTGTGGCTTGGTGGGGGGGTGATAATGTGACTGAGTGGGCATAGCCAACTTTTTTTTTTTTTACTTTTAAAACCATTTTTTCTACAACCTCTTCGACTCCCACATATTCCATTGGTGACAAAGGAGGAATTGCTGGGCCCTGTAGAGATAAAAGAGGCACGCGCGAGTGGAGACTGTTTGTTTTGGAAAGAGAATGGCTAACCCAACACAGTTTGTTCCATTTGTTCCTGAAACACAGACGTGGGATTCTTATCTAATCCTTTTTGACTGTATATTGGAAGCTAATGACTATACCAATATCACAGACAATCGTAAACGAGCACTATGTTTTAGCATTTATGGAAAAGAAGTGTTTGAGATGGTGAGGGCCCTCATTGCGCCCCAAGCCCGAAGCCCGAAGCCCTCAACCCCTTGGGACATATTATTAAACAAATTGATGGAATATTATTCTCCTCGACCATCTTGCATTGCTAGAAGACATGGTTTTTACCATAGGGACCAGGCGGAGGGTGAGTCTATCAGTTGTTATATGGCAGTCCTCAGGAAAGCAGCTATCTATTGTGAATTTAGCAACTTAGATGAAACCCTTCATTGGTCTGTGGGGTTCGGGATGTTCAGTTACAGAGACGATTATTGGTGAAACCAACATTAACGCTACAGACAGCAGTAGAGGAGGCACAAGCCATCAAATCATTGAATAGATCAACGGAAGAGATACAGAAGTCGGGCAGCCCTCTGGCGGCTAGAAGGGGGGAAACTGTCCATTGGGGAGAGGTGGAATTATGGGAGGACACTGAGGATGAGGGAAATAATCATGATGATGTCCATCGGTTGAGAGCGGCTAGCAAGGAGTGTAGATGGACAGAGGATTGAAAGTTGTTCTCCTCGTGTATAAAGTGCAGCGGAAACCACCCAAGAGCTATGTGTTGTCATAAAAACACCATTTGTAGACGGTGTGGGAAGAAGGGTCACCTAGCACAAGTTTGCCGTGCTGCGTTGCTTGCCCCCCCAACTGGACAGACTTCAATTTGAAATGGAGGGGGGAAGCATGGCCCACCGAGGCTAAGAACCCCAGAGGATGAGTGTTTTACTATTAACACAGACGCTTGTCGTTCAGAGAGGGTGAGCAACCAAACTGGGATTCCGGGAAGTAGTAAAATTTACATTACTGTCCTTTTTATTATTATTATTATTATTATTATTATTTTTAACATTTTATATTTTAAATTACTAACATTACAAACAACATATACAATATTTCACCCTGTGCTATACATAAGAAAGGAAGATTTAGTTCTTCAGATATATCCTCATGATCGCCAAAATCCACGTTCTCGGGGTACAGGTACCGAAGCATCCAATTTTCCCAGCGCATAGTCCACAAATGGTTTCCAAATTTTCCAGAAAATATCTTCTTTATAGTCACCATTTCTACTTTTAATATCACATGTCATTTTATCATTTAAAGCTAATTTCCACATTTCACAATACCATTCTTCTATTCTAAAATTCACATCTAATTTCCAATATCTGGCTATTATAATTCTACCCATTATAATCATAATTCTAATCAATTCCTTCTCATATTTTGTTGGTTCTATTTCCTTAATTATCAACAGTAATATAGTTTCTGGTCTCAATATTATTGCTTTCCCCATCATTTCAAATATCATTTCCTCCAATTGTTGCCAAAACTTTTTAACTTTATCACATTTGTACCACATATGTTCATAAGTCCCTAATTCCATATCACATCTCCAACATTGTTTACTAATTTTTTTATCCATCAATGACAATCTTAATGGAGTCAAATACCATTTCCAAACAACCTTATAATTATGCTCTTTAATCCTTACAGATAAAGTCTTCATAATTCTACTCTTCCAATTCACGTTCCAATCTAAATCTGATATTTTAATATTAAGTTCTTTTTCCCAATTCATCTTCATCACCCTTTGTGGTTTTCCATCAAAATTTATAATTTTATATATCTTACTAACGAGTCCCTTTAGCCCAATTTCATCTTTCATAATTTGGAATACTAAATATTCAAATTCAGTTTTACTTCTACTTATCGAACAATTGTCCCTTACCTTCTTAGTCCATTTTTCTATCTGTATTTTTTCAAACCAGCCTAAACCCAATTTTTCAATGATTTCTTTTTTCCTCCTTTCATTTTCTGAAGTTTTTATGCAATCTATTATAGTTTGTATATTGTCATCTTCCATTACCCTATCACGACTTATATTAGTTTTAATCGGCCAATTTTCAATTGTCTTCCCTAAGAAAATTATATCTGGAATTAAAATTTTAACAAATTTGTTCCAAATTTTACTCAGTCCCTTTAACCAATAGCTATTAATTACACATTTTGATTTTGCTTTATCTAAAAACCATGTTGAGCCAAATCTCTTGATGTCCTTTAATTCTAAATCTCTCCAATGACTATCTTCACCTTTAAATATTTTTACCACAGTCCGAATAGCATAAGCCCAATAATAATTGAGTAGTTTGGGGATTCCTAATCCACCTTCCTTTTGATTTTGATACCACATTTTCTTCACTAATCTAGGTCTTTTCCCACCATTGCAAAATTTATCCAATTTCTTCTGATATCCTTCAATATCTTTCTCTGTCAAGTTTAACGGTAACATCTCAAATAAAAAATTAAACTTTGGCAACAACATCATCTTACACATTGCAATTCTACCAAACCAAGACAACTTTATCATTTTATATTTATCTATCTTTTTCTCAATTTCATTCATCACCACATCATAATTTAATTTTTTCATTTCTTTAACTTTGAGTGAAAGTGTTATGCCCAAATATTTCAATGTTTTTTTAATCCTTATCCCAAGTTGTTCTTGCATATTCTCCCACTCCTTACCATTATTATTCATTAATAATTCAGATTTTGACCAATTTATTTTCAAACCTGTCATTTCCTCAAATTCTTCCAAATGCTTGTGTATCTTTTTCAAATCTTTCTCTATATCTTTCAAAATAATCAAAGTATCATCCACATACAGATTTATCTTATATCCCTTATACCCTTCCCGGATGAGCCCCCAGCTGGCGACCACGGCAGGACTAGGTGCAAGGCGATATTTCGCTGAGGACCATTTCGACCCCTCGGGACCATCGGGAGGTCGCTCCTGAACATTCTCCAGGCGCCACGGAGATACATCTCCGGGAGACAGCCGCGATAACCCTGTGGGCCCGACGGTGCTCTGATCGAGTCCAAGAACCCTGCGGTGCAGGAAAGGTGGTCTGAACAAATTCCTGGCCAGGAATCTACGGAGTGGGAGCGTTTTTAAGTGAGTATATTGTAAAGGAGCATTGTACCTGCCTCCTTTGAAGGCAGAAGAAGGGATTTGATCACTCCCTTGGACTCAGGGTAGGCTACCCTAACGAAGTCCGTGTCAGGTTGTGTGGGTGGTTAAGTTGTCGCATTTCTCGCTAGTGGCCGTGAGTTTCCGGGGCTACGAGTCGACGGCAGTGTGATAGAATGGGAGGGGCTCAGAGCGTGCCAAATACTCCTTTGGCATGCATGTTAAAAGGTTTTGACAAGTATTTCAGCAATCCTTCCTATCCGAAAGGATCAAAGGAGCGATTAAAATTTTTATGTAAGCATGTGTGGCCATTATTGGGGACAGGGTGGCCCCCGCAGGGATCACTAAGGGAGGAAATGGTGGATAAGTTGTGGGGGGTGATTGTAGTGAATCAGGATAAATATCTTGATCAATTTCAATACATTGATCAATGGGCGAGAGCCCTAACAGAAAAAGCTGAGGATTTGCTGCAGTGTCAGGCTGAAATGGTCAGGCTATGTGTATCCAGATCTGGCAGAAAGATTAAAGGGGGGAAAGAAGGGGGGAGAAGTGAGCAAGAAAAACCCCAGGCAAAAAGAGGAGAGGAATATTCAAGAAGGAGAAAAGTATTGACAGAAGATGAGGAGGAGTTAGTTAGACCCCCACCGTATGCTCCATTGTGGCAGCAGCAGCCCCCAGCGCAGCAGCCCCCAGCACAGCCCCCAGACCAACAGCAGCAGTTGCCGGGAGCTGTAGGAGGAGAGGGAGGTGGAAATCAGAGACGCATGAGCGATCCTGGGGCTAGACCGAAAATCAGGAAAAGTCCCCCACTGGAAGAAGGTAGTCGGAGTGAAGGAGAAGATCGGAATGATAAGGGGTTGAAGGAAGTAACAGGAGGAGAGCAGGTGGGGGTGCAAACTCGCGCGGTAACAGCGAAGTTGAAGGCTAGCAAGCAAGAAGTTACAGCGCCTTTGCGCCAGGTGGATCAGATAATAGTAAACCAGCAGGGGCAGGTGGAACATCAGCCCCTTTTTCAATACGTGCCGTTTACTACTACTGATCTTTTAAATTGGAAGCAACATTATGGGCCGCTGACTACTAAGCCCACTGAGATGGCGGACCTGTTTCAAACTATTATGTTAACACATAATCCAACGTGGCAGGATGTACAACAGTTGTTACGCACTCTGTTAACTCCGGAAGAACGAGAGAAGTGGAAAGCAGCAGTTAGGCAGTGTGTGAAAGATATGTTGCCAAATGATGCGGATGTGCAGCCGGAGGTGTTGGTCCGGGCGCCCGAAATAGATCCGGGCTGGGACCCTAAGGAGGAACAGGACCGGACACGTTTGAGGGAATATCAGAATTTGGTGGTGCAAAGTCTTAGAAGAGCAGGGAAGCCTCCAGTAAATATGTCCAAGCCATCTTTAGTGATGCAGGATGCGGATGAAAGCCCGGAGAGTTTCCTGCAAAGATTGATTGAAGCGTATGAGTTATATACACAGGTGGATCCAAGGCAGGGGGATAATGTGCGGATGTTGAATGAAAGATTTATAGCTCAAAGCTATGAGGATATACGGCAAAAATTGCAGCGGGTAGAAGGAGCTCTTGGGAAAAATACGACGGAATTGTTGGAATTGGCACGGAAGGTGTATGTCAATAGGGATAAGGTGGAAAAAAAGGAGAGAGATGCTAGAATGCAAAAGAAGGCTGAGTTATTGGCAGTAGCACTACAGGGAGGAATGAGTTTTGACCCCAACCCGGGGACACCCCTGGGTCCTAACCAATGCGCCTATTGTAAAGGAGAAGGCCATTGGCAAAGAGAATGCCCCAGACGGATGATGAGAGGTAGAGGGATGATGAGAAGACCTGAGTTTGGAGCAGGGATGAGGGGGCAGTTTGCAGGGAGAAGGGGAGAACGAGGAATGAGATGGGGCTTAAATAGAGGATTTGGACAAAGAGACTTGGGACGAGGCTTTGGTAGAGGAGCTAGAGGGAGTGCCGGACCAAGAGAAGCGGAGAGTATTGGATTGGCAGACATGGTGTGGTCAGATTGACGGGGACCAGGCTTGGAAGAACCCCCGCCTGAGCCGTTGGTTACAATGAGGATAGGGGGCCAGCAGACAACATTTTTAGTGGATACAGGAGCAGGTAGATCAGTTGTAAATAAGCAAATTGCAGCCCCTGGATCACGTAAAATCCAGGTTCAGGGGGTATCAGGACAGATTATGGGACGGCAGGTCCTAAAGCCTGTGATGTGTGATTTTAAAGGAGCTGAAATCCAGCATGAATTTTTGTACATCCCTGAGTGCCCTATTCCATTGCTAGGCAGGGACCTGCTGAGCAAATTAGGGGCAACAATTTCTTTTGATGAAGGCAGTCAGAAAATGACCATAAGGCATTCTCCGGAGGAAATTTGGAGGTTGATGATAGAGAGACAGGTCGGTGAGAAGGAAAAGGAGGAAAAGTGGAGGATGTTTGATGTGCCAGGTTTGTGGGCAGAGGACAATCCACCAGGTTTTGCAGCACACCACCCTCCAGTGGTGGTTGAGCTAAAACCGGGAGCAATGCCAGTCAGAATAAGGCAACGTCCCGTCTCACGGGAAGCGATTTATACTATCTATGAGAGTATACAGAAATATTTGGAAGCGGGTGTTTTGGTGCCTACTCAATCCCCATGGAATACCCCAATTATCCCGATTAAAAAGGCATATGGGTCTTTTCGCCCGGCCCAGGATTTGAGATTTGTGAATAGCCTAACAGTTACCTTACACCCAGCCGTGTCTAATCCATATACTTTTTTAAGTTTAATCCCACCCCAGGCGGGGTGGTTTTCTGTAGTTGATTTGAAGGATGCCTTCTTTACAATTCCTATTCATCCATCAAGCCAACCGCTGTTCGCCTTTGAGTGGGAGAACCCTCATACGGGCACAAAAATGCAATACACATGGACTAGGTTGCCACAGGGGTTTAAAAATTCCCCGACATTGTTTGGAACAGCGCTGGCTAGGGACCTGCAGTATTACATGCCTCAGCAACCGGGGGATACAATTTTACAATATGTTGATGATGTTTTAGTGACAGGACAGACAGAGGATTTATGCTGGGACAATACTAAAATGTTGTTAGACTTGTTGCTCGAGTGTGGGTATCGGGTATCAAGGAAGAAAGCTCAACTGGTGAGAGAGAGGGTGAGGTACTTGGGTTATGATATTGAGAAAGGACACAGAGCTTTAGGACCAGAGCGGAAACAGGCAGTTTTGATGCTGGCCGAACCTAGAACAAAGAGACAACTGAGAAGTTTTTTAGGGTTGGCTGGCTTTTGTCGTATTTGGATCCCTAACTTTGCTTTGATGGCAGCACCCTTGTATGTAGCCACCAGGGGCGCCAATACAGAACCCCTTGAGTGGGGGGGAGAACAGAAAAAAGCCTTTAAAGATATAAAACTTGCGCTGACTCAGGCGCCGGCGTTAGCCTTACCGAATTTGCAGAAGCCTTTTAATTTATATGTAGACACAAGTAGAAATATTGCAGTGGGGGTGCTTACTCAACCATTGGGAAGTTGGCAACAACCAGTAGCATACTTATCAAAACAGCTGGATGGAGTGGCACGAGGCTGGCCGCATTGTTTGAAAGTGTTGGCTGCAATTGCAGAATTAATTCAAGATTGTAATAAACTTACTTTTTCCTGTCCTATAAATGTGCACTCTCCCCATGCGGTACAGTCCGTTTTGGATGCTAAAGGACATTTATGGATTAGTGGGCAGAGATTGGCAAAATATCAGGCAATCATGATTGAGAACCCCCAGGTGCATTTGGTGATGTCCAATAGGTTGAATCCGGCTACGTTATTGCCAACGGAAGTGGATACCCAACACAGTTGCTTACAAGTATTAGACAAAGTTTATTCCACCCGCCCTGATTTAACGGACAGCCCGTTACCCAACACACAGTTCAATTGGTACACGGACGGATCCAGTTACATCGTAGATGGGTATCGGATGTCTGGATATGCCATTGTAGATGATGAAGGAGTGGTGGAAAGCGGACCTCTAGGAAGTGGACATAGTGCACAGGTGGCTGAGTTGTGGGCATTGATACGTGCCTTAGAAAGGGCCAAGGGAGAAACATTGAATGTGTGGACCGATAGTAAATATGCATTCCTTACTTTACATGCACATGGGGCTGTTTATAAGGAACGAGGGTTTAGAGATTCAGCAGGGAAAAGTATTTTGCATGGACATCTTATTAGCCGCCTGATTGAAGCTGTAAATAAACCAAAGAAAGTAGCAGTGATGCATTGTAAAGGACATCAAAGAGGAGATGATAAGGTAGCTATAGGGAATAGAGCAGCGGATGTGGAAGCAAGGGAAGCGGCGAAGCAAGAGGGGCCTTTGCCCGACTTATCTGTCTGTGTAGCAATGGATTTAGGGGTTATCCCCCCTGAAATTAAACCAACATATACGCAACAGGAAAGTGTGAAAGCAGTGACAGACTTGAAAGCTCAGGTTGTAGATGGGTGGTATGTATTACCAGACAGGAGGATTTTCGTACCAGCCTCAATGGCATGGACACTAGCACGCCTAGCCCATGAAACAACACACATGGGAAAAACGGCTCTAGAATTGGCATTAGGAAGAGATTATTACATCAATGGGCTGGCCGGAGTCGCTGCTGGAACTGTTGCAAAGTGTGTTACATGTGCTACGGTTAACCCAAGGCAAGGGCCCTTACTGCCCCCTGGTGCCATACCCCGGTCATACATCCCCATGGATTATATTATGATAGACTTTACTGATATGCCTAGATGTGGATTGTTTAGAGCTCTGTTAGTTATGGTGGATATGTATACAGGGTGGCCCGAGGCTTTTCCAACAAAGACCAAACAGGCACGGGAAGTGGCAAGACTATTATTGAAAGAGATAATTCCCAGATTTGGAATTCCTAGTCATATCTCATCGGATAATGGTCCCGAGTTTGTCCATCATATTAACCAGGCAGTTGCAAAGGCGGTAGGAATAAAGTGGCGGTTTCACAGTTCATTTCGGCCAGAAGCAGGTAGATGTGTGGAATGAATGAACAGGACTCTGAAGGAAAGGATTACTAAGATTTGTACAGATAGTCACTTAAAATGGCCAGATGCTCTACCACTAGCCTTGTATGCCATTCGAAGCTCACCAAGGGGCCAGCACAAGTTATCGCCATATGAGTTAATGTATGGACGACCGCCAGGGTTGTTAAGAAGAAACTTGGCAGGGTGGCCAGATTTGGGGCATAAAGGGGGGGTCTGGAATATGGAAATAGTACAAGAACTTAATAAGCAAGTTGAGAGGCTTCAGCGATATGTGATGGAACAAGTGCCCCCCCCGGTTAATAACCCATTGTCATCCGTTCAAACCAGGGGATCAAGTGTGGGTCAAACATTGGAAGAAAGAGCCACTGGAAGGACGGTGGAAGGGACCTTTTACTGTTATTATGACTTCTCCCCTTGCTATTAAGATTGCAGAATCAAAGTCATGGATCCACTGGACACGAGTCAAGGCGGCAGCAGAAACTGGCTGGAAAGTGATCATGGATAAACAAAACCCGACTAAGCTAACATTCAAGCGTGCTCAAAAATAGTTTTTTTTTCTATTTTTATATAGGATACTTGGAGGTGTGATCAATTGTGGGGATCCTCAACGGATCATAAGAGTGAACTACATACCCGGGTTGTCGTATTCTTTTGGAAACTGATTAACGACAAGTGACTGAAGAACAAAGGATCCATGTGGGAGGAGAATTGGATGTGGGTGTGTTGGGGATTGGGGGTATTGGTTCTGTCGATTATTGTGTTTTACAGGTATAAACAGTGGTTTTGTGGACGACCCAGGAGCATCACGGCACCAGCTACTCTAATTCCTAACTGCCCGGATCTGCTCCTGAACACCCACTCAGTATAAATTGTTTGGTTATTAAAGAAATCTTGATTGTAATAAGCAAAGGGGCGATTTCTGAATGTATTAAGATTTTTTTATTTCCAATGTGTTGGTTCTGTAATTGTGGATGTGAGTGCTGTTGTTGCGCTCATTGTATAGACTGTGTTTTATGTACAGGGTGTTTGATTGAGTGTGACATAAAGATCATAGAAGAAGTACTAGCACACTATTTGGTGATAGGGTTAAAGACATCTTATTATACACTTAAGGTTACCCCCACCGTTGAGAGAGCATTGAGGGATCGGAACAAAAAGGACCGGGAGGATGCAGAATTTGGTAATCATTGGACTGGGATTATGGATGAGCGGATGGGTAATGAGACTACGAAGTGAGCTAGACATTCCCATGACAGAAGCGGTGAGTGAGGAGAACTGTGACCCATGCATACGCACAACATTGCAGGGAACACGGGTTTCTAAAACTTTGATCTATCACACTCAAAAGCCTGACGGGTGTAGGGAGTATAAACCCCAAACCTGTCAGGTAAACAATACCATATATCACATGTGTATGCTGAAGGATAAGGTACAATGTTACAACCCTGCAGAAGCTAAGCAAATCACTACTTATGAGATGTCAATATACACAACAGAATGTGGGAGAAAAGAACTTTTAAATAAGACGGAGTTTAGAAAATTAGGAAAGCCAGTAGAGATAACATTTGATGCCTGTTTAGCTATCAATCGTAACTGTGATGTGTGGAAATCAACATGTGGGACATTAGAATGGGAAAGAAGTTATATGTTGGACAAAAAGTATATGTGCCAAAAGCAGGGAGAATGCAGTGATCGGGACACATATAGTTATTGTCCATACTGGGCTTGTGCAGTTATGTGGACGGGAGATCAGCCAGGGGGCTCCCAAAGATGTAAGCTGGAAAACGGGGTAGCTAGTAGTAATTGTCAACGAAATCAATGTAACCCTATAAAGATTACATGTACCCCGACAAAATTATGGAAGGAGGACTATGGATTAGGAATCGATGGTATGTCACTAAAGTTACCAGAGCGACACAGGATACGAAAGGATTGTTCTGGTCATATTATTTGGAAATGGAGGAGTTGAATGTACCTGAAATTCCTAGTCATGTAACAAATACCTTTGTCAAATTAGCCGAAGACATAGCCCATACCCTGAATGTATCGAATTTTTTTGTTTGTGGAGGAACTAACATGGGAGAAAAATGGCCATGGGAAGCCCAGGAATTAAATTATTCCAAAGTCTTAGAAATGGATTATAAGGGTAATCTGTCCTATAATAAGGGTAAGGATGGAGACTGGACCTTGACTACTAGTTTGGTAGGATATGTTTGTTTTCAGAGAAAAATTGTGCCAGGCTGTTATCAGGTAGGAAACCTCATATGTACAGGAAAATGGGAAAGTAAGGTATGGTGGTCAGGAGCTAATGCCACAGAGGGAACTGATGAAATGGCCTTGTTTAAAGTAAACGGGTTATCCTTTTTAAAGGATCCAGATAATCAGACCCTTGAATGGCTGGCTCCTGATGGGCTATACTGGATATGTGGTAAGATGGCATATGGGGTCCTACCTAAATCCTGGTGTGGAGCCTGTGTCTTGGGACTAATTAGGCCTGGATTCTTTTTGCTTCCCCTTAAAACCCGACAGGTGTTAGGTGTCCCGGTATATGATGAGGTGGGAAACTTAAGACAAAGAAGGCATGTAGATACATCTGCAATAGGAAAAGTTAGGGTTGGAGGTAACCAGCGTAGTTGGGGGAGTGAAGAATGGCCTGCAGAGCGAATTATTGAGGTTTATGGACCGGCTACATGGGCGGAAGATGGCATGTATGGCTATCGGACCCCTATATACATTCTGAACCGTTTAATTCGTCTGCAAGCGGTGGTTGAAATCATTACCAACGAAACTGTAAAAGGTCTTACTCAATTAGCTAGGGAAAGTGTCAAATCAAGGACATATATTATGCAGAATAGATTAGCCTTAGATTATTTGTTAGCCAAGGAAGGAGGGGTATGTGGAAAGTTTAATTTGACTAACTGCTGTATAGAAGTTGATGAAAGTGGAAAGGTTATTAAGGAAATAACAGACAAAATGGTTAAAATAGCTCATGTGCCAGTCCAGACTTGGAAAGGCCTTAATTTACAGGATATGTTTTCAGGATGGTGGCCAAAGTTACCTGGCCTGCAGGCCATTTTTGGCCTGGTAGGATTAATAGCTGCAGGGTGTATTTTTCTCCCATGTATTTTACCTCTGTTTGTTAAAACTATCTCTAAAAGTCTATCCTTGCTGGTGGAACGTAAGACTACTGCTCAGGTGATGGCTATGTGGGATTATAAAAGGCTCCAGCAGGAAGAGGACTTAGAGGTGTGATTCGTCTGGTTATCTCAGATGAGTCACAAAGGGGGGGTATGAGCCAGGCTAAGATTCGATATTGGGATAAAACTCAAATATTAGAAATCCAAATCTTTGGTCAAGGCAGAAGGGCCTCTTCCGTGCCAAGGTGCTGAATTGACAAACGGTATTTGACGTAGGTACAGCATTGTAAAAGGGCAAACTGACCCTAAACAGATACATCCTGTTGTTTACTGTTTATTACACCCCAAATGTCATGTATATCCTAGAGAAGAAAAACTGCTTCCCTTACTGTCCTCTTTACTGCTCTTGAGGCGCCTTTGAGCCCTTTATCTCCTCTTTTATTATGTCTTGAGCTCCGGAGCTGAAAGCCTGAGCCTGTGGGAAATAGGCTGTTATGTCTTTCCTAGAGATAGATTAAAGGGTAACTTCTACGTGTAAAATGTTGCACTCTTCGTAATAACTTTGTCTTTATACTGTATAAATATCTGGTTGAAATCAGCCATCACTGTTCAGACCCTTCGCTGTCTTTGGACTGTTTGAACCTTGCGCAAATAAACTCTTTCCTGCACTGAAGAGCTTGTTCTTCAGTGCAGGAGGTGGAATTATGGGAGGACACTGAAGATGAGGGAAATAATCATGATGATGTCCATCGGTTGAGAGCGGCTAGCAAGGAGCGTAGATGGACAGAGGATTGAAAGTTGTTCTCCTCGTGTATAAAGTGCAGCGGAAACCACCCGAGAGCTATGTGTTGTCATAAAAACACCATTTGTAGACGGTGTGGGAAGAAGGGTCACCTAGCACAAGTTTGCCGTGCCGCGTTGCTTGCCCCCCCAACTGGACAGACTTCAATTTGAAATGGAGGGGGGGAAGCATGGCCCACCGAGGCTAAGAACCCCAGAGGATGAGTGTTTTACTATTAACACAGACGCTTGTCGTTCAGAGAGGGTGAGCAACCAAACCGGGATTCCGGGAAGTAGTAAAATTTACATTACTGTCCTTATTGCAGGATCTCCCTGCCAGATGGAAGTGGATACAGGGTCGGCAACAACAATTGTATCCTGGCAGTCTCTACAGAAATTGGTGCCACATGGAGCCGAGTGGAAGCTTATGCGTAGTCGTATTCGTTTGAGAGATTATCAAGGAAATAACATCCCTATTAAAGGTAGTGGAATGTTCCACATAGAATATAAAGACTTCTCTGGGCCACTTAAATTGGTTGTTGTTGAAGGTGCACTGCCTAACCTCCTGGGACTGGATTGGTTTGCAACATTGGGGTTATAGAGATTACCAGGGTTCATAAAATCCAGGAAGAAACCATCGGAGAGTTGAGTAAAGAGTTCGCCGATGTGTTTGACAGAAAGTTGGGAGAATATAGGGGTACCCCGATATCCTTCAGTTTGGACCCCAAGGTGGTACCAATAAGAATGAAACCAAGGAGGGTGCCATTTGCACTAAAGCCCAAAGTTAATGAACGACTAGATAAATTGATTCAGCAAGGCGTACTGGAACCGGCGGACCACGCCAAGTGGGAGACCCCTATCATGATGCCAGTGAAACCAGATGGGTTGGTCCGAATTTGCTCAGATTATAAATGTACATTGAATAGGGCTCTTTAACATAATGCTTATCCGTTACCAGTGGTGCAGCACTTGTTACATTCATTGGGGAGGCAGGTAAGCTCTTCTCAAAGTTAGATCTTGTCCAAGCATATCAGCAGCTCCCTGTAGATGATGCCACTTCTGAAGCCCAAACAATCATAACGCATCGGGGGATGTTCTGTTGTTGCCTCCTACAGTTTGGGGTGAGCGTGGCCCCAGGGTTGTTTCAAAGTCTGATGGAACGTTTGTTATATGGCATCCCTGGGGTTGTGCTCTATTTTGATGATGTGTTCATCTCCGCTACCAATAAAACAGAATTATTTGAACGACTACGACTAGTGCTACAAAGATTTCAAGAGGTTGGACTAAAGGTAAAGGAAGAAAAGTGTAAAGTAGCAATAAATCCCAGTTCCTGCGATACCTGGTAGATGCGTCCAGATTGCACCCCACCAAGGAGAAAGTACAAACAATACAGGCTGCGCTAACACCAAGGAATAAGATGGAGCGCCAGGCCTTTTTAGGGCTCCTCAATTTCTATAGTGTGTTTTTGCGACAAAAGACATCTGTCACTGAACCACTACATCGACTATTGGGGGAAAAGGTGCCATGGGTATGGGGGCGCAGAGAAGCAGCTGCATTTGTGGGGGTAAAAAAATTAATTTCCTCAGATAGCGTCTTATTTCAGTTAAATGAATGTCTGCCGTTAGTCCTGATGTGTGATGCATCCCCATTTGGAGTCGGGGGAGTTTTGAGTCATCACCGTCCAGACAATTGTGAGGTTCCAAATAGCATTCTTTAACAGGACATTATCATCTGCAGAGAGAAATTAGAGCCAACTTGAAAAAGAGGCATTGCCTGTGGTGGCTGGAATTAAGAGATTTCACGAATATGTTTATGGAAGGAGATTTGATTTAGTGACAGATTATAAGCCACTTTTGGGACTAATCATGGGGGACCAGCAAACATCACAGATCCTGTCCCCAAGAATGATGTGTTGGGCAGAGTTCTTAGCAGCATATAGTTATTGAGTTATACATTGACCCGGCATAGAACTGGGCCATGCTGATGACCTAAGCCGATGTCTGCTACCTAATCTAGTGGAGGATCCACCTCCAGCAGCATCAGTACTGCTGATTGAGACCATGCCATCCATTCTTGTTACGGCCACGGAAGTGGCAACCCAGTTGAGAAAAACCAAACAATCATGCAAGTGTTAAACTGGGTGTGGAGGGAATGGCCTAAAGAGACAGGGAATGTAGAGTTTAAGCCATTCTGGGTAAAGCAATATGAACTTTCAGTGCAGAAGGGTTGCCTATTGTGGGGGAATCGGGTAGTGATACCCTCAAGGCTAAGGAAATTATTATTAGAGACTCTACACGAAGGCCACCCCGGAATTATAAGGATGAAGGAGTTGGCCCATAGTTATCTGTGGTGGCCAAATATAGATAGAGATATTGCAGAGTGGGTGGTGTTGTGTCAAGCATGCCAGGAATCAAGACCAGCACCTCCTACAGCACCACCATGGGACTGGGAAACACCGAAAGGTCCCTGGTCTAGAATACATTTCGATTTTGCAGGGCCAATAAAGGGGTTGTCCTTCCTAATTGTTGTAGATGCCTATTCCAAATGGCTGGAGGTGGCTATAATGAGGTCAACCACGATGCATGCTGTTGTGAGACTATTAAACAAAATGTTTGCAACACATAGGTTGCCGGACATGTTGGTATCGGACAATGGGCCGCAATTTACGGCAACGGCAGTTGAGGTATTCCTAGTAAACCGAGGAATACATCCTGGTCATGCCATTTCACCCCACGAGTAATGGGCAAGCAGAACGAATGGTGCAAACGACGAAAGAGGCCTTGTCTCGAATGGGTTCAGGGGACTATCTGTTCTGTCCCCGGCTCACACACACACACAAACAGTCAGCCAGGGGTTAAATAAAACTTGCAGACAATAAATTCCTTTGATAACAGGATTGGCAGCAATCCAGTAGCTGCTTGCCAAGAACTTTACTCACAGAGGGAGGTATTCCTCCTCCGTCAGATAAACCAAAACAAATACACAAAGTCAAAGAATTGTCAAGTCCAGTCCGTATTAAATCCAAGGCAGGCAGATAATGTAGTTTCAGAGATACAATGCGACTCGCTAGTTGTTTAGTTTTCTCCGTCACAGAGCCTGAATGGCCACCACACCCCCTTTTATCCCCTGCGGGGTGTGGTCCAGTGACTCAGCTTAATCTCTGGCACGTCTCCTTTTCTGCTGCGTGCGCTTGTCTCTCCGGCGCTGGCATGGATCCAGCCAAGACTTATCTCTGTCACTGTCCAACTGCGACTGCTCAGAGATACCTGGCTCCTGGCCAATCTCTTCTCCCTTGGGAGACACCTGAGGCATTGCCAGAGAGGAAAGTCCTGGAGAGGGAGGCCTTGCCAACTCCTCTCCTTCACCTTCGGAGTCTTCTCCCTCCGATAAGATGGGCTCGGGGGTCGGAGTCACAACACTATCAGGAGAAACTTGATAAGTATTTGTTCAACCAACACGTCACTCCCTGTGTAGCCACCGGAAAGAGCCCAACCGAATTACTTATGGGTCGCCAGCTGAGAACAAATTTAGATAGAATACACCCCGATTATTCAACAAAACGCTCACAGACTGGGAAAGTACAGTTAGAACCTTTGAGCAAGGTGATCTAGTATATGCCTGGAATTATACTGGTCAACCCATATGGGTGCCGGCACAGAATACAGATGTTACGGGTCCCCATTTGTACTGGGTGGAGCTCGAGGATGGGCGCCTGTGGCGCCGACATATCGATCAGCTTCAGAGCCGAGTGAGGGGGACAGCTGTTAGGGAGCTGGAAGAAATAAACTGGGGTGGGAATCCAGAAGTGCGAGTGGGACAACAATGCAGTGAAAGGGTATCTGAAGGGCTGAGGCCAGTGCAGAATGAAACACCTGTTATTGAGGGTCCATTGCCATGGAGCTTGCCTCGCTTTTCCCCATCTCCAACTGAGGGATATGTTCAGGAGGAGCCCCCAGAGAGTATCTGTAAGCCATCTGATGTAATTGAAGAATCGTCAAAAAGGCAGCCGACGTGTGAGGGTCCAACAGAAATACAGGAGAGCCGCCAGTCAATGCGAAGCCACCATAGACCAATGTATCTGGATGATTATGTTTGTGGTATACGAAGTTTCCCTGATGAAGGGGGAAGGGGTGTTATGTCCGCGCAGGCCTGAGCAGAGACTTTTCTTCTGCCATGCAGGGGCGGGACATATTTTAATGTTATTGGTTAAAGGCTGATAGTTTTCCTTTAAAAGGGGCTATCAGCCGGAAGTTGCATGTTGGTTTTACTGAGTCATTATCTGCAATAAACATTGCTGCTGGAAGTTTGGCTTCTCATTTGTGTTCCTATTCCCACACATTCCAGTAAGAGCCTTTTAAAAGCATTTTTTCTACAACCTCTTTGGCCAAAGAGGTTGTAAAAAAATGCTTTTAAAAATTAAAAAAAAAGCCTCTGATGATTGTGCGGCTCAGCTGGGCATGGGATTTTTGCTACTGGTTCTACGAACTACCCACCGCCATCGCTACCGGATCAGGCAATCCGGTCTGAACCGGGAGCATTTCACCCCTGGGCCAGTCCCCTTTCCCCACTGCCCTGAGCTTCTTAAAGCCACAGCTGGGTACTCCGGGCCCATCCCCCTTTCCGTCGTCTCCTCTTCATGGATCCCATTTCCACCTCACCAGCCCTCATGTTAGTGAGGCTGGCATCAGTCACAGCTGAGTCGGGCCAGTGTCTCAGGGCAGAGAGCAGGTTGCACATCTACCCAAGCGACTGAGGCATGCTCTGCACCAACAAGGGCTGGAAGAAACTCCAGCAAGAGTGAGGCACCGGAGAATCATCCCCAGCCACTTCTCCATCCCCCGCCATCACCCTTACCTTCTCAGGCCAGGTGAGGAGTGACTGGGAGGGGAAAGTCCAGCAGAGGGCCCAAAGAGCCACATGTGGCTCTGAATCTGCAGGTTGCCGACACCCGCTTTAACCAAATGGAGTTGAAAGCTTTTCTTTCCTAAGGGATCAGATATGAGCAGATCTGATATTTACATTAGTTCTTTCATGAATTGAGTTACTATAGTTTATTCTATCTTTTACACTCCTCTTCCTATAGTAATTCCACCTCCGTTCTAGTTGCTTCCATTTCTTTTTCTTTCATGTCAATTTTGTCCAAGAATAATTTTTGTCAATATATACCTATGAATATATACATATATACATAGACATATACATTATAATATAAACAAAGACATCTTCAAAATGTGGTACAAAAATATTCACTGGAGTATAATTAATAAAATGCGGACTGAAATAAAAATCTTCAAAAAGTTGTTAAAAATAGATTCAGAAGGATTTTTCTACACATTTGAAAATTTCAGATAGTGAGGTATTGCTAAGAATACTCTGTTGATTCATAGATGTAATAATTCAACTTCTTCTAAAGTAGTAACATCTAGGTTTGATCATATCCACAATCATGTAAGAGATGGCTTCTTGAAAATTCAGTTTGTGCATATTTCTACAGAAATCTGCAAAATCTTCCACTATATTGAATTGTTTATACATAATTTAGAATAGTTTGTTTTAAATTTAGATAATCCGAGTTGTCATGTATCATTCCATTTCTGAGAATGATTTTTTATCTAAAGAAAGAGATAAGCAAGTGTAGAAAGTCAGCACCTACCCCCCCCCCCAAATGAAATATTTTGGGAAATATTAAAAAGGCAGAATATTATATTTCCCTAAAAGAGAAATGGAGAAACATGCTCTTAAAGACAGAAAGCAGATTCAGTCTTTCTTAATAGCCCCCAGCAGATATTTTGCCCCCATTAAGAAAGATTAGGCCATCCTATTCAGAAACCAGCCCCAGTTTCCGTGTCCCAAACAGAAACTGAAGAGGCCAGCTTTTAGAAATGCAGATTTGGTAATCCATTCAGAAAGATTGGGTCAAGACAGAAACTCAGATAAGCAACAAACAAAAGGTTGACAAAATTAGCTCAGACACCTAGGATTTGTACTTCCTCTTTTGCCTATAGAGCCAGCTATGACTCCTACATAAGCCCTACATGACCCCCATAGGAATCTGACAACAGCCAATAGAATATTAAAGGACATGTTCTTGCACAGAAGCAGAAAGCTCAAATACAAAGCCCAAAGATGGTATAAACCCTCTGCACTCTCAATTCCATTTTGTCAGCTGCCCAGAATCACGTGTGGTTCTGCTTCATCAATAAACCATCTTTACAATCAGCCTCCATGTTTCCAGAGTCTTTTTCCCAGCTTGGAACTGAACCAGATGGATATTTCTGTCACTGCGTTATTTTATTTACCAGCTGAGCTCATTATTTCTGGACTGTCAGACTCTCCGTAGCTTTGCCAACTTCTTATCAGTAAGCTACGTGTTTCCGTATCCACCCACATTCCTTCACTTGCTCTTCACACATCTCTTTCCTTTGTTCTCTTTCCAGCAAGGTCCGGCTAAGAGATAGCCGGCCCGAATTACTTTCAAAAATGTAACAATTAACTTTTCTTAGTTAGTGAGGTGTTTTATTTTCTTTATAACAAATAAATGAGTTTTATTAGAAACCTTCCTTCCCGTTTTCTTTTCAGATTATTGCAACAAGGAATAAGCCTCGATTCATCTACTCTAAACCAGGGTAATTAGTCCCAGAGCCAAACATGGGATTAATAAATGCCCTGACATTCTGGTAGCTCGGACGGTTTGATTTATGGCTTTTTTCCTTGTTTTGTTATTTCTGATAAGAGCGCATAGGCAATTAGTTTTTAGCTACTGAGGTACGCTAATTATATTGCTGAGATGCCAAAACAGAAGTGAAACAAATACAAAATGTATTTTGCTGAGAAGGTGGCAGAAAGGAGGTTTCCAGATTTCCAGCCCCTTACTACAGCCACACGCCTGGAACAAGAAAAAGCCGTGGGAACAGAAATGGAGACAGATAAGACAGAAGCTGTTTTTGAAGATGATGATTTACGACTGAGGTCAGTAACATTTTCTTCTGATCTTCCAAGCTCTGAAAAAGTCTCCCCAGAACCTTCTGAATTTGTAACGCTCGATGCAAGGCCAAAGCACACTGCTGAGCAAAATTCCTCCCACGCAGAGAGAGAAACAATTCATTATTCTCCTCGAAGCTCTAAGCTCACCCTGGATGAGCTGACTATGAAAGCCTACCGTATAAAACTCTATGAACAGCAGCTATCCCAGGCAAAAATGGCTATATCTATGCTTGAGCAAGATATGGGAGATAACTTAAATTTTTCAAAAAGCGCCATATTGTCCTCTTGCTCAGAGCCAAAGACACTCCCCCTGGTGGATTCTGTGTCAGGCCAATTAAGACAAAGAGCACTGCATACGTCACATGAAAGTCTCCCTGATCAAGTTACACATGTCTTAAATAACCACTCCTACTCAAAAGCATACAATGCCCCATATGCAAAGCTGCCCGAAGCTAAAGGTGCAGCACCATCTGCTGGCAAAAGTAATTTACTACAGGAAGCTGAAATGCCACAAGTGTTTCCACAGGCCCAAACTCAAACACCCCCTGGCGGTGTTGGTGTCCTTTTAGATGGAACACAGCAAAGGCAAATGACTGCATCTCCAGCAGGTCATGCCAATATTGCAGCTCAAGCACAAATGGCAACTGGAATACAGCAGATTCCAGTGCATCAGCCACAGCAGCTACAAATGCCTGCATATGTGCCCCAGCCACAAGTGCAAATAGGGCCAGCTCCTGGCCCATCTCCAATGGCACAACCAAGACCATTTTTAGGTCCACAACAGGCACAGCAAATACCACAGGCATTCCTGCCAGCACAGCCAGCATACCAAGTGCAGGCTCCTTACCAGGCATTCTCTGTCTCTCCACTAACTGGTGAGTCAAAACTAAAAATGTCTGAACTCCACGGTTCGAGATTGAAACCTGGTGAACAAATTGGAGGACATTTGACCAAACTGAAAGGTCTGAGAACAGAATTGAGAGAAAGAGGCCATAACATTGAAGATATTCAAATGATCAGCATCATTATTAACTCTTTGAATTATGAATGGAAAGATGCTGTTACAAAAATTAACCAAGTCCCTATTGCTCAACGCACAGTGGACAATGTCTGTAGACTTTTAATTGAAGAAGAGGCATACATGTTGGCCACGCCACACCTGAGAGGACCACCCGCATCAAGAGCTCCAGCTAGGCGCCCCTTCCGAGGAAGGACCTACGCTCCAAGGACGCCAAGATGCTACACCTGCAATCGTGTGGGACATGCCACCCAG
This sequence comes from Pantherophis guttatus, assembly GCF_029531705.1. The sequence continues at coordinate 4,661,104 of NW_026844019.1, read as the reverse complement.
GATTGTCCCCAACGAGTTCCAGCTCCCGTCACGCACCAGCCCAGAGGAACAGATTCCAGAGGCAGAGGCAGAGGCGGAAGACAAGGTCGTCGTGGTCCCCGGCGTGATCCACAAACTCCACTCGCCACATTGGCTTTAACCAATGATCCACAACCTCAACCAGAGTATGACAGACGACTCCTGTGGACTTTGGACAGTGGTGCAGCATTGCATGTTACCTACAGAAAGGAACTTTTCACAGAGATGCACGAGCCTGAACCAGAACTACGTGAACTTTATTCTTTTTCAAATCATCCTTGTCAGGTCAAAGGAAAAGGAACTGTTTATGTTGAAGAGCTCGATGCATTCATTCCTGATGTTTATTACATACCAACAGCAACCAGTAATTTGCTTAGTCAGTGTCACTTGTCTAGAATGTTAAAGTTCCAAGTTCACCACCTTGAAAAAGCAAGTTACATAGTTAAAGATGGAGATATTGTTGCTGAAACCATATTAATTGGTGGTGTTTATTACTTAAAGCCAAAGCCTAAACCACAAACACAGGCAAGTATGCAAACTCCAAAAAGGCAGAGCACAGGCCCAGAGAGAGATGCTCCAGAGAGAGATCCTGTTGCTATTCCTAAGGCTCCTAAAGCCAACAAAAATAGAGTTGGTAAACAGGTTGCTCAGAGCAAGCCTGAGGTTCCGCATAAAAATGTTAATGTTGAGAATTCACTAACTGGTAAACCTTTGCATTCCAGGTGTATCCATAAATGGCATAGAAGATTGGGGCATGCCAGTTTCCGTGTTCTTAGGAAGATGCCGGAGTTCGCAAAAGGTTTGGATCTAAAGGGGTGTAAGGTGTTTTTGGATTGTGCTGTCTGTAAAAAGGCCAAATCCAAAGCAGCAGCCATTCCCAAACGCGCTACACGCCTGTCAACACGCATTTTTGATTTGGTTCACATTGACATAGTTGGTCCTTTCCCGCCATCATTTGGTGGTAGAAAATATTTTCTAACAATTGTTGATAATTACTCTAGATATGGATATGTATATCCTATGAAAGAAAAATCAGAGACCTTTCAGATCTTTAAAGACTTTGCAACCCTTGTTTCTACCCAACACCAAGTTCGCATTGCCAGAATCCAGAGTGATCGTGGTGCCGAGTTCATGTCTCAGCGTTTCCAGGACTGGATGCGTAAGAATGGAATTCTTCATCAGACTTCAGCCCCTGACACACCGGCTCACAACGGAGAGGCACTGCAAACCATGATGCGTTGTCTCCTAGAAGACGCCAATCTTGATAAGATATACTGGGGTGAAGCTATCAAGTATGCAAATTACATTGTTAACCGTACTTGGAGCAGTGTAACAAATCAGACTCCTTTCTTCATGTTGTATGGCTACAAGCCTGATCTTAAAAACATCCATATTTTTGGTTCATATGCTATGGTGAACATTCCCTTAGCTCAAAGAAGAAAAGGAGGTCCAACAGCAAAGAGACTGAGATTTATGGGCATTGATGATAATTCAAAGTGGAGCAAATTTATTGACTCTAAACATGCAATTGTGATTTCCCAATCTGCTAATTTTGAGGAAGATATTGACTGGTCCAGGATTCATTCCAATGATCCTGGAGTTTATTTTCCTAGAGATGATACTGCTGATGCCACGCAGATTGATGATCAAGATTTCACTGATTCTTCTCAACCCGATGTTCCGTCTTCGCAAGCCGCGGATGCCGACGCTAGCGACGAAAGTGAGGACGAGGACGAAGAAGAAGACTGGACAGTTGTTCCGAGACGTTCCAAGAGGGCCACAAAAGGAATCCCTCCACAACGATATTCTTGGCAACTGACAAAAGCACCCTTGCCTTTGATTTGCAATGTCACACTTCCACCTGATAATTTCACACAAATCAAGCAGCTCCCTGATTCAGAGCAAGACAAATGGTATGAAGCAATGCAGGTTGAAATGGACAGTCTAAAGAAACTTAAAGTATTTACACCTGCAAAACCTCCAGCAAACAAAAAGGTCATTGGCACTCGATGGGTCTACAGAATCAAAAAGAAACCAAATGGTGAGTCACTGTACAAGGCCAGACTTGTAGCTCAGGGTTTCGCTCAACGTTATCCTGAGGACTACACAAATACTTACTCACCGACAGTCAGAACTGAGAGTGTAAAAATTGCTGTAGCAACTGCAACTATCCTTGATTTAGAAGTTTTCCAGTTTGATGTTGACACGGCTTATCTACATGCAGACCTAGATGAAGAGATCTACGTGAGAAGTCCTCCAGGATTCCGACAGCAAGAAGGGGATACCTGGTTCCTAAACAAAAGTCTCTATGGTCTGAAACAATCTGGTTTAATGTGGTACTTATGTCTTACTGACAAACTAAATTCAATGGGCTTTATTAAGTCCGAAACTGATGAGTGCGTGTTCACAAAAAGATCTAACAATGCATATGAGATAGTTCTTGTTTATGTTGATGATATTGTTTATATTGGTCCAAATAAGCAAATGAGTGAAATTTTTGCCAAAGCTTTGCAGAGATACTTCACATTGAAATCATTAGGTCACATTAGCACTTATTTAGGTGTTCAGATTGAAAAGACACAGAAGGGGTTTAGTCTTTCACAAGAGGATAAAATTGAACAAATTTTGCATCATTGCAACATGAAGGATGCTAACACAACAAAGACACCCATGCAAACAGATTTTCACAACTTGACACAAGAAGAAAGTCCTGAGTTCGAGGATCAAACACTTTATCGTTCAGTCATAGGGTCACTATTGTACATTAGTAGTTGGACCAGACCCGACATTGCACTTAGTGTTAATCTTTTATCTCGACACGTAGGGAAAGCAAAACAGTTTCACTGGACATGTATTAAGAAATTATTGAGATACCTAAAATACACCAAACACATGAAGTTATTGTTAGAACCAACACATACTGATTATGCAGAATTATGTTGTTATGCAGATTCTGATTGGGCAAGTGATAAGAAATCACGTAAAAGTACTTCAGGTTATATGATGTTCTTAAATGGATGTCCTGTTTATTGGCAAGTACGTAAACAGAATTTTGTTTCTTGTTCATCTACTGAAGCTGAATATGCTTGTGTTTCAGATGCATGTAATTCCCTAACTTGGTTTGATGCTTTAGTCACAGATATCTGGACACACCCGATCCGACCGATCACAGTGATGGAAGACAATGAATCGGTGGTTTATATTTCTGAATCTCATTTTACAGGTTCTAGGTCCAGACACATTGACATTCGTTACCAAAACATAAAGCATTTAGTGAAAAAAGGTTTTGTCAAAATGCAATATGTATCTACACATGATCAAATTGCTGATATGCTCAACAAACCACTTCCAGCAGCTCAACACGAGTATCTGCGTGAGAAGATGTGCCTTATTTGATGATGTACTGATATTCGCTCAACTGGCAAAAGAAGGGGAATGTCACTGCGTTATTTTATTTACCAGCTGAGCTCATTATTTCTGGACTGTCAGACTCTCCGTAGCTTTGCCAACTTCTTATCAGTAAGCTACGTGTTTCCGTATCCACCCACATTCCTTCACTTGCTCTTCACACATCTCTTTCCTTTGTTCTCTTTCCAGCAAGGTCCGGCTAAGAGATAGCCGGCCCGAATTACTTTCAAAAATGTAACAATTAACTTTTCTTAGTTAGTGAGGTGTTTTATTTTCTTTATAACAAATAAATGAGTTTTATTAGAAACCTTCCTTCGCGTTTTCTTTTCAGATTATTGCAACAAGGAATAAGCCTCGATTCATCTACTCTAAACCAGGGTAATTAGTCCCAGAGCCAAACATGGGATTAATAAATGCCCTGACAATTTCTTCCCACACAAGCTTTGACTATCAATATACTATACACACTTGGAGCTCCTCTGGATGCATTAGCTCTTCTTCCACCAAGTTTTTTTTAATGCAGAATAAGAATCCCTGTACACTGAAAGTCTACAGAGCAAACTCTACTTTGTCTGTTAATTCAACTTGATGCCCTAGTTTTTCAATTCTCCTGGACAGGATGAAGTGCACTTAGAGTAGATTTAACCTGTCAGGCTGAAGGGTATGTAACATGTGTACCAGCTCTAATTCAATTGTTGAAAAGTAAGGATGACTTTTCTTGACTTTGTCTATGGGGCAGTCAAGGGAGAATTATTAAATGAGACATGAATATGAACTTTGAATACCCAATACACCTAGTATTTATTTTAGGTATCGCTGAATTTCTTATGCTTTATAGACTTTACAGCCAACTTGTTTATACCATTCCTAGAAATATTTTGAAGCACTTCTGCCCACAGTATCTAATACTGTATCAATGGCTCTTTTTCTCTTGCCCCTAATTTTACCACAAAGGTGCTGCTTTGATTTTGCATAACTGACTATTTGGTTGCTAAAGCAGTCAAGAATTAGAATCTGCCTGACCCTTATTGGTTACGTTAGGCTATTAGAGGCACAGTCCCTCCCTTTTGGTTGCTGGGCATTGCCTTCCTTTGATGATAGCTATACTGGATGCCAGCGCTATTGGTTTTGCTTAATTTCATGTTTCACTTTTATTTAATAACTTTTCCACAAAAACAAATAACAATACAATGATTTGCATAAGGGCAGCAGTATAAAATAGATCACCACAAAGCAGGAGGAAACAAATACAAGTAAATAGAACATCATTCAGTTTGGTGTAGTGGTTAGAGAACCAAGTCAGAAATCAGGAGACTGTATGTTCTAGTCTCAGTTTAGGCATAAAAGCCAGCTAGGTGACTTTGGATCAGTCACACTCTCTCAGCCCAAATCATCTCATAGGACTGTTGTTGTTGGGAAAATAGGAGGAGGAAGGAGTATTAGCTATGTTTGCTGCCTTAAGTTATTTATAAAAATATTAAAGATGCCGTGGTGGGATTCAAATAATTTAACAACTGGTTCTCTGCCCTAATGACCAGCTGGATGGGCGTGACTGGGTGGACGTGGCCAACTCAACATCACTCACATTGAGGGGCGCCTCACCTCACCCAGTCTCTCCTCACCCCTCCCCTCCCAGTTACTCCTCACCTCGCCACATGGGCTCCTTAGGGCCCCAACAGGAAACAGTTGTTGGAGCTAAGCAGCCACCATAAGAAAGAGTTGGCAAAACAGCTGTCTCAGTTCAAATTGGATCTGGCCGAAGCAGAAGCACCTCACTGAGGACTACAAGCATAGGCTTTCCAAGCAGAGGGAAAACCTGCGGGACTGCAAGGCCAGGTGCTGGCGCCTGGAGGCTCAGTGGGCCGAGATGGTCAGCCAGTTCCAGGCCATGATGCAGTCCCACTGGAATGAGGCTCTCTGGCTCTTCGCCACCAGCAGTGCTTCCCTCCAGCCTTCGCCCAAAGCCCCGCACCAGGAGGCTGAAGGAGACCCCAATTCCAAGTCAGAATTTCTGCCCCCTCTGACCCACACAAAAAGAACCCAAAGGGGGAGACTCTCTACAGCAATCCTGGCATGGTGTTCTGTCACTGTCTCACACACGCACACCAGCAGTCGACCAAGAGTTAAAATAAACCAACAGACAAGAATTTCCTTTGATAACAGAATTGGCAGCAACCCAGTGGCTGCTTGCCAACAGTCTTTACTTACAAAGGGAGGTTTATCTCCTCCGACCGAAAACATCGAAGTCCACAAAAGCCAAAGAATAGTCAATCCCAGTCCAAAAAATCAGTCCAAGCAGAGCATATAACAAAGTTCCAGAAATGCAGAATGACTTGCTAGCTTTCAGTTTTGTCCGTCACAAAGCCTGAATGGCCACCACACCCCCTTTTATCCCCTGTGGGGTGTGGTCCAGTGACTCAGCTTAATCTCTGGCAAGCCTCCTTCTCTGCTGCATGTGCTTGTCTTTCTGACGCTATCGGGGATCCAGCCAAGACTTATCTCTGTTGCTGTCTAACTGCGGCTGCTGGGAAATGCCTGGCTCCTGGCCTATCTCTTCTCCTTCGGAAGACACCTGAGGCATTGCCAGAGAGGAGGGTCCTGGAGAGGGAGGCCTTGCCAACTCCTCTCCTTCACTTTCGGAGACTTCTCTCTCCGATAAGACAGGCTTGCAGGTCGGAGTCACAACACATGGGTGACTGCAAGGAGCTGGCGTGGGCCAAGGTGGGGCCACTGCAGCCCATCCTCCAGCAGCAGAACAAACTGCAGGGGAGCTCAGGGCCTGGTCACGAAACATCCCATACTCCTGGGAAGACAGGGAAAAAACTCTCCGGTACGTTGGCCTCCCACTCTCGCAGCTGCAGCCACAGCCAGGGAGGAAGCATGTGGAGATAGTACCTTGGCAACTGGACTGTTTTTCTCTGACCCCTTTTCCTGTTTTGTCTGCTGGATTGACACAGGTGGATGTCAATCCTAAACTTCATAGAACTGTATTCAGAGTGATTTCTGTTAAAAAATAGAACTATTTGAAAATACACATCAATGAGTTCAGGCACACCCAATTTTAAACAAGGATCAGAATGGTAAACATAACTGGAAATAACTGACAGGCTTTTAAAAATATACATGCCATGTAAGAATCACTGATCAAAATGGAACACAGATTTGTTTACCTCCAAACACTTGCCATTGAAGAAGTGCTTTTGGAACATGATATCAATTCATAGCAGGTTAAAGTCAATATAACAAACTCCAGTAAAAATCATACAATTTGATTTTACAAATGTAAAACATCAAAGGTTACCTCCAATTGTGCACATTTTCTATTTGAAATCTTTAAAGAACAATTGTGGCATGGCTCAGTTTTAACCATTTAAAAGCAATACTGCAGGACAAGAAACACTAAGGAAGACTGGACACTTTCAACACCATGTTTATAACAGCAATGATGAGTGATTAAACATGATGATTCTAAGATAACTGATGTGGATAATGTGGAGCTATGCAGGTTGTGTGATGTAGAGGTGAGTACTAAATATTTCAAAGACTGGATCAATTTTAGAAATTTGTCACTAGACTAAAGACATCAGTACAATAGTACTAAAAAAAATACAGGTGAGCAGGATCCATTGTTGGCAACTGGGCTGGAAAGGTGACATTTTGATGTCCTACAATTTCTTATGTCCACAGGGCTGATCCTTTATGAGCTAAAAAGAGAGAATACAGAAAAACCTTGGTTCAGCTGGAATATTTTAGCAATTGATTTTATACAGTTCAGGTATCTGTACTTTGGAGAGTGAACTATCAGATGAATTCACCAACCATAATACAATGCCACAAAGTAATCCTGGGAAGCAGTTGATATAGTCTACTGCTACATTTCAATTGATATTGCATGTACAAACCAAGCCCCCAAAAGAAATGCTCCTAGAAAAAAGTATCATAAAAGCTGGTCTTGAGTGCCTCCAACATGCTAACCTCTTTTCAAATAATACATGAAGTCAGAGTAGTTGCAGGGGCTAGTTCCTTTATTATACCAAAAAAAGAATTTAGCGTATAAATTTTCAATCAGTCCCTGTGGGATATTTGAACTTTAATATTTTATTACTCTATGAAAGGATCCTCTCATCACCTGAAGCATTAAGGTTTAACCCCCTCCCCTTTTAATAACTTCTTATATTAAGCAAATTCACTTTTTACTTATGATGTTTATTTTTCCAGGAAGTTCATCTATTTAAACTATTTTCTTAGGGAGTTCAATTTAGCTTTGTCTTTCAAATTAACCTAACACATATTTTAGCCTCCTGCAGTAAAAACTAAGTGTTACTCAAACAATTATGCCCCAATGGATTGTTCATCCTACCAGTTTGAAACCATTCTCTTTTCCACTTTCTATCCTAGTCCTTATAAAATGTCCTTATCCCTTTGGGGATGGGCAAACCTGTCCTTTCAATATACCGGTAACTGCAATCTTTCAAGTCCTTTACAAGATTTTACAAGAATCTAAAAATAAGGCTGCTTCAGAGTATGTTGGTTGCTGACTGTAATTGAAATATTTAAGAAAATGTTCGTACACTAAGAAATGAAAAAGTACTCTGTAGGTTATACATGGATCAAACATGATTTTGAACAAGTTCTTTGGATCATAAGGAAACACAAGTCTAGCATTTCTTCAAAGCTGACATGTCAGTAACTCATTAAGGCAGATGCCTCTTTTTTCATGCTCACAGAAAAGACTGGGAAAAAAAACCTTGCTGTTTTTAATGATGTGCAGCACTTACATTTCCATGCATTCTGAAGCAATTTCCTCCAAATCATATATGCAGCCTAAAGTGTATCTGGCCATAAAGGTATGCTTGGCCGAGAACTGGTTTACAATACTATTTTGGAGTTTTGATGGCTTTCAATTTAACATCCCAAGGGTGAGTTTGGAAGCAGCCTAGAAGTTCATGCATGCTATGACATCATTCTGATCCTGATTCATGTGAGTATCCTTGTATTAGATCTGTTTTTTTTTGTCTCAGAACACACACAACATGATTTGAAAGCCAAAGCTATTAACAGCTGATTTTGTCACAATGAGATTACTCTCATTTTGTGATAGATATGAGCGTTGCCATCAGATCTTGCAGGAAGGATGTTGTAATTTCATTTCTTAACTCCAGTTGCCTGATACCCAATGGATTATTCTGCTTTCAGAAAGCCATTAAAACCTGAATATTCCACAGAATCAGGGGAATAGATTTGTGATGAAGAGCTTCTCTTTCTCATGGTAGTTCCTTGGGGTCCTGTTGTTTTGTTTATTCATGTTTTTATTCTAATGATTATAGTATTCTGTAAACTGCTTAGAGACTTGTAGGGAGGGAGGGAGGGAGGGAGGGAGTAAGTAAGTTAGTTTTGTGAAGGTGGCAGCAACAGCTCTTCCAGAATGAAAACTTGTCAGTGTGTTCATGACTGGGAAGAGTTCATGGCTGGGAAGACATGGTAACAAGGTCAGCCAATGAATAGGCATAGCAACTAAGTCAGCCAGTGAGGGCTGTTTGGAAACTGAAACAGTTTGGAGTCTTGGTGTGGTTTAGCTCTGTATTAAGCTCTGAGCTCTAAAGCTAAAACTAGTCTGTCTGCTGAATTGAAACAAAAAACTGTTCTTTCCTCTGCTTGTGTTTTGCTTGTAACTACTACCACGTTGGAGAATCTGCCATTGGTATTGTATATTTATTTCATGTGTTATTATGGATATAAAGAGAAGTTAATGAATCCTGCTGAATCAGTTACCTGATTTCTGCAACAAATTCTGACAGGTTATGGGCCCAGAGCATACAGAAAGACTGAACTAATTAAGCTAAGGGACTGCCTGTGTTTAAAAGGAGAAACCAGGCAGAGAAAGCTTGGAGGATGGCTGTTGAAATTGAGGAGAGCTAAAAAGTGGATATTAGAAAAGGAACCAAACAAGGATGTCCGTTATCTCCATTATTATTTATATTGACATTAGAGATTCTAAACAGAAGGGTAAGACAAGATAAAGAAATAAAAGGAATGATAATTAAAAAAGAAGAATATAAATTGCAAGCATTTGCGAATGATTTAGTGTTTATTATGGAAGATGCTATAGAAACAGGCCCAAAGTTACTGGAACAAATAAAGGAATATGGAGCAGTAGCGGGACTGAAAATTAATAAAGATAAGACAAAAATTTTAGTTAAAAATATGATAAGAAAAAAAAAGGAAATAATGGAGAAACTAAATATTCAAATAGTGAAGAAAGTGAAATATTTGGGCATTCAGCTAACTTCAAAATGCGTAACCATCAAGGAAGACAACTACTATAAATTGAGAAATCAAATTGAAAAAGACTTGGAGAAATGGAGAAATTTGCAATTATCATTAATGGGAAGGATAGCGTTAATTAAGATGAACATATTACCAAGAATCTTATTTCTCTTCCAAACGATACCAATAAAGATTGAGAAAAAGTACTTTGAGAATTTGAATAGGACAATGTGGAAATATATATGGCAAGGGAAAAAGGCAAGAATTAATATAAAAATGTTAAAAGATTCTAGAATTAGTGGCGGGTTTGGACTTCCAAATTGGGAACTGTATTATCAAGCGGCAGTGCTAACATGGATTAAAGAATGGATCTTATTGAGAAATACAAGACTATTGACTTTGGAGGGACATGATTTGCAACTAGGTTGGCATGTTTCTTATGGTATGGGAAAAACAGGATACATGGATACTTCCAGAGACATTATGTAAGAAATGGTTTATTAACAGTGTGGGAGAGAGTGAAAGAAAAACATTACATGGAAATACCAATGTGGCTTTCGACAATGGAAGCTTTGACACATCCAAATATTATTAATTTGAAAAATATTGTTAGATATAAGGATATTTTAACAGAAAAGGGAGAACTAAAACAAAAACAAGAGTTGGAAAAGCAACAGAAAGACTGCGCTGGAAGCTGACATAAAATAGATAATTATAGGTTAAGAGGAAGTTAAAATAAGAGGGATGGATACCAACTAGATAAGAGTTTGAGACTCGGAGGAAAAATGTTGGAACTAGTTAAAATGCTGGAAATCAGCCAAATAATTATAGGAGAGTTGGAGCAGACTATGCTGGAAATCAGCAAAATAAGAGTGGGAGTCCTGGAGGAGACTATGCTGGAAATCAGCCAAACATAATATGCTGGAAATCAGCCAATAAAATGCTGGAAATCAGCCAAACAAACAGGAGGAGAGTTGGAGGAGAATATGCTGGAAATCAGCCAAACAATGGAGGGAGTATAGGAGGAAACTATGCTGGAAATCAGCCAAATATAATATGCTGGAAAGCAGCCAATAATGATGATAGGCTTGGAGGAGATTATATTGAAATTAGCCAAAAATAGTTGGTGTTCAGGAGAAAAATATGTTGGGAACTAGCCAAACAGGATATGTTGAATAATAGCCAAATAACAGAGGGAGGTATGGAAGAAAATATGCTGGAAATTAGACTAAACAAAACATATTTTTGTGATAAATCTGTGTAACATGAAAAGAGTAATAGATGACAAGGGAGATAAAATCAAAGATAAATTGATAAAGTTTAAGATATTAAGAATTAAGGAAAGGGTCAAGAGACTAAGAATTAGATAGAACTTTGTTTTATAAAGTGTAATAAGAATAGAGTGGTATAGAATTTGAAATCAAGATTTGTGGTGATAAAATTGTAAGGTAAATAATTAGAACAAGAGGTTAGAATATTGTTAAAAAAATTCTTTTCTGATACTGATGGAAAAAGATATAAGGTGAAGAAGAACAAGATATGATTAAGATTGATTAATAGAAATAAAAATGAGTGAGCTAATTTGAAATTAAAACTGTATTGATATAATAGATTTGTTTAGATGATGATGTTAGAATTTATATTAAAACTTGTTCTTATAGGTTTCGAACTTTTACTGTAGAGCTTTGACTAAAAATCTTTCTATGTTTTGATTTTGAATTTTAAAAGATATAATGGGAAATTGGGAATGGAGCCTTTTTAAAATGTAAGCAATTGTACCTATTCATGACCGGATCGAGACGTCACTCTCGAAAGAGATGTATTTTAAGTGTTATGTTTGAAAAAATAAAATATATTTTGGAAAAAAAAAAGAGTTGGAAAAGCAAGGGATTGAGACAGATTGGTTTACACGATTGCAAATACAATCAAGATACAAAAAAGATCTTAAACAGTATGGTTTTAATATGGGAAAATCAGAATTGGATGAGATAGTGATGGGAACAGATGAAAACATGATTAAGAAATTATATAATTATCTACTGCAAAATAGATTAGAAGATGAAGAAGTAAAAGAAACAATGATAGCGTGGGCAAAACATTTTGGCTGTATGATTGAATTAGAGAAATGGCAACAACTACGGGAAAGGGATTATAAATTAACAATGGCAAGAGCATATAAAGAAAATGTATATAAAAATATTTATTTGGGTCAAAATTATTTAATTGTTTTTAAATTGTTTTTTAAATTTTGTATACAATGTTTTATTTTGGCTGTGCACCACCCTGAGTCCTGCGGGAGAAGGGCGGTATAGAAATAAAAATAAATAAATAAATAAATAAATAAATAAATAAATAAATGCCACCAAAAAGGTTAGCAAAAATGTTTAAAGACAAATCAGCTAAATGTTGGAAATGTCATCAGTCGCCCGGATCATATTATCATATTATCATATGTATTTATTATTTATTATTATTTATTAATCAAATTTCTATACCGCCCTATTCCCGAAGGACTCAGGGCGGTGAACAGCCAAGATAAAATACAGATAATACAAATATTAAAAAAATCCCTTAAAATTATTAAATATTTCGGCCGAAACACAGATTAAAACACCCAATTTATAAAATCACGAATTAAAAAATTTAAAAATTTAAAAGATGGGAGTTAGGCCAGGCCAGCTTGCTGAAATAGAAAAGTTTTGATAAAGTTTAAGATATTAAGAATTAAGGAAAGGGTCAAGAGACTAAGAATTAGATATGTGGTGGTCATGTAAGGAAGGAAAGAATTATTGGGTCAAAATACGAACATGGTTAGAAGGAATGTTACACCAGTGTAAAGAGTTAAGACCAGAGACATTTTTATTGGACATTTTACTGGAGAAATATGGTAAAGAAGATATTTGATTAGTCATATAATAAAAGTGGCTAGAATAGTATTTGCACAAAATTGGAAAGCAGAAAAAATACTGTTAGAAGGAGAGGTAATAAATTTTTTTTAGAATGTGCAGAAATGAACAGATTAACATTAAGAATAAAAGATAAAGAGGAATTGGTGTATTTCAAGACATGGGGACATTTTTATGATTGGCTAGAAAAGGAATATGAATAAAAATAAATGAGAGAAAAGACAAAAAAAAGGAGAAAACCAGATGACACTTGAGTAAATGAAAAAGGGGGAAGGAGGGGTGGAAATGAAAAAAGAGGTACTATATAAATGTACGTTAAGGATGATATATGTGTAACCAGCAAAATAGAAAAGAAATTGAAAGGAAAATGTGGATAAATATAAGATCGGGGTTCCTCGAATACCATCTTGACAAAATATTGAATTGAAAATGGACACAACAACAGAGAGGGAAGGGAGAGAGGGACAGGTGGGAAGGAGGGAGAAGAAGGGAGGAAAAGAGAGAGAGAGAAAAGAAAGGGAAAAGGGGAGGAAGAAAGGAGGGGAAATAATAGTAGGAGAGAGGGTTAGAAAGAGAGGAAGAGTGGAGGAGTGGGGGAAAGGAAGGGGAAGGAGAGAAGGGGAAGGAGAGGAGGAAAGAAGAAAGTTGAAAAGAATAGAAGAAGGGAGGGAAGGTTAAGAGGGGAGAAGGTGAGGAATGGTTGTTGTATAAGAAGGGAGATATGGAATGGTAGAAGAGCAACTTCGAATGTATTTTAAAATTTTTAGGATGAAGAATGAACCAATATGGAAACCAAAAGATAATATGTGTGATAAGAATGGTTAAAGAGATTGTACATTTATATATGTTTTATGAGAAATAAAAATAAAAAACTTTTAAAAAAAGAAATTGAGGAGAGCTCTCTGCCTCGTTTGGGACAGAATAACTATATTATTTGGGCTGTAAAACTGGAATGTTTCCTGAAGGCTAAGGAGTTCTGGGATATTGTTGTTAATCCAACCCAGGCACCATTAGCAGCTGCAGAGCAGAGGCAGCATGATAAAGCAATGGCATCATCTTAAGTTTAGATGAACAATTTATCGATGTAGCTAATTTAAAGACTGCAAAGGAAGTCTGGCTGAAGTTAAGAAGCGTGCATGTGAGTATGTCAGCATGCAATATTGTACAATTATCAAGAAAGTTATACAGAGCCTGTCTGCAACCAGGAGAATCTGTGGAGCAGCATTTGGTACAAATGCAAACTTTATTTGTTGAGTTAGAACAGCGTGGAATGAAGTTTCCTAAATCTCAAAAAGTGCTGTTGGTGTTAAATAATCTTTTTTTTTTATTGAAAAAGTTTTTCAAATACAGATTTTTCCCCCTTTTCCCCCTCCCTCCTCCCCCCCACCCCCCCTCCCCTTGACTTCCTCATAGTAAAACCCAAGTTCATAACAGATTATATCATACTTTACTATCCACATACTCAATCTCCATATACTGACCCTTTCATTTTAATAAGATTATCATACCCCCCCGTATACTATGCTATAATAAGCATTTCAAAGTGACATTCTATTATAGCATTATCTAATAACTCCTGATTTAAAATAATAATATTATTATATCTCCCAATTTAACAATTTCTACTCGTAGTCTACCCTTTTACTACCCCTCAGACAATATAACATTTCAAAACATACTTCTATTCTAAGTATTCAAAAAGTCCTAATTTAACACTTATTCAGTTCCAGTAGCCATTTCGTTTCCCCCCTTCATTACAAATATTCACATCTAAACATTTCTTTAAAATAGACAATCCATAACCTAACCTTTCTCCACCCACTTTCCTACAGAATTACCATAATTATTCTTAATATCTTTATTCTTCTACCCAATCCCCTAGAAAAATATTCCCTTATGTAAATAAGATCCTAAAAGAAAAAAAAAAACTTTAAACTTATGATCCATATAGCATCTTCTGGAATATCTTTCAACTGGATGATGAACTCCACCCATGTTAGGGTAACATCGCATCCTTATTCCAACAGTATTTTCGATATCTTCAGTTACCATCTGCCCCCATCAGCAACAAATATCTTCATATTGGAAAAGAAAAAACCCCGACAACCACCCGAGTGACTTTATAAAAGGTGTTAAATAATCTTGATGAAACGTGGGACATAGTTTTTGCAGTATTTGAGTGCAAACCAGAGCAGGAATTATGATTGGAGGCCTTAAAGGCTTGTTTGATTGCTGAAGAGTGCCAAGTGCCATTTTAGAAAAAGCCACCAGGAGAAATTCCTGAGGTGGGGGCCCAAGGAGCAGAGAGAGAAATGTAACAGACTGGATGTCTCCAAAGACCAGAGCAACAGACAAGATGTCTGCAAAGAGAAAAGTAGTAGAAGAGACTAGCTTACAGCCCAGCAACAGAGGCAGTGCTTCATCTGGTGACAAGACACATTTAAAGAAGGACAGTTTGCAAAGAATAAACTGTTTGCAAGGAAGATAATTAACAGATGGACAAATTGGTATGGCAAAAGTTAGCTATTGCAATACCAGAGACAAATGGTTAATAGGCTAGTCAAATAATTGTTAATAATTCTAAATTGTTTTCCAGGATGGATCCAGCTGCTGGAGATGCAGTAGCCTTGGCAAATGGCCAGAAGGCTAAAGTCATTGTAAGAGGCAGTGTGCAAATTCCATATCTGGACAAGAAGTTTAATGATATATTATGTGTGTCTGATATGGAGCATAATTTGCTCTGCATCTCTAGTTTAGACAAGCAAGGATTTGAGATCACATTTGCATATGGGAGGTGTCTCATAAAGAGAAATGGGAATGTATGTGCACAGCAGTGGTGGGTTCCAAATTTTTTTACTACTGTGGGCGTAGCTTATTTGGTGGTCGTGGCTTGGTGGTCATGTGACTGTGTGGACATGGCTTGGTGGTCATGTAACTGAGTGGTCATGTGACTGGGTGGGCGTGGCCAACTTGATGTCACTCATGTCAAGGGTTATGGTTAGGGTGCCTGGCCTCTCCTCGCCTCAAAGGCCTCAATGAGATACAATTTCCCTGTCCATTTATTTACTACTACTGAACATCCAAAATATACTATTTAATCCTATGTACATATGCCATATGTGTACATACGTATTACATAGTATAGAGTGTGTGTAGGCACACAAAAAGATATATTATTAACTATATATACTGTATGTGTATGTACACATACACACACACATACATCTCTTCTAAAACTATACACATTCAACCTCACTACTTTTGGAAAAACACACCCAGAGCCCACTTTCTGCCACACATTTAACTATAACTTCTGTACATTTAGAACATTACACACACCTTCAGATGTTCTTCCCTAACTTGCACATGACTGTTAGAGCTAGGAGAGATCATGGATTAAGTAAAATGTGGTGAAACTCACTTAACAATGCTCTTGCTTAGCAACCCAAATTTTGGGCTCAATTCTGGTCATAAGTCTTCCTTCCTCTTCATGGCAGCCTTGTCTTAGTAAATTTCTCCTTTCTGGCAATTTTCCTCTCTATTAGAGGCATCAAAATAATCCAGGCGATGTAAGGTTTCCTGCTGGAACGGGGTTGGACTAGATGGCCTCTAAGGTCCCTTCCAGCCCTAGATTGCTGTCCTGTTTCAAAGCGTCTTCTGAAGCCACATCTAGTACCAGGGTTTGTGGTCCTTCCTTCCTTCCTCTTCTTTCTTTCTTTCTTTCTTTCTTTCTTTCTTTCTTTCTTTCTTTCTTTCTTTCTTTCTTTCTTTCTCTCTCTCTTTCTATCTCCCCCTTCCTCTTTCTTTCTTTCTTTCTCTTTTTCTTTCTCTTTTTCTTTCTTTCTTTTCGCTCTTTCCCTTCCTCTCCCTTCTTCCTTCCTTCCTCTTTCTTTCTCTATTTCTTTCTCTCTTTTTTCATTCTTTCTTTTCTCACTCTCCCTTCCTCTTTTCTTCTTTCTCTCTCTCTCTTTCTCTTTCTTTCTTTGTTTTTTCTTTGTCTCTTTTTCTTTCGTTCTTTCTTCTCTCTCTCCCTTCCTCCTTCCTTCCTTCCTTCTTTCTCTCTTTCTCTCTTTATTTATTTATTTATTTATTTGTGTCTCCCTTCCTTCCTTCCTTTCTCTTTCTTTCTTTCTTTGTCTTTTTCATTCATTTTTTCTTCTCTCTCTCTCCCTTCTCCCTCTCTCTCTTTCCTTCCTTCTTTTTCTTTCTTTCTTTCTTTCCTTCTTTCTTTGTCTCTTTCTTTTTCTTTCTCGTCTCTCCCTTCATCTTTCTTTTTTTCTATTTCTCTCATTTTCTTTTTCTCTTTTTCTCTCTCTCTCTCTCTCTCTCTCTCTCTCTCCCTCCCTCCCTCCCTCCCTCCTTCAAAGTCTAGGACAGTGGTTCTCAACCTTCCTAATGCCGCGACCCTTTAATACAGTTCCTCATGTTGTGGTGACCCCCAACCAAGGGTGGGTTCTAAATTTTTTTACTACCGGTTCTGTGGGCGTGGCTTATTTTGTGGGTGTGGCTTGGAGGTCATGTGACTGGGTGGGTGTGGCTAGCTGGTCATGTGAACGGGTAGCCATGGCTATATATGTATAGGGACTACTCAGAGGGCTGAAAAAAGTCATTTCTGACAGGTCCTCGCACTTTTGACTGGTCCTCACATTTATGACCATCCTCACATTTATGCCTGTGCAGCATTCTTAACAACCATGTCACTCATTTCACAACTGCTTCTCTTCAACATGGTATAAGATAGGGCAAAAAACGTAAAATGTGAGGACAGTCGTAAATTCGAGGACTGGTGAAAAGTGCGAGGACCAGTCAAAAATAACTTTTTCAGCCCTCTGAGTAGTCCCTGTGCACAAAAGGACTACCCAGAGGGCTAAAAAATGTGATTTCTGACAGGTCCTCGCACTTTTGACCAGTCTTCGCAGTTATGACTGGTCATCATTTATGCCCATTGTACCATTCTTAACAACCATGTCACTCATTTCACAACTGCTTCTCTTCACCATGGTGACAAGATAGCGCAAATACATAAATTATGAGGACAGTCGTAAGTTCGAGGACTGGTCAAAAGTGTGAGGACCAGTCAAAAATAACTTTTTCAGCCCTCTGAGTAGTCCATATGCATAAAAGGATACAGCAATAGAGAGGGATGAAGGAAGGGAAGGGAAATTAGAGTAGGAGTGAAGGTAAGAGAGGGAGGAAGAGAGGAGGAGAAAGAGAAAGAAAGAGGAAGTAGGGAGAAGAAGAAGAGGGGGGGGAAGAGAAAGTAAGTAAGAAAGAAAAGACAGAGGTGGTAGGTTTGAGGAGAAAGATTGCTGTACAATAAAAAAGATGAAAGGGAAGAAAGCCAACCCCAAACAAATATTAAGATATTAAGATAAAGAATGAATTGTTAAACTTTAAAGAATAAAAGAGAACAAATAGCAATAAATAGCAATAATTAGAAACACATATACAAACATACAACATATTTTCTTTGAACAGAGTATTTGGCCGGTTCACAAATTTAAACAGTTGTAGGAGGTTAGCACCCACCCCTTTCCTAGAAGAATGAAATATTTTGGGAAATATTAAAAAGGCAGAATATTATATTTCCCTACCTGGATGAGAAATGGAGAAGCATATTTTACAGACAAAGCAGCTCCCACCTTCCTGCCCCCCACCCTTTGTTAATGGGCCAGAGGCAGAAAGTCAATCCTTTGTCAAAGGACATTTGCAACATAATAGCAACAGAAACTAACACAATGGGCCCCATCAAGCCATGTGATCCTGTCTACCATTAAACCATCTTTCCAAGCAGTCTCCATGTTTCCAGTGTCTTTTTCCCCGCTTGGAGCAGAACTCAGAAGGATATTTCTTCCAACACAGTATTTAGTCATTTCAATTAAATTTACAATTTCTATATTTCCTTTTTACCATATTTATTCCTCATCTATTTTTTTAAAAAAACAATATTACCCTTCATCCTCATCTCTAATCTTAATCAAATTCAATTTTTCCCTTCTATTCTATATTATACCCCTTCGCATTGTCATCTATTTTTATATCCATCCTCACATTGGTTAATTATGTAATACAGTTGTTTAATACAAATTCAACATTTTAATATAAATCAATTAGTTATATAACTATCTTTTTTGTATATTAATCAATATGAACATGAATATTCCAATTATTTCCATGCAATCCAATTTCTTACAAATCAATTAATTATATTTACTAATAATAATAAACCAAATAATTTCCCCCATATATTCCTCCAAACCACAACTTAACCAATTAATAGTATCTCAATTATTACAATTCCCTAGTTAAATAGAGCTTTTTTTCTTTTGTGTTTTAAAATCTTGGAACTCTCCTCTTTTGCCCTAAATTTCCCATTGTTTGCAGTTTTGCACCTACCTTTTTTGGTGAGGAAAAAGAAAAAGAAATCTCTCTGCCTCATTTTGTCACGTTGCAGCCTGCTTTCTTTCAATTTCGCTTTTTCAGCATAGCTAGAGGTAAAAAAATCTGCTCCAGGAATTTACCTCTTTGCAGCTAGCTCTTTGAAGCCCCACGGCAAGAATTTAAAGTTTTTTTTTTCCCTCTAGCCATCAGCTGGGACTCCGGAGGCAGCAGTAGATTGGGAGTGGGCGGGGTAAGCGAACGGCGACCGGGCGATCCAACAGAGGCAGAGGGTGAGGGTGAGTGAAGGTGTGGGGGGGCGAGAGAGGGCTTTGGCGACCCCTGTGAAATGGCCGTTCAACCCCCAAAGGGGTCACAACCCCCAGGTTGAGAACCGCTGGTCTAGGAGAATGAGACTGGGAGGCCTGAGAGAAAGTGCCTGGCAGCAGCAGCAGCAAAAGCAGCGGCACCCAAAATGGGAGCTTCAGGCTATGGCAGGCGGGGGCAGGGGCTCAAATGGGAGCTTCAGGCGGCAGTGGCGGGGAGTCCTGGAACTCCCCGGGACTTTTCCTGTGCGGCTTTTGCCATGGTAGGCATTGGTGGCAGTGGCGGCAGGGAGTCCCGGAACTCCCCGGGATTTTTCCTGCGCGGTTCTTGCCACAGCAGGCAGCAGCAGTGGCGGTGGAGAGGCCTGGAACTCCCCGGGACTTTTCCTGCGTGGTTTTTGCGGTGTCTGCTTCCCTTCACATGCGGTGCACATGTGCAGCAGCCCTGGGAAATCCACTCAACCTCCTGCACACCCCCTCTGCCACTGTCCCTCTCAGCCCCATCACAATGGCTCCATCTCCTTGAAGGTCTGCCCACTCACCCACTGGCTGGCCCGGGCCAGGAAGCGGCACATGTCCCATCACAGGCCGCATGTGTGTCCCGACATCGGAAGGGAAAGGCATGGGGGACCACCGGGAAGGCCACGTGGAAGGCAGGCAAGCATGCCAGGCCGCAGGGAAGGGAGTAGGTCCTTTCTCTATGGCTGGGAGACCCTGACATGCTTGCCTGCCTTCCTCCCCCACCACTGCCTCTTTGTTCGGCTGCTTACCTTCCACGGTGGCTGGTCCAGAGTCGGGAAGGCAAGCTGACCAGAATTTTTGGCGGCACCCAGCCAGGCCGCCACTGCTGGAAAGCTTTCTCTGAAGGCAAGCAACTGCCATTGCCACCTTGTTTTTCGCATATGCACATCCCATTGGACTTGCAAGGCAATGGGATGCGCATGCGTGAAGAACATGGCAGTGACGAACATGGCAGCCAGGATGAGCAAGTGGCGACTGAGCGACTGGTTCGGGGGTGTGGCCAGCCAGCCATTGCTACTGGTTCTGTGAGCGACTAAAAATTTTTACTACCAGTTCTCTCAAACCGGTGCAAACAGGTAGCAACCCAGGACTGGTGCACAGGGCTTAAAAGAGGATAATATTTATGTATTGCAGGGACAAAAGGTTCAATGTGCCCAAACATTTGGAAATGTGCCACATGATTCATGTGTTCATCTCTTGCACAGAAAGCTTGGCCATGCCAGCTTCAGAGTTTTGCAAAAGATGGACCAGTTTGCAAAGAATTAAAATTAAAAGGGGGTAAGGCATATTTGGACTGTGCAGTATGTAAGTCATCAAAGTCCAAAGCATTCCCAATAAGCAAGAGGAGCACAAGGCAGACAACAAGAGCTCTAGAACTGGTAAATGCAGATTTGGCTGGGCCAATGCAAGCCAGTTTGAGAGGAGCAAAATATGCGCTGGTCATTGTAGATGACTACAGCAGGTTTGGGTTCTGCTATTTACTAAACAGTAAAATAGAGGTGCTACAGAAATTTAAGCAATGGGTAAGTTTCGTAGAAAGAAGATATAAACAGGTATGTCAACTGCAAACTGACAGAGGTTCAGAATTCATGTCAACAAATTTTCAACGGTGGTTGGGACAGTTAGGAATAAAACATAGACACATAAATCCATACACAGCAGCTGAGAATGGCGTGGTTGAGAGGTGCAATGGAGTTTTATGAAGGACTTCCATGAAGGACTCACTGTTGGAGGATGCTGGTCTGAGTA
Source organism: Pantherophis guttatus (assembly GCF_029531705.1). The sequence continues at coordinate 4,640,031 of NW_026844019.1, read as the reverse complement.
GGTCATATTGGGGTGAAGCCATGTTGACTGCTAATTATTTAATTAATAGGCTGTGGAGTTCATCTATTAATGATACTCCATATTTATTTTATTTATTTTATTTTATTCAATTTGTATCCCGCCCTTCTCCCAGTGGACTCAGGGCGGTGCACAGGCAGAACTAAAACACATACCAATAAAAAATTTAAATTTTTTAAAAGAATTATATAACTTTGGCCCAAAATTTAAAACATTCAAACTAAAACCCATTGACAATTTAAAAGGCTAAAAAAAAAAGGGGGGGGGGTTTCACGCCAGCCCTGCTTGATGGAAAAGAAAAGTTTTTAGGGCACGGCGAAAAACCCGGATATCCAATATCCTTCGTATTTCTAGGGGCAAATTGTTCCAGAGGGCAGGAGCTGCCACAGAGAAAGCCCTTCCCCTGGGGGTCACCAGCCAACATTGCCTGGCTGACAGTACCCTGAGGAGTCCCTCTCTGTGGGAGCATACTGGTCGGTGGGAGGCTATCGGCGGCAGAAGGCGGTCCCGCATATACCCAAGTCCTATGCCATGGAGCGCTTTAAAGGTGGTGACCAACACCTTGAATCGCATCTGGAAGACCACTGGAAGCCAATGCAGCTCACGCAGGAGAGGTGTCACATGGGAGCATCCCCTTGTTCCCATAATCCCCTGCGTGGCCGCATTCTGCACCAGTTGGAGCCTCCGGGTGCTCCTCAAGGGGAGCCCCATGTAGAGAGCATTGCAGTAGTCCAGGCGGGAAGTGACGAGTGACTGTGCGTAAGGAGTCCTGATCCAGAAAGGGACGCAACTGGCGAATCAGGTGAACCTGATAAAAAGCCCCCCTGGCCACGGCCGTCATATGCTCTTCTAAAGACAGCCGTGCATCCAGGAGGACACCCAAGTTGCGAGCCCTGCCCGTGGGGGCCAATAACTCGCCCCCAATAGCCAGCGATGGCACCAGCTGGCTATATCGGGACACCGGAAGCCACAGCCACTTGGTTTTGGAAGGGTTGTGTCGAAGCCTGTTACTCCCCATCCAGGTCCGCATGGCCTCCAGGCACCAGGACATCACTTCAAGGGCATTTTTGGGATGGCCTGGGGTGGAGATGTACATATGCAGTGCTATATGGGAGAAAACCATCTCTGGCACATTTAAGGGTTTTTGGAAGCAATGCATAAGTGCATATTTCAAAAGCAGTTAGAAGAAAGGGACAACCAAAGGGTGCCTTTCCCGCTGCCTTGAAAGAGGCGGTGGTGAGACCCCTCCTCAAGAAGCCTTCCCTGGACCCGGCTGAATTAGCCAACTACCGTCCGGTCTCCAACCTTCATTTTGTGGTGAAGGTTGTTGAGAGTGTGGTGGCACGACAACTGCCCAGGCACCTGGATGAAGCTATCTATCTGGACCCGTACCAGTCAGGCTTCAGGCAGGGGTACAGCACTGAAACAGCATTGGTCGCGTTGGTGGATGATCTCTGGAGGGCTCGGGACAGAGGTTGCTCCTCTGTCCTGGTCCTGTTAGATCTCTCAGCGGCTTTTGATATCATCGACCATGGTATCATGCTGCAGCAGTTGAGGGGATTAGGAATAGGGGGCACCATTTTGCGGTGGTTTTCCTCTTTCCTCTCCAACCACTTGCAGTTCGTGTTGACAGGGGGGCAGAGATCGACTTCGAGGTGCCTTGCACGGGGAGTGCCGCAAGGGTCGGTCCTCTCACCCCTTCTGTTCAAGATTTATGTGAAGCTGCTGGGTGAGATCATCCATGGTTTTGGGGTGAGAGTCCATCTGTACGCTGATGATACTCAGCTGTACATCTCCACCCCAGACCACCCCAACGATGCCCTTGATTTGATGTCTCACTGCCTGGAGGCCGTGCGGGTCTGGATGGGGAGAAATAGGCTCAGACTCAACCCGTCCAAGACTGAGTGGCTGTGGTTCCCGGCATCGCGATATAGTCAGCTGGTGCCATCGCTGACTATTGGGGGTGAGTCTTTACCCCCCACAGAGAGGGCTGGCAAACTGAGTGTCCTCCTGGATGCACAGCTGTCTTTAGAAGAACATATGACAGCCGTGGCCAGGGGGGCTTTTTATCAGGTTTGCCTGATCCTCCAGTTGCAGCCCTTTTTGGATTGTGATGCCTTGCGCACAGTCAGTCACGCCCTTGTCACCTCCTGACTGGACTACTGCAATGCTCTCTACATGGGGCTCCCCTTGAAAAGCACCCGGAGGCTCCAACTGGTCCAGAATGTGGCTGCGTGGGTGGTTATGGGCACAACTCATTGTGCCCATGTGACACCCCTCTTGCACGAGCTGCACTGGCTCCCAGTGGTCTTCTGGGTGCGATTCAAGGTGTTGGTTACCACCTTTAAAGCGCTCCATGGCATTGGACCTGGATACCTTCGAGACCATCTTCTGCCACTAGTAGCCTCCCACCGGCCAGTCCGCTCCCACAGAGAGAGTCTCCTTAGGGTGCCATCGGCCAAATTATGTCGGCTGGCGACACCCAGGTGGAGGGCCTTCTCTGTGGGAGCCCCTGCCCTTTGGAATGAACTGCCCCCAGAAATTCGTAAAATCTCTGATCTCCGTGTATTTCGCTGTGCCCTCAAAACCTTGTTGTTCCGCCAAGCTGGGCTATCAAGGTAAAGATTTTAATTGGTTTTAAAATATGGGATTTTAAATTTGGGGTTTTAAATTGAGCCTATCATTTAATAATTTTAATTATTTTTAAATTTTGTCTGTCTTTGTGCTTTTAATCAGGCTGTACACTGCCCTGAGTCCTTCGGGAGAAGGGCGGTATAGAAATAAAATAAATAAATAAATAAAATAAATAAATAGAAAGCTCAGGTTTATGGGCTATGAGCCTGGTTCAAAAAGCTATCGCTTTAGCGATGGGAGCAAAAGAATAATGATTTCCAGATCTGCTAGCTTTGCAAGGCAAAACTGGAAAAGAATTGATGCCAATTTTTGAAATGATCCACTTAGCAACAGTAACTCACTTAGTGACAGTAACTCAGTGATGGTAACTCACTTAGTGACAGTAACTCCCTTAGTGATGGTGTCAGTATTCAGGGAGGAGAAGCTGAAAAAGATATGAAGCAAGAGAGGGTTGGAGCACAGCAGCAGTCAATGCCACACAGGTCATAAAAACGGCAGGCACTCCCTGCAACCCGAACGGCATTACCTGGAATTTGTAGTTTCCTAGGGGACAATTGAAAGTAGTCTTCCATTCATCCCCCAGACAGATGCGTACCCTATAATACACCTCATGTAAATCAAGTTTCATGAAGATTTTCCTGGTTGCCATAGTAGTTAACAAGTCTGTCATAAGTGGCAATGGGTATAATGGCTCCACACAGACAGCATTAAGGTCCCTGAAATCAACACATAGACACAATCCGCCATCCTTCTTTTCTCTAAAGAGTACTGGTGCCACCAAATGTGATCTACTGGGTCGAATGAACCCTCTTTCTAGGTTTTTGTCGATATAATGCCTTAGTTCTTCTAGTTCTCGGGGAGTCATCGAATACATTTGAGGCTTTGGCAACTTGGCCCTGGGTATCAATTTGATAGCATAATCGGTGTTATGATGGAGAGGTAGGGTTTCACATTCATCCTCACTAAATACCCGTATCAAGTCTCTGTATGTATCCAGGACTCCTCCTTGAAGTACTTGTTATGGTTCCTTCCTTGTAACCCCTTTACCATGGTCGCTCTTTTGAGGTTCAGAACCCAATGCCACCCTTAATTTATTTACCCCCTCGCCCACCAAATGGTGGGTTCCCATTTATCAAGCCAAGCAAGCCCTAAAATAAGGGGCTCAATCATTTTGTCTATCACCACGAAACCGAGAAGTTCCCAACGCTCCCCAATTTTGAGTCTCACCGGATCAGTGACATGTGTAGCTGGCTGTTCCCCCACGGTTGACCCATCCATTTGTTCAAACACTATAGGTACCCGCAATTTAGCGATGCGAATGCCTAAGCTATCCGCTATCGAACACCTTATTAAACATCAGGTGCACCCTGAATCTATTAAGGCCCCTTGAGATCTGTGTTCCCTGTGTGTGGATGTTTAAGAGTGACCGTATTATGAACAGGCATATGGGGTCACATACCATGGGGTCATGTATCTCCTCCTCCTCTTCACTGATCCCCGACTCCTCCGGTATCTGGGCCATTTCTGGGGGACATCCAGTATCATTACGTAGACTTGTGTCACTACCGGGCGACTGAGTCGCTATTCGGGATCGTTCAGGCGTCATCTGGGAATGAGCCTTAGGTCTACTCATGGGAGTTGGTGCTTGTGGAGTTGAAACATGGGGCTGTGGTACTGGACAATCCGCCGCTCGGTGACCCTCTTGGTTACAGCAGTAACACCTAAATGGTCATCTGGGTGGAACAACAGGTCTGACTCCAGTAGGGATAAAGGGTTTCCCTGCTTCCCAGTTTATTGACTGCTTATCCATGGTTCTACGAGGTTGGCTCAGCCCCTCATTCCTAGTACGGAATTCCCACAATCCAACATCCAACTCCACTGCTGCTTTGTACCAATCAATTATATGGGATCTGAGTCCTCTATACACACATGCCTGCCTCAATTCCCAGTCTAGCCCCATATGGAACTGATGTACAAGCAGTCTCTTGGGCCACCCTCTCAGTCTTCCTGCTATTTTGTGGAATTCCTGCACATATTTCTGGGCAGGCCTCCCCCGTTGCCTCAATGATACCAGGTCTCCCTCAGCCACTTGGGTGCTTGCCTCATCCTCAAAATGAATGCAAAGGGCCTCCAGAAAAAGTTCTAGATCCTCCAGTTCCCGGGCATGATCACTATGCAGGCTGGCCACCCAATCAGCAGCTTTACCTGTCAGCACCATTGTGACAGCAACTACCATTGCCCATTGGGAGGGATAGAACCAACCGTATAGATGCATATGGCTAAGTACTTGGCTCAAAAATAGAGCCACACATTCTGGGTTTCGGACGAATGCAGCCTGTAAGGGAGGTGGGCCCCACAGTACCTGCTGTGGCCACATACCTGGGCCCCACATGGGTAGTTGGTCCCTAGCCTGAGAAGGAGCCCTACCATCCCGATCTCCCCTATGGGTTCCTGGTTTTTGTCTAGTCGATGGACCTGCCTCATGTTCTCTTGGTACTCTTATATGGGTCTGGGCCACTCCACACATCGCTTCTCTCAATGACGAGGATGCCTCAGGAATATTGTGTTCCTCTGCTCTGAGCCTAGGTTGAGCCTGTTCTGCCCACAATTTGGGGCTGGCTAATCGAAACCTACTTTCATAAGTTCCTCCTGATGTTGACCCCACCCCACCTTGCCAATTGACTGAAGGGTCCAGTCCAGGTGTCCATGGTTGCCAAGAGGGAGCATCTCTGAAACTTGCTTCCCCAAATCGCTCCCTTAATATATCCAATGTAGTCACTCCAGGGCCAGTGTATTAACTCCATTCTCCCTCCTCGTATTCAGTGCATTGCCTCTCTCTCCAACCTTGAAACTGAGTTCCTGAAGGGGGAGGTGGAGACTGAGAGTAAAGTGCTGACAAATTGGAGGATACTGACACTGTGAAGAGAGACTAAATACTGAGTAATACAAAAGGAAGCAAGGGAGATATCGGCCGGCTAAGAAGGAACTAGAAAAACCTATAGAAGAGGAAAAGGGTACTGTAAAAAGGACTTGGAAAACTATATCAAGAAAGCAGGAGAAAAATGTGGGAAATAATTTGTTACTAATTAATTTATAAATTATAGAGAGATTGAATATAATTGTGGATGTGGTTGTATTTATAGCTTTATAGTTTAGTATTTAAATATATAGAGAAAATTGGTTGGAAATTGTCTTTATTATTACTTTATTATGATTATGATTATGATTATTATTTATTACATTAATTATTGACATTATTAACGCCATAATATGATGACTTATACATTCTATTGTTAATGAATTTTTGATGCTGATTGATGTTTTGGATTGATAATTTTGAACTGTAGATTGATATAAATATTTAGAAATTATAAGTTATTGAGCTTAGTGTGCTAAGAGTGAGTACAATAGTTATAAGAATAAGAATATAGACTTGGTGATAAGTAAGAAAGGAATAAGTTAAGTGATATTTAGGGTGTGCTGGAGGGAAATAAGAGGTCTGTAAATAAGTGGAGAGGTTGGTTTAAATTGGTGGCAGAGATGATGAGCATACCCAATTTAATGAGGATTGGTACAGGAAGGAGGCAGGTAGCCCAAGCTATGACAGTGGAATTGAGTACAGCAGGGCAAAAATCTATAGAAGAAATGATGGAGAGGGAGAGATCAAATTCATTTAAGGATCTACACTTAATGCTGCAATCCATGCAAGAAGTAATGCTGAAAAATCATGAAGATTTGAAAAGAGAGATAGGAGTACTGGAGAACTTAAAAAGATGAAATTGATAGATGGTAAATTTGAATGCTTCCAATAGCAAATTATGAAAAATGAGCAAAAATTACAAGAGATGGAAGAAAGAATGGGAAGGAAAGAAAAACATGTGGATGAAATGAGTGGAAAATTAATGCAAGCTAATAAAGAACTCAAAATGACTGTTATCCAGTTAGAAACAGAAAAAGCAGCCCACTATCTATGATTCCAGAATGTGAAAGAAGATAAATGTGAGGATTTACTGGAAATTATACAGATCTGTTGGCAGGAGCTCTAGACATTGATAAAGAGAAAATGGCAAATGAAATGGACGAAATTTATTGAATCCACACCAATTATGTGAGGAGACATAATTTACCTAAAGAAGTACATATTAGGTTTGTAAAGAAGTTGATCCGTGATGAAATAGAATGAAAGACGATCCGTTGGAGTACAGAGAGAGACAATTGGTGGTATTCAAGCAAGTACCTAGGAGTTGTGGCCTGTACGTGGCCTGTGCGACTGGTGGCTGATTCGGACAGCGAGGAGGCTGGTGTGGTGCTGCGCCAGCAGCCTGTGCAGCTGGCATTCGAGTCGGACAATGAGGCTGGAGAAGATGTGGTGCCAGAGGCGGGGATTCAGCCAAGGCCTTCAGAACCTCCAGAAGCTCCCTTAAGTGAAGAGGACGAAGAGGAGGAGCCTCTTCTTGATGCATGGGCACACAGAGCTGCCAAAAGGTAGGAGTGGCTACTCAGGAGGAGGTCTCCTCGAGAGTAAGGCTTGAGGCTAATTGGCCACTCCCTTAGACTATTTAAGAAGGAACACCGACTGAAGCAATTTGCAGGGAACAACTGTTCACTCTCCTTCGTGCCTTGATCTTAGTTCGCTGCAAATTGCTTCTGGACTTTCTGCCAACCATAGTAAGATTAAGATTATTTATTCTTTGGATTCTTGCAGGCTGTAAAGAAAGTTAATTAACAACCTTTGTTTGAAGAAAAATGAGTTTATTTTAGTAAATTAAGGTTTGTACAGACTTTATGTATGCTGCATTCTTTGGGGTTCGTAGCTGGGGCAGAACAGTTTGTTCCCTGCCTGAAAATACACACACAAACCTTGATTAAGATGGAGCAGCTGAAGGAAGAGAATGTGCAGCTTTGGCAGCAGTTAGCTGTGATGACTGGCCAGCTGGCTCAGCTTCAAACCCAAATGGCTTCATCTCCTCCTCCTCCTCCTCCTCCTCCTTGGAGAAACTACCCAGTAGCTGTGCCAGACAACTTTGCTGGTAATTTGGAAATGTTCCTGGCTTTCCTTGGACAATGCAATTTATTTATGAGTTTGCGAGCTGAGGATTTTCCCAATGACCGAGATAAAGTCGGATTCATTATCAGCCTGCTTTCTGGCTCTGCAGCTCGTTGGACCACGCCTCTGTTGGTTCAGAACAGTCCGTTGCTTAATGACTTTGGGGGGTTTTGTGAGCACTTGCGGCAAATGTACGAGGACCCTATCAAAGCACAAACATCCACCAGATGGTTGAAGTCCTTGAAGCAAGGCCGGCTACCCCTACAGGAATACATTAGCAAATTCCATTTGCTAAGCCAGGACTTGGCCGGGAACGAGGCAGCACTTTTGGATGTATTCCAGGAGGGTTTGTCGGAAGTGTTACAGGATGAGTTGGCTAGAGTGGACATTCCTCCAACTCTTAATGAACTGGTTCGTCTGTGCCTCAGAATTGATGCGAGATTAGAGTGGCGGCCCTCTCATCGTGCCCATCAGAAACCCCATGTGAACCCAGTTGTACATGAGGCTTCGGCTCCAAGGGAGGAGCCCATGTTAATTGGTGCAGCCAGACCCTGCCTGTCCATAGCTGAGAAGGACAGACGACGGGCAGGGGGGTTGTGCTTATATGGTGGGGAGCCTGGACACTTCGCACCTCTTGCCCCAAGAAGTGACGTGGGGCATTGGCTCTTGGCCCTGCACCACAGTCACAGTCTACCCTGTGGGGAAATCGGCCAGAGCCCGATCTATGGGAGACCCTGGGTTGGGCACATACCAACACCGGCTCACACCCTGCGGATGTGGATTCCGGACCCCCTCGTCATTTGATTTTGAACACCAAAGCCTTCATTGCCAAAAACCCCCAAGGGATCCCGGCTCATGATTTGGTGGACTCCGCTGCGATGACCAATTTCATGGACGAGGCGTTTGCCAATCACTTTGCCGTTCCCCTGTGCCCAGTGGATCCTCCCATGGTCATGGAGACCATTGATGGTCAGGTGCTTCTGTCTGGGCCGATTAAGGCCACCACTCAACCCGCGCGTCTGACCATCGGTAAGCATGAGGAGGCCATTCAATTTTATGTCACGTCCGGATTACATTTTCCTTTGGTTTTGTGGCTGGCTTGGCTTCAGACTCATGATCCACACATCCTTTGGTCCCAGAATTTCATATCATTCCTGAGCCTGCAATGTGAATCATACTCGCCAAGTCTGCGCAGGCCAGGTGCAGGTTCCACCTGCGGTATCTTTGCTGGTCAACCTCTTGGACTTCATGGACGTTTTTAGCGAGAAAGAGGCAGACCAATTGCCCCGACACCGGTCGTACAATTGTCCCATTGATTTAATCCCGGATGCACCGTTCCCTGCAGGGAAGTTGTATTCTATGTCGGACCCTGAATTGGTTGTATTAAGGGAATTTGTGGACAAAAACCTGGCCCGGGGTTTTATCAGGCCCTCGTCATCACCCTTGTCCGCTCCAGTACTCTTTGTCAAGAAGAAAACTGGAGACTTGCGTCTGTGCTGCGGTTACCGTAAACTGAATGCCATTACGGTGCGTAACCGGTATCCTTTACCCTTGATTCCTGAACTCTTAGAGAGACTTTGGGAGGCTACCGTTTTTACCAAGTTGGACCTGCGCAGCGCTTACAATCTGGTTTGGGTATGAGAAGGGGATGAGTGGAAGACAGCGTTCAGCACCAGGTATGGCCGTTTGGATTAACCAACACTCCCACTGTCTTCCAGCATTTTATGAACAATATTTTCTGGGATCTTTTGGACCAGTTTGTTGTGGTTTATCTTGATGACATCTTGTTTTACTTGACATCTCAGAAAAGTCATCTCCAACATCTCCATCTGGTTTTGCAATGGCTTCGGGAACACCAGTTATATGCAAAGCTGAAGAAATGCCAATTCTACCAGACGACCATCGACTTCTTGGGCCATCACATTTTTCCCGAGAGCATCATGATGGATCTGAGCAAGGTTGAGGCGTTGAGAAGTTGGCAACCTCCCCATCAGGTGAAAGATGTTCAGTGACTCCTCGGGTTCGCCAATTATTATCGGACATTCATCCCTGGCTTTGCCATTTTGATCGCGCCCCTCACTCGATTCCTGCAGAAAAAAGTCCTGTTCCGGTGGGGCACCCCCGAGAAGCAGGCATTCCTGGTCTTAAAGCAGGCCTTCATGAAAGAGCCAATTCTGAAACATCCTGACCCTCACCGTCTGTTTGTGGTGGAAACACAAACGTTGGATATTGCGGTCGGAGCGGTGTTACTCCAGGCTCACGTGGCTGGCGGTACTCTTTTTCCTTGCGCATGCTATTCCCGGAAATTGAATCTGTCCGAGCACAATTATACCATCTGGGAAAAAGAGCTACTGGCCATTAAGACTGCGTTTGAGACCTGGAGACATCACCTCGAGGGGGCCCGACATCAAGTGTAAGTCCGGTTGGACCACAAGAATCTGGAGTTTCTGCAGACTGCGCAGAAACTCAATCAATGACAGATCCAGTGGTCCTTCTTTTTTACCCACTTCAACTTCAAAGTGATATACACTCCGAGTGGGTGTAATCAATGAGCAGATGTGCTCTCGAGGAAACCCGAATATGCCCAAGTTGAGGACCCACTTCCGCCTTGGAATATTCTTCCAGTCGAGTTGTTTGCTGCCATCCAGGAACCTGTCGACCTACGGGTTCAGATCTGGGAGGCACAGCGGCAGGATGCCTACGTCGATCTTCAGAAGCATGAAGTAGGGCCTGACTCTCCCTGGACGTTTACCAACAATCTCTTGAGGTACCGGGAGAGACTTTATGTACCATCGGGGCCACTTAGGGGTCTTATATTGTTGTTCTGTTCCCGTCCCACACACGCACCCCCACAGACGGCTCGGAGTTAATAAGCCACACGACAAAGTCTTTGAAGATAAAGCTGGCAGCAACCCAGTGGCTAGCTGCCAATTCACACTTTACTCACACAAAACAAAGATTAGACTGCAAGCATTCCGATAAAGCAGGCAAAGTTTCAGCAATACAAGGATTAGTCCAAATGCAGTCCGACAAGGCAGGCAAAAGTCCAGTAATGCAGAGATCATGGATTATTTCTAATTTTTGCTCATCACAAACTGAACTGGCCACCACACCCATATTTATACCCTGTGGGGTATGGTCCAGTGACTCAGCTAATCTCTGGCACGCCTTCCCCTCTGCTGCGCATGCTTCTCCCTGCGCCACTGTCGAGGATCCAGCCAGCACTTATCTCCTTCGTCGCTGTCCACCTGTGGCTTTGGGGACGTGCTTGGCTCTGGGCCTATCTCTTGGCCTTCGGTGTCCTCCGGAGGCATTGCCAGAGAGGAGGATCCTGGAGAGGGAGGCCTTGCTAACTCCTCTCCCTCACTCTCAGAGTCTGCATCTGTCGATAGCCCAGGCTCAGGCAACAGAGCCACAACAATTGTCCCAGTGCCATGACAACCCTGTGGTGGGACATTTCAGTCTGTTTAAAACCCTTAACCTTCTTGTGGCCTCATCTCCATCACAATGCTCAGATGTATGTGACGTCCTGTGTTCATTGCCGACAGGCCAAGTCGGCTGCGGGCACTCCCCCAGGACTACTTCAGCCCTTGCCGATACCAGAGAGACCTTGGGGTGTTAACTCAATGGACTTTCTAATGGACTTGCCCCTGTCTTCGGGTTTCACGACTGTGTTCATAGTGATGGATATGTTGAGGAAGATGGTGCATTTCATACTCTGTCGCGGATTGCCGACAGCTCATGCCACCGTCGGCATGTTCATCCAACATGTCTTTCAGCTACACGGCCTACTGGATAGGGTTGTATCAGACAGAGGGACCCAGTTCACCACCCAGTTTTGGAAAGGGCTGATGACAGCCTTAGATGTCAAGATCTGCTTATCGTCGGCTCATCATCCCAAAACTGACGGTGGGACTGAAAAAGTCATTGGAATATTGGAGCAATACCTGGGCTGCTTTGTCAATCAGCAACAGGACAATTGGACAGAATACTTAGCAGTCGCGGAGTTTGCTTTTAATAATTCCCAGCACACCTCTGCTCAAACCACCCCTTTCTTAGCCAATTTGGGCTATCACCCACGTTTCTTTCCGCTCACACCCCTTGACTCCCCAGTTCCAGCAGCAGATGAATTCTTGACTGAGTTACAGGCTGTTCATCAGTTGGTGAAACAATATCTCGACAAGGCCAAGGAAGATTATAAAAGGGCAACACCACCGTTGGCTGTTGGGGATCGTGTATGTCTGTCGAAGAAGCATCTCCCCTCAGACTAGCCAGTCAGAATAGTAGACCATCATTACATTGGACCTTTCCCTGTAGAGGCGGTCACCAATCCAGTGGCCTACCGCCTGACCCTGCCTCAGTCTTTGAGGATACACCCTGTGTTTCATAGATCCCTTCTGGTTCCCGAACAGCCTATCTGTCCGCTCCGCCAAATTGACCATCCTCAGCTGGTGCCCCGTGACAGAGATGAATCACTCGAGTACAAGGTTGCTAGCATTTGAGACTCCCAGTGGCTGAAGGGTCGGTTCCAACACCTCATCGAGTGGAAGGGGTATGGGCCGGAGGACTTCACATGGGAGGATGCAACCTCTGTTCACACTCCAGATGTTATACACGCCTTTCACGAGCAGTTCCCATCCTAACCGCATCCGGATCGACAGACTTGGGAGAAGGGCCCTGTGGTAAGGGATAGTGTTGTGGCCCATACATGGCCTATGCGACTGGTGGCTAATTCGGACAGCGAGGAGGCTGGTGTGGTGCTGTGCCAGCAGCCTGTGCAGCTGGCACTTGAGTCAGACAATGAGGAGGCTGGAGAAGATGTGGTGCCAGAGGCAGGGATTCAGCCAGGGCCTTCAGAACCTCCAGAAGCTTTCTTAAGTGAAGAGGATGAAGAGGAGGAGCCTCTTCTCGATGCACGGGTGCGCAGAGCTGCCAAAAGGCAGGAGTGGCTCCTCAGGAGGAGGTCTCCTCAAGAGTAAGGCTTGAGGCTAATTGGCCACTCCCTTAGCCTATTTAAGGAGGAACGCCGACTGAAGCAATTTGCAGGAAACAACCGTTCACTCTCCTTCATGCCTTGATCTTAGTTCTCTGCAAATTGCTTCTGGACTTTCTTTCTTTTTTTTTTTATTGAAAAGTTTTAAAAAATTTTACACATATTTTCCCTTCCCTCCTCCCCCCTCCTGGCCCAAACCTTCCCCCCAGATTTCCCAGAGCAAATACAGGATATAGCAATTAACAAACATATTAAAAAAACCCATAAGCAAACTATCTATAGATTTATCTCCCTTTTGCACTTTAACTCCCCTTGTTCATATCTGAATATAACTATTTAAACCAATTATTGCTTGAAAATAATCAATCCAACTTCATTCTTGTCCGTTCTTCAATAATAAGCAAGTCTTCTTTCTTCCAGCATTGCACAATCAGAACTCAATTACAATTAACCATCACATCTCCAACCCTTACCTATATTAACACATTAACAAAATATTTTAACCAATCTCAAATAAATTATATTGTAAAAACCTTATTTTTACTTTTTACCCCATAAACTCATATTGATTCTTCCTGGAAACATTCCTTACTTAATAGCTTTGCATAAACTTATTCATCTTATTCTCTACAAATCCAGTGCTTATAATCAAATAACATCTTCACTATTTGATATCTATAAAAAATATTGTAAAAAACCTTCCCTCAACACTTGCGCCACTTATATTTTCCTTATAACCCACAAGTTTATATTTATTCTTCAACAAAACATTCTTTATAAGCTTATATAAATTTTTCAGCAAAGCATTCCTTGAAATATAACTTTAGTGTTAATATACTTCAGGACAAAAGTGAAAGTTTGGTCAGTAGCCCATAACAATTCAAATGTAACATTACTTAATATAACTTTTCAAGACAAATCATGTCCCTAAATATAAGTAAATTCATTTTACTTATTCATACTTATACAAATTCATTCATTTACACTATAACATAACTTTTCAAAACAAATCATATCCCTAAATACAGGTCTAGTCATTCATTTTCACTACTACTATCCTCCCCAGGCAAAAAGATTGTAATTTTTCCATCTCCATTTTTTCCTGACTTTTTTGCGAACCTTCTTCTTCAGTCTTATTCCTCCATCTTCTTTTATTTTTATAAGTCCTTGAGTTTTCAGCTGAAGTTGCTGTACCTTACAATCTTGTTCTCTTCGCAAAGTAATTCCTTTCATTAAACACACCTCTTTAACTGTGATTGAGGGCCCATTTTTGTAAAAAAATTGTAAAATTCCACTTCGAATCCTCCTTCTTATATTAGAGATCCCAACACCTCCTGACAATTTTCCAGTTGACTGTATCAAAGCCTCTGGAGAAATCTCTCTCAATATTTCCTGGTTACATTCCTTCAAACCTCTCAGCCTTTCCTTCTTAATTTGAAAAACATCCATTCCATTTTCCAAAGGCACATTAAACTGGATTGTTTCTTCCACCTCTTCCTTCAGCAACTGAAATACCGATACAGTATCTTCACTTGTAACTTTGTTTTGAACTTGAATAAAATCCTTGTTGAAAAACCCTTCCATTCTTTTCAACACGGAGGTAAATGATTCTAAAATTTCTTTAAAGAAATCCTCAATCAATATTTGTGTATTTACTGATGTTTGTAATAGTGAGCCTTCATCACTTTCAAAAAAGCCAGCCATTTTTTTTATCCATCCACCTTGAACAATGCTGAGTGTTAACAGCTTTGTTGAAAGTTAACTTTCACTTTCACACCCTATTAAGCACAAGCACCATTTTCTTCACTCCTTTAAGCAGCTTCAAAAAGTAGCAATTTAAGCGTGGAATTAAGGGTTTGTTACTTGCGATTGTCTGTTCTCCTGTATTCATTCCGTCTGCATAGATAATCAACTTAGATCTCAATAAAGATTGCAAAAGTGGTCGCGATGTTTTTTTCTGCTTAAAGCAGAAGCGCCCTGGATCTCGGAGTTTCACCGGACTTCCTGGTGAGCTCTCACCCTCCGAGCCCCCAAAACTATTTCAGGGGCTTTTGGGGAGCTCTACCCCCATCCGATTACTCTCCTTTCCCTCTTCTCCCGGGGGAAAGGTTTTCCAGCTGCCAGACAGCTGATTTGCGCTGTCAGGGCGGCTTTACAAGATCACAGGGCTGGTGCTCCAAGAGAGAGCGTCCAGCAACGTTGGCGGTGCCACCGGAAGTCCCTGCTTCTGGACTTTCTGCCAACCATAGTAAGATTAAGATTATTTATTCTTTGGATTCTTGCAGGCTGTTAAGAAAGTTAATTAACAGCCTTTGTTTGAAAAAAGAACCTGATTTTATTTTAGTAAACTAAGGTTTGTACAGATTTTGTGTATGCTGCATTCTTTGGGGTCCATAGCTGGGGCAGAACACTAGGAGATTGAGAGAACTAAGACAACTCTATCAAATATTAACCTCTAAATTAACACAATTAAATATTAATTTTTGATGGCTAATACCAGAAGGGATCATGGTAGTATGGCAGGAAAAAAGATTTAGACTGGACACGATAAGACAAAGCGGAAGAATTTTATAGGCAAAATTTTGGCAGTGATGACCAAGTAGAGGAAAGAGAATCAAGAGAAGAATGTGAACCAAGAGAACAGATATTAGAAGTGACAGAAGCTCAAATAAAGGAAAGAGGAAATGGGAAGGAAGAAAAAATAGATACAGAAAAATATGATGAAGGCAAACACAAAGAATATAAAGAAGTTAGACAGATGAGGGTGGCAAGATCCAGACAGAAATAGAGATGCACAAGAAGAAATAACACTTTTATCCTTAAATGTTAATGGCTTAAATGCTCCTACAAAGAGGAAAAACTGAGTAAGATGCATTTAGATATAATAGTATTACAAGTAACACACATAAAGAGGTCACATCAACATGTACTAAAATATTGTATGCTGGGGAATATGTTTACAGCTCTATCTCAACAGAAAAAAGGGGGAATTATGATATACATTAAGGAAGGAATTCCAGCCAAGCAGATCTGTAAGGTCGAGGAGGGTAGAATACTAATAATAGAGATAACTTTAAACGAGAAGAAAGTGAATTTGGTGGGACTATATGCACCAAATGAGGGCCAAACAGTATTTTATAAGAAATTACATAATATGATTGGAGAATTAGAATATGATAATATCTGTATAGTTGGGGATTTCAATGCGATAGTAGATAGAAAATTAGATCATAAGAGTGATAAAACAAGGAAAACTATTAGAAGGATACTTCCCAACACGTTCTATAAAATGGTGGAGGAGTTGTGTATTAAAGATAGCTGGAGAGAAAGGAATGGGAAAGAAAAACAATATACATACTATTCAGGCAGACTTAACACGTGGTCCAGGATTGATATGGCATGGGTGTCAACATAATTGGATTCGGAAATTGAGGAAATTAAAATTGACATAAACTCATGGGCAGATCATAATCCTATCAGAATCAAATGGAAAGGACAAAAGAAGATAAAGAGATGGACTTTAAAAAAAGCAGTTTTGAATCAGAATGAGTTTAAATTGAAAATGGATGAACAAATGAGCTTATTTTTCCAAGTCAATAAAAAGGAAGATACAAATAACCAAAATTTATGGGACACTGCAAAAGCTTTTATGAGAGGAATTGCAATAGCTTATATGGCCAAGGAAAATAAACAAAAAAGGCAAAGACAGAAAAGTTTAGAAGAGGAATTTAGTAGATTGGAGAAGGACTTGCAAAAGGAACCACAAAAACAAGAGTTGAAAGAACAATAAGATGTAACTAAACATAAATTAAATATTATTTGAGGAGAGTTTGGCCCAGCAAATAAAAAGTATTAAACAATTTTTTTTAAAAAAAAATGTGAATAAGACGGGGCGGTGGCTGGCGTATAGATTACAGAAACAGAGGGATACAAGATGGATCAATAAATTACACAATGACAAGGGCAAATTAATACATCAAAATGAAAGGAAGAGAAGTGTAGCCTATGAGTTTTTTAAAAAAATTGTATCAAGATAAGGAAAAGATAGGTGAAGGTAAGATTTGGCAATATCTTCAGAAAATGGGACTGCCTAAAGTATCAGTAGAATGCAAGGAGATGTTAAATAAAGATATAACACCATTAGAATTATTGGAGGCAATTAAGAAACAAAAAGCCTGATGGATTGCCGTCAGAGATTTATAAAAATCATCAGGAGATATTAAGTCCAATATTGTTAGAAATATATAATGAAGTTTTAAATGAAGCAAAGATTCCAGCCTCATGGAAAGAAGCAACAATTACATTGGTTCCGAAGGAAAATTCTGACCTGACATTTATTAAAAATTACAGACTGATATCCCTATTAAATATGGATTATAAAATTTTTATGACAATTATGGCCGAAAGATTAAAGAAATTCTTAGAAAATTTCATCCATTCTGATCAAAATGGCTTTCTGCCCAGACGATATATATGGAATAATATTAGGATTATATTAGACATCATAGAATATTATGAGCTTCACAATGAAAAGCAGATGGTACTAATATTTGCTGATGTGTAGAAAGCTTTTGACAATGTCAAATGGGAATTTATTTTAAATCAATTAAATTATATGGAATTTGGGGAAAAGTTTATAAGGATGTGTAGAGCAATTTATTCTGAACAAGAGGCTAAAGTGGTAATCAATGGGGAAACAACAAGGAATTTTCAAATCCAAAAAGGTACGAGACAAGGTTGTCCACTATCGCCGCTACTGTTTATTTTATCATTAGAAACTTTGAATAGAGTAATTTGAGAAGATGATCAAATTAGTGGTTTAAAGATTAGAAATGAAATTTTTAAAGTGCAGGTGTTTGTGGATGATCTTGTCTTTATTATTGAAGAGCCCATGCAATCTGGTGTATGGCTGATGGAAGTACTGGAGGAATATGGGGAGGTAGCAGGCCTAAAGATAAACAAAGATAAAACGAAAATGTTAGTAAAAAACATGATGGAAGAGGAAAAAAAAGAGTTAGAGGGAAAAATTGATATTCAGATAGTAAAAAAAATTAGATATCTAGGAATCCAACTGACTCCAAGATGTGTTATGCTCAAAGAAGAGAATTATAATAAATTTCATTGAACATATTAAAACCCATTTATTAAGATGACTGTTTTACCTAAAATATTATTTTTATTTTAATGTATACCAATTTGGCTTAAAAAAGATTTATTTACAAATTTGAATAGAATTATATCAAAATTCATATGGCAGGGCAAAAAACCAAGAATTAAATTAAAATTATTACAAGATGCAAAAGAAAGAGGGGGATTTGGCCTTCCAGATTGGAAAAAATATTGTCAAGCAGCATCCTTGGTGTGGGTAAGTGATTGGTTACATCTTAAAAATAGAAGATTACTGACATTAGAAGGACATGATCTTCAAATAGGGTGGCACACTATCCTCTGGGAGGAGAAGTATAAAGTTCACCAGTACTTCCAAAGGCATTACATCAGGAGGGCACTCTTAGATATTTGGATCAAGACTAAAAGAAGTAACTATATAGAAGTCCCCAATTGGATATCGATAGTAGAAATGCTCACACATCCAAATCTTATTAAAGAAGGAGGGGTTGTTACATATAAAGAATTATTAAATGAGAAAGGAGAATTGAAATCAAGGAATAATTTAAAGGAAGAAGGATTCGAATTAGAATGGTGGGCATATCTACAAATACAATCTACATTTACGAAGGATAAAAAGGAATGGAGTATAAAAATAGAACCAACAGAATTGGATAAAATTTTACTAAGTACGGAGGGAAAGGCTATAAAGAAACTATACCGCTCTTTATTAGAACAAGACTTTATTTGAAGAACAAGTAAAGGAGACTATGATAACCTAGAGTAAAATGTTTTGCTTATAGTATTGATTTGGATAATTGGCAGAACCTATGGGAAAAAAATATCAAAATTACATTGGCGGCTTCATATAAAGAAAACCTGTATAAAATATTTTGCAGGTGGCACTTCCCACCCACAAGATTGGCAAAAATTAGCAAAAAATATTCTTCAAGATGTTGGAAATCTGTGGTGGTTCCAGGGTCCTATTACCATATGTGGTGGGAGTGCTCAAAAGCAAAAAGTTTTTGGCATCAAATAAAGAGCTGGCTAGAAGAGATTTTAACGGTTAAAATAGAAGTCAAACCAGAATTTTTCTTATTGAGAATGACAGATGGTAAATATTAAAAAAATGTAACCTACCTGATATTACATATATTAACAGCTGCAAGAATAGCATTTGCTCAGAAATGGAAGAGTAAAGAAACACCTTCAGAGGAAGAAGTGTTATGTAAAATCTTCAGTTGTGCAGAAATGGACAGACTCACTTTGGAACTCAAAAATAAAAGTGAATCAACGTATTATGAAATGTGGACTAAATTTTATGAATGGTTAGACAAGAGGAAGAACGCCAAAAAGAAGGTGTAGTGAATGTCTAGAAATGTATGTGTCAATGTATATTGAACTTGTGAGTGAGATTTAGGTTTTTTGGATATGGATATAGGGAGGGATTACATAGTATGCTTGACATGTAATGCAGCAAGATATATGTAAATTTGTATATAGATTAAGGAATATATTACTTATTAATTGGAATTAGACAGAAATGTTAGAAACCAGAGATATCAAACCATGTCCACTGTTTTTAAATTTGAATTATTAATAAAAAACTTTTTTTTTAAAAAAAGAAAGAAAACATGAAAAATTAAAAAATGAAATGAATGAAAAAATTGCATGATATCAGCTATCATTTAATGTATAATAAATTAATGTCATTTTTTTAAAATTTAAAATGCCTGATTTTATAAACTGAGTCTGAAATTTTTAACTCAGTGTTTACATATATATGTCCCCAACTTATAAAAATAAATAATAGCACAATTCAGGAGAGAAAATAAATTTTTGTTTGAATAAGGATATAAAAAGAGAGTGTGTTATAAGTGCAGCTCACATTTTAATTTTATTATACTTAGTTTAATTCAGCTTTTATTTAAGGTAGCTTATATAGACAAAACATATTTTAAAAATCTGCTTCTAAAGAAAAAAAAACTTCACAAGTTTTGATGCCCAAAATTAATATATAAGAAATTAGTATTACAAATATGACACCTTCTGTATGTGCCTTTGGTTTCCTACCTTTCAAACCTTGTTTTTATAGCACTTTTCACAGGAAACACCACTGAATAGCCTTAAAAATGACTAAAGGGTAATACTATGTGAAACAAAGGACACACCTACATATCAAGTATATTTTAATAAGTTTTGCAAGCACAGGAATCCATTATAATCTAAAACCGTTTTAATGCATTATGAATCACCTGTTAAAAATAAAGACAATCTAGATTTTTGGTAAATATTTGTAGAGCCAAACAATAAAAAGATGTATAACCATAAAATTCTTAGTGAACATGTGTGCAAGTAGGTTCATTTTAAAAGGAAAATTCCTATTGCCTGTGTCATAACCAATTAAATTCTCAAAGTAATGACCCCATTTGCATACAGAACAGAACCCACAAGTGGGAATTTTAATGGGCATACCACCTGAGTACATTAATTGAGAGTGACACTACTTGAACTGGTTTTCTGCTTACCCCACTGAAAATTCTACTCATATTATTTTTAATGTCAAGCTACAAGTCAAATTTCCAGATGATGGACTTGTTCTTTTTTAAGCACTGAATTTGAATAAAGGATTGTTTTAATTCTATTATGCAATTCACAGCTTTGCTTTAAGCAATCTGTAATTCTGATTTTCACCAATGCTTAATTCTTCTCCCAGTGATTGGAATTTAAATTTTTTCATTAATTTGAGTATAATTACATTAAAAATAAAGACTTTCAACTACTAATTTGCTTTTGAATGAGACTTTGATATATATTTTAATAAGAATGTGTGTTACCATAAAATGTGTAATAGTTTATCAAAATGTAATTGTGTAAATATGTTTTATTAAACATTCTTTTAAAACACAGAACAATTTAATTATTCCTCATTTTACTTATATTTAGAGTCCAGTTAAGAAAGTTACTTGCAACCAAACCTTGTATCTTGGTTACCAACTAATTTCTTTTGCTATAGACAGTGATCATGACCTTGAAGGTTATTGAAAATTATAAGCCATCTCTGCAGTCTATTATGTAATCAAAGAGTTTATCCTTCACATCACAAAACAAGTATATTAAAAGCTATGTGTTATAGGTTCACTGGGAAAACCATATTGTTTAATCATAATTCACTTTACACTAAATATGCAGTCTTCTAAAGTAGCACCAACACAATACTTCAATAGTTTCATTATAATACACTCCAAAGGACTTTTTTTAAAAAATGTTTTCCAGCATTAAGAAAAATTCACTGGTTCTCTTAAGAGCAAGTTTGCTGATTTCTGGGGTCATACTGAAACACTGCACTTGGAAATTATTTTAAGTTTATATCAAGAAATGGTATGCAAAGCAATTTTTTATTTTAAAACAAAAATAAAACATAAAAACATCATCATTCCAAACAATGACCAAGAAATAGTATGAAAACAATGTTTACCGATCATAAAAAGGAATATTAAGTTGTTTATGAGAACCACTTTAGTTTACTGGTTAAAGCATTAGGCTAGAAACCAGAAAAGTTCTATTCCTTCTAGTCTTGCCTTAGGCATAAAACCAGCTGAGTGACCTTGGGCCAGCTACTTTCTCTCAGTCTTAGCAAGCAGGCAATGGCTAAAATCCTGCCAAGAAAACTGGTCTAGGCAGTCACAAGTCAAGACTCTTGAATAATAATAATAATAATAATAATAATAATTTTATTTTTATACCGCCCTTCTCCCAAAGGACTCAGGGCGGTGTACAGCCAATTTAAAAACACAAGACACAACAATAATTAAAAATTAAAATAATTAAATAGATTTGGCCGATTTAAAACCCCAAAAATTAAAATACCCCAATTTAAAATTATTATATTGACAGCCCTGCCTGGCGGAACAACAGGGTCTTCAGTGCGCAGCGGAACACCCGGAGGTCGGAGATCTTACGTATTTCCGGGGGCAGTTCATTCCACAGGGTTGGGGCTCCCACAGAGAAGGCCCTCCCCCTGGGTGTCGCCAGCCGACATAACTTGGCTGATGGCACCCTGAGGAGACCCTCTCTGTGGGAACAGACTGGTCGGTGGGAGGCTATTGGTGGCAGAAGACGGTCTCGAAGGTAACCGGGTCCTGTGCCATGGAGCGCTTTAAAGGTGGTAACCAACACCTTGAATCGCACCCGGAAGACCACTGGGAGCCAGTGCAGCTCGCGCAGGAGGGGTGTCACGCGGGCACAACGAGGTGCGCCCATAACCACCCGCACGGCCGCATTCTGGACCAGCTGGAGCCTCCGAGTGCTCTTCAAGGGGAGCCCCATGTAGAGAGCATTACAATAGTCTAGCCGGGAGGTGACAAGGGCATGAGTGACTGTGCGCAAGGCGTCCCGGTCCAGAAAGGGCTGCAACTGGCGGATCAGGCGAACCTGATAAAAGGCCCCCCTGGCCACAGCCGTCATATGCTCTTCTAAAGACAGCCGTGCATCCAGGAGGACACCCAGATTGCGAGCCCTCTCTGTGGGGGGCAAAGATTCACCCCCAATAGTCAGCGATGGCACCTGCTGACTATATCGGGACGCCGGTAGCCACAGCCACTCGGTCTTGGAAGGGTTGAGTCTGAGCCTGTTCCTCCCCATCCAGACCCGCACGGCCTCCAGGCAGTGAGACATCACATCAAGGGCATCGTTGGGGTGGTCTGGGGTGGAGATGTACAGCTGAGTATCATCAGCGTACAGGTGACACTTCACCCCAAAACCACGGATGATCTCACCCAGCGGCTTCACATAAATGTTGAACAGAAGAGGCGAGAGGACCGACCCTTGTGGCACTCCCCATGCGAGATGCCTCGAGGTCGACCTCCGCCCCCCTGCCAACACAAACTGCGAGCGGCCGGAGAGGAAGGAAGAGAACCACCGCAAAACGGTGCCATTACTCCTAACCCCTTCAACCGCTGCAGCATGATACCATGGTCGATGGTATCAAAAGCCGCTGAGAGATCTAATAGGACTAGGACAGAGGAGCAACCCCTGTCCCGGGCCCTCCAGAGATCATCCACCAATGCGACCAATGCCGTTTCTGTGCTGTGCCCCTGCCTGAAGCCCGACTGGTACGGGTCTAGATAGATAGCTTCATCCAGGTGCCTGGGCAGTTGTCGTGCCACCACACTCTCAACAACCTTCGCCACAAAACGAAGGTTGGAGACCGGACGATAGTTAACTAATTCAGCCGGGTCCAGGGAAGGCTTCTTGAGAAGGGGCCTCACCACTGCCTCTTTCAAGGCGGCGGGAAAGGCACCCTCACTCAGAGAAGCAGTTATAATCCCCTGGAGCCAGCCTCGTGTAACTTCCCGGGAGGCCAGTACCAACCAGGAGGGACACGGGTCCAATAAACATGTGGCGGCACTAATCCTACCCAGAACCCTGTCCACATCCTCGGGAGCCACAGGATCAAACTCCTCCCAGATAACATTCTCAAGACCTACCCTCGTCTCCTCCCCCGGACTCACCCAGTCGGAGTCCAAGCCTTCCCGAATCCGAGCGACTTTATCGTGCAGGAATTGCACAAAATCCTCAGCTCGACCCTGCAAGGGATCCTCCCGCACTCCCCCCCGAAGAAGGGAGTGGGTCACCCTAAACAGGGCGGCTGGGCGGTTCTCTGCAGATGCGATAAGAGCGGAAAAATGGTTAGATTTTGCCGCTTTTATCGCCACTAGGTAGGTCTTGATATAAGACCTCACCTGTGTCCGGTCGGAATCAGAATGACTAGTCCTCCAAATGCTCTCTAGGCATCTTTTCCGACGCTTCATCTCTCTCAGCTCCTCAGAGAACCAAGGAGCCAATTGAGATCGGCATCGGGTCAGAGGCCGCAAAGGCACGACACGATCCAAAGCTCCGGCGGCCGCACTCTCCCAGGCGGCCACCAGCTCTTCAGTCGAGTCGTGTGTCAGAGTCTCAGGAAACGGTCCAAGCTCCGTCAGGAACCTTTCTGGATCCATCAGGCGCCTGGGACGGAACCATTTGGTCGGTTCCGTCTCCCTGCGGCAGGGGGAAGCGGTAGGAAAGTCCAAGTGAAGGAGCGAATGATCTGTCCATGACAAGGGTTTAATGTCTAAGTCCCCTCTACCAAGATCATTAAACCACTGACCAGAGATGAAAATCAAGTCCAGAGTGTGTCCTCCTATGTGAGTGGGGCCTTGAACTAACTGGGTCAGGTCCATGGCCATCATGGAAGCCATGAACTCCCGAGCCACCTCTGACGTCTCACCCGCGGATGGAAGGTTGAAATCCCCCATGACAACAAGTCTGATGACGTCGAGTAGCTCGGGTAGGGTCGCTGCCACGTGGCAGGGAGCCAGGTACGCAGTCAGCAAACCCATCTGCACCCCACAGCCCCACTTCACAAAGAGGGACTCACATCCGGCTATCTGAGGAACAGTGGTCTCCCTCGGACAAAGACTCTCCCTAATAATCACCGCCACTCCCCCACCCCTCCCCTGGGCCCTGAAGACTGAAGACATTTGCAATTATGGGCAAATTCTCATCTTAAGAGGGTTTGGATGAAGGAAACTATACTATATCCACAACAAAGTTTCATTTCTAAAAGAGAAAGAAAATTCTTTGATGCAAAGCTTAACAGTATGCAAATTTTGTCTGTATGGGGTGCCTTCCAAGGTGATCACATATACCATTGCATCACATCTACAGAGTGCCCCACCATTTTCATCCCAGAGATGAACAAACAACATTATAGCTAGATTGCTTTCCTTAATCCTCCATAGACAGGGGTTGAAAAGTCAGAAGAGTGATCATGGCTATGAAATTCCTCTTTTTAATGTATGTTGCATACATGATATGTGTAATGTTAGATCAGGCGCAGGGAAAAGAAGACGTGACCAGCGAGATCCATTCAATGCTTTATTGAGAACAAGAACAGACTGCTGGTGCGCTGCCGGAGCTCTCCCTTTAAGCCCTCCGGCAGTCGCACCGCCCAGCAGACAGCGATTTGAATTTCCCGCTGGTGGATTAGCCAATCCCCGGCGGATGTCCTTATAAGGACATAACACTCCTCCCCTCCTAGTTAGCAAACAGTCAGTCAAAGTCAATGAACGTCACGTAATCGCGCAGGTACGTGGGACGCCTAGACGTCCTAGACCTGCGCAGTTTCACTTGTTCATTGATGCCGACTTGGCCGGACGGGGCTCCTGTGTCTCTCGGTTCCCTCCCTGGAACCGGACTCGGTTCGGCTGTCGAGTGTGCGGGGTCCACCCCAGCGCCTCCGGCCGAACCTTGGACCTCAGAACCTGGTTCTGATGGTCTTCCTCCTGGCCTGTGCATCGGTCGTCTCACTGTGGTCGCTCGGTGCAGACCGGGGAAGAGCGTCTGAGTCTCGGTAAGTGTCTGGTTGTCACTTGCTCCTCCCCGGTTACCCGGGCTCCGCGGTTCAGTTGTAGTTCTGGTTCCCGTTGTTGGGGGGTGTCTCGGATCGGTGCCCTCAGGTCCTGGCCCCCGGTGGCTATTGGTGTTGTTGTTGGTTGTGTTGGCCGACCTCGCCGGGCTGGTGCAGGCCTCCCTGGTCGGGGTGGCGGAGGCCTTCCTTGCTGGGCTGGCGTTGGCCTACTCTGCTGGGGTGGCGGTGGTCATCCTTGTCGTGTTGTTGTTGGGTTACCTCTGCAGGGTGGTGGAGGTTTCCCCTCCCTGGGTGGTGTTGGCCCCCCTGGCCGGGTTGTTGTAGGCTTTCCTCCCGCACTTGTCCCCGGTCTACTGCAGGTCAGTGGCTGGGGTCTTCCGTGCCGGGGTGTTGTTGGGCTGCCCTCTCTGATGGATGGAGGTCCCCCTCGCCAGGGTGTTGTGTGCCATCTTAACCCGTGTGCTGTGGTGTGCCCTCCTCGGACGGTCCCCGGTCTACTGCTGACCTTGGTTGGCAATCCTCCTTGCTCTGGGCCCGCCTGATGCCCCTGCCGGGTGGCCGGGGTTCGCCCTGGTTGGGAAGTCTCCGGTCTACTTCCCTGGAATGACGCTGCCCTGGTTGATCGGGTTGTTGCCTCCCCACCTTGTCGGGGTGATGTAGGCCTACCTTGGCGGGGTTTGGTAGGCCCACCTCATCTGGGTGTTGTTGGCCTCCCTCGGTGGGGTGTTGCAGGTCTGCCTCGCCGGGGTGTTGCAGGTCTACCTCGTCGGGGTGTTGCAGGTCTACCTCGTCGGGGTGTTGCAAGGCTACCTCGCCGGGCTGGTTTCGTCCTACTTCCCTCCACCTTTTCCGGAGCTGGTCGATGTGACGCCTACAGACCTGCCCATCTTCCAGCTCCACTCTGTAGGACTTCGGGCTGGTTGTGCTTTCTATCTTCCCCTTCAGCCATTTTGGAGAGCCGTGGAAATTCAATGCAAAAACCGGATCTCCTATGCTGAAGGCACGAAGTGGGTGGCTGGCAGTTGTGGTCACTTCTGGGCTGTATTGTGGGTGCAGCCGGTCCAAGGGTGACCTTAGCCTTCTGCCCATCAACAGTTCAGCTGGGCTCTTGTGGGTGGTGGCATGCGGCGTGATGTGTTGGGTGAGGAGGAAGGAGTCAATTCTTTCCTGCCAGTCGCCCGTGCCCATCTTGGTGAGTGCCTCCTTGGTGAGTCTCACCATCCGTTCAGCCTGTCCATTCCCAGCTGGCCTGTAGGGTGCTGACAGGGCATGGCGGATGCCCCTTCTGGCTAGGAACTCCTCCATTGGACGTTAACTGGGGCCCATTGTCAGAAACCAAGACGTCCGGTAGCCCGTGTGTTGCAAATAGCCGCCGGAGTGCCCTGATGGTAACTTCGGACATGGTAGATGCCATGGGGACGACCTCCAGCCACTTGGAGTAGGCATCTACGACTATCAGGAGATGTTGCCCCTGCATCGGGCCCACGAAGTCAATATGTACCCATGCCCAGGGGCTGCTAGGCGTCTCCCACTCTGAGGTTGGGGCCTGTGGGGGGGGCGGGGCGCACCTCTTGGCACGGGTCACATCTGGCGACCCATTCCTCAATGTCTTTGTCCATGGATGGCCACAAGATGTAACTCCGTGCCAGACCTTTCATCCGTACGATGCCGGGGTGCCCGCTGTGGAGGGTTTCCAGCGTCTTCCGTTGCAAGGCGCTGGGAATCAGCACTCTTTCTCCCCATAGTAGACAGCCTCTCATCGTGGACAGCTCCTGCTGCTTCCTTGCGAATGGGCTGAATTTCTCAGTGGGTTTCTCTGTTGGCCAGCCTCACAGGACCCAGGACTTAACTTGCTTGAGTATGGGGTCCTTCTGGGTGTGGGCTGCCACATCTGTGGATGTGACTGGACAGTTTATGTCAGAGTCAATGTGGAATAGTCCAGATGTGGGCGCGGGGTCTTCTACTGGTTCCCTTGATGGGCATCTGCTCAGTGCGTCTGCGTTCCCGATTGACTTCCCTGGTTTGTGGATTAGTCTGTAGGAGTAGCCCGCTAAGAAGATTGCCCAGCGTGTCATTCTGGGTGACATGAATGTCGAGGTGGGCTTGTCCCCTGCCAGCAGTCCCAGTAATGGTTTATGATCAGTCACTATGGTGAAAGTCCTGCCATAAAGGTATTTGTGGAAGCGTTTGGTGCCTGCCACGATGGCCAATGCCTCTTTGTCCAGCTGACTGTAGTTTCTTTCAGCGCTGGACATGGTCTTTGAGAAGTAAGCGATGGGAGCTTCCAAGGGTTGGGTAGTTCATGGCTAAGCACTGCTCCAACCCCGTACGGTGATGCATCGCAGGTCAGGCGGAGGGGAAGTGTCTCATGGTACTGTATGAGCACACTGTCCGAGGAAAGAAGCTTCTTAATTGCCCGGAATGCTGCTTCTTCCTCTTCCTCCCATCTGCAGGAAACCGCTTTCCCCAGCAGGCGATGGAGTGGCTCCACGGTTGTGGCTTTCTGTTTTAGGAAAACACTATAGAAGTTGAGTAATCCTAAGAAAGCCTGAAGCTCCGCTTTGTTTTTGGGGCTGGGAGCCTCATGTATAGCCTTAACTTTGTTTTTGGTGGGGTGAATATCTGTGCCATCTATGAGATAGCCCAGGAACTCGACTTCCTGGACTCCGATGATGCACTTATCTCTTCGGACCCGCAGACCCTTCTCCTTGAACCGCTGTAGGACTTGCTTTAGCCGTTCAATCAGTTGTGTCTTTGAGTCCCCTGAGATTAAGACGTCATCAAAGTACGGCACTACCCCTGGAATGCCTT
Source organism: Pantherophis guttatus (assembly GCF_029531705.1). The sequence continues at coordinate 4,612,008 of NW_026844019.1, read as the reverse complement.
GGAGAAGGCGTTCCATCATTGATTGAAAAATTCCTGGGGCTGCGCTGACCCCAAACTGGAGGCGGTTACATTTAAATGCGCCTCTGTGGGTGACAATTGTTTGAGCCTCCGCTGTTTCCTCATCAACTGGCAATTGCTGGTAAACCTGGGCCAGGTCCAGTTTGGCAAATATTGATCCATTTCCGAGGGAATGCAACAGATGTTGCACCACTGGAACTGGGTATGCGCTCCGCTGCAAAGCCTTGTTAATTGAACATTTATAATCAGCGCAGATGCGCACAGACCCATCATGCTTCATGGGGGTCACAATGGGGGTCTCCCATGTCGCATGATCGATTGGTTCCAGAACGCTGATCAGCTTATCTAGCTGAGCATCTACTTTCGGCCTCAAGGCAAACGGAACCCTGCGGGGCTTTAGCCTAATTGGTGTGATTGATTTGTCTAAATTGAAGGAAATTGGCTTCCCCACAAATTTGCCCAGCTTACCATTGAAGACTTCCTTGAACTCTTTGATGATGTTGTCGAGTTCATCCTTCTGGATCTGGTGAATCCCTCCAATTGTGAGCCCTAGTGGCTGGAACCATTCCACTCCTAGCAGGTTCGGGCGGCTGTGCTCTATGACTGTGATGGGCAGGCTGCCATGGAACTGGTTGTAGGAGACTTGTATGCAGGAGTCTCCCTAGGACTCCGATGGGGTTTCCTCCAAAATCGACGAGCTTCGAGTGAAGAGGCTTCAGTTCTCACTTGCTGATGTTGGGTTTCAGGCGCTTCAGCTGATGCCAGTCCATGATGGAGTAGATCGAGCCCGAATCTACCTCCATTGAGCATGGCGATCCTTCCACGTGGACGGTCACGTGGAACTTGGTGGCATTGTCCACATTGGTGTGGGCGATGGTCTCTGATGGACCGCTCCGCTCCTGGAAAATTCTTTGTCTCCGCGTCTAGATTGACCAGAGGACCATTTGGATGACCTCTGGTAATCTTTCCAAATTTCACGATTCCGGTGCCTGGGTGGTTCGGGGGCTGGGTCTGCGGCTCTGCAGGCCTCTGTGATGTGCCCCCTCTTCAGGCAACGTCTGCAGGTGGCATCTCTCCAACGGCACGATGCCCTGGCATGGTCCCCTCTGCAACTTCCGCAACCCTCTCCCCGGTCGCCATGTTGTGCGGTTTCCCGCCTCGGTGGTCTGGACACTTTGTGGACTGATGCAGCTTCTGATGCAGCTGTGGAATCGTCCGTTGAGCTTTGGGGTTTTTTTTGGATTTTGTGTACCCCCTTCGCTTTCATCATCGCGGCAGCCGCTTTTTCAGACATCTCTGCTGCTGTGGCTTCCTCTACGACATCCTTGAGCAGCAACTTTTTTCTGCTCAGGAATTTCTTCTGTAGGGCTCTGTCTCTCATGCCGAAGACGATTCGATCGCTGATGGCATTGTCAACGTTGTCAAATTCGCAATTTGCTGCGATTTGACGAAGCGCGGCCACAAAGTCTTTGATGGATTCACCTTCCTTCTGGTCTCTCTGGTGGAAGTTGAATCTGTTGGCGACTGGTGTCCCCGTGGGGGCATAGTGCTCCTGTAGGACTTGTTGTAGGTCAGTCCAGGGCATCTCCTCTATGTTCCTTGGTGCCACGAGGTCGACGGCCATCTCCAGGACTTTGGAGCTGCAGTGAGCCAGGAACAGGGCTCTTCTGCGGTCATCGTCGAGGTCTCTGAAGTTGTTGCCTCTCAGGAACTGCCGGAATCTTATCATATAAGATTTCCACTTTTCCTTCCCTGGTTGGAAGGGCGCGATGGCGAGCATTGCGGTTTCGGGTGCTGCCATGCTGTCAGTGATCTTGGTGCCGTGATTTCAGCTCTTAGTTGGTGCTGGTGTCTCAGGAGGGTCTTCGCCTTGGTTCTTGAATCCTTCGTCGCCAGTGTTAGATCAGGCGCAGGGAAAAGAAGACGTGACCAGCGAGATCCATTCAATGCTTTATTGAGAACAAGAACAGACTGCTGCTGTGCTGCCGGAGCTCTCCCTTTAAGCACTCCGGCAGTCGCACCGCCCAGCAGACAGCAGTTTGAATTTTCCGCCGGTGGATTAGCCAATCCCCGGCAGATGTCCTTATAAGGACAAAACATGTAAAAAGGGATAAGGCTTCATTTACATGATTTCAACCTCTGCCTTGTCCACCTTCACCCCTCATAGACATCCCTGGCTTATCCCCGTCTTATCTAGTCCATTTACAATTAATATCCACTTTACTTTTATTCGTTTGATTGGACTACAGCAGTTGAATTTTCCCACAGCATTTTAGCAATTGAAAAATAGAGATATTTATAACATCTATTTACTAAAATAGGATTGTTATTGATGAACTTAAAAACAGTTTAACAATACAGCACATCATATAAGACAGGTCAAAGTTTAATAATTATCTCATGTTAGACATATCAGTCACTAATAAACAAAAACTCTGTAGGGGGAAAAGTTAAAGCAGAGTTAAAATAAGCACATCATTACTAAATGATATGCTTATCATTTAAAATAGATTGTACAAATGCCGTCCTATTTTATGTGCAAAATGGCCAGCCAAGACATCTCTAAGATTAAATCTTAGCTTTATAAATCAATATAATAAATAAATGATATAATAACCCATTCCTCTTGTGAAAAGAATCAAGTGTAAAGTTATCACAGGGCTGTTCCTAATTTAAGGTGTTAAAATCGTATTTCAAAGGTACTAGATTGACAAAAGTTGCTCTTAACCTGCAACAGCTCTATAAATGCAACATTGCTTTTACTTTACTTTACTTTTATTTAATTTGTATACTGCCCTTCTCCCGAAGGACTCAGGGCAGTGAACAGCCAACAATAAAATACATACATACAAAATTTAAAAAACAGAACTAAAATTGAATTAAATAATTTGGCCCAGACAGATTAAAACCCCAATCAATTTAAAACAGATTTAAACTTTGAAAATTAAAAGATATTGAAAATATTAAAATTGTTTAAAAATTGTTTAAAAAGAGGGAGAAAGTTAGGCCAGGCCTGCCTGGTGAAATAAAAAGGTCTTTAGAGCGCGGCGGAAGGTGCGCAGATCCAGGATCCTCCGTATCTCCGGGGGGAGCTCGTTCCAGATAGTAGGTGCCCCCACAGAGAAGGGTCTCCCCCTGGGGGCTGCCAGTCGACATTGTTTGGCCGACGGCACCCGGAGGAGCCCCACTCTATGACAACGTACCGGCTGGTGGGAGGCTATTGGTAGTAGTAGGCGGTCCCGCAAGTACCCAGGTCCTGAGCCATGGAGCGCTTTAAAGGTGGTAACCAAAACCTTGAAGCGCACCCGGAAGACCACCGGGAGCCAGTGCAGCTCGCGCAGGAGGGGTGTTACATGGGAGCGCCATGTTGCTCCCACTACCACCCACGCGGCTGCACTCTGTGCCAGTTGGAGCCTCTGGATGCTCCTCAAGGGGAGCCCCATGTAGAGAGCGTTACAATAGTCCAGGCGGGAGGTGACAAGGGCATGAGTGACCGTGTGTAAGGAGTCCCGATCCAGAAAGGGACGCAACTGGCGAATCAGGCGAACCTGATGAAAAATCCTCCCGGTCACGGCTGTTAAGTGCTCTTCTAAAGACAGCTGTGAATCCAGGAGGACGCCCAAGTTGTGCACCCTCTCCGTGGGGGCCAATGATTCGCCCCCAATAGTCAGTGATGGCACCAACTGATTATATCGGGACGTCGGAAACCACAGCCACTCGGTCTTGGATGGGTTGAGCCTGAGCCTATTCCTCCCCATCCAGATCTGCATGGCCTCCAGGCACCGGGACATCACTTCAAGGGTATCGTTGGGGTGGTCTGGGGTGGAGATGTACAGCTGGGTGTCATCAGCGTACTGGTGGTACTTCACCCTGAAACCATGGATGATCTCGCCCAGCGGCTTCACATAAATGTTGAACAGGAGGAGCAGGAGGGCTGACCCTTGTGGCACCCCACATATGAGGGGCCTCGGAGTTGACCTCTGCCCCCCTGTCAACACAGACTGCGACCGGTCAGAGAGAAAGGAGGAGAACCACTGCAACACGGTGCCTCCTACCCCTAACTCTTCCAACCGGTGCAGCATGATACCATGGTCGATGGTATCAAAAGCCGCTGAGAGATCTAATAGGACCAGGACAGAGGAGCACCCCCTGTCCTGAGGCCTCCAGAGATCATCTACCAATGCGACCAATGCCGTTTCCGTGCTGTACCCGGGCCTGAAGCCCGACTGGAACGGATCCAGATACGTCATTTCATCCAGGTGCTGGGGGAGCTGTTGCGCAACCACACTCTCAACAACCTTTGCCACAAAGCGAAGGTTGAAGACCGGACGATAGTTTACCAACATTGCCGGGTCCAGGGAAGGCTTCTTGAGGAGAGGCCTCACCACCGCCTCTTTCAAGGCGGCAGGAAAGTCACCCTCACACAACGAAGCATTTATAATCCCCTGGAGCCAGCCTCGCATCACCTCCCAGGAAGCCAGCACTAACCAGGAGGGGCACGGGTCCAATAAACAAGTGGTCATGTTCAGTCTGCCCAGAATCCTGTCCACGTCCTCAGGGGTCACAGGATCAAACTCATCCCAGATAACATTCTCAAGACCTGCCCCAGTCCCTCCCCCTGAGACTACCCAGTCAGAGTCCAGATCGTCCCGAATCTGAGTGATTTTGTCACACAGATACTGAGCAAAATCCTCAGCTCTACCCTCCAATTACAATAGTGTAACATAACAAAATAAAAATCTATATAAGTATACACTGGAAAAAATGCAATTATTAAAAAGCAAGCACTGGAATTTAATCTATGAGTTTCTCAAATTGAGTGTGGGATCACTACAAATGGAAAAATGTAATTACTGTCCTATAGTAGATACTACTATCCAGTTCAGCTAGTTAGTAAACACATAAAACTGTAAGAAAATACATGGGTAATAGAGGGAGGGTAGATGTTTGTAATGTAAATGTATGCAATTTAGGATTATAAATGGAATGTGCATGGTTGACCTTAGAATGATTTAAAAATACACTTTTAATGAAGTAATCAATGATTTTCTCATAAATGCAGCTGAAGCCTACTTCATCTTTTTTTCAAATCAAGGACTCAGTTGTAAGCAAAGCAACAAAAGGTTGGCAGAGTGATTTGAAAACAAGTATTACGGGGCACAAAGGCTCTGACCCCAAAACACTTTATGTTAAACTGATTTTGCATTTCATTTAAAGGCTTCTAAGTACATGTTATATTTTACCCCTTGGATGCTAGGATAATGTTTACTTCTAAATAAATAAAGGTTGGCCTTGGTACAGAATCTATAATATAGATTCTTGCTTAGTTTTTAATTGTATAGTTTTGTGTAGAAAAATCTCAGTGCAAAAAATAATATGCATTTAGAGAAAGCTTGAAGTATAACAACTCTTAATATTTTAGAACTATACTAAAATTTGAAAGTGGAACAGTGATTTAGTCCACAGCATGGTAGACAAGCATGGAAAGTTCAAAGCCATACTGCAATTTGCTGAGGGAGATTGGCAGGAACTGAGAGTGACATTACAGACAAAAATCCAGGTCACACATCACTCCAACCCACACAGTGTATCTCAACCTTGCCTACTTTAAGCTATGTGGACTTCAGTTCTGGAAGCTGAAGTCTCAAAGATTGATAAATATTGCCCTAATAATTTGGTTTGTTTCAACTTGGTATGATTTCTTCAGTGATCTGCATACTTCATTTGTAAACAGTGAAGTATGGTATGTAACTAAATCTTTTCTGTTCTCAAGCATTCTGATAAGTAGACCAGAGGTTTTTTTTGGGTTTTTTTTTGTTTGTTTATTTTGATGCCTTTGAGTCAGTGTTGACTTCTGGCAACTGCCAGCATTAGTCTTTACAGTAATTTTTGCAAGGTTTTTTCCCACCCAGAAATGGTTTGCTATTGCTTGCTTTCCAGGGCTGAGGGTAAATGACTGGCCCAAAGTCCCCAACTTCCTTTAAGCCTAAAGCAGAGCTAGAACTCAGTCTCCTGTTTTATAGCTTGGTGCTTTAACCACTATATCAGACCAAAGAGTCATAGACCACCTTTAACATGCATTTTTCCCTAGAAAAGCAGGGTTCCCCTAACTTACTCAATTATAGTGGAGTTACTTAATCAATTCAATGTGCATGAGTCAGTCAATTACGAACTGGCGGATAACTGTGGTTAATAAATCAAGGGTAATGTGTTGTCTATCATTCTGACACAATTTTCTAAACCAAATTGAAAGGAGTAGAAGAAACATATATGTGGGATATATCACTTCCAGGAATAAAGTAACTATTTTTTCTGAAATATTATTTGTCTCAGGCTTTTACAATCTAAGATATAGCTATACTGTAGAAGAGTTAGAGAAATGAAGTAAAGTAACTAAAAAAAATAAACAAAATAGTTGTGTTTCAAAATTATTCCTACAGAAAAATAGAAGTTATATTACATAGTTTTCTTCACTTTTTTCTTCTATTAGTAGTTTGTATTAACTTTTATATGCATAAAAGTAATACTTGATAAAAGTTATTATTAAAAAAATTAATAAGAGCCAAGGTGGCACAGTGATTAGAGTGCAGTACTGCAGCTACTTCAGCTGATTGCTAGTTCAGCAGATCAGCGGATCAAATCTCACCGGCTCAAGGTTGACTCAGCCTTCCATCCTTCCGAGGTGGGTAAAATGAGGACCCAGATTGTTGGGGGCAATATGCTATTTAGTATACTGTCTATGGTGTAAGCCGCCCAGAGTCCTCGGAGAGTGGGCAGCATAGAAATATGAATAATAAAATAAAATAAAATAAATAAAGATTCCTTCCTTCCACCATCACAAATATACAGTAAATACAAACACACACACAATCATGACTAGAAAGTCCACAGAAAATTAAACTTAATGGAAACTTCCTGTTTCAGCTGAAGACTTCTACTTTTACAGATGAAGTAGGTACTAATAAAAATATACCCATTTGAAGAATACATATGGAATTATTATATTTAAGTAGTTTGACATTTTAGAAAAGTATATACATTTCCTTGCATTTGCTTTAAAAAATTAAAATCAGTTTCTATGATGGGATGGTAGTATATTTTTAATTTCAAAATGACATAATATTCTATGCAATTTTGAAGTACTCAACAGAGCAAAAAATGGCAAATGCCCCAGCAACAAGAAGATAAAAATGTAGTCTTAGCAGATAAACATAGTACTAGACTAGCCACAAAAGTTATTTACTGGTATTTGTCTGAATTAACAGGCAGTTAATATACAATCCCATTCTAAAAAGGCAAAGTTTAGCAATGCTTAAGGTAGCATACCTTAAATACAAAATTAGTACATTTGTTCTTCCTTCCATCTAATGATCTGTAATGTTTGTTTGGCAATACTAATCCATTTTAAATAATGAAGTAAACATAATTGTGTGGCATTAAATAGATGGCTGAAAGCAGACTGCTCAGGGCACAGTATATTCCCTTTTATCCAAAGATTATGTCCAGCTATTTGCTTTGTAATAGGAAAGATCTTCCAATATGTAACAAATCTCTCCTGCTTGCCATAATAATAGAGAGATATGCTTAAGAAACCAATAACCCAAGGAAAAGAATGCCTCTCTCATTTACAAATGTGCTTTAACTTTTCAAAATTTATAATTAAGGGCATATAGATTGATCTTGTTTACTCAATGTAAACTTTGTTTAAACTTTGTTTAAAATGTTGGTTATACAATGTTCTTTAAATTCTGTCAGTATAAATGACACTGCATCCACCCACATTTTTCAGAATCAAAGGGTTGGGCAGAAGATACTCCTGCTCTTCCCCTAACTCATTTGCCAATGCACTAAAACTCAAGATCAAAGAATTTTATCAAAAGATATTTCATATCTATCGAAGACCAAAAAATAAGTGAAGATCATGAAAAATCAAACAGTAGGCCCTCCTGGGAATGAAACAATCGTTGCAGCATTCTATGAAATAAGAACAGTTAACTTAATTTTCAACATATGCAAGCAGGTACATTGAGAATACTGTAAATTTTCTTGCCACTAAAAACTTAGCAGCAATTATTGATAAATCACTATTTCTAATTGAGATTTTAATTTTTATTTATCATAAAATGGGTTATTCTTTAAATAGAAATAATTAATAATTGATTGAGATCAAGAAAATACTGACATAAATGAGAACAGCTAAAAGGATCTCTATAGTATATATAAGCTATTAGTTACAATAACATTTCCAAGAGACATAATACACATAATATTCCAAGATATGGAAAATTCTGTTATTTATTAAAAACATTGGACTAGATTTTAACTACTCCATGAGAAGAATTCAGGAATATTTAAATCAAGATATGTATTACCTTTTTCTAAATATATTCCTTCTCCATTAAACAACTTCAAATACTGTATGAAATCTAAATATAGTTTTTAAATCTCTTGCATAATGGTTTCATACACTATTGGAAGTTTTCTAAAAATCTATTTAAACCTTTTTTATTCTTTGCATGGAAAAGCATTTTTTGAACATCTAGCTTCATTTTCTTTCAATATAAACTGTTTTCCCTCATTCTTGATTATTTACTTAAATTTATTGACTTTACTGTTTATCATCCAGATGAGGGAGATGAAGGACAAACCAACCTAACTCTTTATAATATTACATACTCCCTTTTTGTGACCTTGTAGTCTCTTAATTTGTGGTAGAGTCAGACTGACTGGATGGAGTTGAGCGTTTAATGGCTGGATGCCCTTCCTGATGCCTATGTGGCGTTTGCAGCAGATATGTTGTACTAGGACAGAAACATCTGCCACTACCTAGGATTGAACTCTCAGCTTTCCATGTAGGAGGCAAGCGCCTTCACCACTACGCCACTACGCTGCTCTCTTTACAATATTACATAAGGTATGCAAAAATTATAGAAGTACTTTAAAACTGCAGTCATTACTTAGAATAGACACGAACAAGACTGTACTATAAAATATGAACAAGATTATTCTTCAGGCCTTAATAATATGACTAGATCAGATAAATTAATTTGCATTCCAGTTAACATAAAATATTGTTGTATTTGCTTGAAAACAATTACAAATTTCTCTAAACAAGAATCATTAAAATAAATTTTCTTGTTTGATTGTCCAGCTATAAAAAGAAAGATCAAATAACAAAAATTCAAAGAAGTTATCCCTTCTTTCTTTTTCCAGATACAGCCATCAAATTGTTTCATTTGTGTGAATAGAATAGAATAGAATAGAATAGAATAGAATAGAATAGAATAGAATAGAATAGAATAGAATAGAATTCTTTATTAGCCAAGTGTGATTGGACACACAAGGAATTTGTCTTGGTGCATATGCTCTTGGTGTACATAAAAGAAAAGATAGATTCGTTAAGAATCATAAGGTACAACACTTAATGATAGTCATAGGGAAACAGTCAATATAAATCTTAAGGATACCAGCAACAAGGTTACAGTCATACAGTCATAAGTGGGAGATGGGTGATAGGAAAGGTGAAAAGATTAATAGTAATGCAGACTTAGTAACTAGTTTGACAATGTTGAGGGAATGATTTGTTTAGCAGAGTGATGGCGTTCGGGAAAAAACTGTTCTTGTGTCTAGTTGTTCTGGTGTGCAGTGCTCTATAGCATCGTTCTGAGGGTAGGAGTTGAAACAATTTATGTCCAGGATGCGAGGGGTCTGTAAATATTTCACAGCCCTCTTTTTGACTCCTGCAGTATACAGGTCTTCAATAGAAGGCAGGTTGGTAGCAATTGTTTTTTCTGCAGTTCTAATTATCCTCTGAAGTCTGTGTCTGTCTTGTTGGGTTGCAGAACCAAACCAGACAGTAATAGAGGTGCAGATGACAGACTCAATAATTCCTCTGTAGAATTTTTATCAACAGCTCCTTGGGCAGTTTGAGCTTTCTGAGTTGGCGCAGAAAGAACATTCTTTGTTGAGCTTTTTTGATGACATTTTTGGTGTTGGGTATCCATTTTAGGTCGTGAGATATGGTAGAACCTAGAAATTTGAAGGTCTCTACTGTGTTGTCTAGTATTGTAAGAGGTGGTAATATGGGAGGATTTCTCCTAAAGTCCACCATCATTTCTACAGTTTTGAGTGTATTCAGTTCCAGATTGTTCTGGTCGCACCACAAGGCTAGTTGTTCAACCTCCCATCTGTATGCAGATTCATCATTGTCTCGAATAAGAGCAATCAATGTTGTATCATCTGCAAACTTCAGTAGTTTAACAGATGGATCGTTTGAGATGCAGTCATTGGTATATAGAGAGAAGAGAAGTGGAGAGAGCACACAGCCTTGTGGGGCCCCTGTGCTAATTGTACAGGTATCTGATGTGATTCTGCTTAGCTTCACCTGCTGCTTCCTGTCTGTTAGGAAGCTTATGATCCATTTACAAGTGTGTTCAGGTACTGCTAGCTGGTTTAGCTTAGTTAGAAGAATGTCTGGAATGATGGTGTTGAATGCTGAACTAAAGTCTACAAAGAGGATCCTTGCCTAGGTCTTTGGAGATTCAAGATGTTGTAGGATGTAGTGCAGAGCCATATTAACAGCATCATCTGTTGATCTATTTGCTCAGTATGCAAGTTGCATGGGGTCCAACAGCGGATCCGTGATGGTTTTCAAGTGAGACAGCACTAGCCTTTCAAAGGTTTTCATAACTACAGATGTTAGAGCAACTGGTCTGTAGTTGTTCAGTTCCTTGATGGTGGGCTTCTTTGGCACTGGGATGATAGTAGAGCATTTGAAACAAGAAGGAACATAGCACATCTCTAGCGATTTGTCCTGCATTTATTCTTTATGGCCTACTATTCAAAAATTCTCTTCAATTTTTCACTGAGATTAATAGTGTGTAGTAGGTTGCTGCAAGGACATTTAATAGTGTCTTTTGAAAGACTTTCTTAGAAATAGAGAGATGCAGAGAACAGCCCTCTTTCGTTTTTAAAAACTCAACAACAACAAAAACCAGAATAAACAAAAACTTATGATAGGAAACAAATCCCACAACATTCCATACAGGTTTCTAAACAGTCTGCTGATTAACAACAGGCATCCATAATGCCACAGTCCATGTCACATGGGCAGTTGCAGTCATCTCCCATTTCTTCCCCACAGCAGCAGGCCACCCATGGGCAGATTCTACATGAGGTTTGCTCCAGGATGAGGCCACAGAGGGTGACGAATTCACAGAACAAGGCCAAAATACAGTGTACAAAGCAATCTTGAGAAAGTAGACAGGGAGGGAAGGAATAAAAAGAAGAAATTTCCTACTACATTCTGAATGACCATTCTGGAGAAAACAAAACACCTTAAGAGTAAACAGAACCATTTTCTTTTTTTTCCACATTACATTATATGCATGCATAATATGAGAAGCACTTTTGCATGCCAGCTCACCTTCCTTTCAATAGTCTAGTAATTATCCACTTAAGATAAATGAAGTCAGCAGTGCAATGACTCATCAGTACAATTACTCAACATTACATCTTAAAGTTACAGAATACATGTAAAGTTGTAGCACACATATATTGCCTGGACAACTTGTTAGGTTTACACCATATCCTAACACTAATAAAGAAATGCTAGCTATAAAATATAAAAATAAATTGGGTTGAAAAATGAAAACAAAATTTTCCAAAGAGATTATTCAGTCTGTCACTTATAAATGAACCAGGTACAGATAGTCCTTGCTTACAATATTTCATTTAGACCCTTCGAAGTTAAAATGGCACTGAAAAAAATAACTTATGACCGTTTTTCACACTTATGACCATTGCAGGATCCCCATGGTCATGTGATCAAAATTCAGATGCTTGGCAACTAACTCATATTTATGACAGTTGCAATGTCCTGGGTCATGTGATTCCCTTTTGTGACCTTCGGACAAACAAAGTCAATGGGAAAGCCAAATTCACTTAATAGCCAGGCTACTAACTTAACAACTGTAGTGATTCACTTTACAATTGTGGCAAGAAAGGTTGTAAAATGGGACAAAGTTTGCTTAACAACTGTCTCGCTTAGCAACAGAAATGTTGGGCTCAATTGTGGTCGTAAGTCAAAGACTATTTTTAATGCAAACAATGTTGGGAGAGATGCATGTTTGATTCATCCACAATCAAAAGAAATTAGCCACTGGTGTTACATAAGCATTTTTGTTTAATTTGTTAGTTTATCTGTTAGCTCATTTCTATAAATAATGGACAGTAATACATAAACACGATGAATAGAAAATATTCACTGGTAACAAAAAAAGGAAAGAAGAACCAGCTAGTAAGAAGAATGCTTACATACATTAAATGATGTTTTTCATGAAGAATAACCATACCTACAAGTGACCTTCATCCAGTGCTTAGCAGATATGACACATGAAATGAAGCTGGGGAGTACAAGTTCAGTGAAGAGAACCAAAGCCAGATTGATGGGGATTAATTAGACTGTTGTCATGGAGATTGTCATGGAATAAAACTAACAATTTCCTCTTATGGTTTTTTTAAAATAATGTAAACGAAGAAGAGTTAAGAAGAAATAGATGTCTCAGTATTGATAATTCAAGATTAGCTTAACTTTTTTTCTCTATCTTGACAATGAACACCAAATAAAGGAAGAAAAGAAAGAAAAGTTTCCAAATTACAACAAATTATAACTACCAGTAAACAAAATGAAACGGCCATGCAATTAATGGCAATGACATTACATGCAGAGCAATGATTGTGAAAATAAAACAACAAATAATTATATCATCATTATCATCATCTTAGTATTTTAATTTGTTAAAGCCACTACATTCCAAAACTCTGTAGCATACAACATCCAGAATAAAATTTAAAACAATTAGTAACATAACAGAACTAAAAATACCAACAAAAACAGCCATTACAATAAAATACATGCACAGCAGGGACCCACTAACACATTAGCTCAGGTGCAGAACGATTATTGTGAACAAAAATAATACCAAAACATGGGTAGTCCTCGACTTACAACCATTTGTTTAATGATCATTCAAAGTTACAATGGCACTGGAAAAAGTGAGTTATGCCTGTTTTTCACACTTATGACTGTTGCAGCATACCCATAGTAAAAATTTGATCATGATCAAATCATGACCATGATCAAAATTTGGCTGCTTGGTAACTGGCATATATTGATGACAGTTGCAATGTCCCAGGTCATGTAATCACCTTTTGTGATTTTTTTTGACAAGCAAATTCAATGGGGAAGCCAGATTCACTTAACAACTGTGTTATTAACTTAACAACTGCAGTGATTCACTTAACAACTGTGGCAAAAAAGGTAATAAAACGGGGCAAAATTCACTTAAAATTATCTTGCTTAGTAATACAAATGTTGGGCTCAACTGTGGGCATAAGTTGAAGACCACTTGTAGTTTTTATTTTCTAAAAACCTACTTAGAAAAAAAAGGAGAAGAATTCACCAAAATAATTTAGCAACAAAGTTGCTGATCCTGATTACCAACATTGTGTAACAACTACCTGTACATTCTTCATTTATTTTTGCAAAACTAAAATAAAAAATAATAATAATCTAAACAGGTGGCAGTGTATGCCATAACATTTTTGTATCATTTTGTTAACACAATCTTATTATCAATCAATGTCATTTAAAAAATAATTCTAAACAGTTTATCTATTTCACCATTTTTATTGTTCATGTCTATTTATAGATTATCCATGAATCAAAATCTTTTCTGAATAAATAAGTGTCATGACAAAGCTCAAGAAGATACAATGGCTTATTTTCTGGCTGTTACACAGTATATCTATTTTTATTTTTTGGCTGTTAAACACAGCATAATCATAGTTGGTTTAACTATCCCTACTTAATCCTTTCTTTGTTGTTTCCATCCATCTATACATTGCTTATTTTCAGTTAATCATATTTATCCTTATTCTTTTTCATAACAATTTAACATTGAGACATGGTTCTTGCTTAAAATATACCTTAAATTATAAATTCCTTTTAACATTTTAAATTAACCATATTTATTGTTATCCTTTTTCAAACCAATTTAACATTAACACATAATTCTTACTTCAAACATACCTTTAGATATGTTTATAATTTCCTTTTAACATTCTTAATTTCTGTAAAAACCTTCTTTTTATTACTACAATCCACCTGTACATTGTTTTATTTTTAATCACATTGTTTCAATCTTCTTTTTCTTTTTCCAGTCGTGTTTATCTTATTTCTTCATCTCCTCACCTGCAAACATATATTTCTTTCCATTTTCAAAGTTTTCAATTTTGTCCTCCATAAGTCATATTATATCTTTTTGTTATTTTTATTCCAGATATAATATATCAAATCTTCTGTTGGGCCTGCGCTTAGTCCTTCTTTTATTCCTGCACCAATTTTTTAAGTTATTATTGTTTCAACTATAGGAGTTCCATTATAATTTCCTTTTCTTTTCACAAAAGTCAAGCTGCCTGCAGACAGGGAAAAAACCCCTCCTCAGCAAGATCCCAAGACTTTTATCTGTAGAACTCAAAATTTCCCATAGCAGAAAAGAGTTACAAAGTTCCTTTTTGAACCAGATGGTGTCCCTCTACAATCCACATTTTCCATTAGTCATGCAAGTACCCATTTTGTGCTATTATGTAACAAACCAATTTATTTCTTCTTTTTTTAATTTTAAAAGTATCCAATCTTCTTTTTTTTTTAAAAAAAAATCCAATTCAAATTTTAAAATATCCAGTCTTTGTCCCATATCTTGATATTTAATTCCTTTAGTTCTATTCAAAACTTAGTTGTTTATTGGGTCTTTGTTTCTTTAAGGTAACATTTTAAACTTTCAGCCCCTTTGTTATTCAGCTGCTATTTTATAGCTAGAGGTCTCATAGATGTTAATTTTGTTCTGGGCATTGTTCTAGCTTGGGTTGGTTGTCACTCACCCAGTCTCAAAGAGCTCCATTTCTATCCACTTTCCTCTAGCACATTTCTTGCCTGGTTGTCCCAGCTTCGTGGTAACTGCCATGGCTGCTGCCCCCCGCCGCCGACTCACAGAGGGTTCCTTCTGACCTCCGAGGAACTTGCCTGTTCCTCTTGGTTGTCCGAGGTGCCCCTCCTTTTCCCTCATCCCTGCAGGATGGTTCCGGTCTGAAGACCCATCGGCGGCAGTTCAGCAGCCGGGGTTTTCGCAGAGCTCATCAGAGCCCACTATTTCCCCAACTGTCTTGCCGTGATGCCAAACCGGAAGTCCTCAAGAATTGAAATTCTGATGATGTCTTATTACCTTGGTAAACTTTGCCTCATAGGCTTTGAGGTTGACACAATGCAGGAATTGAAGCTTTCTGAAAGAGATGCTTGGCCTCCAACCTTCATATCAACAAATTATAGGGACTTCCAGTGGCAACGCGTCGTCGAGAGCAGCTCCTCTCGGGGCGCTAGCCCCGCGATCTGTTAAAGCCGCTAAAACAGCAAAAAACAGCTGTTTAGCAGTTAGAAAGTTTTCCCCTCAGGAAAAGAGGGGAAAGAGAGCAGCCAGGCTTGGGTTGAGCTCCCCAAGAGTCCCAGGAACAATTCTGGGGCACGAAGGGTGAGAGCTCCCTAGAAGCCTGACACAAGCTCCGGACCTGGGACGCTTCTGCATTTAGCAGAACAAGACGCCGCCACCATCCCTGCAACATTTTAACACTATTTTGGATACAAAGCAGGCAGAGCAAAGACAGGAGGAACTCCAATTGCAAGTATTAAACTTTAACTCCTGTGTATTGAATACTTCCTTCTAGATTGCTGTGGGAAGAAAGTGAAAGGAAATGGCACCGAGCCTTAATTGGGTGTGGTAGCGAAAGTTAACGTCAAAGTACTCATCTGCACTGACAGTTTCTGCTGCTAATAAACGAGACTGGTCTCAAAAGAAAGAAGAATTAAATTGGACTGTAGAGAAATTTAAATTTACTGAGGACTGAAATTAATTGGAAATTGAGTTAACTTCTGGAAGTGGTTGCTGTAAAAGTTTTAATTTGGAACTGAAAATTTGAAAATGGCTTCTAAGCAAATAAAGATTGCTGGGGCTAAAATTACTGTGAGCTCCCCTATTCCACCACCCAAACCGCAATCTTTGACAGCTCCAGCAGAACCACAAGTTTTAACCCTGGAAGCCTTGCAGCAAGCCTTAAAGCTGCAAGCCTTCTCTTTAGAAGAAAAATTTACTTCTGTTCTTGATGAAAAAATAAAAGTGGTGACTGATAAAATGGATGAAGTAACTCTAGAAGTTACAGAAATCAAGGATGAAATTCAAGCTCGCAATAAGGCAATTAGAGAAGACATTATTTTTGCATTTAAAGGTCTGGCAAATCATATTGAAGGGTTAGATGAAAGACTAGAGGAAGTTAATCAATCAAATGTGAATTTGGAGAATAAAATGGGAGAAGTTCAGACTCAGATAGAAAAAGCAGATTTAGAGGTGATGATGATGCAATACAGATCGATGGAATTTGCTATAAGAGTAAGAGGCCTGAAAGAAAATACCCAAGAGAATTTGAGAGAGATCTTTGCAGAAGCCTTTGCACAGATAATTCAAGAAAGAAAGGAGGATCTGGATTGGCAAATGGATAAAATTTATCGCATTAATTCATGGTGGCCAGGCAGAGAAATTTACCAAGAGATATTGTAATTTACTTTACAACAAGAAGGCTAAGAAATACGATATTGCAGGCTTCCTACAAAAATAAACTTCAAGTGGCAGGGCAGGAAGTTCTAACACTAAAAGAAATTCCTCCCAAAATGTTGAGAGCAAGGAAGGACTATGCTTTTGTGGTGGATGAACTCAGAAAACGTCAGATACAGTATAGATGGGAGATTCAAACTGGATTGGTGGTGGATTATTCAGGACAGAGATTTTGTCTTAATACATTATGGAAAGCAAGGGATTTCTACTTTAATGTATTGAAGGCTGGAGGTTCCTCTTCCCCAGAAACCAGAAGAAGAAAGGAAATAGAGGAAACAAGAATGGGAGTGAAAGAAATTACCCAGGTTTGGCAGAGGCTCAAGGAGGGGTTTTGATTGTTGAAGAAGATTCATTACAACTTACGAGCTCTGCCCAAGATATGGAGTTATTTGGCAAAATAGAGGAGCCGAGGGATCAAAGGCAGACTCGAGCAGCAAAGAAACGCCAAGAGGAATTAAAGGTGCAGCAAGCTCTGATCAAAGCACAAGAAACCACAAAATCAGAAGCAGTGGGAGGAGCTAGGCCAAAGATCAAAGTGAAAGATGACCTTCAGCTGATGCTTGAAAAGCTTCAAAGTGCCAAAAATGGCAAGTAAATTTCTAACTTGGAATGTCAATGGATTAAATTCACTGCAAAAGAGGAGGAAAATATTTCATTATCTGAAGCAGTACAAAAATGATATTATATGCCTACAAGAGACACATATTAGAATGCAAGATCAAAAATATTTAACAAATGCAAGATTGGGGACACATTTTATAGCATCTGCAACGGAGAAGAAAAATGGTATAGTTATATGCCTAAAAAAAAGACTTAATTGCTAAATTAATTGAAGCAGATCCACAAGGAAGATATATTGCAATTGAAATCTTAATAGAAGGGGGAAAAACATTATTGATTGGACTATATGCACCAAATCAGCAACAAGAAAGTTTTTATAAGACTTTACATGCTAAATTAATACAGTGGAATTATAAAACACATATAATGATGGGAGACTGGAATGGAGTTTTGGATATTAAAAAGGATAAAAAAAGATCTCTACAAAATATTCAAACACGTGCTAGATTGCCTAAATCTTTTTTTTTATATGATGGAGGATATGGAGCTGAGAGATATTTGGCATGAGAGGAATGGAGAAGAGAAAGATTTTACTTTTTTCTCTGACAGGCATCAGTCATTTTCCAGGATTGATTTTATATTAATTTCCAATGAATTCCTTTCTAGGGTGAAGAAAACGAAGATATGTCCAAGAACATTAACAGATCATAGTCCGGTTTGGATGGAATTAGAATATGAGAAGGCACCCAGGAAGTCCTGGAGGCTGAATGAAAATTTGTTTAGATATGAGGAAAATGTGAAAGAATGTAAACAATTTATGAAAGAATTTTTTGTTATGAATTTGCATAAAGGTACACCTATGGAGATGGTTTGGGATGCAAGTAAGGCATATATGAGAGGTATTTTAATTTATTTGAATAATAAACATAGACGTAAACGAGAAAGGAAACGGAAGGAGTTAGAAGAAGAAATAAAAAATAAAGAGCAAGTATTAATTTTAAGCCCAACTGATAAGAAAACAAAAGAAGCAATTAATTTATTGTGAGGGCAATTTAATATGTTTTTTTTTTATTGAAAAAGTTTTACAATTACATTTTCTCCCCATTTCCCCCCCCCATCCCTCCCTCCCTAACCACCCCAACCCCCCCTAACCCACCCCTCCCCCCGGACTTCCACAGAATATAATCCAAATCAAAAACCCCTTTTTATAAAACTTGAACCCCTCCATCCCCAATATATTTTTTCAACTTCACAAAATTCAAATATTTCTATCTTTATATAATACTCTCAGTTAAAAGCTATTTGATACTTCCTAGTTTGATATTTGTTCTGCACATAATCTATCCACTTTTTCCACTCCCATTCATAAGTCTCTTGTGAGCGATCTTTTAGATATGCTGAAATCTTCGCCATCTCTGCAAAGCTGGCCATCTTCAAAGTCCATTCCTCGATAGTGGGCATGGCTTCATTTTTCCAATATTGACCTATCAGTAATCTCGCTGCTGTTATCATATACAATATCAACTTTGTTTCACCGGCAATTTAATATGTTGATGGCAGATCAGGTAGCAACTAATTTGCAATATGCCAAACATAACTCCTTTTGTAATGCGAATAAACCAGGCAGATGGTTGGCATATTTGCTTAGGAAAAAAACAAAAGCTACGTACTATAGAGAAAATAGAATATAAGGGTAAAGAGGTGTACCAGCAAAATATGATTAAAAAAGCATTTTCAGAATTTTATACCAAGTTGTATACTAGTGATAAGATTCAAGGTATAGATATAGATAAATATATGCAGAGGGGGAATATCTCCATAATTTCAGAAGAACAAAGGGAAGGATTGAATCAATTGATAACTGTGGAGGAAATTATTTTAGCAATTAAACAATTGAAGGTGGGAAAAGCACCCGGGACAGATGGGTTGACAGCAGTTTATTATAAAAATTTGCAGGCAGAAATGGTGCAACCACTTAAAGAATTATTTAATAAAATACAAACTGGAGGACAAGTGCCTCCTTCCTGGAGAACAGCATTTATTTCCCTGATTCCAAAGGAAGACCAAGATCATACTCAGCCAAAAAACTATAGGCCTATTTCATTGTTAAATACAGATTACAAGATCTTTACTAAAATATTGGCAAATAGGTTGATGCCAGTTATGCAACAAATGATTCACAATGACCAAACCGGTTTTATTAATAGGCGATATATGAAGAGTAATGTAAGACAAATAGTTAATATATTGGAGTATTTGGGAAAAACAACCAGGTCCCTGTGGTGCTCATATTTTTAGATGCGGAAAAAGCGTTTGATCAATTGAACTGGAATTTTTTATTGAAAATAATTGAAAAGATGCAATTTGGAGAGTACTTTATACAATCTATTAAGGCAATATATCAGCAACAAACAGCACAAGTAATAATTAATGATAGTTTAACAGAAACCTTTAATATAGAAAAGGGAACAAGACAAAGATGTCCTTTATCTCCATTATTGTTTATTTTGACTTTGGAAATTTTGTTGAATAAAATACGTGGTTCAGATAAAATAAGGGGAATTAAAATTAGGAATGAGGATTACAGGGTACAAGCATTCGCAGACGACCTGGTTGTGACTCTGACCCAACCAATAAATTCGGTTATAGGTTTAATGGATATAATTAACCAATATGGACAAGTTTCTGGATTTAAAATTAATGCAGGGAAAACGAAGATAATAATTAAAAATATGGTTGCAAGTCAAAAAGAAGAAATTGAAAGAATAACAGGATTTGAATCAGTTAAGAAGGTTAAATATTTAGGGGTTTATATTACAACATCAAATACGAAATTATACAAGTATAATTATGAAGTACTGTGGCAAAAAATCTAGAAAGAGATGGAAGGTTGGAAAAAATTGCAATTATCATTGCTGGGAAGGATAGCTGCAGTAAAGATGAATATTTTGCCAAAATTTTTATTTCTTTTCCAAATGATACCAATACTGAAAAAAGATGGAGATTTGAACGAATGGCAGAAGGGTATTACCAATTTTATGTGGGCAGGAAAGAGACCAAGGATAAAACGGAAAATAATGCAAGATATACGTGAAAGAGGAGGTCTCAAAATGCCTAATTTAAGATTGTATTATGAGGCAGCTGTGCTCTCAGCAATTAGTGATTGGATTAATTTAACAGAAGAGAGAATATTGAATATTGAAGGGTATGATTTGTTATATGGATGGCATGCATATTTACTATATGATAAAAAGGTGGATAAGAATTTTAAAAGTCATATATTAAGAAATGCATTGTTACGCGTATGGAAAAAGTATCAATATAAATTAAATAACAAATTACCTGTTTGGACAATACCTAGACATATGATAGAAAATATAAGTGTGGAGCAGAAACAAGATGTGACTACCTATAAAGAGCTTCTTATTTTGGAAAGAGATATATTGCAATTAAAATCTTTAGAGGTATTAAAGGAAGAAAGGAAAATTCAAACCTGGTTTTAATATGGGCAATTGTATACTAGGTGGAAAGAAGATCAGAAAATTGGTATTGTGCAAAATGAAGAAAATTTAATAAAACAAATCAGAGATCAAAGCCCAATGCATATTAAAAGGTTGTATAATGCACTGATAGAAATAGATTCAAAAACTGAGTTAGTGAAGGATTGTATGATAAAATGGGCACAAAACTTTGGGGAATCAATATCTATGGATGTATGGGAGAAAATATGGGTTAGAAATGTGAAGTTTACTCAAGCCCAAAATTTAAGAGAAAATTTTTATAAAATGTTTTATAGATGGCACTTAGATCCCCAAAAGTTAGCCTGTATGTACCCGAATTTACAACCTACATGTTGGAGATGTAAATGTGATGATGCAATGTATTTTCATGTATGGTGGACATGTAAGAAAATTAAGGTATTTTGGATTAAGATATGGTGGATTATACAAAATATTCTTAAAAGGAAGATAAAATTTACTCCACAGTTGTTTTTACTGGGTATAATTGAAGGATGTACAGTTATAGAGACTAATTTGATTTTGAATTTAATAACGGCAGCCAGACTTTTGGTGGTGCAATACTGGAAGAAGGAAGAAATACCTACTATTGAAGAATAGACATTAAAAGTAGCCAATCTGGTGCAGATGGCTAAAATTTCTGCATATTTGAAGGACCGTTCGAATGAAAGATATGTACTGGAATGGAGAAGATGGATTAACTATATACAAAACAAATATGGGACTAAAAAGTTGCAAATAGCTTATGAATGAAAGATTCAGATGATTTCCTTTCCCACCCCCCCCTCTACTTTGATATCTTAGTATCTATGGCGGAGTTAAAGAGTAAGGGGAAGTTAAGAGTTTATAGTTAGTTTGCTTATGTTAGATTATGTTTGTTAAATGCAATACCCTGTATTTTGCTCTGGGAAGTCGGGGGGGGGAGGGAGAGGGGAAGGGGTGGGAGAAGGGGGGGAATTTGTTTGTAAAACATTTTAAAACTTTTCAATAAAAAAAAAACAAATTATATACACAGTCATAAAATTGTTTAATTGTGGAATTGGAAAGGGACCACAGAGATAAATGGAAACATCAGAGACATAGTATTTATTCTCTGATAAATTCAACTGAGCTCCATGTAACAGAGAGAGATTGCCACATTCTAAGTAAAGTGGAAACCTGTAGACTTAACAAGCATCTGAGTAAATAATCAATTTCCAGAGGTGGAAGTGCCAATCTGAGGGAGAGCTGATGACTGGAGAGTGGATGAGAATCGTTGCTTGCCTTACATATTGCCTGCTGATTGGTATAATTTAAGGTACCTATTATAGCTTTTTAAAAGGTTCTTGGATATGCCATCCTCAATCTATGACCATTCAGTCAGTGACTATAGTTACAATGGTGTTGGATAAAATGATGGGTCTTTAGAGTTCTGGCCATCCCAGCACTTACAACCAGTTGCCAAGTGCCCTGCAATCACATAGTTGCCTTTTGCAAATTTCCCAGCTAGCTTCTCCAGAATGTCAATGGGGAAGCTAGCAGAGAAGGTTGAATGCCACTGGGATAAGTCTCCCCAACCTATGCACCATTCCCCAGACCCTCTGTGTTCACATTATGCCACCCACTTGCACAGGACCATGCACTCTCCTTGACCTGCACAGCACCTTTTTACAATTTCCCTGACCCTTATACACCCTCTATGATTCATGTTACTTGTGAACCCTCCCTGACTCACACTGTGCCTCTTGTGCATCCTCTCCAACATCTGCACTACAACTTTCGCCCAACCCACAACGATCCTAATGCAAAGCTCTGTATACTCTCCCACTCATTCCTCTATCTGTATAGAAATTCTTGTGCACCCTCCCTGACTTCCTCCATGCCCCTTCATGCCCTCCCCCACCAGCAGTAGTCACTTACTTACCTAGAGGCCTGGGACTTGCAATTTCCTGCAACTGAATTCCTGGGATTCAGTTAACGATGACAATTGGGAATACAGGGATTGCCATCTCTAAGCAATACAAGAAGTCAATGACATATACTTTTTGTTTTAGAAAATACATTGTACACTATATTTTTCAATTTAAATCAGACATGATTATTGCACTATAGCATCAGGAGGTACAGTGATACAAACCTGATGTGAGACTGTGAGAATACTGTGAGAGAAGCAGAAAAGTGACATTTAAATTACTTCAGTGAATGGTGGGAAGCACCAGAGTATGTAAAAGAGAGAAGAAAAGTACAAATTTGCAGAGGCTGAAAGCAAGAGCTTCAGACATTGGCATATCATACAAACTACATACAGAACCTGAAGGATCAGAAAGGTGACAGGAGATGTGAGATGACATAATTCTTGCAAGCAAACAAGAGTTCCTCTTGACAGGATGTCTAGCTGAAAACATCAATTTCTAAACAAACAAGATGCTACATACATTTGGTGATCATGCATATAAAATTGTATTTTTATATTTATCTTTGTTTTTTAATACCTTGAAACATTCTCTGTGATTTATCACTGTTGATTGATAATGTTTTGAAAATCATTTGCGTCACATTTATAATTTGTATAATATTTATTCTACTCTTTCTTAGGTTAGTTTTTCCTAATATTTTAAAGGACAAACTCTTCCCTCATGGAATAATTCCATAAAATTCCATAAAATCTTGTTCTGTGTATCAAGATTTAACCAACTGATTGTAAGGTAGCCAATTTAAATATATCTATATAACATGATTCTATAGTATACAGTACAAATTTTTATTTATTTATTTTGTGCCTTAAGGTCAGTATTAACTCCTAGCAACTGCCTAGATTAGTCCCTACAGTGTTCTTGACTATATTTCAGGAGTGGTTTTGGCCTGCTTCCTAGGACTGCGAGAGATCAGCCAAAATTACTTAAGCTGGGTAATTTACCCAGCCCAGCTTTGTGCCTAAGGAAGAACTAGAATTCATGGCTTCTGTTTTGTAGCCTAATGCCTTAACCAAATTGGTTCTCAATACATAGTAGAGGTATGTGTGTGCAGTGGTGGGATTCAAACAGGGGTGAAATGGTACCGGGTCAGACTGGTTCGGGAGAACTGGTAGCGGAGATTGGGGCTGATTCGCCGAACCAGTAACAATCGCTGGCTGGCCAGGCCCCGAGCTGGTCCGCAGCCTGCAGTCCTGCCATGCTTCCCTGCCTTCCACACTGTCTTCCTTGTGTCCCAGTGTCCAGCTTGCGAAGGCAGGCAAGCAGAAGGCAAGCATGGCAGGGCTGCGGGGAAGGAGCTAGCAGCTTACTTCCTTCCCCGCAGCCCTGCCATACTTGCCTGCCTTCCACACTGCCTTCCCAGCAGTCCCCCATGCCCACTTGCCTTCCAAGATCAGTGTCCAGCTAACCCTAACCCCCACACCCTTGGGGGAGATGCAGCAGATGCTACCTTTGCCCAAAACCTCTCTCACATCTTTTGGAAGCAATTGGGAGGGGTGGGAGGGGTGGAGAGTGCAGGCATCACACCAAGCAGCCCTCCTCCTCTGCCAGCTTTGAGGCTGGGCAGGGCTCGGAGCAACAAATGGGAAGGCAAGGCAATCATGACTTTCTCCTCCTCCTCCTTGCGGGGTTCATTGAGTTTGTTTTGCAAGCTCGCCCGAGGTTTGCATCTTTGCCCAGCCTTTGGGGGTTTTGTGCAGCAAGCCCCCCTTTTCCTCCTCCTCAGGTCTAACGTGGGTTTTTAATTCACGAGGAAGGAAGACAAACCCTCCCCATCCCACCTGAGGAGTTTTTCTTGTCACTTGTGGTGGGAATCCAGCCTTTGTGTGGGAGGGAATTGCTTCCCCCTGGCTTGGGGAAGACACAACTGTTGTGCTGGGGTTGAGAGGGGTGGCGGCGCTGGCGCTGAGAGGGGCTGCTCGCTTTCTTCCTTCTCCTGCCACTGCCGCTGGAGCCAAGACTGCTGCTCCACTGGGGTCTGCATCGGCAGATCTCAGCGGGAGAGGGGCAGATGTAAGGCTGACGCTGGTTGTGGGGAAGGGAGACCGGCTGTGCTCGGCCAAAGAGCAAGCCTTGGGGGAGCATGGCTGGGCTCACTCACATTTTGGGCTTGGCACGCTAGGCTTCTGTGGGGCCTTTGGGCGACTGCCATCCGCTTGCCTTCCCCTTCGCCTTGGGTCCCGCTGCCTGAATCCAGCCCATGATGGGGACACGCTCCTTCCGAGCTAGGCCACCCACCCTCCCAGAGCACTTTCTTCCTTCCTGCTCAGACCAGGTGTGTGTGTGAGTGTGAGTGTGTGTGTGTGAAAGAGAGAGAGAGAAGAAGGAAAGAAAGAGTGACATGAATGATGTCATGATGGCCACGCCCACCAAGCCATGCCCATAGAACCGGTGGTGAAAATTTTTAGACTTCACCACTGGATTCAACTGATTTGCACCACTTCAGCTGAACTGGTTGTTAAATTGCTGGCTGTTCCTGCCCCGCCCACCAGGGGTTGCCATTCAGGGTGGGGAAACTGCAGGGGCATGACTGAGAGCCATGCTGGTCAGCTGGGTCACTGCAAATGGACCAGCCCAGCCGATCAGCTGGGAGGCTGCTCCCTCCCCCCCCCCCCCGCCCGCAGTCCATTTTTAGCTTGGAGAGCTTCCTGCAGACTCCTGCAGCAACCACCATTCCCTCACTAACCTGCTTTCCAACTCAGTTCTCTGGCATGCAGAGCAACAAAAGAAGACCATGTGACTACCACTTTAAAAAAACTTCAGTCAGATCTTCCAACTTTGCGATATCTTTTTCCCCTGAGAAGTTGGAATATCTGACTGAAGTTTTTTTAAAGTGGTAGTCACATGGCCTTCTTTTGTTGCCCTGCAAGCAGAAGAATGGAGCTGGAAAGCAGGTTAGTGAGGAAATGGTGGTTGCTTTGGACTGATGTGGAAGTGCGTATTTTGCATTATGATTGCTCATAAGTAAATAGGAACCAGTAAAAAGGAATGGAAAAATCCTTATCTGTGGATCAGCATTTTTCAGTCTTGGCAAGTTTAAGATGAGTGAACTTCATGCTGCCTGGGGAATTCTGGGAATGTCCATGCACCTTAAAGTTGCCAAAGTTAAGAAGCATAGGTCTACACTACAGTTTAGCATTTTCCATTCCTGTTTTATTTATTTATTTATTTATTTATTTATTTATTTATTTATTATTACAATTTATATGCCGCCCTTCTCCCGAAGGACTCGGGGTGGCTCACACAAATAAAACAACAACAATAACAGCTAAAACCAATATGAAAATTAAAATCCCCAAAATTTAGAGTTTGGTGCAATTAAATAAATCAGTTGTGGTTTCCCTAACTAATAGTGATTAAAGCAATATGAACCATTACTGGACTTTTTGTGAGAAACTGAAATTAAAAGTTGATCTGTGCACTGATGATTAGATATGCGATTATGGAAATAATATAGACAAATGTTAATCTTAGAGTAAGAGTTCGATATATTTTGTACTTATATCTGTACCAAAGAAACTTGGAAGTCGTTCTTTTTTTGTTTTCCTTCTTTTCCTCTTTCTTTCTTATACTTTCACTCTTTTTCTTTCTGGAGCCTTTTCTTTTTTCAAATCTGTTTTTTATTTGTTTATCCCTTAGTTTTGTATTTTTTTGATGTATGAAGGATCAAATACTCAGCCATTATAATTCTACATTCCTTATTTACAGAAATCATATTAAAATTTAGAATGAAATTCACTGGGAGCCATTTCATATAAGGCAGGCTCTGAGTCCCTCTAATCAAAAAGTTTTTATCGATAGAAGATAATATTCATAGCTCAGGGTTGAACTGTGGGGTCCTTGGTGCTCTCTGAGCTTGATAGTTTTCTTGTAGATGTTTTATTACCAAACTAGGTAACATCATCAGTACTAGAAGGGAGTAGAGTTGCTCTTATTTTCATATACTAGTGGCTTACCCTGTCAATGTTGATCAGTTGCTTCACAAACAGTGTTTTGATTGGTGCCAGGTCTCTACAGCCTCAGGCAGAGAAGGGCTATTCTGCACCCCTCCCTCAAAAGTTATTTAAAAAACAGAGTTTCCCAGCATTCCTTTAGGAACCTCCAACATGCAAACTGTGGTTACTCATCCTAAAATGAATCCTCTTTATCTGGAGCTTCAAAATTTGCTATTTGCTAGGAAGATGTGTAGCTAAAAGTCAGTCTACATTTAGTGTACATCTGACTTTGGGGATATTTCTTTATAACAAAACAAAAGTGCATTTTCTGTACATTTCACGCTCCTTGCTCACTGGGTCTGGATGTCACAAAGCAAAGCCCACATTTTGTAATTAACCCCAGTGCCCTGTTTTGACTGGCAGAGTACTGCAGGAGGGTGAGTGCTGTCATGCCCCCTGCCCAGGCCCACAGAGGCATGCCCACCCACCCAGAATTAGGGCACGGTTGTTAAAATTTGCAGCCCACCACTGCTCCAAGATACCTTCTAATTCTAAAATCTCCAAAACAAGGGAATTTGCTTAAATTGAGTGTGTGTGTGTGTGTTTCTCAGGAATAATGGAATAACAGAGTTGAAAGGGACTTTGGAGGTCTTCTAGTCCAGCCCCCTGATCAGGCAGGAAAACTGAGGATGCCAAAATCTGAGTGGAGGGCCTGGGAAAGGTATCAGATTAACAGAATAACACTTAGAAGGGACTTTGGGGGGACCCTATACCATTTCAGAGAAATGGCTGTCCAGTCTTTTCTTAAAAACTTCTAGTGATCAAGCATCCAGAACATCTGGAGACAAGTTGTTCCACTGGTTAATTGTCCTCACTGTCAGGAAGTTTCTCCTTAGTTTTAGGTTGCTTCTCTCTTTGTTCAGTTTCCATCTATTGCTTCTTGTTTTGCCTTCTGCTTCTTTGGAAAATATATTGCCCCCCCCCCTTCTTTGTGGCAGCCCCTCAAAAACCTGTTTTGTGACCTGCCTATCACACTCTTGCGCAAAACATGTGAGCCATTTCCTCCTTTTAGTGGTCCATGAAAATATATCTATAGTACGTCAATGCAGATAATAAAGTTGAAAAAAGGTGTCCGGTTTGGCGTCCCAGCGATGCAGTCAGGGAAATAGCGGGCTCTGATGAGCCCCACGAAAACCCTGACTGACGAGCCGCCGCCGATGGGTCTTTGGACCGAACCTGTCTTATAGGGACAGGGGAAGGAGAGGGGCGCCTCGGACGGCCAAGAGGAACAGGCAAGTTCCTCGGAGGCTGGAGGGAACCCTCTGAGTCAGCGGCAGGGGGAGGCAGCCATGGCGGCTGCCACAAAGCTGGGACAAACAGGGAAAGAATTGTGCAGGAGGAAAGAAGAAAGAAAGAACGATGTGCTTTGAAGCCGGTGAGTGACACCAACCCAGGCAAGAAACCACGTTAGACTATGGACTTTTACTAATAAGACCCCCAGCCTTAAACAGCGGCTGTAGATTTGTGGGGCTTGAAGATTTTGTAAAGTAACAATAGGGGATAACGACTTTAGTACTGATTGTTTTGGACAAATTGGCTATTAACAAATCAGAAAACTGAGTTTTCCTTCAAATTGGAACAGATTCGATCTTTGAAAAAGAGAAAAGCAACAAATAAGGACTTAAAACCTTTAAAAGTTAGATGAAGCAAGGCAAACGGATGGTTACATAATTGCTACAAAATGGAGATTGCTGTGACTAAGCGAAAGTGTCTTCTGCTTGAAAAAGAAGTATTTTGACTGGCTATTTACCCTGGATTACTTAGAAAATAACTGGATTTTTGGATTTTGGAGATACCTATTCTGCTTATGGGTGGTTTTATAAAGAAAGAAGAAATATAATGGAACTAATAAAATCGAAACTAACTGGTGCAGGGACAAAAGAAGTGGCGCAGGAACAAAAGAAGGAACTGATGAATTCTACATGGAACAGACTTTACAATAGAATTAAAATGATATATAGAGTTTCAAACATGGATATACTGATTTTGAAGTGGAATACTTACGGACAGATAGGAAAATGAAGAAATAAAATAGATAAACTTAAAATGTAATGTTTAAATGTTTAAATGAGTTTTAAATATAAGCAGAAAGTGTCTATGGAGAAATAAAGATGGAAAATAAAAGAAGGTAACTAAAATAGAAATTTGATGTTAAGGTGGTTAAAAACGATATTTTTACAAAAGAATAAGAGTATATATTAATATGAGACAAACTTAAGAAAATTTATTAGACTAAGGGAGAATAAGTGGAGAATATGTCTGATGCAATATGTTGTAATTTTAAATTGTAAAATTTATTAGACTATGGGAGAACAAGTGGAGAATATGATTGATGTAACATGTTTTAATTTTAAATGGTGAACAAAGTTGAGAATGGTAAATATTATTAAATGTGAATGATTAATGAACTATTGGATGATAAAATAAGAAACACAGACTTAAGTAACAAATTGCGATTGAATTTAATGTATGTTGGAAATGATCAACATTAAGAAATAGGTTGGGAAACACCCTGGAAGAGTATATTTGGAAATAATTAAATAATAGATAAATATACTGAAAAGAAAACACTCAAAATAAGATATGCTGGGTATCAGCCAAACAAGAGGTGGAGATGTGGAGGACAATATGCTGGAAATCAGCCAAAATAAAATATGCTGGAAATCAGCCAAACAATAGTTGGAGGTAGGGAGGAAAAATATGCTGGAAATCAGCCAAAATAAAAAGAAATGTTGGAAACCAGCCAAACAACAGTTGGAGTTATGGAGGAGAATATGCTAAAATTCAGCTAAAATAAAAATTGCTGGAAATCAGCCAAACAATAGCTGGAGATATAGAGGAGAATATATTGGAAAATAGTCAAATTAATATGGGGTGAAAAAGAATATGTTAGAAGACAATTAAAATGAAGTGAAACGATTTTGAGATTATTCTGTGTAAAATGAAATGTGTAATAGATGATAAGCTCAAGAAAATTAAGTGTAAATTGACAAAGTTTAAGATCTAAAGATTGGATGAAATGGGTCCAGACATTAAGAAATACAGATAGAATTTTGATTTATAAATTGAAATAAAAATAGAGTTGTATATATTGGAAATTAAGATTTGTGGTGATAAAATAGTAAGGTAAATACTTAGATCAAGAGGTTATAATATTTCTTTAATTTGTGTTTTGATATTGATGTTAAAAGAAGTAATGGAGAAAATTTAGGAAAGAGTTAGAATGAACTTTGATTTATATTTGAATATAAAAATGAGTGGAGTTTATTTGGGAATTAAGATTTGAGGTGATATAATAGGATGGCCTAAATTAAGATGTTAGAATTTATGTTAAAAAATTTTGTTTTGATTTGTAATTTTAAAAGATGCAATGAGGAAATTTTGAATGAAGTTTGTTAAAAAATGTAAGCAATTGTACCTGTTTATGACCGGATCAAGACTTTGTTCTTAAAAGATATATTTTATGTTTATGTTTGAAAAAAAAATTAATAAAAAAAAATAAAGTTGAAAAAAGGTGAACAACATTTTTACAGAACTATAGACACGTTGAGGCAGGGTGTGACAAGGAGTGGCTGGGAGGGGAGGGGCCGGGCGAAGTGCCCCTTGACGTGAGTGATGTTGAGTTGGCAACACCCCCCAGTCACATGACCACCCAGTCATACCCACCCAGTCACATGACCACCAAGCCAGTTGATAAAAATTTTGAATCCCTCCACTCTGTGTGTGTGTGTGCGTGCGTGTGTGTGTGTGTGTGAGAGAGAGAGAGAGAGAGAGAGAGAACCTTGTATGTGGGAGTTTTTCTTCTCATTATAATGAGAATTGTGTGGATCCTGTGATCAAGCCAATTAATAAAAACTGCTTTAACTAGTAATCTATAAAAGAAAGTGTATAAAGTTAGTCAATGTACATTTGAAATAGAGGAAACAGAGGAAACTGCCAAGATGATCAATCTTCCAGAACAATTGTTTCTGGCATATTCACAATAATGTTGAGAGAAGATTATGAAAGGGGCTAAAATGATATTTTGCCTTGTTCTCCTTTTCTTTTTTAACTTCTGCTGCTCTTTCTACAGTAGTTGGATCAATAGATTAATCGCAGAAGCAAGATAAAATTTATTTATATATTGAGGGTATGGAAATAAATAAGCATTTACAGGTAATCCTTGATTTACAATCACAACTGGGTCTGGAACTTTCATCACTAAATTGCTAGGTAGGTCTTGCCCAAATTTTTGGTGAGGCAGTTAAGCAAATCACATGGTTGTTAAGTGAATCCAACTTCCCCCATTGACTTTGGTTCTTAGAAACCAACTAGGAAAGTCACAAATCACAATCATATGACCCTGAGACACTGCAACCATCATAAATACATGCCAGTTGCCAAGCACCCAAATGTTGATCATGTGTCCTTAGGCAACTGAAACAGTTGTAAGTGCAAGGACAGTTATAAATGACTTTTTTCAGCACTATTGAACTATATGGTCCTCTACTAAAAACCATTCATTTAGTGACAGTTCACAGTTACAATAGTGCTGAAAAAAGTTACTTACAACCAGTCCTTGCACTTACAACTGTTTCAGAGTGTGTGTGTGTGTGTGTGTGTGTGTGTGTGTGTGTGTGTGTGTGTACTGATATATATTTATGTTTCTATACAGAATACAGACTTTTGGGAATGTCTAAGCCCTTGTCAATAACAAAATAACAAGTTATTACACATTTTGCTTGTCTCCTAAATACAAAGCATTTCTGTCTTGCCTCTGTAATGATACTGCCAGTTAGTAATTAAAAAAAACTCCATGATCAGTAGTGAGATGAACTAATATCTGAAAGCAGGAAATACTTCTCATTTCTTTCAAATACTTGCTATAATTTCCACCAAACATTTTCCTTTGGGGAAATAAGTTATGTTTTACAATAATGATTTCTACTTCCTTCTGAAGGAAGTTAGTACTCACCCTTCTCCTAGAAAAATGAAATATTTTAGGATATACTAAAAAGGCAGAATATTTTCCCTAAAAGAGAAGCAGAAACTCAAGAGAAGCAGAAACTCAGCCCCCCACCTTTGTTAATGGGCCATTAAGACCTGAGACAGTCTATTCTACATAACAAAAAAACTCCTTCAGGCAGAGCCATTTAATTGCCGTTTATTGCACCACCCACCAAGTTTCAACCAAACTTGGCACACAGACAACCTAAAAGGCTAGCTATGACCTTTGGCAGTGTTGAATCCTTAGATTTACAGCCCTCATCGGGCTTTCCCCCTGCAGGAAGGTGCTGATTGGCCGAGCCGCTAGCAACAGCAAGAGCGGGAAGTTACCAGAGTTCGGATTGGTTAATATGTATCTGACAGCAACTATTTAAGCGCCTGTCAGAAGGGGGTTGTTCTGTTCTGTTACCAGAGTGTTCCTTGTTATAAGAGTTGTGTTAATAAATGACTTGTTAGAAGCAACAGGCCTCCGTGTGCTGCCTCTAGGATTCAATAGGCAGCAACCAATCAGGATACTCTTTCTGGGCCCCAGGAAGTTCAAAGCCAGAGAGGGCATAAAACCAAGGCACTCTCAGCATCTCGGACCTTTTCTGTTCAGGAACTCAAACCATGTGATCCTGTACACCATTAAACCATCTTTCTAAGCAGTCTCCATGTTTCCAGTGTCTTTTTCCCCACTTGGAGCTGAACCCAGAAGGATATTTCTTCCAACACTTCTGAAATATGACTCAAGACTCTTCAATTATTTTTAGACGATTGCTTAATTATTATCAGGAATGGCCTTTGTTATCAACTTACCTTCAGGAAAAGTACCTAGTTTATGAGAACAAGCAGAGCTTTTCTTACTGTTTTCAATGTTGACCAACAGGCTGGACTGAATTTTTCTGTGTATCTTTTGGGAAACAGGTGCAGAAAATATTTGGTTATCTGGTGCATCAACTTTGACTCCACTGCAAAATCCACTTTCACTATTCAGACTTCTGAGGCTATTTTGTTTTTTGCTGGTTCCTTCCTTATACTTGTCAAGTGGCAAAGTATTTGGCTGAGGCAAACACTGAGATTGTGCTTTAAAAATATGTTAAAGAAAAGAAAGAATTAGAGCAGTTAACTGTTGTAATGATGCCTATTTAAACAAAGTTTTCCAATGTTCAGTCACGTTTACATAACTATGACCTGCTGACTATGAAAGTTCATCAGATTAAAAATACTGATTGCAATAGATTAGATTATAAATTGCTTTAACTAATACATTTGGGGGTTTTATTATAAGTTATATTATCTTTGATTATAAAATCACATTATGCAGGACTGATAAAGTCATCAAGTATCTGCTAATATTTGATTACTAATGAACAATCTGAATATATATTTTAAAAATTGAGATCATTGTAGCAGTGTCACTGAATACAGAAAAAATATTTTATATAATGCAGTGAAAATTTCTGGAACAAGTTTTCTGTAAATATGTATTTCTCCTACTTTAATTGGATTAGTATATCTAGTATACTTTCTGTTGGACTTACTACAAATGGAATTTCATCTATAAGGAGTGTCCAGGATCATCCAGGAAGTTCCTCAAATCTTTTTTTTTTTAACTTGTTATTGGAGCAAATGGTCTGCCATATTACACAAATATATTTAGATATAATACTGACTCGAGTTTGAGATAAATTACTACTATATACTAATGATGATATTCCAGTTTTCAGTTGTGTGGACTTCAACGCCCCAAAATCCCCAGGGTAATTCATTCCATACATCTTAAGTTGCCATGTTTGAGAAACACTGCTTTAAACACTAACTATGGATTTAATTTTGATCTCCCAGTGAAACCATGTTAAGAGATTTACTTATTTACTGTAAGAAATTTTGAGGTTTTAAGGATTTAAAACCTCAGAGATTGTTAAATATTCTGAGTCAAACCAAGTTTCTCTAAAATAGATTAAAAATTAACGTATCTGTAGGCAACAAGCTCCCATGGCTGTTAAACTAAAATTAGAATTTTAAAAAATAATTAAGACAATATTGCTAAAAGCGCAAAAAAAATTACAGTTTATAAAGGCAGAATATAAAAACTAAAACAAAAAAAATGAGACTCCCCCCTCTTTATATAACACATAATACACAATTATATACATTTCCAGAAGTAATTCAGAAAAAATATATTTTGGTTCCCTTTGAAAAAAACACCAAGGCAGAACTCTGAAACCACCATACCTATTTTTTAATTATAGAAAATCTACTTTAGGAAATGAATGGTTTTATGCATATGGAGCTCATAAAATACACTTCCTAAGACAACTAGGGTAGAAATCCTTTGGGCTTTCAATAAACAAACAGATTCTGATGAAAATATTTTAAAATGTTTCATATAGTAGTGGAATATATTCACTAATTTCTGGATTATATACAAAGTAATCCTTGCATGTATTACAGATGTACCTCCAAGTTACTAAAAAGTAAATAACAGGACAACTGTTTTACAAGCCTTCCAATTTTGTCAATTTCAAGATTAGAAACCTCTTTCTATTGATTGCTAGGGAAAATGTTTTGCATCCTTTTTGAGGGTTTAAGATTCTTTCTATGGAGTTATTCAAAAATGTATTTAAGTGAGGCATGTCTAGAACTGGATGGTAAGAACTTCATTGTGGAGAAGAAAGCCAAAAATATTGAGAGGTTGGGCTGGGCTGACTCAAATCATCCCTGATTATTTAAAAGTACTCTTACAATCAGTCCTTTGAACTAAGAGAAATTTTACACACTGGTATATTAACATTGATTAACTTTATTAAATAAATGAAACAAGCACCAAAATATGAAGTTACTTCTTCACTGAGACTCTTTTTATCTCAGTAGGACCTGAATGAACCTCTGATAACATCTAGGGACAAAAGTAGGCAAGAATTTGGAATATCAATCAATCAATCAATCAGAATAGAGCTGGAAGGGACCTTCAAAATTTTTTAGTCCAACCCCAGCTCAAGCAGGAGATCCTATACCATTTCAGACAAATGACTATCCAGTCTCTTCTTAAAAACTTCTAGTGATGAAACACCCACATTTGATGGCAAGCTATTCCACTGGTTAATCGTCCTCAGTTAGGAAGTTTCTCCTTAATTCCATTGGTTACTTCTCTCCTTCATTAGTTTCCATCTATTGTTTCTTGTCCTGCCCTCTGATGCTTTCAAAAATAAGATGACCCCTTCCTCTTTGTGGCAACCTCTCAAGTACTGGAATACTGCTATCATGTCCCCCCTAGTCCTTCTTTCCTCTAAACTAGCCAAACCCAAATCCTGCAACTGTTCATGTTTTTGTTTCCAGGTCTTTAACCTTCTTAGTTACTCTTCTTTGCACTTTTTCCAAAGTCTCAATATATTTTTGTAATGTGATGACCAAAAGTGGATGCAGTATTCCAGGTTCTTACTAAGACTTTATAAAACAGTAGTAATACTTCATGTGATTTTGATTATATGCCTCTGTTTATACAACCAAGAATTATATTAGCTTTTTTGCCTGCTGCCGCACCCTGCTGGCTCATATTTAAGTCATTGTCCACTTGGATTCCAAAATCCCTCTCACAGTTACAGTTATTTAGCCAGGTTTCACCTAATCTGTACTTGTACCTTTGGTTTTTCCTGCCTAAGCGTAAAACTTTGCTTTTTTCCACATTAAATTTCATTTTGTTGTATAGGGCCCATTGTTCAAGTCTGTCAAGATCTTTTTGGATCCTGAGTTTGTCTTCTGGGGTATTGGCTATTCCTGCCAACTGAGTGTCATCTGCAAATTTGATGAATTTCCTTTCTATTCCCTCATCTAAGTCATTTATGAAGATATTGAAGAGTACTGGGCCTAAAACAGAACCTTGTGGTACCCCACTGCTTACTTCTCTCCATGTAGATGTAGTACCATTAAGGACGACACGTTGATTACAGTTTGTCAGCCAGTTACAAATCCATCTGTTGGTGATATTGTTTATCCCACATTTTTCTACTTATCAAGAAGTAGGTTGTGGTCTACTTTGCTGAATGCCATGCTGAAGTCTACAGCATTTCACTGGTCTACTAATTTAGTCACTTTGTCAAAGAATGAAATAAAATTGGTTTGACATGATCTGTTTTTATCTTCTATTCCCTTTATCTTTTCCAGTATCTTCCCAGGTATTGATGTTAAGCTGATTGTTCCGTAGTTTCCTGGGTCTGTTTTTTTTCCTTTTTTGAAGATGGGAACTACATCAGTTGTTTTCCAAACCTCAGGTAATTCCCTGGTGTTCCAGGATCTTTGAAAGATATGGCACAATGGTTCTGAGATAACATCTCAGATAACTGGGATATAATCTGTCAGGTCCTAGTGATTTATATTCATCAAGTTCAGATCGGTGTTCTTTAACCATTTTCTTGCTTATTTTAATTTTTATTTCTGGTCTGTCCTTTATAGTTATACTTTTGGTGGATTGGGCTATCGTTTCTTTTTGCATGAAGACTGATGTAAAGAATGAGTTAAGCAGTTCTGTTTTCTCTTTGCTGTCTGTTACTTCCTTGCCATCTTCTTTCTTAAGTGAACCTACTTTTTTCTTGATTTTTTTTCCTTGTTATTTATATGTTGAAAGAAACTTTTTTATTATTATGTTTGACTTTTGTTGCAAGTCTTTGTTCATTCTGAACCTTTGCTTTTCGGACTTCATCTTTGGGCTATCTGTTGATACTCTGCCTTAGTTATGTGTCCCTCTTTCCATTTTTTTTTTGAACAATTTTTTTTTATTTTTTAAAAACACATAAACATACAAAAATCTTTTCAGAACGAGCCATTGATCTGGTCATAAGTAGGTACAATCACTAATTCCTCTTTAACAAAAGCTTTTCCCAAATCCCCACTAATTACCATCCTTTTTTAAAAAAAAAAGCAAGAAAAAAAAGAAATTATCTAACATATCATTTTACACAAATCAATTACCTTCTATTATTTCACCACAAATCTTAATTTTCAAATAACACAACTTAATATTCTCTAACATTGTTGCCATAAATTCTATCTGATAAAAGAATTTTTTTTAAAAAACCCATTACACTCATCTTAAAGTCCTTAATTCAATATCATTTCAATTTCTTTTCCTTTTAATATGGATGGATATATCTTAAAAGTATAAATCATCAAAGTATTAACTGTTAGCATTTATCATCTTCATTTTACTATTTATCTCATCTTAACCCTTTTAATCACAACATAATCATTTCATTGTTAGTATTAATTCCAGTATGGTCATCTTTATTTCTAAAGGTTTATCCCAGCATATAATCTTAATTTTAGTCATCCTCTTTTGGCTGTTAATCACAGCATAATCTTCTTAAGTTTTACTGTTACGCCCAGTATAATCATAGTTTTTACTGTCAATCCCAGCATAATTATTTTTATTTTTACTGTTATACTCAGTATAATCATCTATGTTTTGCTCTCTATCCCAGCATAATCACCTTAGTTTGCTGCTTATCCCAGCATAATCACCTTTTTTAAAAATTTTACCATCCATCTATACATTGCTTATTAATGTTCAATCACATTGTCATTATCATCTTTATAACAATTTAACATTAAGGCTTAGTTCTTACTCCAAACACATCCTTATGTAAATTAATAAATTTCTGTTAATATATTCTATTCCTCTCATATTCTTACTTTCTTCTTTATTTCAATTTTTTATATATTATATCAAATTCTTCTCATATCCATATTCATTTTTATTCATCTATAGAAACCTCCTTTTTATTATTACTATCCATCTATGCATTGCTTTATTTTTAATCACATTGTTTCTATCTTCTTTTTCCAGCCGTGTGTATATCGTTCCTCATTTCCTTGTCTGTTAGCAGATATTTCATTTCAATTTCAATGTTCACAATTTAATTTTCCATATATCAGTTTAGTTCTTTTTCTTACTTCTATTTCAAACAAATCACATCAATTTTCTTCTTTTGTTCCTGCGCCATTTGACTTCTTTTGTTCCTGCACCAATTAGTCCAATTATAAGAGTTCCATCATACTTTCCCTCCCCCCCCTCACCAAAGACAAATAGCCTGCAGACAAACAAAAAACAGCTCCACCACCAAAATCCCCACGGTTGTTATCTGTAGTATTCATAATGTTACCAAACAAGAAGCAAGTTACAATGTTTCTTTTTAAACCAGAAGGTGTCCCACTACAATCCACAATTTCCTTTAGTCATGCAAATCGCCATTTTGTTCCAATTATATAATGTTCCAGCTTAATTCTCTTCTTCTTCTGTATTTTAAAGATAATAATTCTTCTTTATCTTCTTTTCTTTAAAAATCCAATTCAAATTTAAAGTTGTTCAATTTTGAACCAAGTCTCAGTGTTTATTTTTCCAATTTAATCTACTCAAATATCAATTTTCACTTGGGTCTTTTTCTTTTCTTTTAAAAAATTCATCTTAAAATCTTCTATGCCCCATAGCTCCTCAGCCATTGTTTTAAGGCTAGGGGTCTCAAATAAAAAAAGCCATTACTCCACATGTTGCCAAAATGCCATTACTCCAAACGTTGTTTCGACCATGTTTTCGACAACCAAATTGGTTGTCACTCACCTGGCTTCAAAAGGCATCGCTCTTTTCGCTTTTCTCCTGCACATCACTTGCCCGGTTTGTCCCAGCTTTGTGGCAGCCACCATGGCTGCCGCCCCCCACTGCCGATTTACAGAGAGTTCCCTCTGACCTCCGAGGAATTTGCCTGTTCCTCATGGTTGTTGAGGCGCCTCTCTTCCATCCCCGTCCCTGCAGGATGGTTCCGGTCCGAAGACCCATCAGCGGCGGTTCGGCAGTCAGGGTTTTCATGGGGGTTGTCAGAGCCTGCTATTTCCCCGACTGTCTCGCCGCAACATCAAACTGGAAGTTCCCTCTTTCCATTTTTTTGTACATGTCCATTTTGTCTTTCAATTTATCGGAGAAATCTTTGTGGTTTCTTCTTGGATTTCTTCTTTTTCTTTTTCAGTGGTATTGTGCTGGATTGGGTTTTTATGATCATATTTTTCAGAGTTTCCCATGCTTCTTTTCCCTTTAGGATTTTCATCCATGGAATTTTTCTTAGGCTGTCTCTGAGTTTGTTAAAATCAGGTTTTATAGTTTAAGACACTTGTTAGATTATATTCTATTACTTGTGTTTGCATTATATTGAATTCCAATGTGACGTGGCTATTCTTGCCCAAAGTTCTGTCAATTTCAACTCGCTCTATCACTTTTTCTCTATTAGTAAGAATTAGGTCCAGTATAGCTCTAGTTCCCTCCTCTACCTTTTGGATGATAAAGTTGTCATCTAGGTTAGTTAGGAATCTGTTTGATCTCTCACTTGCTGCAGAGTTTGTCTCCCAGTTGATATCAGGGTAGTTAAAGTCTCCCTGTCAAGGCTCCAACTAAGGAAATCAAGGAAATCACAACCCTGAGACTTGGCTGCTTCTCAAAGGTCTTCTTTAATGAGTACATCATATTGGCACAGTTTTAATGGAGAGCCAAATCTAAATCTTTCCTGCAGTTTCAGTACAATTAAACTAGGAAATAACCCTATCCCCAAGTGTTACAGGTCATGTTGGCCAATTAAGTTAATTGGCAGGCTCTTCAGGCACTCCTTTCCCAACCTTATCTGTTGCCAATGGAGATGACCTTGGTTCTCATGAGAAAGCTCTTTGTTGTGTCTAGTAATGCATTCCAACCTCCTTCCCCCTGTGTAGCAACTGAGGAACAGAGAGATGACTGCGGCCAGGTTCAGTTCGAAGTTGACAGTCGGCTCTCTTCCCCTAGTTTGTGAGGAGTATGTC
The DNA here is from genome assembly GCF_029531705.1 of Pantherophis guttatus. The sequence goes on along the minus strand of NW_026844019.1, from coordinate 4,572,439 downwards.
AGCCCCAAAGTTGGCTGAATTGTGGCCTTTTGTGTGTGTGTGTGGTTGCTGGAGAGGTTTCTTTTCTCTCAACTTCAGGGATGACACAGCCTGGTGTGAAGGGGCTAGGGAGGGCATTGGTAGAGATTAGCTGGGGTGTTGTAGTCTAAATAAAATCTTTCCCCTGGGAATCAAGGGCATTCGTGCAGGTGTCTGCAGGGCGAAGGCTGAGGTCATCCTGCAACTGGACTATATGCTGATTGGATCATGTGACTGAGACTCTGGGAGGGAAAATTATGAAGTTTTACTTTTTAATATATATATATATATGTTTTCTGAGGTTTTCGCGGGTGTTTGTATGTAGGTCTTTGGTTATTCGGGTTTTCTCCCGCGTAAAATTGGAGGTTTCTTGGCAACGTTTCAACGAAGTCTCATTCGTCATCTTCAGGCTGGTGTTCTCGGCTTCGTGCTTCCAGGAGCAATGTGTGTGATCACAGCTGTTTCTTCCTTTTAACTGCCAGTGGGGGTGTGAACTGATTGGGTGGGAGCTTGGCTGTGTTCTGATTGGGCAGAGGTGTGTTTCTGATTGGTTGGGGGTTTGGCTGTGCTCTGATTGGATGGGGGGTTGGCTGTGCTTTGATTGGCTGGGTGTGTGCTCTGTTTAGGTGGGGGCTTGGTTGTGCTCGGGTCAGTCTGAGTAGCAGGGGGATTTGAGCTGGTGAGCTGTGTTGCTATTGTTTGGCTTTGCGTTCGTGGCCGTGCTATCTCTTCATGGTGGGTGTCAGTCTGCTTCATGTATGGATTGGAGGGGTTTAAGGTGGCTAATGATGCAGCTGTGGTCTGGCTTCTGGTCCGGGGTCGTGCCTTATCAGTGTGGGTTCGAGTCTGCTTTCTGCATGGATGTGTGGTGGCTACATCCTGTGTGGCTCTCGTGAGTGTGGGTCTGGTGTCATTCTTTGTGTTAGGGACTCGTTTGTCAATAAGGGCGGGTTTCCAAATGGCTGGTATGCGGGAGGTATCATCTCGTTTATTCATGCTGTGTGGACGTTTTTCTATCTCGATGGCTTCTCTGATTATTCTGTTGTTAAAGTGTTCAGTTTTGGAGATAGTTCTGGTCTTTTTAAAATCAATATCATGTCCTGTGGCTTTGAGATGTTGGACCAGGGAAGAAGTTGGTTCCTCTTTTCTGACTGAGTTCTTGTGTTCTTCAATGCGTGCACTTATTCTTCTGTTGGTTTGTCTGATGTATGTGGTGGGGCAGGCGGTGCATGGGATTTCATATACTCCTTGATTTTCTAACTCAATTTTGTCTTTGGGGTTTCTTAGGATGGTGGATATTTTTCGGTTTGTGCAGAATGTTGTCTTGATGTTGTGTTTGTGGAGGATCTTGCTGATTCTGTCTGTGGTGCCTTTTATGTATGGGAGGAGGGCTTTGCCGTTTTCTTGTTCACTGTCTTGGATTTTAGTGGGGGTTTCTTTTTGGATTAGGTTGGTAATCTTATTTCTTTGGAATCCATTGGATGTTAGTATGTTAGTGAGGGTGTGTAGTTCGGTTTTTAGGTGTTGTTCGTCAGCTAAGCATTTTGTTCTGGAGATGAGTGTCTTGGCTACGGAGTTGATCTGTGCTGGGTGGTGGTGTGAGAGTGCGTGCAGATAGCAGTTTGTGTGTGTTTCCTTCTGGTAGATGGTGTGTCCAGAAAGACACCAGACCCACACTCACGAGAGCCACACAGGATGTAGCCACCACACATCCACGCAGAAAGCAGACTCAAACCCACACTAATAATGAGGCACGACCCCGGACCAGAAGCCAGACCACAGCTGCATCATTAGCCACCTTAAACCCCTCCAATCCATACATGAAGCAGACTGACACCCACCATGAAGAGATAGCACGGCCACGAACGTGAAGCCAAACAACAGCAACACAGCTCACCAGCTCAAATCCCCCTGCTACTCAGACTGACCCAAGCACAACCAAGCCCCCACCTAAACAGAGCACACACCCAGCCAATCAAAGCACAGCCAACCCCCCATCCAATCAGAGCACAGCCAAACCCCCAACCAATCAGAACACACCTCTGCCCAATCAGAACACAGCCAAGCTCCCACCCAATCAGCTCCCACCCCCACTGGCAGTTAAAAGGAAGAAACAGCTGCGATCACACACATTGCTCCTGGAAGCACGAAGCCGAGAACACCAGCCTGAAGATGATGAATGAGACTTCGTCGAAACGTCGCCAAGACACTTCCAATTTTACGTGGGAGAAGATCTGAATAACCAAAGACCTACATACAAACACCCGCGAAAACCTGAGAAAACATATATATATGTTTTCTCTCACCTGTCATTGCCAACCTCTATATGGAATACTTTGAAACCCAAGCTCTAGAAAAATCCGATCACAAACCCAAACTCTGGCTCAGATATGTGGACGACACCTTCATAATCTGGCCACATGGGAAAGAAAAACTGGACAACTTCCTCACACACCTCAACAGCCTACACCCCAAAATACAGTTCACCATGGAAACAGAAGTGAACAACCAACTTCCCTTCCTGGATGTCTTAGTCTACAGAAAATCCAATGGCTCCCTAGGACACACTATCTACCAGAAGAAAACACACACAAACCGCTATCTGCACGCACTCTCACACCACCACCCTGCCCAGATCAACTCTGTAGCCAAGACACTCATTTCCAGAACAAAACGCTTAGCTGACGAACAACACCTAAAAACCGAACTACACACCCTCACTAACGTACTAACATCCAATGGATTCCAAAGAAATAAGATCACCAACCTAATCCAAAAAGAAACCCCCACTAAAATCCAAGACAGAGAACAAGAAAACAGCAAAGCCCTCCTCCCATACATAAAAGGCACCACAGACAGAATAAGCAAAATCCTCCACAAACATAACATCAAGACAGCATTCTGCACAAACCGAAAAATATCCACCATCCTAAGGAACCCCAAAGACAAAATTGAGTTAGAAAATCAAGGAGTATATGAAATCCCATGCACCGCCTGCCCCACCACATACATCGGACAAACCAACAGACGAATAAGTGCACGCATAGAAGAACACAAGAACTCAGTCAGAAAAGAGGAACCAACTTCTTCCCTGGTCCAACACCTTAAAGCCACAGGACATGATATTGACTTTAAAAAGACCAGAACTATCGCCAAAACTGAACACTTTAACAACAGAATAATCAGAGAAGCCATCGAGATAGAAAAACGCCCACACAGCATGAACAAACGAGACGATACCTCCCGCCTACCAGCCATTTGGAAACCCGCCCTTATTGACAAACGAGTCCCTAACACAACGAATGACACCAGACCCACACTCACAGAGCCACACAGGATGTCACCACCACACATCCACGCAGAAAGCAGACTCTAACCCACACTGATAATGAGCCACGACCAAGGACCAGAAGCCAGAACGCAGCTGCATCATTAGCCACTTTAAACCCCTCCAATCCATACATGAAGCAGACTGACACCCACCATGAAGAGCTCGCACGGCCACAAACACGAAGCCAAACAACAACAACGCAGCTCACCAGCTCAAATCCCCCTGCAACTCAGACTAAGCTGAGCACAACCAAGCCCCCACCCAAACAGAACACACCCCCAGCCAATCAGAGCACAACCAACCCCCCCTCCAATCAGAGCAGAGCCAAGCCCCTAACCAATCAGAACACACCTCCACCCAATCAGAACACAGCCAAGTTCCCACCCAATCAGCTCACCCCCCCACTAGCAGTTAAAAGGAAGAGACAGCTGCGATCTCACATTGCTCCTGGAAGCACGAAGCCGAGAACACCAGCCTGAAGATGACGAATGAGACTTCGTCGAAACGTCGCCAAGACACTTCCAATTTTACGTGGGAGAAGACCCGAATAACCAAAGACACACACACACACACACACACACACACACACACACACACACACACAACACACATATATATAATATATATATATATATATATATATATATATATATATATATATATATATAACATATAAATATATTGAATACAGTGTAATTGTCCTGGTGTTCCACTTGCCATGAAACAAAGGTAAAAACAAAACATATATACTATTTTAAACAGTGCTAGTGTTGTACAGTAATTTCTGACCATCATATTCTAGTATGTCAACTTATCTGTCATTCTAATACCTACATTCTAATACATACATGTCTCTTTCTTTTTTTTTTATTTAAAAAGTTTTAACAATCATTACAACAATTTTCCCCCCTCCCCCCCCCCCACCACCCCTCTCCCTCCAACCCCCCTCCCTCCAACACCCACCCCCCGGACTTCCCAGAGCAAAAACAGGGTATAGCATAACAAACAAGCTAAAATAGGTTAACTTTCTGTGGTTTCCAAACTCCCCCTTGCTCTTTAACTCCCCTTTCAACTAGCTAAGCATATTCAAAAAGAAAATATAGATTTCATTCATAAACTATTTGAAACTTTTTAGTCCAATATTTCTTTTGAATATAGTCAATCCATCTTCTCCATTCCAATATATATCTTTCATTTGAATGGTCCTTCAAATACGCTGAAATTTTAGCCATCTCTGCTAAATTCACTACTTTTAGTGTCCATTCTTCAATAGTAGGCAAGTCTTCCATCTTCCAGTACTGTGCCACCAAGAGTCTGGCTGCTGTTATTAAATTTAAAATCAACTTAGTCTCTATAACAGTACAATCTGTAATTATGCCTAACAAAAAGAACTGTGAAGCAAATTTTATCTTCTTTTTGAGAATATTTTGAATAATCCACCATATTTTTATCCAAAATGCCTTAATTTTTTTACATGTCCACCATATATGATAATACGTGGCATCATCACATTCACATCTCCAACACTTAGGTTGCACACTTGGATACATACAGACTAGCTTTTTAGGATCCAGATGCCATCTATAAAACATTTTATAAAAATTCTCTCTTAAATTTTGGGCTTGCGTGAACTTCACATTTCTAACCCATATTTTTTCCCATGTTTCCATCATTATTGGTTCTTCAATATTTTGTGCCCACTTTATCATACAGTCCTTAAGTAACTCCGTTTCTGAATCTATTTCTACGAATGCATTATACAACCTTTTTATGTACATTTGACTTTGATCTCTAATCTGTTTTACCAAGTTCTCCTCATTTTGCAGAAAACCAATTTTCTGATCTTCTCTCCATCTAGCTTGCAACTGTACATATTGAAACCATATTCGAATTATCCTTTCTTCTCTTAGTTGATTCAAAGATTTTAATTGTAGTATACCTCTTTCCTTGTTAAGAAGCTCTTTATATGTAATCACATCCTGCCTTTGCTCTACACTTATATTCTCTATCGCGTGTCTGGGTATTGCCCACAATGGTAACTTCTCGTTTAGTTTATACTTGTACTTTTTCCAGACATGCAATAGAACATTCCTTAATATATGACTTTTAAAAGTCTTGTCCACTTTCTTTTAATTCATTATTATAATTTATTATTCATAGAATAAATAAGCATGCCACCCGTAAACCAAATCATATCCCTCAATATTCAATATTCTTTCTTCTGTTAAATTCATCCAATCACTCATTGCTGATAGAACAGCTGCCTCATAATATAGTCTTAGGTTAGGCATTTTGAGACCTCCTCTTTCACGTATATCCTGCATTATTTTTTGTTTTATTCTCGGTCTCTTCCCTACCCAAAGTTATTAATATCCTTCTGCCATATCTTCAAATTCTCATCTATTTTAAGCATTGGTATCATTTGAAAAAGAAACAAAAACTTAGGCAAAACATTCATTTTTACTGCTGCTATTCTTCCTAACAAAGATAATTGTAATTTTTTCCAGTTTTCCATCTCTTTCTATATTTTTTGCCACAACGGATCATAATTATACTTAAATAATTTCACATTTGATGTCACAATATAGACCCCTAAATACTTAACCTTTTTTACAATTTCAAATCCTGTTAGTCTTTCTAATTCTTCTTTTTGATTTATAGTCTTATTTTTAGTTATTATCTTCATTTTCCCTGCATTTATTTTAAATCCAGATACTTGTCCATATTGATTAATTATATCCATTAGACCTACAACCGACTGTAATGGTTGGGTTAAAGTAACAACCAAGTCATCTGCGAATGCTCGTAATCTATAGTCATACTGCCTAATCTTAATTCCACTTATTTTGTTCGACCCACGTATCTTACTTAACAAAAATTCCAAAGTCAAAATAAACAATAATGGAGACAAAGGGCATCCTTGTCTTGTTCCTTTTTCTATATTAAAAGTATCTGTTAAACTACCATTTATTATTATTTGCACTGTTTGTTTCTAATATATTACCGTAATAGATTTTGTGAAATGTTCCCCAAACTGCATCTTTTCTATTATTTTCAATAAAGATCGCCAATTCAATCTATCAAATGCTTTCTCTGCATCAAGAAATATCAGCACCGCAGGGATTTGGTTGTTCTCCCCCAAATACTCCAATAGGTTAACAACTTGCCTTACATTACTCTTCATTCATCTCCCATTTATAAAACCAGTTTGATCATTATGAATCATTTGTTGCATGACTGTCACTAACCTATTTGCTAATATTTTAGCAAAAATCTTGTAATCTGTATTTAAGAGTGATATGGGCCTATAATTTTTTGGCTGGGTGTGGTCTTGCTCCTCCTTTGGAATCAAAGAAATATAAGCTGTCCTCCAAGATGGGGGTACATCTCCTCCAGATTGTATATTAGTAAATAATTCTTTAAGTGGTCCCACCATTTCTAATTGCAAATGTTTATAATAAGCAGCTGTCAAGCCATCCATCCCAGGAGCTTTACCCACTTTCAACTGCTTAATTGCAAACATAATCTCCTCGGTGGTTATTGGTTGATTTAAACCCTCCCTTTGCTTTTTTGTAATTGTAGGAATATTCTCTTTCTGTAGATATCTATCTATATCTGTACCTTGAATTTTATCACCAGCATACAACCTCGTATAACATTCTAAAAATGCTTTTTAAATCATATTTTGCTGATAAACCTCTTTACCTTTATATTCTATTTTCTCTATGGTCCGTGACTTTTGTTTTTTCCTTAACAAATATGCTAACCACCTCCCTGGTTTATTAACATTACAAAAAATATTATGTTTAGCATATTGCAATATTATATTATGTTTAGCATATTGCAAATTAGTTGCGACCTGATCTGCCATTAACATATTGCCCTCGCAATAAATTAATTGCCTCTTTTATTTTCTTATCTGCAGGATTCAATATCAAAGCTTGTTCTTTTTTTCTGATTTCCTCTTCTAAATCCTTCCTTTTTTTCCCCTGTTTGTGTCTATATTTATTATTCAAATATATCAAAATGCCTCTCATATATGCTTTGCTTGCATCCCAAACCATTTCCATAGATGTACCCTTATGCATATTTATAATAAAAAATTCTTTCATAAATTTTTTACATTCTTTTACATTTTCCTCATATCTAAACAGATTTTCATTTAACCTCCAAGACCTCTTAGATCCCCTTCCATACTCTAATTCCATCCAGACTGGACTATGATCCATTAAAACTCTTGGACAAATCTTTGTCTTCTTCACTCTGGAAAAGAAATCATTTGTAATTAATATAAAATCAATCCTTGAGAAAGATTGATGTCTATCAGAAAAAAAGGTAAAGTCTTTTTCTTCGGGGTTTCTCTCTCGCCAAATATCTCTCAGTTCCATATCGTCCATCATTTCAAAAAACGATTTTGGCAACCTGGCACGCGTTGAAATGTTCTGCAAGAGTCCCTTCTTATCTTTTTTAGTGTCCAAAACTCCATTCCAATCACCCAATAAAATACATGATTTATAGTCCTATTGTAATAACTTGGAATGTAAAAGCTTATAAAATTTTTCCTGTTGTTGGTTCGGTGCGTAGACTCCAATTAAAAGTATTTTTTCTCCTTTTATTAAAAGTTCAATTACTATAAATCTTCCTTGATCATCTGCTTCAATTAATTTGGCAATTAAGTCTTTTTTTAGGTATATAACTATACCATTCTTCTTCTCAGGAGCAGATGCAACAAAATGTATACCTAACCTTGCATTTATTAAGTATTTTTGATCTTTACTTCTAATATGAGTCTCTTGTAAAGAAATTACATCATTTTTAAACTGTTTCAAATAATGAGATATTTTTCTCCTCTTTTGTGGTGAATTTAGGCCATTAACATTCCAGGTCAAAAATCTAGTTGCCATTCTTGGCCCCCTGAAGCACTTGGAGCGTCTGCTGGAAATCTCCATGCATTTTACTTTTTGGCCTTGCTCCTCCCACTGCTTCTGTTTTTGTAGTATCTTGAATCATTTGAAGTTGCTGCATTCTTACTTCTTCTTGACGCTTGGCTGCCGCTCGAGACTGTCTTTGATCCTTAGGTTCTTCTATCTCCAAAGCTTGAACAGTAGTTGAAAATTGTATTAATTCTTCTTGAATAATCAAATCACCCTTTTGGGCCTGTGCCAACAATTCTTCTTTCTCCTCCTTTCTTGCTCCCTCTATTTCCGTCTTCCTTCTAGCTTTCTGGGGCTGGGGGCATCCAGCCTTTAATACATTGGTATAGAAATCTCTTGCCTTCCACACTGAATTGAGACAGTATCTTTCTCCTGAATAATTCACCACTAGACTAGCTGGAACTTCCCATCTATACTGTATCTGACGGTATCTCAGTTCTTCCACCAGAAAGGCATAATCCTTTCTGGCTCTCAACATTTTGGGGAGAATTTCTTTCAGTGTTAAAACCTCCTGCCCCTGCACTTGAAGTTTATTTTTAAAAGTGACTTGTAGGATTTCATTGCGTAATCTCCTTGTTGTAAAATAAACTACAATGTATCTTGGTAGATGTTTCTGTCTGGCCACCCATGAATTGACACGATAAATTTTGTCAATTTGCCATTCAAAATTTGCTTTTTGATCTTCCATTATCTGTGCAAATGCTTCTGAAAAGATCTCTCTCAAATTCTCTTGCTTATTTTCCTTGAGGCCTCTTATTCTCAGAGCAAATTCCATGTCTCTATATTGTATCATTATCACATCCGCCTCTGCTCTTTCCATCTTGTCCTGGACCTCCCCCATTTTATTTTCCAAGTTCTCATTAGACTGCTTAATTTCTTCCACTTTTTCATCTATTGCTTCAATGAGTCCTGTCAATCCTTGTACTGCCATAATAATATCTTCTCTAATTTCTTGGTTTCATTTTTGAATAGTCTCTTTGACCTGAGCTATTTCTTCAGCAACTTCTCGAGTTTGCTCCTGAAACATTGAAGCAATTTTTTTTCTGTAACAGAGGCTTGTGTTTTGAGGGCTTCCTGCAACATTTCAAATTTTAATATTGTTGGTTCTGTTGGAACAGAGAGAGATTGCAATCTGGACGTTTGAGCTGGCAAAGTCCCAGCACTTTTGGGGACAATAGCTCATGATGCCAAGGCCGCAGGACACTTTGCGTTTGTCAAGACTCTACACTCTACAACTCTAATTGTTAAGAGACAATTTTGGTGGCCCGCACTTAAAAAGAACATAGAGGCATATGTAGCTAGCTGTCCAGTATGTGCCTCGGCTAAAAGACCTCCAGGAAAATCCCCTGGATTGCTGCAAAGTGTGGCTAGACCGAACGCCCCATGGAAGGAAATATCTATGGATTTTATTGTGGACTTACCAGACAGTGAGGGCTGCACTGTCATTTGGGTAGTAACTGATTTGTTTTCCAAACAAGTACATTTCATCCCTTGCTCAAAGATCCCTTCAGCAAAAACCCTTGCAAAACTGTTTATTCGGCAGATTTACCGACTACATGGATCTCCGAAAAGAATAATTTCTGACAGGGGGGGTTCAATTTACTTCCAATTTCTGGAAAGAATTTTTGAAATTGATTGGCTCCGCCCAGGGGCTAAATTCCAGTCACCACCCTCAGACAAATGGGGCCTGTGAAAGAACCAATGGGGTACTAGAACAGTACCTGAGATGTTACGTAAATTACCAGCAAGACAATTGGGTAGACTTGTTGCCATTTGCAGAAGTGGCATATAATAATTCCGTACACAGTAGCACTGGATTCACTCCTTTTAAGGTCACGTCGGGCCAGGATTTCGTACCCATTCCTGAGTTACCACAGGATGATCCCCAAAATCCCTCCTTGATGGATTGGATTGAACAATTAAAGAGCACATGGGCAGTGACTCGGAAGGCTTTGGATGAGGCACACCAGGCCCATAAGGCACAAGCTGATAAGAAAAGGTCCCCAGCTCACGTTTATAAAGTGGGTGATAAAGTCTATTTGTCTACAAAATATTTACAGACCACCCAGAAGTCCAAAAAGCTAGGCCCTAAGTATGTGGGACCATTTCGTGTGATTAGACTAATTAATCCAGTAACAGTTGAATTGGAATTGCCAAAAACATTGAGACGTATACATCCTGTATTTCATGTTAGTTTATTAAAACCTGAACACTCGTCTCCCCTAAGGGCTGACCAAAGCACCCCTCCAATTCCCATTCTCATAGAGGGGGAGCAACATTTTGAAGTTAAAGAAATTTTGGACTCTAGGAAACGACCATGGCAAAGTCCAATATCTGATAGCCTGGAAACATTTCCCTTTATTTGCAGGCTGAATGGGTGAATAAACAGGATGTCCGAGCTCCCAAGAAAATACAGCAATTCTATACTAAATACCCTGATAAACCATAATTATTGTATATATTCTGTTTCTCTCTCTCTTCTTTCCTCTTATTTAGGAATAACATCTCTTCTGCAAGAGGGGCTGAATGTCAGCCTCAGCTTTGCCTGCTTCAGCTGCCATATGAAATGGGGGAGGGATTAGTAAAGGGGGGAGAAAGGGTGGGGAAGGCGCAGGAGGTGTTTATCTATTGTAGGACGTGTCTTCCCAGGAATCGAAAGTGAATCTTCAAAAGGGGCTGGCTGACCAACTGCCCTACATTCCTGATGAATGACGTTGCCAGACGTGATGACACCTGACCTTTGGGAGACCTTTGGATTGGCTGAGGGTCAATGGACACGGGGGGGGGAGAAGCTTAGTAGATGCTATTTCGCGCGTTTTGCTCACTTCCAGCTTTACCTGGGTTGCTATCTTTTCATATTCAGTAAAAGTACTAAATTCTTCAAAATGCTTGAGTTTGGGGTTTTCTTTCCTGGATACTGAAGGAAGCATACCTGACATTTAATTTGTTTTGAGACCATTTTTAGTTTCCAATTTAAATTTAATCAGCTGCCAGAACAATAGATCCACCAAATCCAGAAATCAGTCTTTAAATAATATCAATCCTTTTTTAAAAAATCACTGCTGTAATCTTTGATCTTCTCCTTTTTTTAAAAAAAAAAAAACACAGATCTTTAATTTTGAACAGGGGCTGCCAACACTAAAAGAAACTTTCCTTTTTAACTTTCGCTTGCACGCCCCATGAAAGCTCAATCACCATCTTGGTTTCACTTTCTCCCCTTAATAAGTCAGAAGGAAGTAATACACATTTGGAGTTAAAGTTCAGTACTTGCAGATCTAATCTCTCCTGAGTTTGCTCAGCCTGCTTCCGAATGATGTTTATTCGAAGCATTGTTTGCAGGGGTGGTCACGGTGTCTTCTTCTGCTTGAAGCAGAAACGTCCCAGATCTGGAGCTCTGTCGGGCTTCCAGGGAGCTCTCACCCTTCGAGCCCCAGAATTGTTCCTGGGGCTCCTTGGGGAGCTCTACCTATGCTCGTCTGCTCTCTTCCTCCCCTTTTCCCAGGGAGAAAGTTTTCAAGCTGCTAGATGGCTGCCGGTGGCACCGCAGGCGCTGAGGATGCTCTTTTCTTGAGCGCCAGCCCTGCAATCTCGTAAAGCCGCTAGAACAGTGCATATATGTCTCTTTCCATGTCCACCTAACCTGATTCTTTTGCATTGCAATTTCTACCTCATGTTTCTAACCATTGATAGAAACTATCCCATGTAGCATAGTATTCTGTATCTCCCTTATCTTTTATTTTTAACGTTAGTTTGTCCATTTCTGCACAGACTAGTATCTTCCTTATCGTCTCCTGCTCTGAAGGGGTGTTTTCGCTGTTCCATTGCTGCACATACACAATTCTTGCTGTGATCAAAATGTGTAATATTAGGTATATTGTCCCTTTATCATAACCATCTGATATAATACCTAGTAAAAATAATTCTGGCTTAAACTCTATATGTTGTCTGGTCATTTTTTCTAACCACATATGATTTGTATCCAAAATTTCCTTGCCTTTATACAGGTCCACCACATGTGGTAATATGTGCCAGGTGTTTGTTTACATTTTCAACAGTTTCAGTAATGGCAACTATATCATATTTATTTTTATGCACTAGTACTTCAAGTTCATCCTGTTTGTTCCATAAACTTTGAACATTTGTGTGTATGCATTTGAGTCCTCTATGGGTCTTGGGTATGTTTCTTATATCTCCTACCTTGTATCTGGGTTTTCCATCCTTTCCATCACACTCTACTTCATTCTGTTTCTCCTTCTCCTTCTCCTTCTCCTTCTCCTTCTCCTTCTCCTTCTCCTTCTCCTTCTCCTTCT